>OY288281.1:40486209-41086209 GCA_958450335.1 Hibiscus tridactylites
AGAATTTTAACTGAGTAAAAAGTACATAAATTGAGGTTTTGCAATATAATTGTGTTGAAAAGCTCTTAATCAATTGCATAAACTCGTAAAATTTGATTAAAACTTTTTTTGCAGTCCTTTTTGTAGAGGTTTCGGACGAGCGGGTCGAAATAGGCCTTTCAATGGACCCCTTGAAATTTTAACTGAGTAAAAGCACAGAAGTTGAGATTTTGCAATATAATTGTGTTGAAAAGCTCCTAATCAATTATTTGAACTCCTAAAATTTGATTAAAACTTGTTTTTCGGTCCTTTTTATACAGGTTTCGGACGAGCGGGTCGAAATGGGCCCTCTTAATGGACCCGTTGGAATTTAACTTAGTAAAAAGTACATAAATTGCGGTTTTGCAATATAATTGTGTTGAAAAGCTCCTAATCAATTATATGAACTCCTAATATTTGAATAAAACATTTTTGCGGTCCTTTTTGTAGATGTTTCGGACGAGCAGGTCTAAATGGGCCTTTCAATAGGCCCGTTTGAATTTTAACTAAGTAAAAAGTATAGAATTGAGGTTTTTTCGATATAATTCTGTTGAAAAGTTCTTAATCAATAACATGAACTCCTAAAATTTGATTAAACTTGTTTTGCAGTCCTTTTTGTAGTGGTTTCGGACGAGCGGGTCGAAATGGGCCTTTTAATGACCCGTTTGAATTTTAACTTAGTAAAAAGTAAAAAATTGAGGTTATGCAATATAATTGTGTTGAAACGCTCCTAATCAATTACATGAACTCCTAAATTTGATTAAACTTGTTTTCCAGTCCTTTTTGTAGAGGTTTCGGACGAGCGGGTCGAAATGGGCCTTTTAATGGACCCATTGGAATTTTAACTTAGTAAAAAGTAAAAAATTGAGGTTTTTCAATATAATTGTGTTGAAAAGCTCCTAATCAATTACATAAACTCCTAAAATTTGATTAAAACTATTTTTGCAGTCCTTTTTATAGAGGTTTTGGACGAACGGGTCGAAATGGGCCTTTCAATGGACCCGTTTGTAATTTTAACTGAGTAAAAAGTACAGAAATTGAGGTTTTGCAATATAATTGTGTTGAAAAGCTCCTAATCCATTATTTGAACTCCTAAATTATGATTAAAACTTGTTTTGCAGTCCTTTTTGTAGAGGTTTCGGACGATCGGGTCGAAATAAGCCTTTTAATGGACCCGTTGGATTTTTAACTTAGTAAAAAGTAAAAAATTGAGGTTTTGCAATATAATTGTATTGAAAAGCTCCTAATCAATTACATAAACTCCTAAATTTGATTAAAACTATTTTTGCAGTCCTTTTTATAGAGGTTTTGGACGAACGGGTCGAAATGGGCCTTTGAATGGACCCGTTGAAATTTTAACTGAGTAAAAAGTACAAAAATTGAGGTTTTGCAATATAATTGTATTGAAAAGCTCCTAATCAATTATTTGAACTCCTAAATTTTGATTAAAACTTGTTTTGCGGTCCTTTTTGTAGAGGTTTCGGACGAGCAGGTCTAAATGGGCCTTTCAATGGACCCGTTGGAATTTTAACTGAGTAAAAAGTACAGAATATGAGGTTTTTCAATATAATTGTTTTGAAAAGCTCCTAATCAATTACATGAACCCCTAAAATTTGATTAAAACTTGTTTTGCAGTCCTTTTTGTAGAGGTTTCAGACGAGCGGGTCGAAATAGGCATTTCAATGGATCCGTTGGAATTTAACTGAGTAAAAAGTACAAAAATGAGGTTTTGCAATATAATTGTGTTGAAAAGTTCCTAATCAGTTATTTGAACTCCTAATATTTGAATAAAACATTTTTGCGGTCCTTTTTGTAGACGTTTCAGACGAGCATGTCTAAATGGGCCTTAAAATGGACCCGTTGGAATTTTAACTTAGTAAAAAGTACAGAAATTGAGGTTTTGCAATATAATTGTGTTGAAAAGCTTCTAAACAATTATAAAATTTGATTAAAACTTGTTTTGCGGCCCTTTTTGTAGAGGTTTCGGACGAGCTGGTCCTAATTGGGCCTTTTAATGGACCCCGTTGGAATTTTAACTGAGTAAAAAGTACAGAAATTGAGATTTTGCATTAAAATTGTGTTGAAAAGCTCCTAATCAGTTATTTGAACTCCTAATATATAAATAAAACGTTTTTGCGTTTCTTTTTGTATCGGTTTCAGACGAGCAAGGTCTAAATGGGCCTTTCAATGGGCCCGTTGGAATTTTAACTTAGTAAAAAGTGTAAAATTGAGGTTTTGCAATATAATTGTGTTGAAAAGCTCCTAATCAATTACATAAACTCCTAAAATTTGATTAAAACTTGTTTTGCAGTCCTTTTTGTAGAGGTTTCGGACGAGCGGGTCGAAATTGGCCTTTCAATAGACCCGTTGGAATTTTAACTGAGTAAAAAGTACAGAAATTGAGGTTTTGCAATATAATTATGTTGAAAAGCTCCTAATCAATTATTGGAACTCTTAATATTTGTATAAAACATTTTGCGGTCCTTTTTGAAGAGGTTTCGGACGAGCAGGTCTAAATGGGCCTTTCAATGGGCCCGTTGGAATTTTAACTTAGTAAAAAGTATAAAATTGAGGTTTTTCAATATAATTGTGTTGAAAAGTTTCTAATCAATTATTTGAACTCCTAAAATTCGATTAAAACTGTTTTGTGGTCCTTTTTGTCTAGGTTCGAACGAGCAGGTCTAAATGGACATTTCAATGGACAGTTTAGAATTTTAACTGAGTAAAAAGTACATAAATTGAGGTTTTGCAATATAATTGTGTTGAAAAGCTCTTAATCAATTCCATAAACTCTTAAAATTTGATTAAAACTTTTTTGCAGTCCTTTTTGTAGAGGTTTCGGACGAGCGGGTCGAAATAGGCCTTTCAATGGACCCCTTGAAATTTTAACTGAGTAAAAAGTACAAAAGTTGAGGTTTTGCAATATAATTGTGTTGAAAAGCTCCTAATCAATTATTTGAACTCTATAGTTTGATTAAAACTTGTTTTTCGGTCCTTTTTGTAGAGGTTTCGGACGAGCGGGTCGAAATGGGCCTTTTAATGGACCCGTTGGAATTTTAACTGAGTAAAAAGTACATAAATTGCGGTTTTGCAATATAATTGTGTTGAAAAGCTCCTAATCAGTTATTTGAACTCCTAATATATAAATAAAACGTTTTTGCGTTTCTTTTTGTATCGGTTTCAGATGAGCAGGTCTAAATGGGCCTTTCAATGGGCCCGTTGGAATTTTAACTTAGTAAAAAGTGTAAAATTGAGGTTTTGCAATATAATTGTGTTGAAAAGCTCCTAATCAATTACATAAACTCCTAAAATTTGATTAAAACTTGTTTTGCAGTCCTTTTTGTAGAGGTTTCGGACGAGCGGGTCGAAATTGGCCTTTCAATAGACCCGTTGGAATTTTAACTGAGTAAAAAGTACAGAAATTGAGGTTTTGCAATATAAATATGTTGAAAAGCTCCTAATCAATTATTGGAACTCTTAATATTTGTATAAAACATTTTGTGGTCCTTTTTGAAGAGGTTTCGGACAAGCAGGTCTAAATGGGCCCGTTGGAATTTTAACTTAGTAAAAAGTATAAAATTGAGGTTTTTCAATATAATTGTGTTGAAAAGTTTCTAATCAATTATTTGAACTCCTAAAATTCGATTAAAACTTTTTTGTGGTCCTTTTTGTCTAGGTTTCGGACGAGCAGGTCTAAATGGACATTTCAATGGACAGTTTAGAATTTTAACTGAGTAAAAAGTACATAAATTGAGGTTTTGCAATATAATTGTGTTGAAAAGCTCTTAATCAATTCCATAAACTCGTAAAATTTGATTAAAACTTTTTTTGCAGTCCTTTTTGTAGAGGTTTCGGACGAGCGGGTCGAAATAGGCCTTTCAATGGACCCCTTGAAATTTTAACTGAGTAAAAAGTACAGAAGTTGAGGTTTTGCAATATAATTGTGTTGAAAAGCTCCTAATCAATTATTTGAACTCTATAGTTTGATTAAAACTTGTTTTTCGGTCCTTTTTGTAGAGGTTTCGGACGAGCGGGTCGAAATGGGCCTTTTAATGGACCCGTTGGAATTTTAACTGAGTAAAAAGTACATAAATTGCGGTTTTGCAATATAATTGTGTTGAAAAGCTCCTAATCAATTATTTGAACTCCTAATATTTGAATAAAACATTTTTGCGGTCCTTTTTGTAGATGTTTCGGACGAGCAGGTCTAAATGGGCCTTTCAATAGGCCCGTTTGAATTTTAACTAAGTAAAAAGTATAAAATTGAGGTTTTTCAATATAATTGTGTTGAAATGTTCCTAATCAATAACATGAACTCCTAAAATTTGATTAAACTTTTTTTGCAGTCCTTTTTGTAGAGGTTTCGGATGAGCGGGTCGAAATGGGCCTTTTAATGGACCCGTTTGAATTTTAACTTAGTAAAAGTAAAAAATTAGGTTATGCAATATAATTGTGTTGAAAAGCTTCTAAACAATTACATGAACTCCTAAAATTTGATTAAACTTGTTTTCCAGTCCTTTTTGTAGAGGTTTCGGACGAGCGGGTCGAAATGGGCCTTTTAATGGACCCGTTGGAATTTTAACTTAGTAAAAAGTAAAAAATTGAGGTTTTGCAATATAATTGTGTTGAAAAGCTCCTAATCAATTACATAAACTCCTAAAATTTGATTAAAACTATTTTTGCAGTCCTTTTTATAGAGGTTTTGGACGAACGGGTCGAAATGGGCCTTTCAATGGACCCGTTGTAATTTTAACTGAGTAAAAAGTACAGAAATTGAGGTTTTGCAATATAATTGTGTGGAAAAGCTCCTAATCCATTATTTGAACTCCTAAATTATGATTAAAACTTGTTTTGCAGTCCTTTTTGTAGAGGTTTCAGACGATCGGGTCGAAATAAGCCTTTTAATGGACCCGTTGGATTTTTAACTTAGTAAAAAGTAAAAAATTGAGGTTTTGCAATATAATTGTGTTGAAAAGCTCCTAATCAATTACATAAACTCCTAAAATTTGATTAAAACTATTTTTGCAGTCCTTTTTATAGAGGTTTTGGACGAACGGGTCGAAATGGGCCTTTGAATGGACCCGTTGAAATTTTAACTTAGTAAAAAGTACAAAAATTGAGATTTTGCAATATAATTGTGTTGAAAAGCTCCTAATCAATTATTTGAACTCCTAAATTTTGATTAAAAATTGTTTTGCGGTCCTTTTTGTAGAGGTTTCGGACGAGCAGGTCTAAATGGGCCTTTCAATGGACCCATTGGAATTTTAACTGAGTAAAAAGTACAGAATATGAGGTTTTTCAATATAATTGTTTTGAAAAGCTCCTAATCAATTACATGAACCCCTAAAATTTGATTAAAACTTGTTTTGCAATCCTTTTTGTAGAGGTTTCAGACGAGCGGGTCGAAATAGGCATTTCAATGGATCCGTTGGAATTTAACTGAGTAAAAAGTACAAAATTGAGGTTTTGCAATATAATTGTGTTGAAAAGTTCCTAATCAGTTATTTGAACTACTAATATTTGAATAAAACAATTTTGCGGTCCTTTTTGTAGAGGTTTCAGACGAGTAGGTCTAAATGGGCCTTTCAATTGGCCCGTAGGAATTTTAACTGAGTAAAAAGTATAAAATTGAGGTTTTGTAATATAATTGTGTTGAAAAGCTCCTAATCAATTACATAAACTCCTAAAATTTGATTAAAACTTTTTTTGCAGTCCTATTTGTAGAGGTTTTCGACGAGCGGGTCGAAATGGGCCTTTCAATGGACCCGTTGGAATTTTAACTAAGTAAAAAGTACAGAAATTGAGGTTTTGCAATATAATTGTGTTGAAAATCTCCTAATCATTTATTTGAACTCCTAAAATTTGATTAAAACTTGTTTTGTGGTCATTTTTGTATCGGTTTCGGACGAACAGGTCTAAATGGGCCTTACAATGGACCCGTTGGAATTTTAACTGAGTAAAAAGTACATAAATTGAGGTTTAGCAATATAATTGTTTTGAAAAGCTCCTAATCAATTATTTGAACTCCTAAAATTTGATTAAAACTTGTTTTGCGATCCTTTTTGTCGAGGTTTCGGACTAGCATGTCTAAATGGGCCTTTCAATGGACCCGTTGGAATTTTAACTGAGTAAAAAGTACAGAAATTGTGGTTATGCAATATAATTTTGTTGAAAAGCTCCTAATCAATTACATGAACTCCTAAAATTTTATTAAACTTGTTTTGCAGTCCTTTTTGTAGAGGTTTCGGACGAGCGGGTCGAAATGGGCCTTTCAATGGACCCGTTGAAATTTTAACTCAGTAAAAAGTACAGAAATTGAGGTTTTGCAATATAATTGTGTTGAAAAGTTCCTAATCAATTACATGAACTCCTAAAATTTGATTAAAACTTTTTTTGCAGTCCTTTTTGTAGAGGTTTCGGACAATAGGGTCGAAATGGGCCTTTTAATGGACCCGTTGGAATTTTAACTTAGTAAAAAGTATAAAATTGAGGTTTTGCAATATAATTGTGTTGAAAAGCTCCTAATCAATTACATAAACTCCTAAAATTTGATTAAAACTTTTTTTGCAGTCCTTTTTATAGAGGTTTCGGACGAGCAGGTCTAAATGGGCCTTTCAATGGACCCGTTGAAATTTTAACTGAGTAAAAAGTACAGAAATTGAGGTTTTGCAATATAATTTTGATGAAAAGCGCCTAATCAATTATTTGAACTCCTAAATTTTGATTAAAACTTGTTTTGCGGTCCTTTTTGTCGAGTTTCGGATGAGCAAGTCTAAATGGGCCTTTCAATGGACCCGTTGGAATTTTAACTGAGTAAAAAGTACAGAATATGAGGTTTTTCAATATAATTGTTTTGAAAAGCTCCTAATCAATTACATGAACTCCTAAGGTTTGATTAAAACTTGTTTTGCAGTCCTTTTTGTAGAGGTTTCGGACGAGCGGGTCGAAATGGGCCTTTCAATGGACTCGTTGGAATTTAACCGTGTAAAAAGTACAGAAATTGAGGTTTTGCAATATAATTATGTTGAAAAGCTCCTAATCAGTTATTTGAACTCCTAATATTTGAATAAAACATTTTGCGGTCCTTTTTGTAGAGGTTTCAGACGAGCAGGTCTAAATGGGCCATTCAATGGGCCCGTTGGAATTTTAACTGAGTAAAAAGTATAAAATTGAGGTTTTTCAATATAATTGTGTTGAAAAGCTCCTAATCAATTACATAAACTCCTAAATTTTGATTAAAACTTTGTTTGCAGTCCTATTTGTAGAGGTTTCGGACGAGTGGGTCGAAATGGGCCTTTCAATGGACTCGTTGAAATTTTAACTAAGTAAAAAGTACAAAAATTGAGGTTTTGCAATATAATTGTGTTGAGAAGCTCCTAATCAATTATTTGAACTCCTGAAATTTGATTAAAACTTTTTTTGCGGTCCTTTTTGTATCGGTTTCGGACGAGCAGGTCTAAATGGGCCTTTCAATGGACCCGTTGGAATTTTAACTGAGTAAAAAGTACAGAAATTGAGGTTATGCAATACAATTTTGTTTAAAAGCTCCTAATCAATTACATGAACTCCTAAAATTTTATTAAACTTGTTTTGCAGTCCTTTTTGTAGAGGTTTCGGACGAGCGGGTCGAAATGGGCCTTTCAATGGACCCGTTGAAATTTTAACTCAGTAAAAAGTACATAAATTGAGGTTTTGCAATATAATTGTGTTGAAAAGTTCCTAATCAATTATATGAACTCCTAAAATTTGATTAAAACTTGTTTTGCAGTCCTTTTTGTAGAGGTTTCGGACAATAGGGTCGAAATGGGCCTTTTAATGGACCCGTTGGAATTTTAACTTAGTAAAAAGTATAAAATTGAGGTTTTGCAATATAATTGTGTTGAAAAGCTCCGAATCAATTACATAAACTCCTAGAATTTGATTAAAACTTTTTTTGCAGTCCTTTTTATAGATGTTTCGGACGAGCAGGTCTAAATGGGCCTTTCAATGGACCCGTTTAAATTTTAACTAAGTAAAAAGTACAGAAATTGAGGTTTTGCAATATAATTTTGATGAAAAGCGCCTAATCAATTATTTGAACTCCTAAATTTTGATTAAAACTTGTTTTGCGGTCCTTTTTGTCGAGTTTCGGACGAGCAGGTCTAAATGGGCCTTTCAATGGACCCGTTGGAATTTTAACTGAGTAAAAAGTACAGAATATGAGGTTTTTCATTATAATTGTTTTGAAAAGCTCCTAATCAATTACATGAACTCCTAAGGTTTGATTAAAACTTGTTTTGCAGTCCTTTTTGTAAAGGTTTCGGACGAGCGGGTCGAAATGGGCCTTTCAATGGACCCGTTGGAATTTAACTGAGTAAAAATGACAGAAATTGAAGTTTTGCAATATAATTATGTTGAAAAGCTCCTAATCAGTTATTTGAACTCCTAATATTTGAATAAAACATTTTGCGGTCCTTTTTGTAGAGGTTTCAGACGTGCAGGTCTAAATGGGCCTTTCAATGGGCCCGTTGGAATTTTAACTGAGTAAAAAGTCTAAAATTGAGGTTTTGCAATATAATTGTGTTGAAAAGCTCCTAATCAATTACATAAACTCCTAAAATTTGGTTAAAACCTTGTTTGCAGTCCTATTTGTAGAGGTTTCGGACGAGTGGGTCGAAATGGGCCTTTCAATGGACCCGTTGAAATTTTAACTAAGTAAAAAGTACAAAAATTGAGGTTTTGTAATATAATTGTGTTAAGAAGCTCCTAATCAATTATTTGAACTCCTGAAATTTGATTAACACTTTTTTTGCGGTCCTTTTTGTATCGGTTTCGGACGAGCAGGTCTAAATGGGCCTTACAATGGACCCGTTGGAATTTTAACTGAGTAAAAAGTACAGAAATTGAGATTTAGCAATATAATTGTGTTGAAAAGCTCCTAATCAATTATTTGAACTCCTAAAATTTGATTAAAACAAGTTTTGCGATCCTTTTTGTCGAGGTTTCGGACGAGCATGTCTAAATGGGCCTTTCAATGGACCCGTTGGAATTTTAACTGAGTAAAAAGTACAGAAATTGAGGTTATGCAATATAATTTTGTTGAAAAGCTCCTAATCTATTACATGAACCCCTAAAATTTGATTAAACTTGTTTTGTAGTCCTTTTTGTAGAGGTTTCAGATGAGCGGGTCGAAATGGGCCTTTCAATGGACCCGATGGAATTTTAACTGATTAAAAAGTACAAAAATTGAGATTTTGCAATATAATTGTGTTGAAAAGTTTCTAATCAATTACATGAACTCCTACAATTTGATTAAAACTTGTTTGCATTCCTTTTTGTAGAGGTTTCGGACGATCAGGTCAAAATGGGCCTTTTAAAGGACCCGTTGGAATTTTAACTTAGTAAAAAGTATAAAATTGAGGTTTTGCAATATAATTGTGTTGAAAAGGTCCTAATCAATTACATAAACTCCTAAAATTTGATTAGAACGTTTTTTGCAATCCTTTTTATAGAGGTTCTGGACGAGCAGGTCTAAATGGGCCTTTCAATGGACCTGTTGGAATTTTAACTGAGTAAAAAGTACAGAAATTGAGGTTTTGCAATAGAATTGTGTTGAAAAGCTCCTAATCAATTACATGAACTCCTAGAATTTGATTAGAACTTTTTTTCAGTCCTTTTTGTAGAGGTTTCGGACGAGCGGGTCAAAATGGGCCTTTCAATGGACCCGTTGGAATTTTAACTTAGTAAGAAGTACAGAAATTGAGGTTTTGCAATATAATTGTGTTGAAAAGCTCCTAATCAATTATATAAACTCCTAAAATTTGATTAAAAACTTTTTTTTGCAGTCCTTTTTGTAGAGGTTTCGGACGAGCGGATCAAAATGGGCCTTTTAATGGACCCGTTGGAATTTTAACTGAGTAAAAAGTAAAGAAATTGAGGTTTTGCGATATAATTGTGTTGAAAAGATCATAATCATATATTTGAACTCCTAATATTTGAATAAAACATTTTTGCGGTCCTTTTTGTAGAGGTTTTGGACGAGCAGGTCTAAATAGGCTTTTCAATGGACCCGTTGAAATTTTAACTGAGTAAAAAGTACAAAAATTGCGGTTTTTGAATATAGTTGTGTTTAAAATCTCATAATCAATTACATGATCTCCTAAAATTTAATCAATACTTGTTTTGCGGTCTTTTTTGTAGAGGTGTCGGACGAGCAGGTCGAAATGGGACTTTCAATGGACCCGTTGGAATTTTAACTCAGTAAAAAGTACATAAATTGAGGTTTTACAGTATAATTGTGTTGAAAAGCTCCTAATCAATTATTTGAACTCCTAATATTTGAATAAAACATTTTTGCGGTTCTTTTTGTAGAGGTTTCGGACGAGCAGGTATAAATGGGCCTTTCAATGGGCCCGTTGGAATTTTAACTGAGTAAAAAGTATAAAAATTAAGGTTTTTCAATATAATTGTGTTGAAAAGCTCCTAATCAATTATTTGAACTCCTACAATTTGATTAAAACTTGTTTTGCGGTCCTTTTTGTCGAGGTTTTGGACGAGCAGGTCTAAATGGGCCTTTCAATGGACTCGTTAGAATTTTAACTGAGAAAAAGTACAGAAATTGAGGTTTTGCAATATAATTGTGTTGAAAAGCTCCTAATCAATTACATAAACTCCTAAAATTTGATTAAAACTTTTTTTGTAGTCCTTTTTGTATCGGTTTCGGACGAGCAGGTCTAAATGGGCCATACAATGGACCCGTTGGAATTTTTTTTCCGAAGAAAAAGGCCTCATTAAAAACCCCTCTAACCACCTTGTGCCGAAACACAAAGTGAACCTAAGGGGAAAAGAGTGCCCTGAGTGTTGTTATTATTATAACAAGAAAAAGGCTGAGAGTCAGCCAGTACATCAACGTTAATACAGTCAGGAACAACTGAATCAAAGTACACAGAAGAAGTAAAGCGTAAAGCCCAAGCGGCTATGTTATGGGCCATAAAATTGGCCGATCTAGGTACAAAGGATAATGTGATCAAAGGAAAAGACCTAAGCAAGGCCTTCGTGTCAGCAATTTGTGGACCCAGCAGGGAGTTGTCCTCAGTGGTGCGCGATAGCTTGTTGATCACCGTAGCCGAGTCGGATTCTATGAGCACCTCGCCGCAGCCTCCATCTCGGGTCAACATGATACCTGCAACGATGGCATGTAGCTCGACCATGGTGGCATCATGACACCCTGCCTCATGGACAGCACATCCTCCAACAATCGAGCCATGTGCATCTCTAGCAAGGACTCCGATAGCTGCAGCACTGGATCCAGGATGGAAGGCTCCGTTGACATTTATCTTTATACATCTCGGGCTTGGCGTCGTCCATTGTAGGGGGGCTGCTGCTGGTATGGCTACGGACACGGCGGGGAGAGTGTTAGCGTCGGCATATTCCTGTAGAAGACCTGTAGCATTCATGGCCGTAAGCCATGTGGGTTGAAGTCTGTGGGAGTGAACCCAGTCATTACGACGGTTCCAAATATTCCAAATCGTTGTGAGGAGCAGAGCAAATCCTGAAATGTCCAGGCTGTAACTTCCTTCCGACAACCATGCCGCCATTGTGTCGGTGTGACTGGAATAGACGCTCGACAGAAGCCCCACTAGGCGAAGAACATCCTGAGCATTTGGGCAATCACGAAGGGCATGCAGAGCGGATTCCAGCATTGCTGGGCAAAAAGGACAAAGTCCATTCGTGTGATGTATCGCTCGGAGCTTGTCCCCAGTGGGTAAAGCATCACGGACCGCGCGCCAGCTAAAGGAGCGAATTTTTGGTAAAGTCGGAGATTTAGATATTACTTTCCAGAGACGTGTAGGTCGCGTCACCGGTCTCGCAGGTTGTTGGAGAAAAAAGTACCCTGACCTGACTGTATAGTTCCCAGAGTCATGTTGTCCCCAAACAAGCTTATCCGGTCTAGTGTGATAAATCGGAACCTGAAGGATACTTTCAACATCATCCTTGTCGAAATCATTCCGAAGTTTGTACTCATCCCATGACGCATAGTCACGCGACATGTAATCCCGACAACGCAACGGGAGCTCTTCATTGTCCATATATTGTCCAAAAAGCGTAAGTGGTTTATCCCCTCCCCAGGTATCGCTGAGCAGACGTATCGAACTCTTGATCCCGGGCCGCCAAAAATAACCAGGCCGAAGGGAGTGAATTGCTTGGTGTATTCCATTCCATGCAAACGAAGCCCGTTTGTCCGCCGAGGCTTGCAGAAGGTCACCTGATGGGTAGTATTTAGCGCGAAGGACCCTTGCCAAGAGAGAGTCCAGGTGTAACAGCAGATGCCAAATTTGCTTCCCCAAAAGGGCAATATTAAAAGACCGCAAGTCGCGGAAACCTAGGCCTCCCACATTTTTAGGTGTGCAGAGAGAATCCCACGACAAAAGCGGCCAACCTCGCTTATTACTACGCCCTGACCACCAGTAACGCCGTATGGACATAGTAATGTCATCAATTATGTTTTGGGGTAATAGGTAGCAGGACATCACATATTGTGGCATTGCTTGTGCGACCGAATTAATGAGGATTTCTCTTCCACTATATGAAAGGAAGTTGTTATCCCATTTGCTCATTTGGGATTGGACTTTATCTCTCACAAAGCCTAAGGAGGCAGTCCTATTCCTTTTGATTAAAAGAGGGACTCCCAAATATATGCATGGATCATCCACTAGGCGTACACCCAGAGTTGAACGCATAGCATGGAGAAAGTCAGAGGAGCACCTGTGACTGCAGTAGGCGGTAGACTTATCAAAGTTTACCGTTTGACCGGAGGATGAGGCATACTGGGAAAGGACGTATCGTAATCTATCCACTTCCGCTGGCTCATTGCGTAGGAACACCATACTATCATCTGCGAAGAGGAGATGTGTAACCCTGGGCCCACGGCGGCTAGCACTAAGTCCCGAAAGGCGCCCTTCTCTTTGCTCCGTTTCCAAAGCCGCTGAGAGCCCTTTGGAGCAAATGAGGAATAGGAATGGTGACAGAGGATTGCCTTGACGGATACCCCGGGTAGGGAAGAATTCCTCTGATATCGTGCCATTAATTCTTACCGAAAAGGAGACCGATGAGACACATCGTAGTATAAGGTTGACCCAATCCCTAGCAAACCCCATACGGAGCATGACATCCCTTAGAAAGGACCATTCTACCCTATCAAAGGCCTTTTCCATATCGAGTTTTACAGAAGCCCCTTGGGAGGACATTGTGCCACTAGAGTGAAGGGTATGCACCAGCTCATGTGCAATTAAAATATTGTCAGTAATATTGCGTCCGCTAATGAACGCAGCTTGCGAATCGCTGATACAAGAAGATAAGGATAGTTTCAGGCGATTTACCAGAACCTTTGAAACCGTCTTGTATATGACAGTACACAGACTGATTGGTCGAAAGTGCTTTATAGTGGTGGGGTCAGAAATCTTAGGTATAAGCACAATGACCGATCGGTTAACCGATTCCATATCGGCTTTCCCTTGTAGGAGATCCATGCAAAGAGATATGAAATCAGGTCAAATCATATCCCAGTGCTGTCTGTAGAAACTACTGGGGAAACCATCAATCCCATGTGCTTTTTTAGGATTGATATCCAGAAAAGCGGCACAGATTTCATCTACAGTGAATGGTCGTAGAAGAGTATCATTCATAGTCGTGGTCACTATAGGGCGAATATTGTGCAGCAATTCCGGTGAGGACACCGGACAAGATGATGAAAAAATTCCTTGAAAGTAGGACGACGCAATTTTTAATGTGTCAGCAGTAGAAGTCTGCCAAACTCCGTTCTCATCCATTAATCCCCTGATTGCATTTTTCCTACGTCGTTTGGTGGCCCTCGCATGGAAGTAGGTGGTATTTTTATCCCCGTTGGTTAACCAGGAAATGCGAGAGCGTTGAGCCCAGTAAGCCTCTTTAGCCACTGTCAATTTCCGGAGTTCCAATTTAGCGTTGTGAAGCGTGGAAAGAGCTTTCCAGGAAAGGTGTCGACGTCGTAGAAGATTATTAATAGATCGTTGCAACTGTTGCATGCGGAGAGTGGACAGCTTACGTTGAGCATGCTGCCACTCTTGAAGATTATGCCCCAATGCAGATAATTTATCCAAAATGGACCCCTGCGTGGCAGCCCATGTTTGTTTACAAACTTGAATGCCTGCTGGGTCATGAGCCCAACAAGCTTTAAAACTAAAATGATCCACGGCCTACTTGGTATAATGGTTTGTTAAGGTAGCATTCTCGGTGTCCAAGATGATAACACTATGGTCTGATTCGAGGGAAAAGGAATGAAAATGGCCGTAGTTGGGAAATTTATGCAACCATTGTGAGCATGCCAAGAAACGGTCAAGTCTTTCACAAACCGGGTTGACATTAGGCCTCGTGCGGGTCCAAGTGAACCAACCAGTGTTTGGTTTACAATCAAACAAATTATTCCTTGTTAGACAATCGCGAAAGTTTAGGATTTGTGATCGAGGCCTACGATTGCCCCCTTGTTTTTCCGAGTCATCTAAGATGTCATTTAAGTCACCTCCGATGAGCCAAGGAAGAGATGATTTTGTTTTAAGGGAGTCGATGAGTTCCCACGTGTATTTTTTCATGTTCGTGGCTGCGTACCCGTATATACCAGTAAATCGAAAGCGACAATTTAAGCCATTCACAATAACATCAATGTATCTCGTCGATGATGAGAGAAAATCTAAAGTAATGTTTTTATTAAAAAGCAGGCATAAACCTGCACAAGAAGGGCTGCTATCCACAGCAAAAAAACCCTCCATTTCAAGAGAAAGTTTAAGAGAATCAAACTTAGAAGAGTTTAAGCGAGTTTCAGACAGGAAAAGAAAATCTGGACCTAAACGGGAAATAATAGAACGAAGCTCGTGAACTGCCGAGGGCATACCAAGTCCCCGACAGTTCCAACATATGGCTCTCATTTCTCTCGGCGGGGTTGACCGTCAACCACCGCCGAAGAGTTTTTGCTGCTCATCCCAACTTTCTTTTGATTTTTCTCAACCTGTTTCACTGCTTTACCGGCCGCCAAAGGTGAAGTTCTCGGTCGTTTGGCAATCCCACCGGTGATAATGGGCGACGTGCGTTTAGACTTCTTTAGGACTGCAGCGTCTGGTCCCTTATCGGTCGTGGCAGCCAACCAAACTTCAAATTCTGGATTAACCGGTTCTTTGCCTTTGTCCCTCGAACCTTTACCTTTGTTCGAGCTTTCCCCCGTGGCCGTGTCATCCACGATCGGCACAGGAATAGAATCCTCATCGATCAAAATGAAGCGTTTGTCCGGCGGGGTATCGGACTTGTAAGGCTGCACAGCATGTTCATCATCAACATCAGCCTCCCTCGAGCCGTTAATCACGGATTCTTCATCCGCTGGAATCATGTCCAGTGGTGAAACATCCAGTGGCTCCTGCTGAGCAGCGACTGCATCGACAGCAACTTCAGCGACTGTCTCTTCTGCCGGCAGTGGCGCTGCGGCATCGGTAGGAGGGGTGGCAAGTTCCTCGCCCAACAGATCATCCTCCTCCAAATTCAACGTACCACCACCCGGCTGCACCGTTGGTGATCCTTTTACCACGTTCGGAGTGGCCATCGTGGTGGTAGCTGCCTTACCCTTCCCGTTGTTCCCTGAAAGGACAACAGTGGAGACATGCTTATGTGAGTACAAAACAGTTGAAGATGTAACCAAATATAACAATATTACATCTCACAAAGAAGCAATGCACGGCCGGTATAAGTAGCATGACATCAAATTTGCAGACCATATATATTCACTGTATGCAACCATATATATTAATAACGCATTCCATGAATAAGCACTGTATTATCGGTATAATAAACATGAGAACAAGCTGATTAACCAAGGACATGCACAGTGAAAACGAAAAAGGGACCACAAAGAGAATCTGATATGCCATATATATTTACTAAAATCGTGGAAAAAAAGGAGGGTGAGCCCTAAAATCGAAACGCATATGACATAACTACTATGCTTAAAGTTGGAATATAATCCTACTGTCCATATACAGATTCCACAAAAACCATGAAAAAAGGAAAAATAACATGTGGATTGTTCTTGCGGAGTAGAAGAGGATCCTGGCTCGAAATACCGGATCCGGACCCGTTGGAATTTTAACTGAGTAAAAAGAGCAGAAATTGAGGTTTTGCAATATAATTGTGTTGAAAAGCTCCTAATAAATTCTTTGAACTCCTAAAATTTGATTAAAACTTGTTTTGTGGTCCTTTTTGTAGAGGTTTCGGACGAGCTGGTCTAAATGGGCCTTTCAATGGACCCGTTGGAATTTTAACTGAGTAAAAAGTACAGAAATTGAGGTTTTGCAATATAATTGTGTTGAAAAGCACCTAATCAGATATTTGAACTCCTAATATTTGAATAAAATATTTTTTCGGTCCTTTTTGTAGAGGTTTCAGACGAGCAGGTCTAAATGGGCCTTTCAATGGGCCCGTTTGAATTTTAACTGAGTAAAAAGTATAAAATTGAGGTTTTGCAATATAATTGTATTGAAAAGCTCCTAATCAATTACATAAACTCCTAAAATTTGATTAAAACCTTTTTGCAATCCTTTTTGTAGAGGTTTCAGACGAGCGGGAAGAAATGGGCCTTTCAATGGACTCGTTGAAATTTTTTTTTGAAGAAAAAGGCCTCATTAAAAACCCCTCTAACCACCTTGTGCCGAAACACAAAGTGAACCTAAGGGGAAAAGAGTGCCCTGAGTGTTGTTATTATTATAACAAGAAAAAGGCTGAGAGTCAGCCAGTACATCAACGTTATTACAGTCAGGAACAACTGAATCAAAGTACACAGAAGAAGTAAAGCGTAAAGCCCAAGCGGCTAAGTTATGGGCCATAAAATTGGTCGATCTAGGTACAAAGGATAATGTGACCAAAGGAAGAGACCTAAGCAAGGCCTTCGTGTCAGCAATCTGTGGACCCAGCAGGGAGTTGTCCTCAGTGGTGCGCGATATCTTGTTGATCACCGTAGCCGAGTCGGATTCTATGAGCACCTCGCCCTATCCTCTATCTCGGGTCAACATGATACCTGCAACGATGGCATGTAGCTCGACCATGGTGGCATCATGACACCCTGCCTCATGGACAGCACATCCTCCAACAATCGAGCCATGTGCATCTCTAGCAATGACTCCGATAGCTGCAGCACCGGATCCAGGATGGAAGGCTCCGTCGACATTTATCTTTATACATCCCGGGCTTGGCGTCGTCCATTGTGGGGGGGCTGCTGCAGGTATGGCTACGGACACGGCGGGGAGAGTGTTAGCGTCGGCGTATTCTTGTAGAAGACCTGTAGCATTCATGGCCGTAAGCCATGTGGGTTGAAGTCTTTGGGAGTGAACCCAGTCATTGCGACGGTTCCGAATATTCCAAATCGTTGTGAGGAGCAGAGCAAATCCTGAAGTGTCCAGGCAGTAACTTCCTTCTGACATCCATGCCGCCATTGTGTCGATGTGACTGGAATAGGCGCTCGACGAAAGCCCCACTAGGCGAAGAACATCCTGAGCATTAGGGCAATCACGAAGGGCATGCAGAGCGGATTCCAGCATTGCTGGGCAAAAAGGACAACGTCCATCCGTGTGATGTATCGCTCGGAGCTTGTCCCCAGTGGGTAAAGCATCACGGCCCGCGGGCCAGCTAAAGGAGCGAATTGTTGGTAGAGTCGGAGATTTAGATATTACTTTCCAGAGACGTATAGGTCGCGTCACCGGTCTTGCAGGTTGGTGGAGAAAAAAGTACCCTGACCTGACTGTATAGTTCCTAGAGTCATGTTGTCCCCAAAACAAGTTTATCCGATCTATTCTGATAAATCGGAACCCGAAGGATACTTTCGACATCATCCTTGTCGAAAGCATTCCGAAGTTTGGACTCATCCCATGACGCATAGTCACGCGACATGTAATCCCAACAACGCAATGGGAGCTCTTCATTGTCCATATATTGTCCAAAAAGCGTAAGTGGTTTATCCCCTCCCCAGGTATCGTTGAGCAGACGTATTGAACTCTTGATCCCGGGCCGCCAAAAATAACCAGGCCCAAGGGAGTGAATTGCTTGGTGTATACCTTTCCATGCAAAGGAAGCCCGTTTGTCCGCCGAGGCTTGCAGAAGGTCACCTGATGGGTAGTATTTAGCGCGAAGGACCCTTGCCAAGAGAGAGTCCGGGTGTGACAGCAGATGCCAAATTTGCTTCCCCAAAAGGGCAATATTAAAAGAGCGCAAGTCGCGGAAACCTAGGCCTCCCACATTTTTAGGTGTGCAGAGAGAATCCCACGACAAAAGCGGCCAGCCTCGCTTATTACTACGCCCTGACCACCAGTAACACCTTATGGACATACTAATGTCATCAATTATGTTTTGGGGTAATAGGTAGCAGGACATCACATATTGTGGCATTACTTGTGCGACCGACTTAATGAGGATTTCTCTTCCACTATATGAAAGGAAGCTGTTGTCCCATTTGCTCAATCGGGATTGGACTTTATCTCTCACAAAGCCTAAGGAGGCAGTCCTATTCCTTTTGATTAAAAGAGGGACTCCAAAATATATGCCTGGATCATCCACTAAGCGTACACCCAGTGTTGAACGCATAGCATGGAGAAAGTCAGAGGAGCACCTGTGACTGCAGTAGGCGGTAGACTTATCAAAGTTTACCGTTTGACCGGAGGATGAGGCATACTGGGAAAGGACGTATCGTAATCTATCCACTTCCGCTGGCTCATTGCGTAGGAACACCATACTATCATCTGCGAAGAGGAGATGTGTAACCTTGGGCCCACGGCGGCTAGCAATAAGTCCCGAGAGGCGCCCTTCTCTTTGCTCCGTTTCCAAAGCCGCTGAGAGCCCTTGGGAGCAAATGAGGAATAGCAATGGTGACAGAGGATCGCCTTGACGGATACCCCGGGTAGGGAAGAATTCCTCTGATAGCGTGCCATTAATTCTTACCGAAAAGGAGACCGAGGAGACACATCGCAGGATAAGGTTGACCCAATCCCTAGCAAACCCCATACGTAGCATGACATCCCTTAGAAAGGACCATTCTACCCTATCAAAGGCCTTTTCCATATCGAGTTTGACAGCAGCCCCTTGGGAGGACATTGTGCCACTAGAGTGAAGGGTATGCACCAGCTCATGTGCAATTAAAATATTGTCAGTAATATTGCGTCCGCTAATGAACGCAGCTTGCGAATCGCTGATACAAGAAGATAATGATAGTTTCAGGCGATTAACCAGAACCTTTGAAACCGTCTTGTATATGACAGTACACAAACTGATAGGTCGAAAGCGCTTCATAGTGGTGGGGTCAGTAATCTTAGGTATAAGCACAATGACTGATCGGTTAACTGATGCCATATCTGCTTTCCCTTGTAGGAGATCCATGCAAGGAGATATGAAATCAGGTCCAATCATATCCCAGTGCTGTCTGTAGAAACTGCTTGGGAAACCATCAATCCCGGGTGCTTTTTTAGAATTGATATCCAGAAAAGCGGCGCGGATTTCATCAACAGTGAATGGACGTAGAAGAGTATCATTCATAGCCGTGGCCACTGTAGGGCGAATATTATGCAGCAATTCCAGTGAGGACACCGGACTAGATGATGAAAAAATTCCTTGAAAGTAGAACGACGCAATTTGTAATGTGTCAGCGGTGGAAGTCTGCCAAACACCATTCTCATCCATTAATCCTCTGATTGCGTTTTTCCTACGTCGTTTGGTGGCCCTCGCATGGAAGTAAGTGGTATTTTTATCCCCGTTGGTTAACCAAGAAATACGAGAGCGTTGAGCCCAGTAAGCCTCTTTAGCCACTGTCAATTTCCGGAGTTCCAATTTAGCGCTGTGAAGCGTGGAAATAGCTTTCCGGGAAAGGTGTCGACGTCGTAGAAGATTATTAATAAATCGTTGCAACTGTTGCATGCGGAGAGTGGACAGCTTACGTTGAGCATGCTGCCATTCTTGAAGATTATGGCCCAATGCAGATAATTTGTCCAAAATGGACCCCTGCGTGGCAGCCCATGTTTGTTTACAAACTTGAATGCCTGCTGGGTCATGAGCCCAACAAGCTTCAAACCTAAAATGATCCACGGCCTGCTTGGTATAATGGTTTGTTAAGGTAGCATTCTCGGTGTCCAAGATGATAACACTATGGTCCGATTCGAGGGAAAAGGAATGAAAATGGCCGTAGTTGGGAAATTTATGCAACCATTGTGAGCATGCCAAGAAACGGACAAGTCTTTCACAAACCGGGTTGACATTAGGCCCCGTGCGGGTCCAAGTGAACCAACCAGTATTTGGTTTACAATCAAACAAATTATTCCTTGTTAGACAATCGCGAAAGTTTATGATTTGTGATCGAGGCCTACGATTGCCCCCTTGTTTTTCCGAGTCATCTAAGATGTCATTTAAGTCACCTCCGATGAGCCAAGGAAGAGATGATTTTGTTTTAAGGGAGTCGATGAGTTCCCACGTGTGTTTTTTCATGTTCGTGGCTGCGTACCCGTATATACCAGTAAATCGAAAGCGACAATTTAAGCCATTCACAATAACATCAATGTATCTCATCGATGACGAGAGAAAATCTAAAGTAATGTTTTTATTAAAAAGCAGGCATAAACCTGCACAAGAAGGGCTGCTATCCACAACAAAAAAACCCTCCATTTCAAGAGAAAGTTTAAGAGAATCAAACTTAGAAGAGTTTAAGCGAGTTTCAGACAGGAAATTAAAATCTGGACCTAAACGGGAAATAATAGAACGAAGCTCGTGAACTGCCGAGGGCATACCAAGTCCCCGACAGTTCCAACATATGGCTCTCATTTCTCTCGGCGGGGTTGACCGTCAACCACCGCCGAAGAGTTTTTGCTGCTCATCCCAGCTTTTTTTTGATTTTTCTCAACCTGTTTCACTGCTTTACCGGCCACCAAAGGTGAAGTTCTCGGTCGTTTGGCAATCCCACCGGTGATAATGGGCGACGTGCGTTTAGACTTCTTTAGGACTGCAGCGTCCGGTCCCTTATCGGTCGTGGCAGCCAACCAAACTTCAAATTCCGGATTAACCGGTTCTTTGCCTTTGTCCCTCGGACCTTTACCTTTGTTCGAGCTTTCCCCCGTGGCTGTGTCATCCACGATTGGCACAGGAATAAAATCTTCATCGATCAAAATGAAGCGTTTGTCCGGCGGGGTATCGGACTTGTAAGGATGCACAGCATGTTCATCATCAACATCAGCCTCCCTCGAGCCGTTAATCACGGATTCTTCATCCGCTGGAATCATGTCCAGTGGTGCAACGTCCAGTGGCTCCTGCTGAGCAGCGACTGCATCGACAGCAACTTCAGCGACTGTCCCTTCTGCCGGCAGTGGCGCTGCGGCATCGGTAGGAGGTGTGGCAAGTTCCTCGCCCAACAGATCATTCTCCTCTAGATTCAACGTACCACTACCCGGCTGCACCGTGGGTGATCCTTTTACCACGTTCGGAGTGGCCATAATTGAGGTTTTGCATTATAATTGTGTTGAAAAGCTCCTAATCAATTATTTCAACTCCTAAAATTTGATTAAAACTTGTTTTGCGGTCCTTTTTTAGAGGTTTCGGACGAGCAAGTCTAAATGGGCCTTTCAATGGACCTGTTGGAATTTTAACTGAGTAAAAAGTACAGAATATGAGGTTTTTCAATATAATTGTTTTGAAAAGCACCTAATCAATTACATGAACTGCTAAAATTTTATAAAAACTTGTTTTGCAGTCCTTTTTGTAGAGGTTTAGGAAGAGCGGGTCGAAATGGGCCTTTCAATGGACCCGTTGGAATTTTAACTGAGTAAAAAGTACAGAAATTGATGTTTTGCAATATAATTGTGTTGAAAAGCTCCTAATTAGTTATTTGAACTCCTAATATTTGAATAAAACATTTTTGCGGTCCTTTTTGTATAGGTTTCAGACGAGCAAGTCTAAATGGGCCTTTAAATGGGCCCGTTGGAATTTTAACTGAGTAAAATGTATAAAATTGAGGTTTTGCAATATAATTGTGTTGAAAAGCTCCTAATCAATTACATAAACTCATAAAATTTGACTAAAACTTTTTTGCAGTCCTATTTGTAGAGGTTTCAGACGAGCGGGTCGAAATGGGCCTTTCAATGGACCCGTTGAAAATTTAACTGAGTAAAAAGTACAGAAATAGAGGTTTTGCAATATAATTGTGTTGAAAAGCTCCTAATCAATTATTTGAACTCCTAAAATTTGATTAAAACTTGTTTTGCGGTCCTTTTTGTAGAGGTTTCGGACGAGCAGGTCTAAATGGGCCTTTCAATGGACTCGTTGGAATTTTAACCGAGTAAAAAGTACAGAAATTGGGGTTTTGCAATATAATTGTGTTGAAAATCTCATAATAAATTATTTGTACTCCTAAAATTTGTTTAAAACTTGTTTTGCGGTCCTTTTTGTCGAGGCTTCGGACGAGCAGGTCTAAATGGGCCTTTCAATGGACCCGTTGGAATTTTAACTGAGTAAAAATTACAAAAATTGAGGTTTTTCAATATAATTGTGTTGAAATGCTCCTAATCAATTACATGAACTCCTAAATTTTATTAAAACTTTTTTTGCAGTCCTTTTTGTAGAGGTTTCGGACGAGCGGGTCGAAATGGGCCTTTCAATAGACCCGTTGGAATTTTAACTGAGTAAAACGTACAGAAATTGAGGGTTTCCAATATAATTGTGTTGAAAAGCTCCTAATCAGTTATTTGAACTCCTAATATTTGAATAAAACATTTTTGCGGTCCTTTTTGTAGAGGTTTCGGACGAGCAGGTCTAAATGGGTCTTTCAATGGACCCGTTGGAACTTTAACTGAGTAAAAAGTACAAAAATTGAGGTTTTGCAATATAATTGTGTTGAAAATCTCATAATCAATTATTTCGACTCCTAAAATATGATCAAAACTTGTTTTGTGGTCCTTTATGTAAAGGTTTCGGACGTGCGGGTCTAAATGGGCCTTTTAGTGGACCCGTTGGAATTTTAACTAAGTAAAATGTATAAAAATTTAAGTTTTGCAATATAATTTTGTTGAAAAGCTCCTAATCATTTATTTGAACTCCTAAAATTTGATTAAAACTTTTTTGCGGTCCTTTTTGTATAGGTTCCGGACGTGCAGGTCTATATGGGCCTTCAATGGACCAGTTGGAATTTTAACTGAGTAAAAAGTACAGAAATTGAGGTTTTTCATTATAATTGTGTTGAAATGCTCCTAATCAATTTTTTCAACTCCTAAAATTTATTTAAAACTTGTTTTGCGGTCCTTTTTGTCGAGGCTTCGGACGAGCAGGTCTAAATGGGCCTTTCAATGGACCCGTTGGAATTTTAACTAAGTAAATAGTACATAAATTGAGTTTTTGCAATATAATTGTGTTGAAAAGCTCCTAATAAATTATACGAACTCCTAAAATTTGATTAAAACTTGTTTTGCAGTCCTTTTTGTAGAGGTTTCGGACGAGCGAGTCGAAATGGGCCTTTCAATGGACCCGTTGGAATTTTAACTGAGTAAAAAGTACAGAAATTGAGGTTTTGCAATATAATTGTGTTGAAAAGTTCCTAATCAATTACATGAACTCCTAAAATTTGATTAAAACTTGTTTTGCGGTCCTTTTTGTTGAGGTTTCGGACGAGCGGGTCGAAATGGGCCTTTCAATGGACCCGTTGGAATTTTAACTAAGTAAAAAGTACATAAATTTAGGTTTTGCAATATAATTGTGTTGAAAAGCTACTAATAAATTATACGAACTCCTAAAATTTGATTAAAACTTGTTTTGTAGTCCTTTTTGTAGAGGTTCCGGACGAGCGAGTCGAAATGGGCCTTTCAATGGACCCGTTGGAATTTTAACTGAGTAAAAAGTACAGAAATTGAGGTTTTGCAATATAATTGTGTTGAAAAGCTCCTAATCAATTACATGAACACCTAGAATTTGATTAAAACTTGTTTTGTAGTCCTTTTGGAGAGATCTCAGACGAGTGGGTCGAAATGGGACTTTCAATGGACCCGTTGGAATTTTAACTGAGTAAAAAGTACAGAAGTTGAGGTTTTGCAATATAATTGTGTTGAAAAGTTCCTAATCAATTACATGAACTCCTAAAATTCATTAAAACTTGTTTTGCAGTCCTTTTTGTAGAGGTTTGGGACGAGCGAGTCGAAATGGGCCTTTGTACTCCTAAATTATTTGATTAAAACTTTTTTTGCAGTCCTTTTTGTAAAGTTTTGGATGAGCGGGTCGAAATGGGCCTTTCTATGGACCCGTTGAAATTTTAACTCAGTAAAAAGTACAAAAATTGAGGTTTTTGAATATAATTATGTTGAAAATCTCCTAATCAATTACAAGATCTCCTAAAATTTGATTAAAACTTGTTTTGCGATCATTTTTTAGAGGTTTCGGACGAGCAGGTCTAAATGGTACTTTCAATAGACCCGTTGGAATTTTAACTGAGTAAAAATTACAGAAATTGAGTTTTTTGCAATATAATTGTGTTGAAAAGCTCCTAATCAATTACATGAACTCCTAAAATTTGATAAAAACTTGTTTTGCAGTCCTTTTTTAGAGGTTTCGGACGAGCGGGTCGAAATGGGCCTTTCAATGGACCCGTTTGAATTTTAACTGAGTAAAAAGTACAGAAATCGATGTTTTGCAATATAATTGTGTTGAAAAGCTCCTAATCAGTTATTTGAACTCCTAATATTTGAATAAAACATTTTTGCGGTCATTTTTGAATAGGTTTCAGACGAGCAGGTCTAAATGGGCCCGTTGGAATTTTAACTGAGTAAAAAGTATAAAATCGAGGTTTTGCAATATAATTGTGTTGAAAAGCTCCTAATCAATTACATAAACTCCTAAAATTTGCTTAAAACTTTGTTTGCAGTCCTATTTGTAGAGGTTTCGGACAAGCGGGTCGAAATGGGCCTTTCAATGGAACCGTTTGAATTTTAACTGAGTAAAAAGTACAGAAATAGATGTTTTGCAATATAATTGTGTTGAAAAGCTCCTAATCAGTTATTTGAACTCCTAATATTTGAATAAAACATTTTTGCGGTCCTTTTTGTATAAGTTTCAGACGAGCAGGTCTAAATGGGCCTTTAAATGGGCCCGTTGGAATTTTAACTGAGTAAAAAGTATAAAATTGAGGTTTTGCAATATAAGTGTGTTGAAAAGCTCCTAATCAATTACATAAACTCCTAAAATTTGATTAAAACTTTGTTTGCAGTCCTATTTGTAGAGGTTTCGGACAAGCGGGTCGAAATGGGCCTTTCAATGGACCCGTTGAAATTTTAAATGAATTAAAAAGTACAGAAATTGAGGTTTTGCAATATAATTGTATTGAAAATCTCATAATAAATTATTTGTACTCCTAAAATTTGTTTAAAACTTGTTTTGCGGTCCTTTTTGTCGAGGCTTCGGACGAGCAGGTCTAAATGGGCCTTTCAATGGACCCGTTGGAATTTTAACTGAGTAAAAATTACAGAAGTTGAGGTTTTTCAATATAATTGTGTTGAAATGCTCCTAATCAATTACATGAACTCCTAAATTTTGTTAAAACTTTTTTTGCAGTCCTTTTTGTAGAGGTTTCGGACGAGCGGGTCGAAATGGGCCTTTCAATAGACCCGTTGGAATTTTAACTGAGTAAAACGTACAGAAATTGAGGGTTTCCAATATAATTGTGTTGAAAAGCTCCTAATCAGTTATTTGAACTCCTAATATTTGAATAAAACATTTTTGCGGTCCTTTTTGTAGAGGTTTCGGACGAGCAGGTCTAAATGGGCTTTTCAATGGACCCGTTGGAACTTTAACTGAGTAAAAAGTACAAAAAATGTGGTTTTGCAATATAATTGTGTTGAAAATCTCATAATCAATTATTTCTACTCCTAAAATATGATCAAAACTTGTTTTGCGGTCCTTTATGTAAAGGTTTCGGACGTGCGGGTCTAAATGGGCCTTTTAGTGGACCCGTTGGAATTTTAACTAAGTAAAATGTATAAAAATTTAAGTTTTGCAATATAATTGTGTTGAAAAGCTCCTAATCATTTATTTGAACTCCTAAAATTTGATTAAAACTTTTTTGCGATCCTTTTTGTATCGGTTCCGGACGTGCAGGTCTATATGGGCCTTAAATGGACCAGTTGGAATTTTAACTGAGTAAAAAGTACAGAAATTGAGGTTTTGCGTTATAATTGTGTTGAAATGCTCCTAATCAATTTTTTCAACTCCTAAAATTTATTTAAAACTTGTTTTGCGGTCCTTTTTGTCGAGGCTTCGGACGAGCAGGTCTAAATGGGCCTTTCAATGGACCCGTTGGAATTTTAACTAAGTAAAAAGTACATAAATTGAGGTTTTGCAATATAATTGTGTTGAAAAGCTCCTAATAAATTATACGAACTCCTAAAATTTGATTAAAACTTGTTTTGCAGTCCTTTTTGTAGAGGTTTCGGACGAGCGAGTCGAAATAGGCCTTTCAATGGACCCGTTGGAATTTTAACTGAGTAAAAAGTACAGAAATTAAGGTTTTGCAATATAATTGTGTTGAAAAGCTCCTAATCAATTACATGAACACCTAGAATTTGATTAAAACTTGTTTTGTAGTCCTTTTGGAGAGATCTTAGACGAGTGGGTCGAAATGGGACTTTCAATGGACCCGTTGGAATTTTAACTGAGTAAAAAGTACAGAAGTTGAGGTTTTGCAATATAATTGTGTTGAAAAGTTCCTAATCAATTACATGAACTCCTAAAATTCATTAAAACTTGTTTTGCAGTCCTTTTTGTAGAGGTTTGGGACGAGCGAGTCGAAATGGGCCTTTCAATGGACCCGTTTGAATTTTAGCAGAGTAAAAAGTACAGAAATTGAGGTCTTGCAATATAATTGTGTTGAAAAGCTCCTAATCAATTACATAAACTCCTAAAATTTGATTAAAACTTTTTTTGCAGTCCTTTTTGTAGAGGTTTCGGACGAGCGGGAAGAAATGGGCCATTCATTGGACTCGTTGAAATTTTAACTAAGTAAAAAGTACAGAAATTGAGGTTTTGCAATATAATTGTATTGAAAAGCTCCTGATCAATTATTTTAACTCCTAAAATTTGATTAAAACTTGTTTTGCGATCCTTTTTGTAGAGGTTTCGGACGAGCAGCTCTAAATTGGCCTTTCAATGGACCCGTTGGAATTTTAATTGAGTAAAAATTACAGAAATTGAGGTTTTGCAATGTAATTGTGTTGAAAAGCTCCTACTTAATTACATGAACTCCTAAAATTTGATAAAAACTTGTTTTGTAGTCCTTTTTGTAGAGGTTTCGGACGAGCGGGTCGAAATGGGCCTTTCAATGGACCCGTTGGAATTTTAACTAAGTAAAAGTATAGAAATTGAGGTGTTGCAATATAATTGTGTTGAAAAGCTCCCAATCAGTTATTTGAACTCCTAATATTTGAATAAAACATTTTTGCGGTCCTTTTTGTAGAGGTTTCAGACGAGCTGGTCTAAATGGGCTTTTCAATGGGCCTGTTGGAATTTTAACTGAGTAAAAAGTATAAAATTGAGGTTTTGCAATATATTTGTGTTGAAAAGCTCCTAATCAATTACATAAACTCCTAAAATTTGATTAAAACATTTTTCGCAGTCCTATTTGTAGAGGTTTCGGATGAGCGGGTCGAAATGGGCCTTTCAATGGACCCGTTGAAATTTTAACTGAGTAAAAAGTATAGAAATTGAGGTTTTGAAATATAATTGTGTTGAAAAGCTCCTAATCAATTATTTGAACTCCTAAAATTTGATTAAAACTTGTTTTGCGGTCCTTTTTGTAGAGTTTTCGTACGAGCAGGTCTAAATGGGCTTTTCAATAGACCCGTTGGAATTTTAATTGAGTCAAAATTACAGAAATTGAAGTTTTGCAATATAATTGTGTTGAAAAGCTCCTAATAAATTACATGAACTCCTAAAATTTGATTAAAACTTGTTTGGCAATCCTTTTTGTAGAGGTTTCGGACGAGCGAGTCGAAATGGGCCTTTCATTGGACCCGTTGGAATTTTAACTGAGTAAAAAGTACAGAAATTAAGGTTTTGCAATATAATTGTGTTGAAAAGCTCCTAATCAATTACATGAACCCCTAGAGTTTGATTAAAACTTGTTTTGTAGTACTTTTTGTAGAGGTTTCGGGACGAGCGGGTCGAAATGGGCCTTTCAATGGACCCGTTGGAATTTTAACTGAGTAAAAAGTACAGAAATTGAGGTTTTGCAATATAATTGTGTTGAAAAGTTCCTAATCAATTACATGAACTCCTAAAATTTGATTAAAACTTGTTTTGCGGTCCTTTTTGTTGAGGTTTCGGACGAGCGGGTCGAAATGGACCTTTCAATGGACCCGTTGAAATTTTAAATGAGTAAAAAGTACAGAAATTAAGGTTTTGCAATATAATTGTGTTGAAAAGCTCCTAATCAATTACATGAACTCCTAGAGTTTGATTAAAACTTGTTTTGCAGTACTTTTGTAGAGGTTTCGGACGAGCGGGTCGAAATGGGCCTTTCAATGGACCCGTTGGAATTTTAACTGAGTAAAAACTACAGAAATTGAGGTTTTGAAATATAATTGTGTTGAAAAGCTCCTAATCAATTATTTGATCTCCTAAAATTTGATTAAAACTTGTTTTGCGGTCCTTTTTGAAGAGTTTTCGTACGAGCAGGTCTAAATGGGCTTTTCAATGGACCCGTTGGAATTTTAATTGAGTCAAAATTACAGAAATTGAGGTTTTGCAATATAATTGTGTTGAAAAGCTCCTAATAAATTACATGAACTCCTAAAATTTGATTAAAACTTGTTTGGCAATCCTTTTTGTAGAGGTTTCGGATGAGCGAGTCGAAATGGGCCTTTCATTGGACCAGTTGGAATTTTAACTGAGTAAAAAGTACAGAAATTAAGGTTTTGCAATATAATTGTGTTGAAAAGCTCCTAATCAATTACATGAACCCCTAGAGTTTGATTAAAACTTGTTTTGTAGTACTTTTTGTAGAGGTTTCGGACGAACGGGTCGAAATGGGCCTTTTAATGGACTTGTTGGAATTCTAACTGAGTAAAAAGTACAGAAATTGAGGTTTTGCAATATAATTGTGTTGAAAAGTTCCTAATCAATTACATGAACTCCTAAAATTTGATTAAAACTTGTTTTGC
Source organism: Hibiscus tridactylites (assembly GCA_958450335.1). NCBI lineage: Eukaryota > Viridiplantae > Streptophyta > Magnoliopsida > Malvales > Malvaceae > Hibiscus > Hibiscus tridactylites. Next base: position 40,515,441 of record OY288281.1, read on the forward strand.
GGTCCTTTTTGTTGAGGTTTCGGACGAGCGGGTCGAAATGGACCTTTCAATGGACCCATTGAAATTTTAACTGAGTAAAAAGTACAGAAATTAAGGTTTTGCAATATAATTGTGTTGAAAAGCTCCTAATCAATTACATGAACTCCTAGAGTTTGATTAAAACTTGTTTTGCAGTACTTTTTGTAGAGGTTTCGGACGAGCGGGTCGAAATGGGCCTTTCAATGGACCCATTGGAATTTTAACTGAGTAAAAAGTATAGAAATTGAGGTTTTGCAATATAATTGTGTTGAAAAGTTCCTAATCAATTACATGAACTCCTAAAATTTGATTAAAACTTGTTTTGCACTCCTTTTTGTAGAGGTTTCGGACGAGCGGGTCGAAATGGGCCTTTCAATGGACCCGTTGAAATTTTAACTGAGTAAAAATTACAGAAATTTAGGTTTCGCAATATAATTGTGTTGAAAAGCTCCTAATCTATTATTTGAACTCCTAAAATTTGATTAAAACTTGTTTTGCGGTCCTTTTTGTAGAGGTTTCGGACGAGCAAGTCTAAATGGGCCTTTCAATGGACCCGTTGGAATTTTAACTGAGTAAAAAGTACAGAAATTTAGGTTTTGCAATATAATTGTGTTGAAAATCTCATAATCAATTATTTTAAAACGTGCGGGTCTAAATGGGCCTTTCAGTGGACCCGTCAGAATTTTAACTGAGTAAAATGTATAAAAATTGAAGTTTTGCAATATAATCGTGTTGAAAAGCTCCTAATCATTTATTTGAACTCCTAAAGTTTGATTAAAACTTTTTTGCGGTCCTTTTTTGTATCGGTTTCGGACGTGCAGGTCTATATGGGCCTTCAATGGACCCGTTGGAATTTTAACTGTGTAAAAACTACAGAAATTGAGGTTTTGCAATGTAATTATGTTGAAAAGCTCCTAATAATTTATTTGAACTCCTAAAATTTGTTTAAAACTTGTTTTGCGGTCCTTTTTGTCGAGGTTTCGGACGAGCAAGTCTAAATGGGCCATTCATTCGACCCGTTAGTATTTTAACTGGGTAAAAAGTACAGAAATTGATGTTTTGCAATATAATTGTGTTGAAAAGCTCCTAGTTAATTACATAAACTCTTAAAATTTGATTAAAACTTTTTTTGTAGTCCTTTTTGTAAAGTTTCGGACGAACGGGTCGAAATGGGCCTTTCTATGGACCCGTTGAAATTTTAACAGAGTAAAAAGTACAAAAATTGAGGTTTTGAATATAATTGTGTTGAAAATCTCCTAATCAAATACAAGATCTCCTAAAATTTGATCAAAAATTATTTTGCGGTCATTTTTGTAGAGGTTTCGGACGAGTAGGTCTAAATGGGACTTTCAATGGACCCGTTGGAATTTTAACTGAGTAAAAATTACAGAAATTGAGGTTTTGCATTATAATTGTGTTGAAAAGCTCCTAATCAATTACATGAACTCCTAAAATTTGATAAAAACTTGTTTTGCAGTCCTTTTTGTAGAGGTTTCGGACGAGCGGGTCGAAATGGGCCTTTCAATGGACCCGTTTGAATTTTAACTGAGTAAAAAGTACAGAAATTGATGTTTTGCAATATAATTGTGTTGAAAAGCTCCTAATCAGTTATTTGAACTCCTAATATTTGAATAAAACATTTTTGCGGTCCTTTTTGTATAGGTTTCAGACTAGCAAGTCTAAATGGGCCTTTAAATGGGCCCGTTGGAATTTTAACTGAGTAAAAAGTATAAAATTGAGGTTTTGCAATATAATTGTGTTTAAAAGCTCCTAATCAATTATTTGAACTCCTAAAATTTGATTATAACTTGTTTTGCGGTCCTTAGTTAAAATTTTAGGAGTTCATGTAATTGATTAGGAGCTATTAAACACAATTATATTGCAAAACCTCAATTTCTGTACTTTATCTCAGTTAAAATTCCAACGGGTCCATTGAAAGGCCCATTTTGACCCGCTCGTCTGAAACCTCTACAAAAAGGACTGCAACACACATTTTAATCAAATTTTAGGAGGTCGTGTAATTTATTAGGAGCTTTTCAACACAATTATATTGCAAAAACTCAATTTCTGTACTTTTTACTCAATTAAAATTCCAACGGGTCCATTGAAAGGCCCATTTAGACCTGCTCGTCCGAAACCTCGACAAAAAGGACCGCAAAACAAGTTATAATCAAATTTTAGGAGTTCAAATAATTGATTAGGATCTTTTCAACACAATTATATTGAAAAACCTCAATTTCTGTACTTTTTACTCAGTTAAAATTCCAACGGGTCTAATGTAAGGCCCATTTAGACCTGCTCGTCCGAAACCGATACAAAAAGGACCGCAAAAAAGTTTTAATCAAATTTTAGGAATCAAATAAATTATTAGGAGCTTTTCAACACAATTATATTGAAAAACTTCAATTTTTATACTTTTTGCTCAGTTAAAATTCCAACGGGTCCATTGAAAGGCCCATTTAGACCCGCTCGTCCGAAACCTCTACAAAAGGGACCACAAAAAAGTTTTAATCAAATTTTAGGTAGTTCATGTAATTGATTAGGAGCTATTCAACACAATTGTATTGCAAAACCTCAATTTTTGTACTTTTTACTCAGTTAAAATTCTAACGGGTCCATTGAAAGGCCCATTTAGACCTGCTCGTCCGAAACCTCGGCAAAAAGGACCGCAAAAATAGTTTTAATCAAATTTTAGGAGTTCAAATAATTTATTAGGAGCTTTTCAACACAATTATATTGCAAAACCTCAATTTTTGTACTTTTTACTCAGTTAAAATTCCAACGGGTCCATTGTAAAGCCCATTTAGACCTACTCGTCCGAAACCGATACAAAAAGGACCGCAAAAATGTTTTATTCAAATATTAGGATTTCAAATAATTGATTAGGAGCTTTTCAACATAAATATATTGCAAAACCTCAATTTTTGTACTTTTTACTCAGTTAAAATTCCAACGGGTCCATTGAAAGGCCCATTTAGACCCGCTCGTCCGAAACATTTACAAAAAGGACCACAAAAAAAGTTTTAATCAAATTTTAGGAGTTATGTAATTGATTAGGAGCTTTTCAACACATTATATTGCACAACCTCAATTTCTGTACTTTTTACTCAGTTAACATTCCAACGGGTCCATTGAAGGCCCATTTAGACCTGCATGTCCGAAACCGATACAAAAAGGACCGAAAAAAAGTTTTAATCAAATTTTAGGAGTTCAAATAAATGATTAAGAGCTTTTCAACACAATTATGTTGCAAAACTTCAATTTTTATACATTTTACTCAGTTAATATTCCAACGGGTCCACTGAAAGGCCCATTTAGACCCGCACGTCCGAAACCTCTACATAAAGGACCGCAAAACAAGTTTTGATCATATTTTAGGAGTAAAATTAATTGATTATGAGATTTTCAACACAATTATATTGCAAAACCTCAATTTTTATACTTTTTACTCCGTTAAAATTCCAACGGGTCTATTGAAAGGCCCATTTAGACATGCTCGTCTGAAACCTCTACAAAAAGGTCCGCAAAACAAGTTTTAATCAAATTTTAGGAAATCATGTAGTTGATTAGGAAATTTTCAACACAATTATATTGCAAAACCTCAATTTCTGTACTTTTTACTTAGTTAAAATTCCAACGGGTTTTTTACTTAGGTAAAATTCCAACGAGGAACGGGTGTGTGGGATGGCTCTCAATTCTCTCTCAACTTTTTCGGGTTTTCTTTTTTGCGTTTTGCTTGCTCCTCTTTTTCCGGTGGATTTCCTCTCTCTTCCACCGGTTCCCCTTCCCCTCACGGCTCTCTTTCTTCTGCCGTTTTTGCAAGTGATCCATCAGATAAGATTTCCCTTGGATTTCGGGAAGAGCAATCGTCAAGCCATCCCATACCAACCGGTTTTATCTTTTGTTTTTTTATTGTTTATCTATTATTTTTTGTTATCATTGTATATTATTAACTCTCTGTTTTCTTCATTTTCATGCCTGCCGTGCGAGCTTGGGCTTTTCATTCACCATTTCCTTCCATTTCAATTTATTTGGTTTAGATCTGGAAGGTTCCCATCGGAAATCACCAGATCTGTTCGGTAAGTTTTTCCCCTTTTATTTTTCTTTATCCTATCCTATATCTTTCATCTATTCTCTAATCCATTTTTTTTTGTTTTTCTGATGGTTTTCCCGGTTGCAATCCTCCATCTTTTCCTCACCGTCGGCAAGAACCATCGTACAAATAGACTCTTTTTCCGGATGGACCCTTGGTTTATCGCTAAATCCGGCACCGTTTCTCTAAATCTGACTAAATCCGAGTGGCTCCTAATCCTTTTAGTTGTCATGGATTTTTTCAATATTCTTTCTTTTTGGGTTCTTTTGGCTCTTTTCTTTTTATCTATTTTATTTTACCTAAATTTTTCTCCATGTTTTTGCAGATCTATATCTTTTAGCAAACCCAAATCGGAGTCGGGGGTGGCTCTGTCTATGAACGACGGTTGGTCTAACCCATTTTTTTATTTCCCGACGATGGTTTGTTCAAACTTTCTGTCGGATTTGGAGACCATCTGCCATCGACTCTATAAGGGCTTCTCCAAACCGATCTTTTTTCTAGGGTTTTCTTCCCCTATTTCTCATTTATTTTATCATCATTTTCCCCATATTTACTTTTTTCTCTTATCATGTGGTCTTAGGTATTCCAGAAGTCTCTCTTCCGATACTCCGATTGTCGCAAAGCCATTCCCATCTCTTTGTGTTTTGGTGGTGGTTAAAAGCGGCGTACCAAAGACGGCTAGGGTTTTCTCCCTTTTTATTTATCTTTTTTAATTCTTTTAACATTCTGTTAATAATCCTGTTTTGTTATCTTTTTCAGATATGCCTAAATCTCCATCTCAGAAGATATGCCTCTTTTGCCAGCTTCCGGCTCTTATCATCGTATGTCTTCCTGATGTTCATAAACTCCCTATGTTTCATTCCTAAGTATTTTTTCCTCTCCGTGTTTTTTATCTCAAAAGCTTGCTGGTTACATAAGTTAGTATTAATTTCATTTTCACTAATCTGCTGGCCTGTAATCTCTGTCTTGCTTTTACTTTCTATCAATGTTCAGTCTATGTTGAACCCTAACATTTTTATGCCTTTAATAAGATTAGGTTCTCTGTGGATTATATCTTTATACTTTTACTTTAATTATATAATTCTACATCAAGCCCTCATAGGGAATCAACTACAAGCCCAATTTCTGGGATATTCCAATTTAGCCTATTTCTGCAATATTCAATATCTTCTCTTCTCGCTACCTTTACTTGTTTATCTATGCCTGGTGTGGAAATGTCCAGGTTGCAATATAATGTATAACCATTCTTCATGGTTAATATTCTTGCACTTCACTTACATTCTGCTATGTCACATAAGGATTGTACACCTCACTTCTTATCTAGTTAATTTTTTCACCCCTCCGTATCTGTTTCCTCACCTACCTGTGATGTATGCTGCAACTTTTCTCTTTAAGACTTTATCTATAAGTTCTTTTATCTTTTCTTTATATACTTCTAAGATCAATGTTTTGCTTACACATACGAAGATCCCCACTTCCCTAAACATTATATTATATTACTTTATGAATATTAAGGGTAGTGCATATCTATACACTACACTTTTCATTTTAACCAATCTCTTCTGAACTTTGTTATCAAAACCCTCTTTCCAGTTTCAATTTTATTTATTGATTGTAAATTATAAATGTATCAGTATGAACTATCTCAACTACTTAGCCATCAAATCTTACTTAACCTATATTTTCCTATTATATACTTCTTTAGTCAATTTCACCTTCACAAATATTATATTCTTGCTGTATTGTATGCACTCTAATATCATCGTTATCATGCAGCTCTTCAGTTACTTCAACAACCCTTGGTGGCCCATTCAACGCCTAAGTTATTATGTAATTTTATTAAGTTTATTTATTTTATGTTTATTTCATTTCTCCCCCATCATTTATTTGCTCATTTGGTCTGTATCTAATTTCTTTGCCCCGCTTCTCTCTCTCCCTGGGTCTGTAATTTTATTTTCCTGTTTCCCTCTTGCTTTTTCATTCTCTGTGGCTTTTATATGGTTGCTTTTTATTATTAGATGTATGTTTCTAGGGTTTTTACCTTTTTCTAGATGTGTAAATCTAGGCCTGCTCTCCATTTTTAGATGTATGTTCATAGGTTATTACATTGCTTTATCTGTTTCCTTCCTCGTTTATCAGTTTCATGTATGTTACTTCCTTTGCTCTAAATTAGGTTTATTCAATATCATTCACTGCTTTTCCCTCTACACCTTTATAGGTGAATTTTCTCGAGCCCTTTCAAGGGATTTTAAATCTACCCTACCTATTAGGGATACTATATCAGTTTTATCTTCTCATTCACTTTACCTATATTATAGGTCATATACATTCCTTAATTGCGAAGCTTTTACCCCCTGGTTCTTACCAAATGCAATAGTCAAGGCCTCATCATTTAATTTCATCTTCTCAATTATTATTACCAATTACTTTTATCAAATTTCCCTTCTAAGAATGGTTTTATTTATTATTATTTATATTTATAACTCCCCGTCTTTATACCGGTTTTACTACTATCTTAAATTTTATAAATTAATTGAATGTCATTTATTACAATCTATTTATTTTCAAAAAGCATTTACCTTAATCTTTGCCTCTTCTTCTGTTACATCTATGTTACTAAATTGTTCATTCCTTTGTATAACAACATACTATTTTCCTTCACCTATCCAAACAATAAATACATATTCTAAAATAATATCTAGTCATACTTCTACAAAAATAAATTTAAATGTTACCCACATTCTTTTCCTTCAGGCTTTTTCTAATTTTTTTACCTCTCTCTTAATATATTCAAATGTTAAAACTTTTCTAAATTTTTACTTCACTATTACCCCCCCATTTATTGTGCCAGCACATACAAATTTCTAGGAAACCAACTTTAACCCCATTCATTACAGACTATATAAGTCAAACACTATTATTTATTATTAAAATTACCTCCTTTCATTTATTACATTCTCCTATATTACTAAAGATATTACCATCAAAATCTATATTTAATTCTGTAATCCTACTACCATTAAGGAAAATAATTAACTCCATTTTCTTCAATTATTTTCCTTTATTTAAGCCATTAAAAATTATTCTCTGTTTTAAATACCCGAGTATTAAATGTCTTTCTTTTTTTTACCAAAACCACCTGGATCTTTCTCGTCTCAAACCCCCTTTACAGCCAATACCTTAAACAAATCTTTTTAACATTACTATTAAAGTTTAACCACAATTATTATAGAAATAAAAGATACTTTCCTTTAATAATTTATAGACATACATCAATTCAGGTAAGTACCTTAAATAAGCTTTCTCAGCATAAAAGTTCTTTCCATCTTTTACAATCTATATTTATTTTCCAAAATATTACTCAATTCACTTTCCATATTTCTTTCCCCTTAGCTATTTTCGTTTTCTTTATATACTTGCAGTACTTCTCTACCATCCCACTACAACACCTATCTATCTCATACTTCTTATATCTTCTAATTCTCTCAATGGCTTCATCCTCCTCCATCCCCCAACTCAACTCGATCAATCTTACCAATGAAGAATCAGAACTGCTGTACACACCTGATTTCGATTTTATCAAGGAAGATCCCAAGCTCATTGTAATTGGTCGTTTTATATCGTCCAAACCTCTCGATATCTCTACTGTGATCAACGCCTTCGAAGGTATTTGGAAACCCAATGAAGTGGTATCCATCTCAGTGATACAAGACAACTTTATCAAAATCAAGTTTAAGGAAATCAAGAACTGCTACGAGATCATCAATCGTGGTCCTTGGCTATATAAGGATGAATGGCTAGCAGTCACTGAATACGATCCAGCCAAATCCTTAAACGACTACAACTTCAACACCATGAGAATCTGGATCCGAATTTTCTCTCTCCCCGACTCACTTTTTGTTGATGTTGATCGTTCCCATCTGGTGGGACATGCTCTAGGATCAATGGTTGGTCAAGTTCTCCGAACGGACACCCGCCAAATCGATGGGAATATGCATGAATTCCTTCGTGTTGAAATCCTGCTCAACATTATAAGACCTGTCACCCGATTTGTGTTCATTGGTTCTGGTGAAAACAAAATTATGTGCCGACTTCAGTATGAAAGGCTCCCAACTCTATGCCCTGGATGTGGTATTATCAGCCACACTCTAGAAAATTGTCCAATCCGTTCATCTCTCGATCTCACCAAGTTACAGTACGGAGAATGGCTCCGTTATCTGCCACCTAGACGTCGCCCAGCTGGTATTCGGGGACGTATCCGCAATGTGGAACCAAATCAGATTCCAATCATCCCTCCAACAAATGGTAACCCTACATTAATATTTACAGTAACCACTTTTTTCTTTTGTTTTCTCAATTCCTTTTTTCTATCAATATACCTAACTATAGTTTTAATCACAGTGGCCCCAATGAATATCCCAGCAGCTCCTGCCAACCCTACAGCTCCCCCTAACGAACAGAATAATATGGGTAAAATATTTTATTCTCTCTTTTTCCTTTACGCAAAAATTTATAAGGTGCTAATTACAAGTTTCCTACGCTACATAGGCTCTCTAAATGATGGCGATGCAGCCTCATTCACGGAACAAGCAACCGAAGATGGCCAAAATGCTGACATGACTATTGATGACGACCCCAATTCTGCTAAAGCCCCCCCTAATGCTGATTTGAAGCAAAAGGCTCCTCTTGAGCCCCAACCCCTTAGCACCATCTATCCCATCCCGGAAGATGGTTCTGATGATGATTGGGAAACCAATAATGATTATGGTGTCCCCAGCCCTACTGCCGAGCATATTAAAAAGTTTGACTCTGAATCGAGTAAGCCTTCTAAACCCACTGATACATTGTTCAATGATTCTAATCAGTGGTTACTTAAAACTTACCCGAATGATGCAGCCCCTGCACCTCTTCCTGTTCCAGCACCCGCACCTGCACCTGCACCAACCCAAACTAACCGAGGCATGAAACGCCGCTCCCCAATACAAGTATCGCTCCCGCCGAAAAAATCTAAACAGTCAGGATCTACTCCAAAAGCTGGGATGAGCAGCTCTAAAAACTCTCCGGCGGCGGCTGATTCCCAGCCCCGCCGAGCAAAATGAGGATCCTCTGCTGGAACTGTCAGGGCCTTGGACAAGCCCCGACGGTTCAACATTTTTGATCCTATGTCCAACGCACCAACCCCGATATTATATTTTTATGCAAAACTAAGCTAAATAATGCGGAATGTCACCGCCTATGTCTTTCATTAGGTATGTTAGACATTATTTCTATTTCCCCTACGGAAGGGTGTTCCGGTATCTCTTTATTCGCTACATGCAACATTAATATAAGTCTTCTTTCTTATTCGTCGCGTTTTATCCATATTCAAATTTTACAGAATAATTCCACAATGTTTTTTACTGGTATACACGGATTTTCGGAAACTAGCCAAAAATATAAAACGTGGGAGTTAATTGATTCTCTATATCCATCCACCAAAAATAAACCTTGGCTACTAGGCGGTGATTTCAATGAAATTTTAACAGACTCGGAAAAACAAGGTGGCTCTCGTAGAGCTAGATCTCAAATTAAAAACTTTCGCAATTGTTTAACTCGAAACAACCTCTATGATTGTAAGCCATCCTCGGGTTGGTTCACTTGGTCTAAGGTTGGACCCTTAACACCGGTCATACATGAAAGATTAGACCGTTTTATTGCTAATTCTGAATGGAAAGATCTCTATCCTTCTCATCGAATCACCACAGAATATGTTGCCAAATCTGATCATTGTTTCCTTCTCCTAGAATTAGACATTTCGTCTACCAAACTCAAAACGCAACCACCTAAGAATTTCAGATTCGAAAGTTGCTGGTCCAATAATATTGATAATATCCGAACCATTAAAAGGGCTTGGGCCGACACTCCCGGAACAACCTTAAACAAAATTGAAGCGGTAGGCACTTACCTTGAAGAATGGCAAAATCAGCAACGTTTTAAATCAACCGGAAGAATTAAATTTCTTACTAAAAAAATAAATAGACTACTATTTCGTCCCTTAATGGCCAATAATGAACATATTTATTTAAACTATAGAACTGAATTAAACAAACTCTTAACAGAGCAAGAAGTCTATTGGGCTCAACGATCTCGAACCTTTTGGCTCTCCCAAGGAGACAAAAACACCAAATTCTTCCATGCCCGCGCTTCTAATAGGAACAAGAAAAACTCAATCGAAGGCCTTTACGATACCAATTCCAATTGGTGTACTGCTGAACCGGACATTATGGAAATTGCTTCAAACTATTTTCAAACTTGTTCACAACTTCTAACCCACAAATTTCGAATGTCATCCTGGACAAAATTCACCCTTCTATTAATTATTCAATGAATGAAAACCTTCTAAAGGCTTTCACTAGAGAGGAAATTATTCATGCTTTCAAAGAAATTGACCCTAGGAAAGCTCCTGGTTGCGATGGTCTACCCAATAGCTTTTTTAGACAACACTGGGATACAGTGGGTGATGATGTCATTAATCTTTGTATTAATCTTTTAAACGGCAACACCGACATGGCATCAGTCAACAAAACTATATTGGTGCTAATTCCCAAAGTACAAAACCCAACCTCCATGAAACAACTCAGACCAATTAGCCTTTGCACTGTCCTTTACAAAATAGTTGCCAAAACAATTGTCAATAGAATGAAACAGGCTATACCTCTTTGTATTAGCCCTAATCAGGCGGCCTTTGTCCAGGGACGTAATATATCTGACAACATCCTTATTGCTCATGAAATTATCCATAATATTAACTCAAGAGCTACTAAATCCTCTCAAGGAGCTGCCCTTAAACTAGACATGGAGAAAGCATTCGACAGAGTAGAATGGTCTTTCCTTGCTAATGTAATGAAACGAATGGGCTTTGCTCCCGAATGGATCAAGCTTATTATGCGCTGTATCACTACAGTATCTTTTTCAGTCAAAATTAATAATTCTTTCTCATCCACCTTTCAACCTCAATGTGGTCTTCGTCAGGGGGATCCTCTATCACCTTTTCTTTTTCTATTCTGTACTCAAGGCCTTTCGGCTTACTTAGCTGCCGCTCAACAAACTAAAATACTCCCAGGTCTCGGCGCCAGTAAACATGGGCCTAAAGTCAACCACCTGCTTTTTGCTGATGATTGCATGGTATTTATTAATACTAACCAATCTGAAGCGTCCCTTCTAAAAAATGCCCTTCAAACTTATGCTAATGCTTCCGGTCAAGCAGTCAACTTTGAGAAATCAACAATCTTTTATAACCCGCGTACACCTACTGCAACAAGAAATGCAATCAACAGCCTTTTACAAGTACGTGAGGTTTCTAACCCTGGTATTTACCTAGGCATCCCGCTCCTGATTGGGAAAAATAAAACTGAATCTTTAGGTTTTGTACGAGATAAAGTACATGATCGCCTCTCTAGCTGGGACAAACACCTTCTATCCTTTAGTGGTAGAGAGATTTTCATCAAAGCTGTTTTACAATCTCTCCCACAATATGTTATGTCTTGCTATCTTCTACCACACAATATAATCGACGACATGACTACATCAATCCGCCAATACTGGTGGACTGGCAAATCCAACAAAAAAGGTTGGCATATGTTACTGTGGAATCGTATATGTCTACCCAAATCCGCTGGTGGAATGGGTTTCAAGGACCTACACGATTTCAATATCGCTCTCTTGGGTAAGCAAATTTGGAAACTAATCTGTGAACCAGACTCCTTATTAGGACAAATATACCGATCTAAATATTTTCATGCAGGCAACATCCTGGATGCACCGAAACCTAGCAGGGGCTCCTTTGCCTGGCAAGGCATATATAACGCTCTTCAGCGTCTTTTCCCTGGCTTTCTTCATCGCCCTGGTATAAACAGTAATATCAGAATACACAAAGATATATGGGGTGGGTCTTCCCCGATTGAGCTAACTGGGGATTATGAAATTTCTGATGAATTTCACATTCGATGTCGGGATTTCATGATCCGTAACCAAACTGCTTGGGATACGGTAAAGTTAAACAATTACTTCAACCCAATTGATGCCGATACCATTCTCCGTATTCCCATCATAAATGATCATCAGGATTCAATCCTATGGTCTCACAATGACTCGGGTATCTATTCAGTTCGCTCTGGATATATTTTCTTACAACGCTCAGTATCCCAACCTTCGCCACCTACTCGTTTTTGGAAGTTTTTATCCAAATGCAAAGCTTTACCCAAAGTTAAAACTTTTGGCTGGCGTATGGCATATGATGCTCTACCAGTTGGTTCTAAAATGCAAGCTTTCTCCCCTAGCTCGGGGCTCTGCTCTATCTTTGGTTATCAATCGGAATCGATTCTTCATGCGCTTCGTGACTGCCCTGGGGCAACTGAAGCCCTTCAAATTAGTGGTATCCCTATCTCTATTTATAAGAGTTTAGCTCCTACACCCTTACAATGGTTAGAGGAAGCAGCCTCTACAATTTCCTCTGATAAATTTGGTCTCTTCCTTACCGTTTTATGGAATATCTGGAACAGGCGTAATGATTGGGTTCACAACCACCATCTACAACCCTCATGGCTAATTGCTGTCAACTCAATTAGCTTACATGATGAATTTTGTAAATCTTCAATTTTATCTGTACCATCTCCATCTACTTTTACTAACCCCTCCCATGCTCCTCCACCAAATTATATCAAAATTAATGTGGACGGAGCCTTTAACCCTTCAACTCGTGCAGCAGCTGTCGGCGTTGTTGCTCGTGACCCTGCAGGAGCAGTCGTGGGAGGTCTTGCTTTCCCTATTGGTAGCCGTCAGGACGCTATCACCAGTGAGGGGGAAAGCATCCTTGCTGGTCTTACCTTTGCCCGATCTCATGGATGGAATCAGATCATGATCGAAACGGACTGCGCCTCTCTCGCGAATAGGATCAACAATCCTGCTCAGGACCTATCTACTATGGGACCAACTATTCTTCAGATACAAGCTGCTCTTCATGACTTCGACTTTACTTCTATTTCCTTTGTACGCCGTGAGGCAAATGTTATAGCCCATACGTTGGCTTCTTTTTCTCTGAATTCTATGACTTCTACGTCATTTGAATCAGATATACCCCATTGTATTCAACATCTTATAACAAATATTCATTGATTAATAATAATTGGGCACTCTTTTCCCCTTTTTAGGGTCCTCTAGCTTTGCTTGAAGGACAGTAGTAGGGGTTTTTAATGAGGCCTTTTCTTCAAAAAAAAATAAATTCCAACGGGTCCATTGAAAGGCCCATTTAGACCTGCTCGTCCAAAACCTCGACAAAAAGGACCGCAAAACAAGTTTTCAACAAAATTTAGGAGTTCAAAAAATTGATTAGGAGCTTTTCAACACAATTATATTGCAAAACCTCAATTTCTATACTTTTTACTCAGTTAAAATTCCAACGGGTCCATTGTAAGGCCCATTTAGACCTGCTCGTCCGAAACCGATACAAAAAAGACCGCAAAAAAGTTTAATCAAATTTTAGGAGTTCAAATAAATGATTAGGAGCTTTTCAACACAATTATATTGCAAAACATCAATTTTTATACATTTTACTCAGTTAAATTTCCAACTGGTCTACTGAAAGGCCCATTTAGACCCGCACGTCCGAAACCTCTACATAAAAGACCGCAAAACAAGTTTTGATAGTATTTTAGGAGTTCAAATAATTTATTATGAGATTTTCAACACAATTATATTGTTAAACCTCAATTTTTATACTTTTTACTCAGTTAAAATTCCAACGGGTCCATTGTAATGCCCATTTAGACATGCTCTTCCGAAACCGATACAAAAAGGGCCGCAAAAAAAGTTTTAATCAAATTTTAGGAGTTCATGTAATTGATTAGGAGCTTTTCCTCACAATTATATTGCAAAATCTCAATTTCTGTACTTTTTACTAGGTTAAAATTCCAACGGGTCCATTGAAAGGCCCATTTAGACCCGCGCGTCTGATACCTCTACATTAAGGACCACAAAACAAGTTTTGGTCATATTTTAGGAGTACAAATAATTGATTAGGAGCTTTTGTTGCGTGTAAAAGTGTCTATCACAATGTAGTGCAAGTGTACACGACGCAAGTAGTAAAGTGATACGGAAGTATCGGATATCGTCTCCACAGGGACTGGGCTAATAGCTTCACCTTGAATTACTGCACGAGAGGAAAAAGAATAGTTTAATATGTTTGTCACGAAATAATAAAGAGTGTTTGAAATTAAGAGTAAAGAAATCAAGATAGAGAGAATGGGCTGGTATTGAATTGCTCAGTAGTGTAGGTGTTGCAAAGTCTAGGAAACTCTGTTCTATCGTCGTGCCTGTTGCGGCAGCACCTGTCGCGGTAGCGATCTGTTGGTTATCGCGGCAACGATTACTCAACTCAGTACTTCAAGCTTGGCAAGAATCCCTGATGTGCCTTGGCCTATCCCTAGGTCCAAGTCTGTCGATGAACACGTCTTTGATGATACCTCCCGGCGTGAATCGAAGGATGAACACCGATGTTGTTGAATTTTTCCTTAGCCACTTAACCTCGTCCTATCCCTAGGTCCGAGATAATCTCACAATTCTCTCCCGATACTCTTGCAAGATGTTAAAAACCAGATTAAGAGAACTTAAAGTAATTTTATTGAACAAAGAAAATCCTAAAACAATGCAATCCTTGCAACTACTTTACAAAACAACCCTTAGCCCTAGAGGAAGTTTAGAACATGGTGAGGAAGGGAAAACGGCTAGGGTTTTGGGAAGAAGGCTAGAGAATGGTGATGTCCTACCCTAGGTCGAATTACATGCCTTTATATAGGCCTTGGGTTCAAGTTTTCTAATATGGCAAGAATACAACTTTAAATTAAAGTACAACTCTAATAAAGACTAAATCTTCAGAGCAGCAGTCTTTAATTCGTCCTTCCTTCTTGCTTGGGATTTCTTCCTTGAACCTTGGGCTTGGCCTTCATTTTGATCTAGGGCTCGGAAAAATATAAGGGTACCCCACGACAGATGGGCTTAATTTTCTCTTTCTGTCGAGGTCCACTTCACTTTATTCCCTTCACTGTCGTTGTCGTCTTTGGCTGCCACGACAGCGGCCATGGCAGCATTGTCCTTCACGTCTGAACATCCAGTTCCAGCTCTGCTTCTTCACTGCCCAGCGTCTGCTTCTCTACTGCCCTCCATCTGCTACAACAGCTACCTGCAAAAGCAACCAATTTCAGTAGAAACTGTGCCATTTAATATATTTGTGATGTAAAACTGAAATCTAACCTAAATGCAATGAATTATGCTTGAATGCAGCAGAAATATGGGTTAAATAAGGGGTAAAATATAGAACATTTACACACTCAACACACCCCAAACTCAAGTTTTTGCTTGCCCTCAAGCAATTCAAACTAACAAAGAAAAACAAAAAATTTTGTTTAGCTTAAAACAATGAACTTTCCCTTACCTACCATTTCATTCCCTATTGCAAGCAACACCTTGTCAGATAATTCAGGATTTATTCGGAACCATGCTATAATTCTCGTGTAGTGTGTGCATGCTTTGTGAACAATTATATGCCTAGACTCACTTAGCTTACTAGAATAGCTGAAACTTCTAACTTGAATTTTTATGCCAATTTTCATCTTTTTGGAGTCAATTTTTAGGCTCCCTTAGTTTTTATGCAGACTCGATTCTATTTCTCAAGCTTAAGTTTGACTAGAGCCGGTTTCGGGCACCTCTAGCTAACTTCCTAGAGCCGGTTTTGGGCACCTCTAGGTGTAAGAGTCTATTTTTCTTAACTTCTTTTTCCTAGAGCCAGTGTTAGGCACCTCTAGGGGCTATTCAAGTACTAAGCTTTTCCCTATTCTAGTTTACCAGTAAAGTTCTAGACAGTATAAGAGTCACAAATGGTGTTTAAGTTTCAGAACTATAGCAAGGCTCTAAACTGTTCCTAAAACTATCCTAAAGCCACTGTCACGACAGAGGCTGTCGCGGCAAGTAAGTTCAGTTCAAAAGACTTAAGCCAAAATTTTCATCATCATTTTTTTGAGCAAAAATAAACTAAGTAAAAGACACGAATTTTAAACTAAAACAAGACTCCATTAATGGAGGGATGCCACCCCCAAACTCGAGGATTGCATTGCCCTCAATGCAAATGACAGTTTAAAAGAAAATGAAAAGTACATCACAAAATATATAAAGAGGCAGACAACAATATAAGATAAGAAACTTAAAATTTAGTTGTTGTCGTCGTCGCTACTGAGTCGGATCTGTCGGCAGGCAGGGGCCTTCTTGACTGGTGCTGGCTGGCGGATGGGGGAGGCAGAGGTATTCTTCGTTTTGGCCTCCCTTGGCGGTTGAATGCGGGTAGGGGAGATATGGGGAGGTTTCTCCACTACTTGTACCTCAGAGCTGCTGCTACTCTCATCGCCGCTCTCACTGCCGCTGCTACTGCCGTTGCTGCTATCTACCTTGTTCTTGTCTGCCACTGTTTTCTGCCGCTTTACGAGTGTGAACTCTTTGGACAAATTCCTCTTTACGGAGGGTTCGCCATCAGATTCTGCCCAAACTAAAGAGGAGGAGAAGCCTGCTATGTATGCATCGAGTCTGTCGGACGACATTCTTCTCTTGGTTCCCTTGACAGAAGTGTTGGTTGTGCGGCTGTCACCTGCAGCTGTTGGGGCAGGGGTTGGCGTGGACGCAAAAATTGGTGTTTGGAGCGTGGCAACAGGTGTAGGGGTATGTGCAGGGGTGGTAGCAGCAAAATACTGGTTTGGGAAGGCAGGAAATACAGCATCAGGAAAATTAAGAGAGGTTTGAATAAATTGTACCGTGGCTGTAGTGAAATCTATGATGAAGCTCATGTGGCCGAGCTGTCGTTCCTCCATCTTTTGTAGGGAAGCAAAGATCTGGGAGGAGACGTCGCGGCAGGGACTACTGCTGTTTGCTGCCTAGGTTCTGTAGCAGCATGGTATGTGTCACTGGGTGTTGTCGGCTCTGCTGTTGTGGTAGTAGGGTCGAAAGACGACAACGGAGTGGCAGCAGTGAGTTCCATCAGGCTGAGTAGATTTCGCTCAGTCCAGCCCTTCCCTTGGACTCATAGATCTGTGACAACTTCTGGTACATGATGGTCGCGGCAGAGGGCGGTGATGAGATAGGGGAAGAAGAGTGGTCCTGTCGGCCGGTGTGCGCATTCCAATATACTCTCCCAGATGTATCTACCCACGTTAATCGACCTCTCATGTAGTATAGAATGAATGAGGCCTAACCTGGGTCGGTCTATGGTTGTGTTGTGCGAGGAGGGCATAATTCTCTTTTTGATGAAGGCATTCCATAGCTTGGCCTCCGAGGTGAGTTGAACTCTCTTCACCGTCCTTGGGTTCTTTGGATCCATGTTCCACTGGGTTCCTTCTTCCGTGAGCTCTGCCATGACAGCGTCGTAGGCAGCAGGGTCGAGGCTCTCCAGAAATTGTTGGTGACCATCTTCATTTATGCCCACATAGAAGCCATAGAGAGTGTTGATATATTCTGGCTCGAAGGGAACCTCTCTTCCTCTCACTGTGACTGCTGTCAATGGCAGCATAAAAAATTTCGGACCAGAGACACATTCATCTCCTCTGGCTGTTCTGCGAATAGCTGCCACTGCAGGGCTCTGATTTTCTTCGCTATGAATGGCTGCAGTCCCAGATTCCCCTCCTTGGAAGTGTAAATAAAGCCCTTTTCCTCCCACACGTCACGAATCTGGAAGGATCGTGGGGTGGATGCTACCGGGGCAGAGCCTGAAGCAGCACTTCTGCGGGTGTTTCTAGAAGACATGGTTGCAAGGATTGTGTAAGAAAATGAAAATGAAAGCAAGTAAAAACTCTAAAGGAAGCAAGTAGAAGGAGTAGAAGTGAGTGAAAAATGAAAAGTAAACGGGGTTTATATAGGGAAAAGTTTGCTGCACGTTGGAGCTGTAACGCCAGGCGCGAATAACGGGGCTAGCTGTTACACGGTTTCTGACGCGTCTGTCACGCATTTCCGTGTCTGTCGCGACAGCGTGTCGACAGGCTGGATTTTCCGCATCTGTCGCGGCAGCTATAACGGCAGCGTCCAAAAGTTGGGCTTTTTGGGCTGATGGAAAATGGTGGACTGGATTCACTTCTCCTCTTCTCCTTGTCTCTTTTATTTCCTAAAAATAAGATAATAAAAATAAAAACTTTAGTTCCTAAAATAAAATAACTCTAATTACCTAATAAATATATAAATAATAATAATAAAAATAAAATTAGGTTAAATTAGAGATGCCAGGAGGGGCATCTCCTAAGGTAACCACTTCTTGCATTCTTGGGGCTTCAGTCCCCTAATAATGCTTCAATCTTTGTCCATTCACTTTGAATTGGTGCCCGTATTTTGAAGATCTGATCGTGATGGCTCCATGTGGAAGAACCTGTACCACTTGGAATGGGCCAGACCATCTGGATTTCAGCTTCCCTGGGAAGAGCTTCAACCTAGAGTTAAATAGCAACACAAGCTGCCCTAGGCAGAACTGTCGTGGCAGCAACTTCTTGTCATGCCACTTCTTGGTCTTGTCCTTGTATATTCTTGCGTTGTCACAGGCCATTGTTCGAATTTCTTCAATTTCGTTCAAATCAAGTAGCCTTTTATGTCCTGCTTTTTCCAAGTCCATATTAACTGCCTTGATGGCCCAGTATGCTCTGTGCTCAATATCGACAGGTAAATGACACGTTTTCCCATAAATCAGCCGATAGGGAGACATTTCCAATGGTGTTTTGAACGTTGTCCTGTAGGCCCATAATGCATCATTGAGGTGTAGAGACCAATCCTTCCTAGTTGGCTTAACCATCTTTTCGAGAATGTTCTTCACCTCTCTGTTGGATATTTTAGCCTGTCTATTGGTCTGAGGGTGGTATGCTGTTGCGATCCGATGTTTGACACCATACTTTTTCAAGGCAGCAACTATAACCCTATTGTTGAAATGCCTCCCTTCATCACTGATTATCACCTTAGGGATGCCAAATATGGAAAAAAATGTTTTTGTGCGAAAACCTTTGAACCGTCTTGGCATCGTTTTTCTGCGTGGCGACTGCTTCAACCCATTTGGACCCATAATCTACTGCCATAAGGATGTATAAGTTCCCACATGAAGTTGGGAATGGTCCCATAAAATCTATCCCCTATACGTCGAAGATCTCGACTTCTAGAATATTTTGCAGCGGCATCTCATGTCTCCTTTAGATGTTTCCAGTCCTTTGACACTTATCACAGTTTTTGTAGAATGTTTGGGCATCCTTAAACAATGACGACCAGTAAAATCCTAACTACAAAACCTTGGCAGCAGTTTTGTTACCTCCTAAGTGTCCTCCATACTGTGAAGCATGACAATGATGAAGTATAGCTTTCTGTTCATCCTGTGGTACACATCTCCTAATAACCTGATCTGCTCAGTATTTGAAAAGAAGAGGTTCGTCCCAATAATAATGCTTAACATCATTTTGGAACCTCTTCCTAGCTTAATAATTAAGGTCAGGAGGAGTTATTCCACTAACTAAAAAATTAACGAAATCAGCATATCAGGGGAGTTCAGAAAACTTACCTGTCGCCATGGCTGTCGCGGGAGTGATTGTGGCAGCAAACAGCTGCTCATCGGGGAAGGTCTCCAGTATGTGTGTCTCGTCTGCCGGTAGACTCTTACCCTTCTCTAACCTTGACAAGTGATTTGCGACTTGATTCTCTGTCCCTTTTTTGTCCTTGATTTCAAGGTCGAACTCTTGCAGTAGCAGAATCCAACGTATCAGTCTAGGCTTTGCATCCTTTTCGGTGAACAGATACTTCAATGCAGAATGGTCTGTGTGGACTATGACCTTCGTTCCAAGTATATAAGAACGTAACTTATCAATAGAGACCACAGCTAAAAGCTCCTTCTCTGTGGTGGTGTAGTTCACTTGGGCGTCATTCAGTGTTTTGCTGGCATAGTATATGACATGAAAGAGCTTGTCTATCTGCTGCCCAAGTGTTGCCCCGACAGCATAGTCACTAGCATCACACATGATCTCAAACGGCAGTTTCCAGTCTGGTGGTTGTACTATTGGGGCTGTTACCAGCTTTTCTTTCAGAACCTTGAATGCTTCAGTACATTCAGCGTTGAAGTCAAAGGGGCGGTTCTGCTCCAGAAGATGGCATAAGGGCTTCGTGATCTTTGAAAAGTTCGCGATAAATCTTCGATAAAAACCAGCATGCCCTAAGAAACTTCTGATTCCCTTGACTGTGGTGGGTGGCGGTAGCTTTTCGATTACTTCTATCTTAGCTCTGTCGACTTCTATGCCGCGGCAGCTAATTTTATGGCCGAGGACTATCCCTTCATCCACCATGAAGTGACACTTTTCCCAGTTCAATACCAAGTTTGCCTTTTCACATCTCTCGAGCGCTTTCTGTAGGTTGCCTAGGCAGCTTTCAAAGTTCTCTCCAAAGACTGAAAAATCATCCATAAATATTTCTAGGAAATCCTCCACCATATCGGAGAATATTGCCATCATGCACCTTTGAAAGGTGGCTGGTGCATTACAAAGTCCAAATGGCATTCTCCGAAAAGCATATGTACCGTACGGGCATGTGAATGTCGTCTTTTCTTGATCTTCCGGTGCGATGGCTATTTGATTATAACCTGAGTAACCATCAAGAAAACAATAATAAGGCTTACCCGCTAATCTATCAAGCATTTGATCAATAAAGGGTAAGGGGAAGTGGTCCTTTCGGGTAGCTTTGTTAAGCTTCCGATAGTCCATACAAACCCTCCAACTGGTCACAGTCCTGGTTGGGATTAGCTCACTGTCTTCATTGGTTACCACGGTTATTCCTCCTTTCTTGGGAACGCATTGCACCGAGCTCACCCACTTGCTATCCGAGATGGCATAGATTATTCGAGCATCTAGCCATTTTATGATCTCCTTACGCACCACCTCTCGCATAGCATCGTTCAGACGTCTCTGTGCATCAATGGCCGGCTTATGATCATCCTCTAAGAGGATTTTATGCATGCATAGTGCCGGACTAATGCCTTGGATATCAGCTATCGTCCATCCAATAGCCTTTTTGTGCTGCTGCAACATCCCTATTAGCTGCTGCTCTTATTCCTGCATCAACTTGGAAGAGATGATTACGGGCAACGCATCATTTAAACCAAGGAAAGCGTATTTTAACTGCCCTGGCAGGGGCTTAAGATCTAGAACAGGAGGTTCAACAGTTGATGGCTTTTGAATTATATGGTTATCCGAGGTATAATTTAAGGGCTCGAACAACTTACCTGGACGATTGCCTATCCATTTTACCTCATCTTGATCTTTAGTATCATATTCTGAGGAGCTGCTGTCATCGGTTCTATCATGACAGTCTTCTAAATGGCTACCGAGGCAGTGACCAATTTTGATGTCATGGCAGCCCGACCTGATGCAGGGTTGGTCAAAGGTAATTGCAGTGATGGCCTTGCACTCTTCTTCTACATCAGCATGTTTCATTGCTTGGAGAACGTTCAGCTTGATCTCTTGATCGTTCACTCTCATAGTGAGTTCTCCTTTTTCCACATCAATCAGTGATCTTCATGTGGCTAAGAAAGGTCGCCCCAGGATGATTGGTGCGTTTTCATCTACTTCACAATCTAAGACAAGAAAGTCAGCAGGAAAAATAAACTTATCCACTCTTACCAGAATATCTTCAATTTTTCCTTCTGGATGAACGTTAGAGCGGTCTGCCAGCTGCAGTACTACTGTTGTGGACCGAGCTTTTCCAATACCTAATTTCTGAAAAACAGATTTGGGCATTAAATTTATACTAGCACCAAGATCACAAAGTGCCTTACCCACAAATTTGTCTCCGATTATGCACGGTATGATGAAGCTCCCAAGATCCTTCTTCTTCTGGGGTGGATACTTGTGCAGAATACTCATGCATCCATGTGTCATTTTAATTGTTTCAAATTCCCCAAGCCTGGATTTCTTCGACATGGCATCCTTGAGAAATTTGGTATAACCAGGTATTTCCCTAACGGCACCTAACATCGGAATGTTGATATGAACCTGCTTAAAAATATCATAAATTTTCTTAAGCTGTGATTCCTGTTTCAATTTCTGTAACTGTTGAGGAAAAGGTGGAAGGGGACGATAATCAACAATGTGTCCTTCCCACTGCATACAGATCTGAGGAGGTTTAGGTTCATCATCTTTCTCCTCTGTCCCTTCTGCTGTCGTGACAGGTTCATCGGCAGCAGTCTGCTTGTCGTCTACCGAGGCAGCTTCCTCGGCAGGTGACTCCAAGGCTGGTTTCTTAACTATTTCAGCTTTCTTCTCTGGCCCTGGTAATTTCTTCCCACTCCTAGTAGTGATGGCTTTACACTGCTCATGTGTGGGCTGTCTAGCATTTTCAGTATTGCTAGGTAATCCGCCATTCTGCCTTGGTTTAACATACTGGGAAATCTGACCCATTTGTGTCTCTAGTGACTTCAGAGTAGCTTCATGGTTAGTCATCCGCATCTCTGTTGTATCCATGAATGTCTCAGTCTTTTTGACGAAGTGATTCATGTTCTCAATGTAGGTTCCTGTTTGAGACATAAACTTAGCCAGGGTCTGCTCCAGTATGCTAGTCGTGGCAGGTGATGGCTGTTGCTGCTGCTGCTGTTGAGTCAGTAATCTAGGTCCTCCCTGGTTCTGAGTATTCTGTGCTTGAGGATTCAGGGCATTATTAGGGTTGCTCCAAGAGAACTTGGGATCCTTTCTCCAATTGGTATTGTAGTTGTTGGAGTTATAATTATGCTTATTTTAGTTCCCAACATACATCCCTTCTTCTAACTGTAACAGGCACTCCTCAGAACTGTGATTTCCATCGCAAGTTTCGCATACCTCTTCAGTAGAATAGACAGGCTGTGAATATTCTTTTAAGAGCTTTTTCATCGCCTTTGTGAGGTATGCCACCTGTGATTTTAATGAATTGTCGGTCTCCTAATCCTTTACAGCTAGAACTCGTTTACCCCCTCTTCTTGCCATAGGAAATTGTTCCTCATTCTTTGCCAGATTTTTCAATACTGCCATTGCTTCATCTGGGTTTTTGTCCAACAGTAATCCATTTGCTGCCGAATCAATTCTGATACGAGTTTGTAAATTGGCAGCATTATAGAATTTGGTTACCTGGTTCCAAACGGGGAATTCATGCATCGGGCAGTTCCTCAAGAGAGTGGTGAATCTGTCCCAGGCCTCGTGCATCGGCTCGTTTTCTTCCTGTTGAAAAGTAGCGATTTCATTACGTAATCGCTCAGATAAGTGTGCAGGATTAAAACGAGATAAAAATTCACGAGTTAAATCTGCCCAAGTTCGTATTGAACCCGGCGTTAGTTTATTCCACCAAGTTTTCGCCTTGTCCCTCAATGAATGAGAAAATAACCGAAGCCTCAGTATCTCCGGATTAACTCTTGGTAGTCTAAACGAACAACAAATTTCCTGGAACGTTTTCAGATGCTCCCTAGCATCCTCTGTAGCAGCACCACTGAATTGGCCAGCGTTGTTGATCATGCTGAACATAACAGGTTTCAGCTCAAAGTTGTCAACATCTACATCTGGCAGGGTTGTTTCCAGTTCTACATGATCATTGAGCATGTAGTCTCGGTATGACCGGCGTGCGGCAGCGACAGGAGGATCGGCAGATGGACCGTTCCTTCCATCTCCGGTAGGATTTTCATTATCCTGGGGATTCCCTTGGTTGTTCATGGCCTCTAACTGTTCTTCGAGGTATTCGTTTCTGGCTAATATGAAGCGAAGTCGGTTCCTAAGATTGTACGAGCGTTCGATTTCAGGGTCTAATGGATATTCAGGTTCCTCTCCTCGTCTCGATCTGCGCATAAACAGAAAACCTTGTGAAAAGCACAGGTTGAACAATCCAAGAAAAATAAAACAGAAAAATAAAAAGAATGCAGTAAAAGGTAGGGTAAAGTTATGTTGCCAGTCCCCGGCAACGGCGCCAAAAACTTGTTGCGTGTAAAAGTGTCTATCGCAATGTAGTGCAAGTGTACACGACACAAGTAGTAAAGTGATACGGAAGTATCGGATATCGTCTCCATAGGGACTGGGCTAATAGCTTCACCTTGAATTACTACACGAGAGGAAAAAGAATAGTTTAATATGTTTGTCACGAAATAATAAAGAGTGTTGGAAATTAAGAGTAAAGAAATCAAGATAGAGAGAATGGGCCGGTATTGAATTGCTCAGTAGTGTAGGTGTTACAAAGTCTAGGAAACTATGTTCTGTCGTCGTGCCTGCTGCGGCAGCACCTATCACGGCAGCGGTCTGTTGGTTATCGCGGCAGCGATTACTCAACTCAGTACTTCAAGCTTGGCAAGAATCCATGTTGTGCCTTGGCCTATCCCTAGGTCCAAGTCTGTCGATGAACACGTCTTTGATGATACCTCCCGGCGTGAATCAAAGGATGAACACCGATGTTGTTGAATTCTTCCTTAGCCACTTAACCTCGTCCTATCCCTAGGTCCGAGATAGTTCAACTATAAACTAGAGAACCCGCTCTTATTCCTTTCGTATACTTAACTCTCCCGATATTAAGTAAATAGATAATCTCACAATGTTCTCCCGATACTCTTGCAAGATGTTAAAAACCAGAATAAGAGAACTTGAAGTAATTTTATTGAACAAAGAAAATCCTAAAACAATGCAATCCTTGAAACTACTTTACAAAACAACCCTTAGCCCTAGAGGAAGTTTAGAACATGGCGAGGAAGGGAAAACGGCTTGGGTTTTGGGAAGATGGCTAGAGAATGGTGATGTCCTCCCCTAGGTCGAATTACATGCCTTTATATAGGCCTTGGGTTCAAGTTTTCTAATTTGGCAAGAATACAACTTTAAATTAAAGTACAACTCTAATAAAGACTAAATCTTCAGAGCAGTAGTCTTTAATTCGTCCTTCCTTCTTGCTTGGGATTTCTTCCTTGAACCTTGGGCTTGGCCTTCATTCTGATCTAGGGCTCAGAAAAATATAAGGGTACTCCACGACAGATGGGCTTAATTTTCTCTTTCTGTCGAGGTCCACTTCACTTTCTTCCCTTCACCGTCGCTGTCGTCCTTGGCTGCCACGGCAGCGGCCATGGCAGCATTGTCCTTCACGTCTGAACATCCAGTTCCAGCTCTGCTTCATCACTGCCCAGCGTCTGCTTCTCTACTGCCCTCCATCTGCTACAGTAGCTACCTGCAAAAGCAACCAATTTTAGTAGAAACTATGCCATTTAATATATTTGTGATGTAAAACTGAAATCTAACCTAAATTCAATGAATTATGCTTGAATGCAGCAGAAATATGGGTTAAATAGGGGGTAAAATATAGAACTTTTACACACTCAACACTTTTCAACACAATTATATTGCAAAACCTCAATTTCTGTACTTTTTACTCAGTTAAAATTCCAACGGGTCCATTGAAATGCCCATTTAGACCTGCTTGTCCGAAACCTCTACAAAAAGGACTGCAAAACAAGTTTTTATCAAATTTTAGGAGTTCATGTAATTGATTAGGAGCTTTTCAACACAATTATATTGCAAAACCTCAATTTCTGTACTTTTTACTCAGTTAAAATTCCAACGGGACCATTGTAAGGCCCATTTAGACTTGCTCGTCCGAAACCGATACAAAAAGGACCGCAAAAAAGTTTTAATCAAATTTTAGGAGTTCAAATAAATGATTAGGAGCTTTTCAACACAATTATATTGAAAAACTTCAATTTTTATACATTTTACTCAGTTAAAATTCCAACGGGTCCATTGAAAGGCCCATTTAGACCCGCACGTCCGAAACCTCTACATAAAGGACCGCAAAACAAGTTTTGATCATATTTTAGGAGTACAAATAATTGATTATGAGCTTTTCAACACAATTATATTGCAAAACCTCAATTTTTATACTTTTTACTCAGTTAAAATTCCAACGGGTCCATTGAAAGGCCCATTTAGACATGCTTGTCCAAAACCTCTACAAAAAGGGCCGCAAAACAAATTTTAATCAAATTTTAGGAGATTACGTAATTGATTAGGAGATTTTCAACATAATTATATTCCAAAACCTCAATTTATGTACTTTTTACTCAGTTAAAATTCCAACGGGTCCATTGAAAGGCCTATTTAGATCCGCTCGTCCGAAACCTTTACAAAAAGGACTGCAAAAAAGGTTTTAATCAAATTTTAGTTGTTCATGTAATTGATTAGGAGCTTTTCAACACAATTTTATTGCAAAACCTTAATTTCTGTACCTTTTACTCAGTTAAAATTCTAACAGGTCCATTGAAAGGCTCATTTAGACCTGCTCGTCCGAAACCTCGACAAAAAGGACCGCAAAAATAGTTTTAATCAAATTTTAGGAGTTCAAATAATTGATTAGGAGCTTTTCAACACAATTATATTGAAAAACCTCAATTTTTTACTTTTTACTCAGTTAAAATTTCAACGGGCCCATTGATAGGCCCATTTAGACCTGCTCGTCCGAAACCTCTACAAAAGGACTGCAAAAATGTTTTATTCAAATATTAGGAGTTCAAATAATTGATTAGGAGCTTTTCAACACAATTATATTGCGAAACCTCAATTTCTGTACTTTTTACTTATTTAAAATTCCAACGGGTTCATTGAAAGGCCCATTTCGACCCGCTCGTCCGAAACCTCTACAAAAAGAACTGCAAAACAAGTTTTAATCAAATTTTGGGAGTTCATGTAATTGATTAGGAGCTTTTCAACACAATTATATTGCAAAACCTCAATTTCTGTACTTTTTACTCAGTTAAAATTCCAACGGGTCGTTTTTGCTTCCACGAGAGCCCAACACTTCAAGGTAAAGAATTCTCGAAAGGCCATCCCACCCGTCCCTTATTTTACCTTTTCTCTCAAATTCTATTTTATAATTTTCTTCATATTTTTATTGGATTTTTTTGTTCCGATCGCTCTGTTTTTTTGTTGATCCCCAATCTCTAGTGGTTTTTTGCGAGACACAAACATGGGCTTTACAGATCTTCTACCCATCATGATCCACCGGTATCTCCAACCACCAGATTTCCCTCCACCGTCGGACAGCATGCCAAAAGCCGCACTTCCCCTTTTCAATCTTTCTTTTCTCTTCATATCTTTTTTATGCTATTTATCGATTTCTTTTACAATTGTAGGATTTCCGATCCAGCTTCGTTTACTTGTATCGTTCACCGTCATCTAGGGTTTCCTAGCCGCCAATGTTCATCGAAAATTTGGGACAAATCCCCTTTTCCCATTTTTATTCTGCAATTTCTTTTAGGGTTTTTATTTCATTCAATGTTCCCCAATGCGTTACTCTTTTCTTGTTTACTTTCAGATCTCCCAGTGGGTTTTCCCCCTTACCTAACGAATGTAAGATGGAATTCAACACCAATCAAATCTAATAATACTCTTTTACTTCCACATCTCAATTCTCGACCAGTCTTAATTTTACCCTCTAGTTCACGTTTCAGCCAGTCTTATCTGGGCCTTCCCCTCCCTATTGTTTGCTGCCACTGTTGCATCCTTCTTCCTGTTAGTATTTTTTACATTAATATTGTATATTGGTTATATGTATTTTTTCAATTATGTTATATCGGAATATGCTTTCTCCTTCCTATTATATTCACCGATCTGATTGCATTTGATATTTGCTGGGTTCTGCCTCCATTCTTTTCTATATTTTTATGGATCTTCACTGCTACTTATCGATCCCATCTTGGGAATCCTCTATCGACCCACTATGTGGGAACACTTTTCAATTCTCTCGAGAATATACTCTTACTCTGCATCTATATAAAAATTTAGCATATCCTAATATTGCACTACATTTCAGATCATTGCTACTGGTTCCTCTATGTTACACATCCATGTCATTTTGTTTTATTACGATTATTACTATCACGTCTGTTATTATGTTTCATCCTATTCATCAACACATATGATCTTTCATACAGTGGTACCTCCGTTTTTCATTTGTTAACTTCAATTATTAATCTGACGTCTTTTCCCCTCTTGGACTTGGTATATCGTGGTTTTTATCCCACCTGGTCCACCACCATCATACCTACTCAAATGAATCATGCGTTTCACGATAAGGAAATCCCGAAAACTCTCCCTACCCAAGGTCTATTTTCTATTCTCAATTCTCCTCTATTTTTCCGATTTTCGTTGGTACCCCTAATCTTTTGTGATCTGATATCTAATAAATTCTTTAACACTTTTCAATTTAATACTATTTTCATGTTCACCTACACTACTTATCAGTTTCTCCCTTATGTATGACATAATTTGGCATCCTTTTTTCAGTTTTCTACACTACCTATGTTGATTATCAAATTTGTTATCAAATGTCTTTCCTTAAACCACTCTCTGCTTTTCTCTCGTATCAATTGTTGTAGCATAGAGTTTTGTATTTTCCTTCGATTGTTAACTGCTCTGTTTAGGCCCTTCTCAACCACCCTTATGCCTTACATCCCCTCTATTTTTTCATTGTTTTATTATATGATCTGTTCTTGGGTTATATTTTTTAGATTCTTTATAATTTATGCTTATATTTTCTCACCTCTAACCACCCTTAATTTTGTTTTGCATGCTATCTTCTCTTCTAATACTGCTGCCCTTTTTCGAGCTTCACATCAGTGGACATTCAGAAGCTTCTACAACAACCAAGGCTCTCTTACACATTATTTCCATCCTTTTAATTCATTATTTTTCTGTTATTATTCTTTTATCCCCTTTTTTGCTCATTTGGTTTATTTTATATTTCTTTTTCCCTACCTCCCTCTATCCTTGGTCTGTAATTATTTTCTTTTTTGTGCTTTTACCTTAAGTTCTTGCTTCGCTCATGCATGCATTTTTCATTCTTATATCTACTTGCGATGCATACATTACATTTCCTTGTTATTTTCCTCTGATTGTGCATCTCTGCGCATATTTATTGCGATATCCAAACATTTTCTTTATATTTGTTCCATTCTTAGATACCTCTCTTTTTCATTTCTGCGCATATATGTTGCTATTTTCCTCTCTCTTTCAAGTATGAATTTACCTTTTCACTCTCTACATGAATCTCATCTCTATAGTTATTTCAATAAATATATACTAAATTTCTCTAGCTACTATCTACGTATCCACTTTACTTTTGCTCCTCACTACACCCCAGGGTGAATACATACGAGCCCTTCTAAGGGAAAACATTTCGATCACCTCTATGGTGAATTTACCTTATTATAGGCGTCCCATCCTCTACATCTATTACCTCCTTCCCGACATATACTTACCCCTACCACCTTTCAAGCATAATTTCAACACCAATAACCTCTTCACATATCCTAGAATAATTCTACTTACTCCCCCACTTATCTCTCGTATCTCAATCTATTTCATAACCTTAATTCACCAATCTCCCATTACCGCCCCTCTAGGCATCCTCTATCAACACCCTAAAGGAAACCTTATTATGATCATCTTAATGGTGAAATCACATACTTTCCTGGTATCAATTAAGGCCCTATTTTCCTTTTTTACACATAATATGGAATACGTAAGCACTAAATTAAATGCAAACTCCTATTTTCTAGATTCAATCATTTATAGGCCCTGCTTAAATAATAGTCTATTTTATGAATTAATATCTATGTGTCTAAATTATATTCCCCAAATCACAATTATTAATTTCAATCTTAGGAGGAAATCTCTCACCATACTAGTTAATTTTGGGAATATTCTTATTAATTTATTTCCATGTTTCCGATTTAATCTTTTCCCTTCAATACTAGATCTACATAACTCCTTTGTTTATTATCTTTCCTTTAATTTTGATAGCTATAGATTATATAGCCTCTAATATTTTCCATTTTTACCGATGTTAACCCTTTCCTTCTATACTCATGCTTGCTTTCCCATTATACTACCAATCTTTATTTATAATTTCTACTTATATATTGCTTTCCCTCTATTTTCCTTCCATATTCGCCCATAACTTCGACCCTGTTTATAGGGATTTGCCCTTAATAGACTTATATATTGTTCAATACTATTCCTCTCTTTCATTACTTGCCATAACTTACTGTATATTCCTTTCCTCATCTAGTCTAAATTTCCGCATATTCTCTCCAGTTTTGGCAACTTTCTGTCATCTATATCACATTATTTTTATTACCCTTATTTCATACTACTAATTATCTCTCCCTTTTCCTTATTTCTTCTATATAAGGTTTTCCACTTTTTTATTTCTCTTCAACCACTCTCTCAAATTTTTTCGTCTACACCTCTCTCCATCCACATTAACTGTCTCTTTCGAATGGCTTCCTCATCCTCCCTCCCCTACTACACCCGCCTTGACCTAACCAATGAAGAGGCAAACGCCATATACACCCCTGATTTCGACTTTTTTTACGAAGATCCCAAAACCATCCTAATTGGAAAATTCATATCCTCAAAGCCAATTGATGACTGGGCGGTTCTATATGCTTTCGAAGGTATTTGGAAGAAGAACAATCTAAAATCCATGTCCATTATCAGAGACTCTTTCTTTCGGATTGAATTTGCTACTCTGAGTGATCGTGACGATGTATATGAACGGGGCCCTTGCCTTTACAAAGACGAGTGGCTTGCTTTAGCTGAATACAACCCAGAGAAAAGCATGGATGAATACTCTTTTAACCCGATGCGGATCTGGTTTCGTATCCTTGCTCTGCCTAGACCATTAATGGAAGACCCTGACAGAACTCACTTAGTGGGCCAATCACTTGGTGCTATGGTTGGCACAGTACTCAGAACTGACACACGAAGGAAAGAAGGAAACATGACTGAGTTTCTGCGAGTTGAAATTCTAATGGATATCCCCAAACCTGTCCGTCGCTTCCTCCTCATCGGGAAAGGTACACGTACTACCTCTTGTCACCTTCAGTATGAGCGTTTACCACTACTATGCCACGGTTGTGGCATCATTAGCCATATTTTTGAAAACTGTCCTAGCAAAGCCGCACTTGATCCGACTAAACTTTAATATGGTGAGTGGCTCTGTTGGCTTCCCCCGCATCGTCGGGATCAGGGACCAAGAGGCCATATCCGAGCAGTCGAGTCGACCACTAATGCTAGCCGCCAACCAACATTAGGTACTTCTTTGGTCTTGTTCTTTTTCCATCGCCTTATCTACTTCTGCCCATTCATTATTTTCCCTTTACAAACAGATCCGAAGGATAAAGGCAAATCAGTTGATGAACTGGTTGCCTCAGCACCAGAACCGGGTCTGTCTTTTATCCATTCCCAACACCTATCTTTTATCCGTCGTTTCCCACTTCTAAAACTCAACTCTTCATTTTATGATTTCTTAGGTAAACTCAATGACGGAGACGCTGCTTCCTTTGCAGATCTCCCTGCAAAGGATGCTAATCCTAATGATGAGTTTGTAGGCGAGGAATCGTCTGAGCCGCCCATAACTAAGGAGGACCAGCAGAAACCTTCACGAGTCACACTCCCTCCTCGAGTTATTTCACCCCAGCCTCTAAACACAATTTTCCTTATCCTTGAGAATTCTGAGAATGGCGAAGGGGATTCCCAGGACGATAGCGTTCCCAGCCCTACTGCCCAACAAGTGAACAATCTGGATGCTCAATTAAGTAAGCCTCTCCTTCAAACAGGTATTCCACTTTTAGATGCATTTGACTCTTGGCTTCTTAAAAATTATCCCAATGATGCAGCCTCAGCTCCTGCTCCTATACCCATTCCTCCCAACCGTGGTACCAAAAGGTGATCCCCAATACAAGTGATCCTTCAACCGAAGAAATCCAGGCCCTCCCCTTCCTCAACTTCGAAAGCTGGGATGAGCCGCAGAAAAAACTCTCCGGTGGCGGCCGACTCACAGCCCCGCCGAGGAAAATGATTCTTTTATGCTGGAACTGTCAAGGTCTTGGGAAGGTCCAGGCAGTTCAACACCTCCAACAATATGTTCGACGTCATTCTCCAGATTTTCTTTTTTGATGTGAAACGAAACTGAAAAATACGGCTTGTAGCCGTCTTAGCTCTTTATTGGGTATGCATGAAGTTTTTTCTATTGAACCATCTGAACATTGCTCTGGTCTTGCTTTATTATCAACAAATAAATATAATATCACGTTGCTTTCGTATTCAGATCGTTTTATTCGTACTCCAATTCATTACGACTCATACTCATTTTATTTCACTAGTATACATGGTTATTCTGAAACTAGTCATAAAATTAAAACTTGGGATTTAATTGATTCTTTAAATAACAACGACGGTGTCCCTTGGCTCCTAGGATGTGATTTTAACAAAATTCTATCTGATAACGAGAAACAAGGAGGCTGTCGTCGAGCAAGATCTCAAATCAATAATTTTCGACAATGCCTATCACGCAACAACCTCTTTGACTGCAAACCAACTACGGGTTAGTTCACATGGTCTAAACTTGGGCCCAATACCCCTACGCTGTTTGAGCGTCTAGATCGTTTCGTAGGCAATATGTCATGGAAAGCCACTAACCCCAACTATAGCATCATCTCTGATTTTGATGCCAAATTAGACCACTGCTTTCTACTTTTGAACACAGAACCCTCCTTTCAAACCGATCACCGTCCACCTCCCTCTAAGATTCGTTTCGAAAACTACTGGGCAGCCAATGAAGAAGGCATCTCTGTAGTTAATCAAACTTGGAATTCTACCAAGGGCAATACCCTTGATAAAATCCATGCTATAGGCTCCTGTTTAGGAGATTGGCAATCTAAACAGCGCTTTAAATCCACTGGTCGTATTAACATCCTTTCTAAGAAAATCAATAAACTTTTACAACGACCCCTCTCGGCCTCTACTGAGGCAAATTACATCACTGCTAGATCTGAACTACATAAATTACTTAATGAACAGGAAGTCTACTGGGCGCAACGTTCCTGTAACTTATGGTTGTCTCAAGGAGACAAAAACACCCGTTTTTTTCATGCTCGTGCTACTAGTAGGAAAAAGAAGAATACCATCACTGGTCTTTTTGACGTAAACAATAATTGGTGTGTCGATGATTCTGATCTTATGTCCATTGCATCCTCATATTTCCACACTCTCTTTACCTCCTCCAATCCCTCATTTTTAGATCAAATTCTATCAAAAATCCCTTCTTCCATTGCACATGCTATGAATGAGTCCCTCACTAGGGATTTCACGGCTGAGGAGATCCTTTTAGCTTTCCGCGATATTGACCCCAGGAAAGCCCCTGGTATTCACGGCTTGCCTAGCGGGTTTTTTCGGCAACATTGGGACACAGTTGAGGTAGATGTCACCGCACTCTGCCTAAATCTTCTCAATGGATCTGCCGACATGGCTTCGGTAAACCAAACCATCTTGGTTCTTATACCAAAAATAAAGGATCCAACAACTATGAGGCATCTTAGGCCCATTAGTCTCTGTACAGTTATATACAAAATTATTGCTAAGGTTTGGGTCAATAGAATGAAGCATATTATCCCCTTCTGTATTAGTACCAACCAAGCTGCCTTCGTTCAGGGACGTAATATATCCGACAACATCCTTATTGCTCACGAAATAATTCATTCAATCAATACTGGTACCACTAAATGTTCTCAAGGTGCCGCTCTTAAGCTTGATATGGAGAAGGCCTTTGACAGGGTTGAATGGACCTTTCTTGAAAATGTTATGACTCGTATGGGTTTTGCGCCCTCATGGGTCTCTCTCATAATGCGATGTATCTCTTCGGTCTCTTTCACTATTAAGGTAAACAACTCTTTCTCCCTTTTTTTCGCCCACAACGGGGCCTACGCCAAGGAGATCCTTTGTCCCATTTCCTCTTTCTTTTTTGCACTCAAGGGCTTTCTGCCTATCTCTCCGATGCTAAGTAGCGTGGCCTGCTTCCCGGCCTTGGTGCCAGCAAGCAGGGGCCTAAAGTCAACCATCTCCTCTTTGCGGATGACTGCATAGTTTTTCTCAACTCAAAAACTGAGGAGGCTGCTCACCTTAAATTGGCCCTCCAAACTTACGCTTCTGCCTCTAGCCAGACAGTTAATTTTGATAAGTCTACTATCTTTTACAATCCTCGTACTCCCAGTTCAACCCGTCATGCTTTTATTTCCTACCTTTAGGTTCGCGAGGTCTCCAATCCAGGTGTCTTCCTAGGGGTACCACTTCTTATTGGTAAAAACAAGACTTTATCCCTGGGTTTTATACGCGATAAAGTTCACGAAAGATTGTCCAAATGGGACAAGCAACTCCTTTCCTTCAGTGGCAGGGAAATCTTTATCAAAGTTGTGTTGCAATCTCTACCTCAATATGTAATGTCCTGCTATTTATTGCCTCAAAACATCATTGATGATATGACTGCTGCCATCAGACGATATTGGTGGTCTGGTAAAAATAACAAGAAAGGTTGGCACATGCTCCCTTGGGAACATGTGTGTTTACCTAAATCAGCAGGAGGTATGGGATTTAGGGATCTCAATAATTTTAACATTGCGCTTCTTGGTAAACAATTATGGCGCCTTATTTGCGAACCAGATTCTCTCTTGGGTCAAATCTATAAAGCTAAGTACTTTCCTTCAGGTAATATCCTTCATGCATCTGGGCCATCTCGTGGATCTTTTGCCTGGCAAGGCCTCTATCATGCCATGCAACATCTCTTTGGAGGCTTTCTTTATCGTCCTGGTATTAATAGCAATATTCGACTCCATCAGGATAACTGGGGAGGCTCTTCGGCCGTTCAGCTCTATGGGGATTATGAGATCTCGGATGAAGTCCACGTTCGTTGTCGTGACTTTATGATTCGAAATCAAGCAGTCTGGGACCCTGCTAAGATCCGTGCGTATTTTTCTACGACCGATGCCGAGACTATTTTGTCTATTCCCATTATCAATGATACTCGAGATTCCATCCTATGGAGTCCTAATGATTCTGGTATTTATTCGGTCAGATCTGGCTACCAATTCCTGCAACGCCCGCTGGAACCCAGATTTCGTCCTTCTCGGATTTGGAAGGTTCTCTCTAAGCTCAAGGCCTTGCCTAAAGTTAAAACCTTTGGATGGCACATAGGATCTGACGCTCTACCCGTTGGAGTTCGTCTACAGGCTTTTGCACCAGATTCAGGCCCTTGCCATGTTTGTCACTTCGGTGCGGAGTCTATCCTCCATGCTCTCCGTGACTGTCCTGGAGCATCGGAGGCCCTCCGCTTGGTCGGTCTCCCTACTTCTTTGATTAACAGCTCGTCATCCACCGGTCTACAATGGCTAGAGGAAGGTGCTCGCCTTCTCTCTTCTGACCTTTTCGGGCTTTTCCTGACTACTCTATGGAACATATGGAACCGGCGTAATGACTGGGTCCATAATCACCATCTTCAACCCCCGTGGTTAATCGCTATCAATTCCATAAGTCTTCATCGGGACTACTCCGCAGCTATTTCTTCCCCTACCTCTTTGTCGGCCTCTCCTCCTCATTGGAGACATCCCCCCGGGGACACATTAAAATTAATGTGGACGGGGCTTTTGACCCTGTCACACATGCAGCGACAGTTGGTGTTGTGGCGCATGATGAAGCAGGTACGATCGTTGGCAGTTTGGCTTACCCCTTGGGCAGTTGCCTGGATGCCGTTTCATCAGAAGGGATGGGCCTTCTAGCTGGTATTATCTTTGCTCAATCTCATGGATGGAGCCGATTGATTTTCGAGACAGATTGTGCATTTCTTGCGAATAGACTCAACCTTCTTGGACCTGACCTCTCTCCTATGGGCCGACGATCTTGCAAGCCCATGAAGCTTTGTCCTGTTTTCTGTTGCTCATGTTCAGTTTGTTTGTCGCGAGGCTAATTTAGTTGCACATACTTTGGCTACTCATGCCCTTGGGACCATGTCGTCTTTGTCGTTTGGGTCCATATACCCTGATTGTATCCGCAATGTTGTACTCTGCGAGGTTTCCCCTACATTAATATAAATGAACCATGGATACTCTTTTCCCCTTTTAGGTTTCTCTAGGCCTTGTGCCCAGAGATGTTAGTAGGGGTTTTTAATGAGGCCCGCTTTCTTCAACAAAAAAATTCCAACGGGTCCATTAAAAGGCCCATTTCGACCCGCTCGTCCGAAACCTCAACAAAAAGGATTGCAGAACACGTTTTAATCAAATTTTAGGAGTTCATGTAATTGATTAAGAGCTTTTCAACACAATTATATTGCAAAACCTCAATTTCTGTACTTTTTACTCATTTATAATTCCAACGGATCCATTGAAAGGCCCATTTAGACATGCTCGTCCGAAACCTCGACAAAAAGGACCGCAAAACAAGTTTTAATCAAATATTAGGAGTTCAAGTAATTGATTAGGAGCTTTTCAACACAATTATATTGCAAAACCTCAATTGTTGTACTTTTTACTCAGTTAAAATTCCAACGGGTCCATTGTAAGGCCCATTTAGACCTGCTCGTCCGAAACCGATACAAAAAGGACCACAAAAATGTTTTAATCAAATTTTATGAGTTAAAATAAATGATTAGGAGCTTTTCAACACAATTATATTGCAAAACTTCAAAGTTTATACTTTTTACTCAGTTAAATTTCCAACGGGTCCATTGAAAGGCCCATTTAGACCCGCTCGTCCAAAACCTCTACGAAAGGGACCACAAAAAAAGTTTTAATCAAATTATAGGTAGTTCATGTAAATTATTAGGAGCTTTTCAACACAATTATATTGCAAAACCTCAATTTCTTTACTTTTTACTCAGTTAAAATTCGAACGGGTCCATTGAAAGGCCCATTTAGACCTGCTCGTCCGAAACCTCGACAAAAAGGACCGCAAAAATAGTTTTAATCAAATTTTAGGAGTTCAAATAATTGATTAGGAGCTTTTCAACACAATTATATTGAAAAACCTCAATTTTATACTTTTTACTCAGTTAAAATTCCAACGAGCCCATTGATAGGCCCATTTAGACCTGCTCGTCCGAAACCTCTACAAAAAGGATCGCAAAAAGGTTTTATTCAAATATTAGGAGTTCAAATAATTTATTAGGATATTTTCAACACAATTATATTGCAAAACCTCAATTTCTGTACTTTTTACTCAGTTAAAATTCCAATGGGTCCATTGAATGGCCACTTTAGACCTACTCGTCCGAAACCTCTAGAAAATGGACCGCAAAACAAGTTTTAATCAAATTTCAGGAATTCATGTAATTGATTTGGAGATTTTCAACACAATTATATTGCAAAACCTCAATTTCTGTACTTTTTACTCAGTTAAAATTCCAACGGGTCCATTGAAATGCCCATTTAGACATGCTCGTCCGAAACCTCGACAAAAAGGACCGCAAAAATAGTTTTAATCAAATTTTAGGAGTTCAAATAATTGATTAGGAGCTTTTCAACACAATTTTATTGAAAATCCTCAATTTTATACTTTTTACTCAGTTAAAATTCCAACGAGCCCATTGATAGGCCCGTTTAGACCTGCTCGTCCGAAACCTCTACAAAAAGGACCGCAAAAATAGTTTTAATCAAACTTTAGGAGTTCAAATAATTGATTAGGAGATTTTCAACACAATTATATTGAAAAACCACAATTTTTATACTTTTTACTCGGTTAAAATTCCAACGGGTCCATTGAAAGGCCCATTTAGACCTGCTCGTCCAAAACCTCGACAAAAAGGACAGCAAAATGTTTTATTCAAATATTAGGAGTTCAAATAATTGATTAGGAGCTTTTCAACAAAATTATATTGTAAAACCTCAATTTCTGTAATTTTTACTCTGTTAGAATTCCAAAGGGTCCATTGAAAGGCCCATTTCGACCCGCTCGTCCGAAACCTTTACAAAAAGGACTGCAAAAGAAGGTTTAATCAAATTTTAGGAGTTCATGTAATTGATTAGGAGCTTTTCAACACAATTATATTGCAAAACCTCAATATCTGTACTTTTTACTCAGTTAAAATTCCAACGGGTCCATTCAAAGGCCCATTTCGATCCGCTCGTCCGAAACCTCTACAAAAAGGACTGCAAAACACGTTTTAATCAAATTTTTGGAGTTCATGTAATTGATTAGGAGCTTTTCAACACAATTATATTGCAAAATATCAATTTATGTACTTTTTACTCAGTTAAATTTCCAACGCGTCCATTGAAAGGCCCATTTAGACCTACTCGTCTAAAACCTCGACAAAAAGGACCGCAAAACCAGTTTTAATCAAATTTTAGGAGTTCAAATAAATGATTAGGAGCTTTTCAACACAATTATATTGCAAAACTTCAATTTTTATACTTTTTACTCAGTTAAAATTCCAACGGGTCCCTTGAAAGGCCCATTTAGACTCACGCGTCCGAAACCTCTATAAAAAGGACCACAAAAAAGTTTTAATCAAATTTTAGGTAGTTCATGCATTTGATTAGGAGGTTTTCAACACAATTATAATGCAAAATCTCAATTTCTAAACTTTTTACACAGTTAAAATTCCAACGGGTCCATTAAAAGGCCCATTTCGACCCGCTCGTCCCAAACCTCGACAAAAAGGACCGCAAAACAAGTTTTAATCAAATTTTAGGAGTTCATGTAATTGAATAGGAGCTTTTCAACACAATTATATTGCAAAACCTCAATTTATGTACTTTTTACTCAGTTAAATTTCCAACACGACCATTGAAAGGCCCATTTAGACCTGCTCGTCCAAAACCTCGAGAAAAAGGACAGCAAAACAAGTTTTAATCAAATTTTAGGAGGTCAAATAAATGATTAGGAGCTTTTCAACACAATTATATTGCAAAACTTCAATTTTTATACTTTTTACTCAGTTAAAATTCCAACGGGTCCCTTGAAAGGCCCATTTAGACTCGCTCGTCCGAAACCTCTATAAAAAGGACCACAAAAAAAGTTTTAATCAAATTTTAGGTAGTTCATGTAATTGATTAGGAGGTTTTCAACACAATTATATTGCAAAACCTCAATTTCTGTACTTTTTACTCAGTTAAAATTCCAACGGGTCCATTAAAAGGCCCATTTCGACCCGCTCGTCCCAAACCTCGACAAAAAGGACCGCAAAACAAGTTTTAATTAAATTTTAGGAATACATGTAATTGATTATGAGCTTTTCAACACAATTATATTGCAAAACCTCAATTTATGTACTTTTTAACCAGTTAAAATTCCAACGGGTCCATTGAAAGGCCCATTTAGACATGCTCGTCCGAAACCTCGACAAAAAGGACCGCAAAACGAGTTTTAATCAAATATTAGGAGTTCAAATAATTGATTAGGAGCTTTTCAACACAATTATATTGCAAAACCTCAATTGTTGTACTTTTTACTCAGTTAAAACTCCAACGGGTCCATTGTAAGGCCCATTTAGACCTGCTCGTCCGAAAACGATACAAAAAGGACCGCAAAAATGTTTTAATCAAATTTTATGAGTTCAAATAAATGATTAGGAGCTTTTCAACACAATTATATTGCAAAACTTCAATTTTTATACTTTTTACTCAGTTAAAATTCCAACAGGTCCATTGAAAGGCCCATTTAGACCCGCTCGTCCAAAACCTCTACAAAAGGGACCACAAAAAAAGTTTTAATCAAATTTTAGGTAGTTCATGGAATAGATTAGGAGCTTTTAAACACAATTATATTGCAAAAACTCAATTTCTTAACTTTTTACTCAGTTAAAATTCTAACGGGTCCATTGAAAGGCCCATTTAGACCTGCTCGTCCGAAACCTCGACAAAAAGGACCGCAAAAATAGTTTTAATCAAATTTTATGAGTTTAAATAATTGATTAGGAGCTTTTCAACACAATTATATTGAAAAACCTCAATTTTATACTTTTTACTCAGTTAAAATTCCAAAGGGCCCATTGATAGGCCCATTTAGACCTGCTCGTCCGAAACCTCTACAAAAATGACCGCAAAAATGTTTTATTCAAATATTAGGAGTTCAAATAATTTATTAGGAGCTTTTCAACACAATTATATTGCACAACCTCAATTTCTGTACTTTTTACTCAGTTAAAATTCCAACGGGTCCATTGAATGGCCCATTTAGACCTGCTCGTCCGAAACCTCAACAAAATGGACCGCAAAACAAGTTTTAATCAAATTTCAGGAATTCATGTAATTGATTTGGAGATTTTCAACACAATTATATTGCAAAACCTCAATTTCTGTACATTTAACTCAGTTAAAATTCCATCGGGTCCATTGAAATGCCCATTTAGACCTGCTCGTCCGAAACCTCGACAAAAATGACCGCAAAAATAGTTTTACTCAAATTTTAGGAGTTCAAATAATTGATTAGGAGCTTTTCAACACAAGTATATTGAAAATCCTCAATTTTATACTTTTTACTCAGTTAAAATTCCAACGAGCACATTGATAGGCCCATTTAGACCTGCTCGTCCGAAACCTCTACAAAAAGGACCGCAAAAATAGTTTTAATCAAACTTTAGGAGTTCAAATAATTGATTAGGAGCTTTTCAACACAATTATATTAAAAAACCTCAATTTTTATACTTTTTACTCAGTTAAAATTCTAACGGGTCCATTGAAAGGCCCATTTAGACCTGCTCGTCCGAAACCTCGACAAAAAGGACAACAAAATGTTTTATTCAAATATTAGGAGTTCAAATAATTGATTAGGAGCTTTTCAAAAAAATTATATTGTAAAACCTCAATTTCTGTAATTTTTACTCAGTTAAAATTCCAAAGGGTCCATTGAAAGGCCCATTTCGACCCGCTCGTCCGAAACCTTTACAAAAAGGACTGCAAAAAGAAGGTTTAATCAAATTTTAGGAGTTCATGTAATTGATTAGGAGCTTTTCAACACAATTATATTGCAAAACCTCAATATATGTGTTGAGTGTGTAAAAGTTCTATTATTTACACCCTTTTTAACCCATATTTCTGCTACATTCAAGCATTATTGCATTGCATTTAGGTCAGTTTATAGTAAAACATCACAAATACACTAAAGGCACGGATTCTACTAAAAGATGGCTGATTTTGCAGGTAGCTGCCATAGTTGACGAAGAAGGCAGGTGCAGGGCAGAGAAGCAGAAGAGCTGAACTGGACAAGCAGACGACGAGGACAAAGCTGCCATGGACCTGTCGTGACAGCAAGGTGACAGCAGCCTTATGAAGAGGAAAAGTAAAGTGGACCTCGATAGATAGAGAAAAATCTGCTCGTCTGTCGTGTGAAAGCCAAATATTTTTCCAAGCCCCGGATCAAAAGATATGACAAGCCAAAGCTCAAGGAGAGGAAATCCCTAGAAACAAGGATGGCGACTGAAAAGTAGGATACATAGAGATTAAGTCTTAATTAGAATCTTACTTTTAATTAAAGTTGTAATCCTTGTTAACTTAGAATACTTGAGCCCAAAGCTTATATAAGGGCATAGATTTTAACCTAGGAGACATAAGACCCCATAACCGATAACCTAAACCCCTCCGCCGTTTACCCGTCGTCGATATGTTCTAAATTCCCCCAAGGGCTACGGGTTGTTTTGTAAAGTAGTTGCAAGGGTTGTTTTGTTTTAGGATTTTCCAAGTTCAATAAAATAAACTTCAAGTTCTCTTATTTTGGTTTTAATATCTTGCAAGAGCATCGGGAGAGCATTGTGAGGTTATCCATTTACTTAGCATCGGGAGAGTTAAGTATACGAAAGAAGTAAGAGCGAGTTCTCTAGTTTATAGTTGAACTATCTTGTGCCTAGGGATAGGGCAAGGTTAAGTGGCTAAAGAAGAATTCATACACATCGGTGTTCATCCTTCGATTCACGCCGGGAGGTATCATCAAGACGTGATCATCGACAGACTTGGACCTAGGGATAGGCCAAGGTAGATATGGGATTCTTGCCAAACTTGAAGAACATAGTTGGTGTGGTCGCTGCCGCGACAGCCAACAGACAGCCGCCGCGACAGGTGCTGTCGGCGACGGGCGCGACGGCAGAACTGGATTTCCTAAGCGTTGCAATACCTGCACTACTGAGCAATTCAATACCAGCCCATTCTCTCTATCTTGATATCTCAATTCTTTTATTTACGTTTTTCTTTATTATTCTCGTGACAACTTCCTAAACTATTTCCTTTACTTTCGTGCAGTAAACTAAGGTTAAGTCATTAGCCCAATCCCTGTGGAGACGATATCCGATACTTCGTATCACTTTACTACTTGCGTCGTGTACACTTGCACTACAATTGCGATAGACTCTTTTACACGCAACAAGTTTTTGGCGCCGTTGCCGGGGATTGGCAACATAACTACACCTTTCTTTTATCGCACATTTTGTTTTTGTTTTTGTTTTTGTTTTAATTTTTCTTTTTCTATTTTTCGTTAGTACTTTCAACTCTTGCTTTACACGAGGTTCTCTTGTTTATGCGCAGATCTAAAAGAGGCGAAGATCCTGAGTATAAATTAGATCTGGAAATCGAACGTTCCTTCAATCTCAAGAAACAACTTCGCCACCTTTTAGACAGGAACGAATACCTTGAGGAACAGCTAGAGAAGATGGTCCGTAACCAGCCCGCTGGTGGAGGAATACCGCCTGTCGGCGACCCGCCCGCGGCAGATGGACGACGGTCATGTCGTGACTACATGCTGAATGATCATGTAGAGATGGAGACCACGCTGCCGGATATTGATGTTGATAACTTCGAACTTAAGCCTGTCATGTTTAGTATGATCAACAACGCCGGGCAGTTTAGTGGTGCTGCGACAGAAGATGCCAGGGAGCATCTCAAAACGTTCCAGGAGATCTGTGGTTCGTTTAGACTACCAGGAGTTAGTCCGGAGATACCGAGGCTTCGGTTATTCCCCCATTCATTGAGGGACAGAGCTAAAACTTGGTGGAATAAACTTACACCGGGTTCAATCGTAACTTGGGCAGATTTATCTCGTGAATTCTTATCTCGTTTTAATCCTTCGCATTTATCTGAGCGATTACGTAACGGAATTGCTACTTTTCAACAGGAAGATGACGAGCCAATGCACGAGGCCTGGGACATATTTACTACTCTTCTTCGGAACTGCCCAATGCATGGATTCCCCGTCTGGAATCAGGTAACTAAGTTCTATAATGCTGCTAACTTACAAACTCGCATTCGAATTGATTCTGCAGCGAACAGACTATTATTGGATAA
This sequence comes from Hibiscus tridactylites, assembly GCA_958450335.1. Classification (NCBI taxonomy): domain Eukaryota; kingdom Viridiplantae; phylum Streptophyta; class Magnoliopsida; order Malvales; family Malvaceae; genus Hibiscus; species Hibiscus tridactylites. Next base: position 40,558,718 of record OY288281.1, read on the forward strand.
ATATCCGGACGAGGCATTACAAGTTTTGAAAAATCTAGCCAAGAATGAGGAGCAGTTTCCGACTGCAAGAAGAGGGGGTAAACGGGTACTCGCTGTCAAGGACTATGAGGCCGACAGCACTATGAAATCACAGGTAGCATTCCTTACTAAAGCAATGAAAAGATTATTGAATGAAGATGAATTACAAGGATTTGCTGTCGAGGAAGTTTGTACCATCTGTGAGGGAAATCATAGTCGGGATGAGTGCCCAATACAAATAGAAGAGGGAAAATATGTTGGAAATTACAAACCGAATTACAACTCCAACAATTATAATCCCAATTGGAGGAAGGATCCCAAATTTTCCTGGAGTAACCCTAACAATGCCCTGAATCCGCAAGCACACAATCAGAATCAGGGAGGTCCTAGACTGTTAACGCGACAGCAACTGCCGCAGCACCTGCCGCCGCCGCAGCAACAGCAGCCACCACCTGCCACGAGCAGTATATTGGAACAGACTCTGGCCACCTTTATGTCTCAGACCGGTACGTATATGGAAAATATGAATCAGTTTGTCAAGAAGACAGAAACCTTTATGGATAAAACCGAGATGATGATGACAAATCATGAAGCTACTTTGAAATCTCTGGAGACACAAATGGGTCAGGTGTCGCAACATATTAAGCCAAGGCAGAATGGAGGTTTCCCTAGCAATACTGAAAATGCTAGACCACCCACACATGAGCAATGTAAGGCAATTACTAATAGGAGTGGGAAGAAACTACCAGGGCCGGAAAAAGAAGCTGAAACAGAAAAGGAACCTGCCTTGGATAAACCTGCCGAGGAAGCTGCCCCGACAGGTAATAAACAGACTGCTGCCGATGAGCCTGTCACGACAGCAGAAGCGACAAAGGAGAAAAAAGATGATTACCGTCCTCAGATTCGCATGTAGTGGGAAGGACGTATTGCTGATTATCGTCCCCCACCACCCTTCCCTCAACGAATACAACAAGCTAAGCATGAATCTCAACTTAAAAAGATTTATGATATTTTTAAGCAGGTTCATATTAACATTCCATTGTTAGATGCTGTTAGGGAGATGCCCGGTTATGCTAAATTTCTCAAGGATGTTATGTCGAAGAAATCTAAACTTGGGGAGTTTGAAACGGTAAAGATGACAGAGGGTTGCATGAGTATTCTTCATCGGCAACCACCCCAGAAAAAGAAGGATCCGGGGAGCTTCATCATACCTTGCGTAATCGGAAATAAATTCGTGGGTAAGGCACTTTGTGATCTTGGTGCTAGTGTTAATTTAATGCCAAAATCTGTTTTTCAGAAATTAGGTATTGGAAAGGCGCGGCCCACGACAGTAACTCTGCAGCTGGAAGACCGCTCTTACGTTCATCTAGAAGGAAAAATTGAAGATATTTTGGTAAGAGTGGATAAGTTTATTTTTCCTGCTGACTTTCTTGTTTTAGATTGTGAGGCAGACGAAAACGCACCAGTCATCCTTGGGCGACCCTTCTTAGCCACGGGAAGATCACTGATTGATGTGGAGAAAGGAGAACTCACCATGCGAGTGAACGATCAAGAGATAAAGTTGAATGTTCTCCAAGTGATGAAACATGCTGATGTGGACGAGGAATGCAAGGCTATCACTGATGTTACCCTTGATCAACCCTGCATCAGGTCGGGCTGTCATGATATTCAATTTGGTCACTGCTACAGCAGCCACCTACAGGCCTGTCACGACAGCACTAACGACAGCACCGACGACAGCGACTCCTCTGACTCCGATACATCGGATACTGAAAATCAAGAGGAGGTAAACTGGATAGGCAATCGTCCAGGTAAGTTATTCGAACCTTTGAATTATACTTCGGATAACCATTTAATCCAAAAGCCATCTACTGTTGAACCACCTGCCTTAGAACTGAAGCCCCTGCCAGGGCAGCTTAAATATGCTTTTCTTGGTTCAAATGATACGTTGCCCGTAATCATCTCTTCTAAGCTGCCGCAGGAACAGGAACGACAACTAATCGACATGCTACGGCAGCACACGAAGGCGATTGGATGGACGATTGCTGATATACAAGGCATTAGTCCGGCATTATGCATGCACAAAATCCTCCTCGAGGAAGATCATAAGCCGACTATTGATGCCCAAAGGCGGCTAAACCATACGATGAAAGAGGTAGTGCGTAAAGAGATAATCAAGTGGTTAGATGTTGGTATTATTTACGCCATCTCTGACAGCAAATGGGTGAGCCCGGTGCAATGTGTTCCCAAGAAAGGAGGAATGACCGTAGTAACCAACGAGAACAATGAGTTAATCCCAACCAGGACTGTGACCGGTTGGAGGGTTTGTATGGATTATCAGAAGCTTAACAAAGCTACCCGAAAAGACCACTTTCCTTTACCCTTTATTGATCAAATGCTTGATAGATTAGCGGGTAAACCTTACTATTGTTTTCTTGATGGTTATTCAGGTTACAACCAAATTGCTATCGCATCGGAAGATCAAGAAAAGACGACTTTTACATGCCCCTACGGAACATACGCGTTTAAGAGGATGCCGTTTGGACTCTGTAATGCACCTGCCACCTTCCAAAGGTGCATGATGGCCATATTCTCCGACATGGTAGAGGACTTCCTTGAGATTTTTATGGATGATTTTTCCGTCTTTGGAGACGATTTTGAGAGCTGCCTCGGCAATCTTCAAAAGGTACTTGAAAGATGTGAAAAAGCTAATCTTGTCTTGAATTGGGAAAAATGCCACTTTATGGTGGATGAAGGGATAGTCCTAGGCCATAAGATTAGCTGCCGTGGGATAGAAGTCGACAAGGCAAAAATAGAAGTAATTGAGAAGCTGCCGCCGCCGACCACAATCAAGGGCATTAGGAGTTTTTTAGGGCATGCTGGTTTTTATCGCAGATTCATTGCAAATTTTTCAAAAATCACCAAGCCCCTATGCCATCTTTTGGAGCAGAACCGACCCTTTGACTTTAATGATGAATGTACTGAAGCATTCAAGGTTCTGAAGGAAAAATTGGTAACAGCCCCCATAGTACAGCCACCAGACTGGACGCAGCCGTTTGAGATTATGTGTGATGCTAGTGACTATGCTGTCGGGGCAGCACTTGGGCAGCGCAGAGATAAGCTGTTTCATGTCATATATTATGCCAGCAAGACATTGAATGACGCCCAAGTGAACTACACCACCACAGAAAAGGAGCTGTTAGCTGTGGTGTTCTCCATTGACAAGTTTCGTTCTTACATACTTGGGACGAAAGTCATAGTGCATACGGACCATTCTGCCCTGAAGTATTTGTTCGCAAAGAAGGATGCAAAACCTAGATTGATACGGTGGATCTTGCTACTACAAGAATTCGACCTTGAGATCAAGGATAAAAAGGGGACAGAAAATCAGGTGGCTGACCACTTGTCAAGGTTGGAAACGAGACAGAGTCTGCCAATAGATGAGACACACATACTGGAGACCTTCCCAGATGAGCAGCTTTTTGCTGCCGCAATCGCTGCCGCGACAGCCATGGCGGCAGGTAAGTCTTCTGAACTTCCTTGGTATGCTGATTTCGTTAATTTTATAGTTAGCGGAATACTACCTTCTGATCTTAATTATCAAGCCAGGAAGAGGTTCCAAAATGATGTTAAGCATTATTATTGGGACGAACCTCTTCTCTTCAAAATGTGCGCAGATCAGGTTATAAGAAGGCGTGTACCACAAGAAGAGCAAGAAGACATTCTCCATCACTGTCATGCTTCACAATATGGAGGTCACTTAGGAGGCAACAAAACTGCTGCGAAGGTGCTGCAGTCATGGTTCTACTGGCCGACACTGTATAAAGATGCACAGGACTTTTACAAGAACTGTGACAGGTGCCAGCGGACAGGTAACATCTCAAGAAGAAACGAGATGCCACTGCAAAACATTCAAGAAGTCGAGATCTTTGACGTTTGGGGGATCGATTTTATGGGACCCTTTCCATCTTCGTGTGGAAATTTATACATCCTCCTAGCAGTGGATTATGTCTCTAAGTGGGTTGAAGCTATCGCCACTCAAAAGAATGATGCCAAAACGGTCCAAAAGTTTTTACACAAAAACATTTTTTCTAGATTTGGCATCCCTAAGGCGATTATCAGTGATGAAGGGAGACGTTTTGATAATAGGGTAATTGCTGCCGCCTTGAAGAAATATGGTGTCAAGCACAGGATTGCGACAGCATACCACCCACAGACCAATGGACGGGCTGAGATTTCCAATAGGGAAGTGAAGAACATTCTTGAGAAGATGGTTAAACTAACTAGGAAAGATTGGTCTTTACTTTTGAATGATGCATTATGGGCATATCGGACAGCTTTTAAGACTCTGTTGGGCATGTCTCCATACCGATTGATTTATGGGAAAACCTGTCACATGCCTGTCGAGATCGAGCACAAAGCATATTGGGCAATCAAGGCAATGAATATGGACTTGGACAAGGCAGGCTAGAAAAGGCTGTTAGACTTGAACGAGATTGAGGAACTACGGACAATGGCCTACGACAATGCAAGAATTTACAAGGAAAAGACTAAGAAGTGGCATGACAGGAAGTTGCTGCCACGACAGTTCTGCCCAGGGCAGCTTGTGTTGTTGTTCAATTCTAGACTAAAACTCTTCCCAGGGAAGCTTAAATTGAGATGGTCTGGCCCGTTCCAAGTGGTTCAAGTTTTTCCCCATGGTGCCATCACAATCCAATCATTGAAAGACGGGCACCAATTCAAAGTCAATGGACAACGCCTCAAGCATTATCAGGGGACTGAAGCCTCAGGAATACAGGAAGTGGTTACCTTAGGAGATGCCCCACAAGGCATCCCTAATTTAACCTAAATTTTATTTTCTTTATTTTTATTATCTATTATTTATTAGGAAATTAGGTTTATTTTATTCAAATAAAGTTTTTATGTTTTTCTGTTTTTAGGAAATAAAGGAGTCAAGAAGAAAAGGAAAAGTGACCCAAGCCCACCATCCATCCATCAGCCCAACAGAGCCCATTTATGGAAGCCTGTCGTTTCAGCTGCCGCCGCAGACGGATAAGACAGGCTGTCAACAGACTGACATGGCAGACGTAGAAGCGTGCGGCAGACGCATAACAGACGCGTAAATGCGTGTCAGATGCGTCAGACACGCCAAATCGCAACAGTCGGCCCGTTATTCACGCCTGCCGTTACAGCATTAAATGGGCAGCAACTCGACCGCTATAAAACCCCATTTTCCCTTTCATTTTTCATCACTTCTGCTTATTCTTACTTGCTTTCTCCTCTCATTTTTCTTTGCTTTCTTTACTTTCAAACCCTTGCAACTAATATGTCTTCTAGACAGACCCGCCGCAGTGCTGCCTCAGCCTCCTCATCAGCAGCAGCTTCGCCCTTCGCAAACAAGGAGTTATGGGAAGAAAGGGGTTTCCTCTACATCCGCAAGGCACCAAACATGGGGCTCCGACCATTCATAGCGAAGGCCATAAGGAACTTGCTATGGGAGCAGTTCGCCGAACAACCGGCAGAACTAAACGACACGTTGGTGAGGGAGTTTTATGCTGCCATCGACAGCAGAACGGCAACCTCAGTCACCGTCCGAGGGGTAGAGGTGCCATTTACAGCTGACAGCATCAATCACATGTATGGTCTATATTTTGGCCCCGACGATGACGCCCACCAGCAATTTTTAGAGACCCTCGATTCTGCCGCCTACGGTGCGGTCATGGCGGAGGTGACAGAGGAAGGAACAACATGGACCACGAGCAAAAAGAACCCAAACTCTGTCAAAAGGGGGCAGCTGCTCCCAGAAGCCAAGCTATGGAACGCTTTCATCAAGAAGCGTATCCTGCCGTCCTCCCATCACACGACGGTGAACCAGCAGCGGCTCGCTCTCATTCACTCGATCATGCACGACCGGCCTATCAACGTGGGCCGCTATATGAGGGAAAGCATCTTGGACTGCACATTCCGCTCCTCCTCCCGTCTTTGCCTACCGTTCACGATCACTCTCCTTTGCCGCTGCGCTGCTGTCCCAGAGGCCACCACCGACAAACTAATCAAGGGCAGAGGCTGGACAGAAAATAACATTAATAGCCTCATGGAGCTGATAGTCGCAACACCTATCAACTCCTTCAACCCAGCTGCCTCCCCCGCAGACTCAGATGAGGAACCTGCCACCGGACCTGCCGCAGCAGCCGCCCAGACCGACCAATCCGCCCAAATCCTCTCCGCCATACAACGGGTGGAAGACAGACAGATGGGGCTGATGCAATTCATCCGGGATTTCGCAACATCCACGGTAAATTTCATTACAAATACTTTAAATTATCCTGATGTTATTTTCCCCACTTTTCCGGACCACTACTTCCATATCACAACCCCTGTACACACACCTACACCACCTGCCTCCCCACATACCCATTCCACCGCTTCCACCCCATCACCTGCCACGACGGCAGCTGCGAGTCCTCCAGCCGACAGCCCCGCACGTGGCACGAAGCGGCCAGGCACAGCCGACAGCGAGGAGGAACCTCTGATTAGGAGGAATTTGGAGAAGGAATTCACGCCTGTCAAGAGGCAAAAACACGTGGCAGACAGAAAATTAATGCCCAAGGCCAGCACCACCACCAGCAGCACGTGGGATAGCGGCAGCAGCTCCGACATCCAGCTCGTGGAGCAACCTGTCCAGCCTCCACCATAGCCCAGACGCCGCCGCCAGATCCGTGTCAGCAGCAGCAGTGAAGACAACAATTGAAAATTTAAGTCTTTTATTTTCCTTTTATTGCTGCCTGCCTTTTATATTTTGTGATGTACCTGCCTTCATGTTTTTGTTTTTTCTGTCATTTTGCATTAAGGGCAATGCAACCCTCGAGTTTGGGGGTGGCAACCCTCCATCATTAATGGAGTCGTAGTACATCTTCAAATTATTGTTGTGTCTTTTATTTATTTAATTTCTCTAAAAAAAATTCAGAAAAGATTAAACTGTTGGCTTAAAACTGTGAAGTTAACTCACCTGTCATGACAGCTCTGTAGTGGCAGCATCTTTAGGACAGTTTAAGGAGAAGTTTAGAACCTTTCTATAGTTCTGAAAATTTAAAACACCTTTGTGACTGTTATATTGCTTAGATTTCTTTTAGCCAAACTAGAATAGGATGCTTAGTACTTGAATAGCCCCTAGAGGTGCCTAACATTGGCTCTAGGAAAGAAGTTTAGCAAAAGAAACTCAAAAACCTAGAGATGCCCGAAACCGGCTCTAGGAAGCTAACTAGAGGTGCCCAAAACTGGCTCTAGTAAAATTTAGCTTGAAAATAGAAGAAAAAGAAGCATGAAAATGTGTCTTCCAAAAAAAAATAAATAAACTTTGGCATAAAAATTTGAGTTAAAAAGTTGAATATTCTTGTGAAACTAAGAGAGTCTTAGCATATAACTGTTCACAAGCATGCACACACTGCACGAGAACTATAGGGAGATTCCGGACAGATCCTAAACTTTCCGACAGGTTGCTGCCGCCACAGAGAATGAGCGACGGGTAAGGGACAGTTCACTGTTTGAAGGCCAACACAAAAATATTCATTTTTCTTTTAGGTTTAATTGCTTGAGGGCAAGCAAAAACTTGAGTTTGGGGGTGTGTTGAGTATGTAAAAGTTCTATTATTTACACCCTTTTTAACCCATATTTCTGCTGCATTCAAGCATTATTGCATTGCATTTAGGTCAGTTTACAGTAAAACATCACAAATACACTAAAGGCACGGATTCTACTAAAAGATGGCTGATTTTGCAGGTAGCTGCCATAGTTGACGAAGAAGGCAGGCGCATGGCAGAGAAGCAGAAGAGCTGAACTGGACAAGCAGACGACGAGGACAAAGCTGCCATGGACCTGTCGTGACAGCAAGGTGACAACAGCCTTATGAAGAGGAAAAGTAAAGTGGACCTCGATAGATAGAGAAAAATCTGCTCGTCTGTCGTGTGAAAGCCAAATATTTTTCCAAGCCCTAGATCAAAAGATATGACAAGCCAAAGCTCAAGGAGAGGAAATCCCTAGAAACAAGGATGGCGGCTGAAAAGTAGGATACTTAGAGATTAAGTCTTAATTAGAATCTTACTTTTAATTAAAGTTGTAATCCTTGTTAACTTAGAATACTTGAGCCCAAAGCTTATATAAGGGCATAGATTTTAACCTAGGAGACATAAGACCCCATAACCGATAACCTAAACCCCTCCACCGTTTACCCGTCGTCGACATGTTCTAAATTCCCCCAAGGGCCACGGGTTGTTTTGTAAAGTAGTTGCAAGGGTTGTTTTGTTTTAGGATTTTCCAAGTTCAATAAAATAAACTTCAAGTTCTCTTATTTTGGTTTTAATATCTTGCAAGAGCATCGGGAGAGCATTGTGAGGTTATCCATTTACTTAGCATCGGGAGAGTTAAGTATACGAAAGAAGTAAGAGCGAGTTCTCTAGTTTATAGTTGAACTATCTTGTGCCTAGGGATAGGGCAAGGTTAAGTGGCTAAAGAAGAATTCATACACATCGGTGTTCATCCTTCGATTCACGCCGGGAGGTATCATCAAGACGTGATCATCGACAGACTTGGACCTAGGGATAGGACAAGGCAGATCTGGGATTCTTGCCAAACTTGAAGAACGGAGTTGGTGTGCTCGCTGCTGCGACAGCCAACGGACAGGCGCCGCGACAGGTGCTGTCGGCGACGGGCGCGACGATAGAACTGGATTTCCTAAGCGTTACAATACCTGCACTACTGAGCAATTCAATACCAGCCCATTCTCTCTATCTTGATATCTCAATTCTTTTATTTACGTTTTTCTTTATTATTCTCGTGACAACTTCCTAAACTATTTCCTTTACTTTCGTGCAGTAAACTAAGGTGAAGTCATTAGCCCAATCTCTGTGGAGACGATATCCGATACTTCGTATCACTTTACTACTTGCGTCGTGTACACTTGCACTACAACTGCGATAGACTCTTTTACACGCAACAATATGTACTTTTTACTCAGTTAAAATTCCAATGGGTCCATTCAATGGCCCATTTCGACCCGCTCATCCGAAACCTCTACAAAAAGGACTGCAAAACACGTTTTAATCAAAATTTAGGAGTTCAAGTAATTTATTAGGAGCTTTTCAACATAATTATATTGCAAAACCTAAATTTATGTACTTTTTACTCAGTTAAATTTCCAACGCGTCCCTTGAAAGGCCCGTTTAGACCTGCTCGTCTGAAACCTCGACAAAATGGACCGCAAAACCAGTTTTAATCAAATTTTAGGAGTTCAAATAAATGATTAGGAGCTTTTCAACACAATTATATTGCAAAACTTCAATTTTTATACTTTTTACTCAGTTAAAATTCCAACGGGTCCCTTGAAAGGCCCATTTAGACCCGCTCGTCCGAAACCTCTATAAAAAGGACCACAAAAAAAGTTTTAATCAAATTTTAGGTAGTTCATGTAATTGATTAGGAGGTTTTCAACACAATTATATTGCAAAACCTAAATTTCTGTACTTTTTACTCAGTTAAAATTCTAACGGGTCCATTGAAAGGCCCATTTAGACTTGCTCGTCCGAAACCTTGACAAAAAGCACCGCAAAAATAGTTTTAATCAAATTTTAGGAGTTCAAATATTTGATTAGGAGCTTTTCAACACAATTATATTGCAAAACCTCAATTTCTGTACTTTTTAACCAGGTAAAAATTCCAACGGGTCCATTGAAAGGCCCATTTAGACATGCTCGTCCGAAACCTCGACAAAAAGGACTGCAAAACGAGTTTTAATCAAATTTTAGGAGTTCATGTAATTGATTAGGAGCTTTTCAACACAATTCTATTGCAAAACCTCAATTTATGTACTTTTTACTCAGTTAAATTTCCAACGCGTCCATTGAAAGGCCCATTTAGACCTGCTCGTCCGAAACCTCGACAAAAAGGACCGCAAAACAAGTTTTAATCAAATTTTAGGAGTTCAAATAAATTATTAGGAGCTTCATATGACCATCAAGAACAAGGACCCGGAGAAGTACCCAAGTGGCCCCATTACACGTGCACGGGCCAAGGAGTTTCAATCAGCCATGGAAAGCTTGTTTACAACAAGCCATGAACGTGAGAAAGAAGAAATAATAAGGGAGGAATGCCTAGCCACACTATAAATAGGCACCTTAGATTCATTTGTAAGGATTTTTTTTAGAGAATATAAACCTTTGAAAGATTGCTTTCATCTTGTTCTTGCGAGAACTCTATCGGCTTCAAGTTGTGTTTGTAGTCTTCTATCCATTTCATTTTACTATAGCGTTGGTTCCAAGCTCTCTTATAGCTTGTTGGTCACGTTCCACACTCCTCCACATCGACTCCATCAAAGTATATTGTTGGTTCCTAGCTCGTTATAGCTAGCATGTCACAATTCGCTAACCTTGCAACCATACAAATCCACGTCGCCTTTAGCATCTCACATTACTCCTTCTTTGATTTACACCTTTCCATGATTATCATCCTCCATCCTTAGCCACCATACTATCCAAATTACCTATCCAATTCCTTTCTTCATTATTTTTTTATTATATTGCTATTCATCTCACATGTATGTTTTGTGATATCTTAGAGTTCAAAGCGTAGCAAAGAATATTTCTTACTAGAATCACGATCGGGCACATCTATATGACTCGGGTCACATTATCGGGTTCATATCAATTGGCATCAGAGCAAGGTTGATTCAGTAAGATAGTCGTTGTCTCTCTTCTGAAAAAAAACGAAAAAAAAACGAAAAAAAAATTAGAGAAAGTTAAAGAGGGAGGGGGTATCGTATTCTCTATTCTTCTTTAAAAAAATAATCTTACATCATTTTTCTTTTGCTACTATTTTGTCATCTTTACCAACTCTCACAATTTACCTTTTTTTTGTTGTTGCCACTTTTTCTTATCCTACCTTCCAAATTCTTTTCGCCAAGTTTTGTTTTTTCACCCGAATTCTACAAGCCATTTGCAAGCCTTGAGGAAGTTCGTAAAAGAACTTGATTGAGAGCAAGAGTGGAAAAAGGCAAGAGTGCACATCAAGGGTAAAAGCCATCCCGAGTGAAACACGAGTGTGAGTGCATTTTCTTGGAGTGGAATAGGTGAGGTTTTAAATTTTTTTATTTTTGTTACCAATAATGTCTCAAAATTCCGTGAGAAACTCTGTTGGAGGAAGTAATAATGTTAACGTAGATGCAACTAACTCCAATCTTCAAGATATTATCCGAGAGATGGACAGGTTGTTGCAACAAAGGTTGGGGCCGATGCAAGAACGATTAGATCATTTGGAGGAAAGATCTCAACGAAGGCATAATTCAGATCATGAGGAAGAGTATGAGGGAGAGGTGGACGAAGAACTCATAGACGAGCGAGCCTCCCAGCAAAGTTTGATGCGTCAAGAACCTAGGTACCAAAGAGCTCGACCAAGAGTTGATGATAATCTTAGCAACATCAAAATAACCATTCCTCATTTCCAAGAAAGAACGGATCCTGAAGCCTATCTTGCATGGGAAAAAAAGTTGAGCACATCTTTGAGTGCCACAACTACTCCGAGCTTAAGAAGGTAAAACTTGCAGCCATTGAATTTACAGATTATGCACTAATATGGTGGGATCAGTTGACATCTAGTAGGAGACGCAATGGCGAACATCCAATTTCTACTTGGAATGAGATGAAGGCCGTTATGCGTAGGAGGTTCGTTCCAACTCACTATCATAGGGAGTTGTTCAACAAGCTTCAAAATCTCACCCAAGGCAACCGTAGTGTTGAAGACTACTTTAAAGAGATGGAAGTAGCCATGATCCGAGTTAACATTGATGAGGATCGAGAAGCCACCATGGCAAGATTTCTATCCGGCCTTGACCCAAATATTGCGGTCGTCATTGAGTTGCAACATTATGTGGAGATCGAAGACATGGTGCATATGGCCATAAAAGTGGAAAAACAACTTAAACGGAAGGGTTCCACACGAACCTATGGGGAAGCATCATCAAGATGGGGGCAAAGTTCTTACAAACGGAGTCCTCCAATACCACCCAATGAAAGAGGCGCACCACCCAAAGGAAGCAAGGCCAATGCCGAAACTAGCAAAGGTAAGGCTCCGAATGTTCCAAACCGTTCCCGAGATATACAATGCTTCAAGTGCTTGGGAAGAGGGCATATTGCAAGCCAATGCCCAAATCGCAACACCATGCTTCTTCGTGATGATGGAGAGGTTGAATCGAAACAAGAGGAGGAAGATGAAATTGCTGCCATACAAGAAGATGAAGAGGATGATATAGAGTATGCAGCAGAAGGAGAGGCCCTTATTGTGAAAAGGAGCCTAAGTGTGCAAGTGAGTGATGGGAATGAGCAACGCGAGAATATCTTTCATACTCGCTGCCATGTTAATGGAAAGGTATGCTTTGTCATTATTGATGGAGGTAGTTGTACTAATGTTGCTAGTACTCTTATGGTAGAAAAACTTGGATTAGCAACCACAAAGCATCCACATCCCTACAAGCTGCAGTGGCTTAATGACGGAGGAGAACTCAAGGTTACCAAGCAAGTTCTTGTTGCTTTCTCCATTGGAAAGTATAAGGATGAAGTTCTTTGCGATGTTGTTCCGATGCACGCTGGCCATTTACTACTTGGGAGGCCATGGCAATTCGATAAACGAGTCATACATGATGGATATACCAATCGGTATACACTCACCCATGGAGTAAGAAAGATTACCTTAGCCCCTCTTTCACCAAAACAAATTCACAAAGACCAAATACATTTGAGAGAAAGTATTGAAAGAGCCAAAGAGAGAGAGTCAAAAATGGAGGTAAAAGCAAGTGAGAGTGAGCAAAGTGAGGGTGCGAAAATGAGTGTGTTTACCAAAGAAAGAGAGTTGAGAAAGTGTTTGCTGTCGGGAAAGGAATTACTTGTACTTGTGTACAAGGAAAGTTTATTGAACACTAACCAACTTGATCACACTTTGCCTTCTTCTATTGTGTCTTTGTTGCAGGAATTTGACGAATTATTTCTAGAGGAGATACCAAGTGGGCTGCCACCAATCCGTGGCATTGAACATCAAATAGATTTCATTCTCGGTGCCGTCATTCCTAACTATCCAGCTTACCGAAGCAATCCCGAGGAAACCAAGGAGTTACAAAGGCAAGTGGCTGAACTAATGGCCAAAGGCTACGTGAGGGAGAGCCTTAGCCCATGTTCCGTTCCGGTATTACTTGTGCCAAAGAAGGATGGAACTTGGCGCATGTGTGTAGATTGTCGAGCGGTAAACAAAATTACGGTAAAGTATCGTCACCCTATTCCTCGTTTAGATGATATGTTAGATGCGCTTAGTGGTTCTAACCTTTTCTCTAAGATTGATCTTAAGAGTGGTTATCACCAAATAAGGATGGGGGAAGGTGATGAATGGAAAACAACATTTAAAACAAAGCAAGGACTCTATGAATTGTTGGTTATGCCTTTTGGCTTAACTAATGCACCAAGTACTTTCATGAGGTTAATGAATCATGTTCTTAGACCGTTTTTGGGTAAATTTGTGTGGTTTATTTTGATGACATCCTAATCTATAGTAAATCAATGGAAGAACATGTTCAACACTTGAGGTCAATTTTGTTGGTTTTAAGAAAGGAGAAGTTATATGCTAATTTAGACAAGTGTACATTTTGTACTGACAAAGTTGTCTTTCTTGGTTTTGTTGTCAGTTCTAAAGGCTTAGAGGTTGACAAAGAGAAGGTTAAAGCCATTGAAGAATGGCCATGACCAGCAAGCATTTCCCAAGTTAGGAGTTTCCATGGACTTGCAAGCTTTTACCGAAGATTTGTGCCAAACTTCAGCACCATTGCTGCCCCTTTAACTAGTGTCATCAAGAAGAATGCTAACTTTTTCTGGGGGGAGACCAAGAGAAATCTTTTAATGACATTAAAGAATGTTTAATTCATGCCACTTTGCTTACCTTACCTGATTTTAACAAAACGTTTGAAATTGAATGTGATGCATCAGGTGTGGGAATTGGAGCGGTATTATCTCAAGGTGGACGTCCTATAGCATATTTTAGTGAGAAATTAAGTGGAGCTGCGTTGAATTATCCAACATATGATAAGGAGATGTATGCCCTTGTTCGCGCAATGGAAACATGGCAACACTATCTATGGCCTAAGGAATTCATTATTCACACCGATCATGAGGCATTGAAGCACATTCGGGGGCAACATAAACTCAACAAACGACATGCCAAATGGGTGGAGTTTCTTGAATCTTTTCCCTATGTCATCAAATATAAGAAAGGTAAGGAGAATATAGTTGCCGATGCATTGTCTCGGAGGTACGCTCTTCTAAACACCTTAGAATCTAAGTTGTTGGGTTTTGTTTTCATTAAGGATTTATACGAATCTGATTCTGATTTTGAAAAAATTTACAAAGCTTGTGAGAAAGGCACGTTTGAAAACTATTATAGGGACAATGGGTTCCTATTCAAGGAAGGAAGACTTTGTATTCCACAAGGTTCCATACGTGAATTACTTATCAAAGAAGCCCATGGAGGAGGCTTAATGGGAAATTTTGGAATAGCAAAGACTTTGGCCATACTTCAAGAGCATTTATATTGGCCAAAGATGAGACGAGATGTAGAGAGGTTATGTGAACGTTGCATCACTTGCAAGAAGGCTAAGTCTAAATCCATGCCACATGGACTCTACACACCACTACCTATTCCAGAAGCACCATGGATGGACATTTCAATGGATTTTGTGTTAGGGCTTCCACGCACAAAGAATAACAAAGACTCCATCTTTGTAGTAGAGGATAGATTTTCCAAAATGGCTCATTTTATTCCTTGCAACAAGACTAATGATGCCTTACATATTGCTAACTTGTTTTTCAGGGAAGTCTTGAGATTACATGGTGTGCCAAGAACTATCGTTTCCGATCGAGACGTGAAGTTCTTAAGCCACTTCTGGAGAGCCTTATGGAGTAAGATTGGAACTAAGCTGCTATTTTCCACCACTTGTCACCCTCAAACGGATGGCCAAACCGAAGTGGTGAATCGAGTACTCTCCATGTTGCTTAGGAGCATTATTAAGAAGAATCTAAAGACATGGGAAGAGTGCTTACCACATGTGGAGTTTGCATATAACCGATCAGTCCATACCACCTTGGGACACACTCCTTTTGAAGTTGTGTATGGGTTCAATCCATTAACTCCGATGGACTTATTGCCATTACCCGCTGATCAAATTGTGAATAAAGATGGACTTAACAAAGCTGAATTTGTTAAGAAACTTCATCAACAAGTGCGGGATAATATTGAAAAGAAAACCAAGCAATATGAGCAGCAAGCAAACAAGGGTCGAAGGAGAGTTGTCTTTGAGCCGGGAGATTGGGTGTGGTTGCACATGAGAAAAGAAAGGTTTCCAGCCCAACGGAAATCTAAATTGATGCCTCGAGGAGATGGGCCATTTCAAGTAGTTAAGAGGATCAATGATAATGCTTATCAACTAGACCTCCCAGGTGAGTTTAATGTTAGTGCAACCTTTAATGTTGCTGATTTATCTCCTTTTGATGTAGGTGATGATTTGGGGACAAATCGCTTTAAAGAGGGAGGGAATGATATGACCATCAAGAACAAGGACCCGGAGAAGTACCCAAGTGGCCCCATTACACGTGCACGGGCCAAGGAGTTTCAATCAGCCATGGAAAGCTTGTTTACAACAAGCCATGAACGTGAGAAAGAAGAAATAATAAGGGAGGAATGCCTTACCTTGCTCATGCATGCATTTGCAAGAGAATTTAAGTATTTCAAACTTCATTCATGCATTTAGTTAAATTCAATAAAGTTAGTTCTTTAATTAAACTAGTTCATTCATTTAACTAGTTCACTCAATTAACTAACTCTTTAATTGTTTCATGCATATATTATTTTAAGTTTGAATAAATCCTTTGTGTGTCTAGGTTCATGTGACATGTGGATTAAAGAAGAGACTTTTCAACTTCAACTTGGAAACAAGTCATTGATGATCATCTTTACTCATGCAAACAAGGCAATTGAAGGCAATTCAAGGCTGAATTCTTTTCATCTTTTCAAGGCTGTTCATCTTCTTAGAGTAACAAAGCATTTAAGCTTCATAATTCACCTATTCAAGGTTGAAATTATGAACCAATGAAGGCCATTCACGTTCAAGAGAAGGGACATGCAATAATCAGCATTCAAATTATGCATTCAAGGCCTTTATTTATCATTTTTGAAGGTTGTTCATATTCCACAAATGGGCAAGCAATGAAGGCTGGTTTAATATCATTTAATCATCAAATTAAGTGATAAAATCATCAAGGAATTCAAAGAGACAAGATGATTTGGATGTGTGGGATGTCTACATTCATCATATGTCCACATTCATTCTCTTTTATCTATTTGCAAGCAAAATGAAGCAGCCCAAGAGTCACCACTCCTTTTGGACGAATTTAAGGCTAAATTCATCTCAATTTAAAGCAAAATTCATCCATCAAAAGGATAAGAAAGAAACATTTCATTTATTTGTAGTGAATAGCATTTAGATGAGCATTCATCTCTCTTTTGTGTGACTTTTCATATGGTGCCTAGCCACACTATAAATAGGCACCTTATATTCATTTGTAAGGATTTTTTTAGAGAATATAAACATTTGAAAGATTGCTTTCATCTTGTTCTTGCGAGAACTCTATCGGCTTCAAGTTGTGCTTGTAGTCTTCTATCCATTTCATTTTACTATAGCGTTGGTTCCAAGCTCTCTTATAGCTTGTGGGTCACGTTCCACACTCCTCCACATCGACTCCATCAAAGTATATTGTTGGTTCCTAGCTCGTTATAGCTAGCGGGTCACAATTCGCTAACCTTGCAACCATACAAATCCACGCCGCCTTTAGCATCTCACATCACTCCTTCTTTGATTTACATCTTTCCATGATTATCATCCTCCATCCTTAGCCACCATACTATCCAAATTACCTATCCAATTCCTTTCTTCATTATTTTTTTATTATATTGCTATTCATCTCACATGTATGTTTTGTGATATCTCAGAGTTCAAAGCGTAGCAAAGAATATTTCTTACTAGAATCACGATCGGGCACATCTATATGACTCGGGTCACATTATCGGGTTCATATCAGAGCTTTTCAACACAATTATATTGCAAAATTACAATTTTTATACTTTTTACTCAGTTAAAATTCCAACGGGTCCCTTGAAAGGCCCATTTAGACCCGCTCGTCCGAAACCTCTATAAAAAGGACCACAAAAAAAGTTTTAATCAAATTTTAGGTAGTTCATGTAATTGATTAGGAGGTTTTCAACACAATTATATTGCAAAACCTCAATTTCTGTACTTTTTACTCAGTTAAAATTCCAACGGGTCCATTAAAAGGCCCATTTCGACCCGCTCGTCCCAAACCTCGACAAAAAGGACCACAAAACACGTTTTAATCAAATTTTAGGAATTCATGTAATTGATTATGAGCTGTTCAACACAATTATATTGCAAAACCTCAATTTCTGTACTTTTTAACCAGTTAAAATTCCAACGGGTCCATTGAAAGGCCCATTTAGACATGCTCGTCCGAAACCTCGACAAAAAGGACTGCAAAACGAGTTTTAATCAAATTTTAGGAGTTCAAATTAATGATTAGGAGCTTTTCAACACAATTATATTGCAAAACTTCAATTTTTATACTTTTTACTCAGTTAAAATTCCAATGGGTCCCTTAAAAGGACCATTTAGACCCGCTCGTTCGAAACCTCTATAAAAAGGACCACAAAAAAGTTTTAATCAAATTTTAGGTAGTTCATGTAATTGATTAGGAGGTTTTCAACACAATTATATTGCAAAACCTAAATTTCTGTACTTTTTACTCAGTTAAAATTCTAACGGGTCCATTGAAAGGCCCATTTGTACCTGCTCGTCCGAAACCTTGATAAAAAGCACCGCAAAAATAGTTTTAATCAAATTTTAGGAGTTCAAATAATTGATTAGGAGCTTTTCAACACATTAATATTGAAACACCTCAATTTTTTTACTTTTTACTCAGTTAAAATTCCAACGGGCCCATTGATAGTCCCATTTAGAACTGCTCATCCGAAACCTCTACCAAAAGGACTGCAAAAATGTTTTATTCAAATATTAGGAGTTCAAATAATTGATTAGGATCTTTTCAACGCAATTATATTGCAAAACCTCAATTTTTGTACTTTTTACTCTGTTAAAATTCCAACGGGTCCATTGAAAGGCCCATTTCGACCCGCTCGTCCGAAACCTCTACAAAAAGGACTGCAAAACAAGTTTTAATCAAATTTTAGTAGGTCATGTAATTTATTAGGAGCTTTTCAACACAATTATATTGAAAAACCTCAATTTCTGTACTTTTTACTCAGTTAAAATTCCAACAGGTCCATTGAAAGGCCCATTTCGACCCGCTCGTCCGAAACCTCTACAAAAAGGACTGGGAAACACGTTTTAATCAAATTTTAGGAGTTCATGTAATTGATTAGGAGCTTTTCAACACATTTATATTGGAAAACCTCAATTTCTGTACTTTTTACTCAGTTAAAATTTCAACGGGTCCGTTGAAAGGCCCATTTGGACCCGCTCGTCCGAAACCACTACAAAAAGGACTGCAAAAAAAGTTTTAATCAAATTTCAGGAGTTTATGTAATTGATTAGGAGCTTTTCAACACAATTATAATGCAAAACCTCAATTTCTGTACTTTTTACTCAGTTAAAATTCCAACGGGTATTAGTCTACATAACGATTTTTGCAATGCAATATCTTCAAATCTATCCCAATCTCCTACTCCTATTCTTTCACCTCCTTGTTGGAAGCCACCTCCGCCTGATCATATCAAGATCAAAGTGGATGGGGCCTTTAATCCAATCACTCACGCAGCGTCTGTTGGAGTGGTAGCGTGTGATGCTATGGGTGCAGTTGTCGGGGGCCTTGCTTACCCCTTGGGCAGCTGCTTGGACGCTGCAACTTCTGAAGGGCTGGGTCTTCTGGCGGGGTTTACTTTCACTCAGAGCCAAGGCTGGGATCGGGTGCTTTTTGAAACGGATTGCGCTTCTTTAGCTAACAGAGTTGGCTCCCCATGTCCGGATTTATCAACCCTCGGGCCGTTGCTGCCTCAGCTCCGAGATACCTTGTTGTCTTTTCCTTTTGGTAATGTTTCTTTTGTAAGTCATGAGGCAAATACTGTGGCCCATTCTTTAGCCGTGCATGCTCTCAGAACCATGACTTCCATGTCTTTTGGTACTGATGTTCCTTTATGTATCAGACATCTTGTATAACACTACTTATATTAATAAAACATAAGGTACTCTTTTCCCCTTTTTAGGGTTCCTATGACTCCATGTCAAAGGACGTTAGTAGGGGTTTTTAACGAGGCCTTTTCTTTCAAAAAAAATTCCAGCGAATCCATTAAAAGGCCCATTTCGACCCGCTCGTCCGAAAGCTCGACAAAAAGGACCGCAAAACAAGTTTTAATCAAATTTTAGGAGTTCATGTAATTGATTAGGAGGTTTTCAACACAATTATATTGCAAAACCTCAATTTCTGTACTTTTTACTCAGTTAAAATTCCAACGGGTCCATTAAAAGGCCCATTTCGACCCGCTCGTCTGAAACCTCGACAAAAAGGACCACAAAACAAGTTTTAATCAAATTTTAGGAGTTAATGTAATTGATTAGGAGCTTTTCAAAAAAATTATATTGCAAAACCTCAATTTCTGTACTTTTTACTCAGTTAAAATTCCAACGGGTCCATTAAAAGGCCCATTTAGACATGCTCGTACGAAACCTCGACAAAAAGGACCGCAAAACAAGTTTTAATCGAATTTTAGGAGTTAAAATAAATGATTAGGAGCTTTTCAACACAATTATAATACAAAACTTTAATTTTTATACTTTTTACTCAGTTAAAATTCCAACGGGTCCCTTGAAAGGCCCATTTAGACCCGCTCGTCCGAAACCTCTATAAAAAGGACCACAAAAAAGTTTTAATCAAATTTTAGGTAGTTCATGTAATTGATTAGGAGGTTTTCAACACAATTATATTGCAAAACCTCAATTTCTGTACTTTTTACTCAATTAAAATTCTAACGGGTCCATTGAAAGGCCCATTTAGACCTTCTCGTCCGAAACCTTGACAAAAAGGACCGCAAAAAAAGTTTTAATCAAATTTTAGGAGTTCAAATAATTGATTAGGAGCTTTTCAACACAATTATATTGAAAAGCCTCAATTTTATAGTTTTTACTCAGTTAAAATTCCAACGGGCCCATTGATAGGCCCATTTAGAACTACTCGTCCGAAACCTCTACCAAAAGGACCGAAAAAATGTTTTATTCAAATATTAGGAGTTGAATAATTGATTAGGATATTTTCAATGCAATTATATTGCAAAACCTCAACTGTTGTACTTTTTAATCTGTTAAAATTCCAAAGGGTCCATTGAAAGGAGCATTTCGACCCGCTCGTCCGAAACCTTTAGAAAAAGGACTGCAAAACAAGTTTTAATCAAATTTTAGGAGTTCATGTATCTGATTAGGAGCTTTTCAACACAATTATATTGCAAAACCTCAATTTCTGTACTTTTTACTCAGTTAAAATTCAAACAGGTCCATTGAAAGGCCCATTTCGACCCGCTCGTCCGAAACCTCTACAAAAAGGACTGCAAAACACGTTTTAATCAAATTTTAGGAGTTCATGTAATTGATTAGGAGCTTTTCAACACAAATATATTGCAAAACCTCAATTTCTGTACTTTTTACTCAGTTAAAATTCCAACAGGTCCATTGAAAGGCCCATTTCGACCCGCTCGTCCGAAACCTTTACAAAAAGAACTGCAAAACCCGTTTTAATCAAATTTTAGGAGTTTATGTAATTTATTAGGAGCTTTTCAACACAAATATATTGCAAAACCTCAATTTTTGTACTTTTTACTAAGTTAAAATTCCAACGGGTCCATTAAAAGGCCCATTTCGACACGCTCGTCCGAAACCTCGACAAAAAGGACCACAAAACAAATTTTAATAAAATTTTAGGAGTTCATGTAATTGATTAGTAGGTTTTCAACACAATTATATTGCAAAACCTCAATTTCTGTACTTTCTACTAAGTTAAAATTCCAACGAGTCCATTAAAAGGCCCATTTCGACCCGCTCGTCCGAAAACTCGACAAAAAGGACCGCAAAACAAGTTTTAATCAAATTTTAGGAGTTCATGTAATTGATTAGGAGCTTTTCAACACAATTGTATTGCAAAACCTCAATTTCTGTACTTTTTACTCAGTTAAAATTCCAACGGGTCCATTGAAAGGCCCATTTAGACATGCTCGTCCGAAACCTCGACAAAAAGGACTGCAAAACAAGTTTTAATCAAATTTTAGGAGTTCAAATAAATGATTAGAAGCTTTTCAACACAATTATATTGCAAAACTTTAATTTTTATACTTTTTACTCAGTTAAAATTTCAACGGGTCCCTTGAAAGGCCCATTTAGACCCGCTCGTCCGAAACCTCTATAAAAAGGACAACAAAAAAAGTTTTAATCAAATTTTAGGTAGTTCATGTAATTTATTAGGAGGTTTTCAACACAATTATATTGCAAAACCTCAATTTCTGTACTTTTTACTCAATTAAAATTCTAACGGGTCCATTTAAAGGCCCATTTAGACCTTCTCGTCCGAAACCTTGACAAAAAGGACCGCAAAAAAAGTTTTAATCAAATTTTAGGAGTTCAAATAATTGATTAGGAGCTTTTCAACACAATTATATTGAAAAGCCTCAATTTTATAGTTTTTACTCAGTTAAAATTCCAACGGGCCCATTGATAGGCCCATTTAGAACTACTCGTCCGAAACCTCTACCAAAAGGATCGAAAAAATGTTTTATTCAAATATTAGGAGTTGAATAATTGATTAGGATATTTTCAATGCAATTATATTGCAAAACCTCAACTGTTGTACTTTTTAATCTGTTAAAATTCCAAAGGGTCCATTGAAAGGCGCATTTCGACCCGCTCGTCCGAAACCTCTACAAAAAGGACTGCAAAACAAGTTTTAATCAAATTTTAGGAGTTCATGTATCTGATTAGGAGCTTTTCAACACAATTATATTGCAAAACCTCAATTTCTGTACTTTTTACTCAGTTAAAATTCAAACAGGTCCATTGAAAGGCCCATTTCGACCCGCTCGTCCGAAACCTCTACAAAAAGGACTGCAAAACACGTTTTAATCAAATTTTAGGAGTTCATGTAATTGATTAGGAGCTTTTCAACACAAATATATTGCAAAACCTCAATTTCTGTACTTTTTACTCAGTTAAAATTCGAACAGGTCCATTGAAAGCCCCATTTCGACCCGCTCGTCCGAAACCTTTACAAAAAGAACTGCAAAACCCGTTTTAATCAAATTTTAGGAGTTTATGTAATTTATTAGGAGCTTTTCAACACAAATATATTGCAAAACCTCAATTTTTGTACTTTTTACTAAGTTAAAATTCCAAGGGGTCCATTAAAGGCCCATTTCGACACGCTCGTCCGAAACCTCGACAAAAAGGACCACAAAACAAGTTTTAATAAAAATTTAGGAGTTCATGTAATTGATTAGTAGGTTTTCAACACAATTATATTGCAAAACCTCTATTTCTGTACTTTCTACTAAGTTAAAATTCCAACGAGTCCATTAAAAGGCCCATTTCGACCCGCTCGTCCGAAAACTCGACAAAAAGGACCGGAAAACAAGTTTTAATCAAATTTTAGGAGTTCATGTAATTGATTAGGAGCTTTTCAACACAATTGTATTGCAAAACCTCAATTTCTGTACTTTTTACTCAGTTAAAATTCCAACGGGTCCATTGAAAGGCCCATTTAGACATGCTCGTCCGAAACCTCGACAAAAAGGACTGCAAAACAAGTTTTAATCAAATTTTAGGAGTTCAAATAAATGATTAGAAGCTTTTCAACACAATTATATTGCAAAACTTTAATTTTATACTTTTTACTCAGTTAAAATTTCAACGGGTCCCTTGAAAGGCCCATTTACACTCGCTCGTCCGAAACCTCTATAAAAAGGACAACAAAAAAAGTTTTAATCAAATTTTAGGTAGTTCATGTAATTTATTAGGAGGTTTTCCACACAATTATATTGAAAAACCTCAATTTCTGTACTTTTTACTCAGTTAAAATTCTAACGGGTCCATTGAAAGGCCCATTTAGACCTGCTCGTCCGAAACCTTGACAAAAAGGACCGCAAAAATAGTTTTAATCAAATTTTAGGAGTTCAAATAATTGATTAGGAGCTTTTCAACACAATTATATTGCAAAACTTAAATTTCTGTACTTTTTAACCAGTTAAAAATCCAACGGGTCCATTGAAAGGCCCATTTAGACATGCTCGTCCGAAACCTCGACAAAAAGGACTGCAAAACAAGTTTTAATCAAATTTTAGGAGTTCATGTAATTGATTAGCAGCTTTTCAACACAATTCTATTGCAAAACCTCAATTTATGTACTTTTTACTCAGTGAAATTTCCAACGCGTCCATTGAATGGCCCATTTAGACAAGCTCGTCCGAAACCTCGACAAAAAGGAGTCCCTTGAAATTTAAGGAAATTCATACTCAGTTTTAATGAAATTTAAGGAGTTCAAATAAATTATTAGGAGCTTTTCAACACAATTATATTGGAAAACTACAATTTTTATACTTTTTACTCAGTTAAAATTCCAACGGGTCCCTTGAAAGGCCCATTTAGACCCGCTCGTCCGAAACCTCTATAAAAAGGACCACAAAAAAAGTTTTAATCAAATTTTAGGTAGTTCATGTAATTGATTAGAAGGTTTTCAACACAATTATATTGCAAAACCTCAATTTCTGTACTTTTTACTCAGTTAAAATTCCAAGGGGTCCATTAAAAGGCCCATTTCGACCCGCTCGTCCCAAACCTCGACAAAAAGGACCGCAAAACAAGTTTTAATCAAATTTTAGGAGTTCATGTAATTGATTAGGAGCTTTTCAACACAATTATATTGCACAACCTCAATTTATGTACTTTTTACTTAGTTAAAATTCCAACGGGTCCATTGAAAGGCCCATTTAGACATGCTCGTCCGAAACCTCGACAAAAAGGACCGCTAAACGAGTTTTAATCAAATTTTAGGAGTTCAAATAATTGATTAGGAGCTTTTCAACACAATTATATTGCAAAAATTCAATTTTTGTACTTTTTACTTAGTTAAAATTCCAACGGGTCCCTTGAAAGGCCCATTTAGACCCGCTCGTCCGAAACCTCTATAAAAAGGACCACAAAAAAAGTTTTAATCAAATTTTAGGTAGTTCATGTAATTGATTAGGAGGTTTTCAACACAATTATATTGCAAAACCTAAATTTCTATACTTTTTACTCAGTTAAAATTCTAATGGGTCCATTGAAAGGCCCATTTAGACCTGCTCGTCCGAAACCTTGACAAAAAGCACCGTAAAAATAGTTTTAATCAAATTTTAGGAGTTCAAATAATTGATTAGGAGCTTTTCAACACAATTATATTGCAAAACTTTAATTTTTATACTTTTTACTCAGTTAAAATTTCAACGGGTCCCTTGAAAGGCCCATTTAGACCCGCTTGTCCGAAACCTCTATAAAAATGACAACAAAAAAAGTTTTAATCAAATTTTAGGTAGTTCATGTAATTTATTAGGAGGTTTTCAACACAATTATATTGCAAAACCTCAGTTTATGTACTTTTTACACAGTTAAAATTCTATCGGGTCCATTGAAAGGCCCATTTAGACCTGTTCGTCCGAAACCTTGACAAAAAGGACCACAAAAATAGTTTTAATCAAATTTTAGGAGTTCAAATAATTGATTAGGAGCTTTTCAACACAATTATATTGAAAAACCTCAATTTTATACTTTTTACTCAGTTAAAATTCCAACGGGCCCATTGATAGGCCCATTTAGAACTACTCGTCCGAAACCTCTACCAAAAGGACCGCAAAAATGTTTTATTCAAATATTAGGAGTTCAAATAATTGATTAGGATCTTTTCAACGCAATTATATTGCAAAACCTCAATTTCTGTACTTTTTACTCTCTTAAAATTCCAACGGGTCCATTGAAAGGCCCATTTCGACCCGCTCGTCCGAAACCTTTACAAAAAGGACTGCAAAACAAGTTATAATCAAACTTTAGGAGTTCATGTAATTGATTAGGATCTTTTCAACACAATTATATTGCAAAATCTCAATTTTTGTACTTTTTACTAAGTTAAAATTCCAACGGGTCCATTAAAAGGCCCATTTCGACACGGTCGTCCGAAATCTCGACAAAAAGGACCACAAAACACGTTTTAATCAAATTTTAGGAGTTCATGTAATTGATTAGTAGGTTTCAACACAATTATATTGAAAAACCTCAATTTCTGTACTTTCTACTAAGTTAAAATTCCAACGAGTCCATTAAAAGGCCCATTTCGACCCGCTCGTCCGAAAACTCGACAAAAAGGACCGCAAAACAAGTTTTAATAAAATTTTAGGAGTTCATGTAATTGATTAGGAGCTTTTCAACACAATTGTATTGCAAAACCTCAATTTCTGTACTTTTTACTCAGTTAAAATTCCAACGGGTCCATTGAAAGGCCCATTTAGACATGCTCGTCCGAAACCTCGACAAAAAGGACTGCAAAACGAGTTTTAATCAAATATTAGGAGTTCAAATAATTTATTAGGAGCTTTTCAACACAATTATATTGCAAAAATTCAATTTTTATACTTTTTACTTAGTTAAAATTCCAACGGGTCCCTTGAAAGGCCCATTTAGACCCGCTCGTCCGAAACCTCTATAAAAAGGACCACAAAAAAAGTTTTAATCAAAATTTAGGTAGTTCATGTAATTGATTAGGAGGTTTTCAACACAATTATATTCCAAAACCTAAATTTCTGTACTTTTTACTCAGTTAAAATTCTAATGGGTCCATTGAAAGGCTCATTTAGACCTGCTCGTCCAAAACCTTGACAAAAAGCACCGTAAAAATAGTTTTAATCAAATTTTAGGAGTTAAAATAATTGATTAGGAGCTTTTCAACACAATTATATTAAAAAACCTCAATTTTTTACTTTTTACTCAGTTAAAATTCCAACGGGCCCATTGATAGTCCCATTTAGAACTGCTCGTCCGAAACCTCTACCAAAAGGACTGCAAAAATGTTTTATTCAAATATTAGGAGTTCAAATAATTGATTAGGATCTTTTCAACGCAATTATATTGCAAAACCTCAATTTCTGTACTTTTTACTCTGTTAAAATTCCAACGGGTCCATTGAAAGGCTCATTTCGACCCGCTCGTCCGAAACCTCTACAAAAAGGACTGCAAAACAAGTTTTAATCAAATTTTAGTAGTTCATGTAATTGATTAGGAGCTTTTCAACACAATTATATTGAAAAACCTCAATTTCTGTACTTTTTACTCAGTTAAAATTCCAACAGGTCCATTGAAAGGCCCGTTTCGACCCGCTCGTCCGAAACCTCTACAAAAAGGACTGCAAAACACGTTTTAATCAAATTTTAGGTGTTCATGTAATTGATTAGGAGCTTTTCAACACATTTATATTGCAAAACCTCAATTTCTGTACTTTTTACTAAGTTAAAATTTCAACGGGTCCATTGAAAGGCCCATTTGGACCCGCTCGTCCGAAACCACTACAAAATGGACTACAAAAAAAGTTTTAATCAAATTTCAGGAGTTCATGTAATTGATTAGTAGGTTTTCAACACAATTATAATGCAAAATCTCAATTTTTGTACTTTTTACTAAGTTAAAATTCCAACGAGTCCATTAAAAGGCCCATTTCGACCCGCTCGTCCGAAACCTCTACAAAAAGGACTGCAAAACAAGTTTTAATCAAATTTTAGTAGTTCATGTAATTGATTAGGAGCTTTTCAACACAATTATATTGAAAAACCTCAATTTCTGTACTTTTTACTCTGTTAAAATTCCAACAGGTCCATTGAAAGGCCTGTTTCAACCCGCTCGTCCGAAACCTCTACAAAAAGGACTGCAAAACACGTTTTAATCAAATTTTAGGAGTTCATGTAATTGATTAGGAGCTTTTCAACACATTTATATTGCAAAACCTCAATTTCTGTACTTTTTACTCAGTTAAAATTTCAACGGGTCCATTGAAAGGCCCATTTGGACCCGCTCGTCCGAAACCACTACAAAAAGGACTGCAAAAAAAGTTTTAATCAAATTTCAGGAGTTTATGTAATTGATTAGGAGCTTTTCAACACAATTATATTGCAAAACCTCAATTTCTGTACTTTTTACTCAGTTAAAATTCCAACGTGTATTAGTCTACATAACGATTTTTGCAATGCAATATCTTCAAACCCATCCCAATCTCCTACTCATATTCTTTCACCTCCTTGCTGGAAGCCACCTCCACCTGATCATATCAAGATCAATGTGGATGGGGCCTTTAATCCAATCACTCGCGCGACGTCCGTTGGAGTGGTGGCGTGTGATGCTATGGGTGCAGTTGTCGGGGGCCTTGCTTACCCCTTCGGCAGCTTCTTGGACGATGCAACTTCTGAAGGGTTGGGTCTTCTGGCGGGGTTTACTTTCGCTCAGAGCCAAGGCTGGGATCGGGTGCTTTTTGAAACGGATTGCGCTTCTTTAGCTAACAGAGTTGTCTCCCCATGTCCGGATTTATCAACCCTCGGGCTGTTGCTGCCTCAGCTCCGAGATACCTTGTTGTCTTTTCCTTTTGCTAATGTTTCTTTTGTAAGTCATGAGGCAAATACTGTGGCCTATTCTTTAGCCGTGCAAGCTCTCAGAACCATGACTTCCATGTCTTTTGGTACTGATGTTCCTTTATGTATCAGACATCTTGTATACCGCTACTTATATTAATAAAACATAAGGTACTCTTTTCCCCTTTTTAGGGTTCCTCTGACTCCATGTCAGAGGACGTCAGTAGGGGTTTTTAAATAGGACTTTTCTTTCAAAAAAAAATTCCAGCGAATCCATTAAAAGGCCCATTTCGACTCGCTCATTCGAAACCTCGACAAAAAGGACCGCAAAACAAGTTTTAATAAAATTTTAGGAGTTCATGTAATTGATTAGGAGGTTTTCAACACAATTATATTGCAAAACCTCAATTTCTGCACTTTTTACTCAGTTAAAATTCCAACGGGTCCATTAAAAGGCCCATTTCGACCCGCTCGTCCCAAACCTCGACAAAAAGGACCGCAAAACAAGTTTTAATCAAATTTTAGGAGTTCATGTAATTGATTAGGAGCTTTTCAACACAATTATATTGCAAAATCTCAATTTATGTACTTTTTACTCAGTTAAAATTCCAACGGGTCCATTGAAAGGCTCATTTATACATGCTCGTACGAAACCTCGACAAAGAGGACCGCAAAACAAGTTTTAATCGAATTTTAGGAGTTCAAATAAATGATTAGGAGCTTTTCAACACAATTATAATACAAAACTTTAATTCCTTTGATTTACATCTACAAAAAGGACTGCAAAACACGTTTTAATCAAATTTTAGGAGTTCAAATAATTTATTAGGAGCTTTTCAACACAATTATATTATAAACCTCAATTTTTATACTTTTTACTCAGTTAAAATTCTAACGGGTCCATTGAAAGGCCCATTTAGACATGCTCGTCCGAAACCTCTACAAAAAGGACAACAAAATGTTTTATTCAAATATTAGGAGTTCAAATAATTGATTAGGAGCTTTTCAATAAAATTATATTGCAAAACCTCAATTTCTGTAATTTTTACTCAGTTAAAATTCCAAAGGGTCCATTGAAAGGCCCATTTCGACCCGCTCGTCCGAAACCTTTACAAAAAGGACTGCAAAAGAAGGATTAATCAAATTTTAGGAGTTCGTGTAAATGATTAGGAGCTTTTCAACACAATTATATTGTAAAACCTCAATATCTGTACTTTTTACTCAGTGAAAATTCCAACGGGTCCATTCAAAGGCTCATTTCGACCCGCTCGTCCGAAACCTCTTCAAAACAGACTGCAAAAAACGTTTTAATCAAATTTTAGGAGTTCATGTAATTGATTAGGAGCTTTTCAACACAATTATATTGCAAAACCTCAATTTATGTACTTTTTACTCAGTTAAATTTCCAACGCGTCCATTGAAAGGCCCATTTAGACCTGCTCGTCTGAAACCTCGACAAAAAGGACCGCAAAACCAGTTTTAATCAAATTTTAGGAGTTCAAATAAATGATTAGGAGCTTTTCAACACAATTATATTGCAAAACTTCAATTTTTATACTTTTTACTCAGTTAAAATTCCAACGGGTCCCTTTAAAGGCCCATTTAGACCCGCTCGTCCGAAACCTCTATAAAAAGGAGCACAAAAAAGTTTTAATCAAATTTTAGGTAGTTCATGTAATTGATTAGGAGGTTTTCAACACAATTATATTGCAAAATCTCAATTTCTGTACTTTTTACTCAGTTAAAATTCCAACGGGTCCATTAAAAGGCCCATTTCGACCCGTTCGTCCCAAACCTCGACAAAAAGGACCGCAAAACAAGTTTTAATCAAATTTTAGGAGTTCATGTAATTGATTAGGAGCTTTTCAATACAATTATATTGCACAACCTAAATTTATGTACTTTTTACTCAGTTAAATTTCCAACACGTCCATTGAAAGGCCCATTTAGACCTGCTCGTCCGAAACCTCGACAAAAAGGACCGCAAAACAAGTTTTAATCAAATTTTAGGAGTTCAAATAAATGATTAGGAGCTTTTCAACACAATTATATAGCAAAACTTCAATTTTAATACTTTTTACTCAGTTAAAATCCCAATGGGTCCCTTAAAATGACCATTTAGACCCGCTCGTCCGAAACCTCTATAAAGAGGACCACAAAAAAAGTTTTAATCAAATTTTAGGTAGTTCTTGTAATTGATTAGGAGGTTTTCAACACAATTGTATTGCAAACCCAAAATTTCTGTACTTTTTACTCAGTTAAAATTCTAATGGGTCCATTAAAAGGCCCATTTAGACCTGCTCGTCCGAAACCTCTACAAAATGTACTGCAAAACAAGTTTTAATCAAACTCTAGGAGTTCATGTAATTGATTAGGAGCTTTTCAACACAATTATATTGAAAAACCTCAATTTTTTACTTTTTACTTTGTTAAAATTCCAATGGGCCCATTGATAGTCCCATTTAGAACTGCTCGTCCGAAACCTCTACCAAAAGGACTGCAAAAATGTTTTATTCAAAAATTAGGAGCTCAAATAATTGATTAGGATCTTTTCAACGCAATTATATTGCAAAACCTCAATTTCTGTACTTTTTACTCTCTTAAAATTCCAACGGGTCCATTGAAAGGCCCATTTCGACCCGCTCGTCCGAAACCTCTACAAAAAGGACTGCAAAACAAGTTTTAATCAAATTTTAGGTAGTTCATGTAATTGATTAGGAGGTTTTCAACACAATTATATTGCAAAACCTCAATTTCTGTACTTTTTACTTAGTTAAAATTCCAATGGGTCCATTGAAAGGCCCATTTCGACCCGCTCGTCCGAAACCTCTACAAAAAGTACTGCAAAACAAGTTTTAATCAAACTCTAGGAGTTCATGTAATTGATTAGGAGCTTTTCAACACAATTATATTGAAAAACCTCAATTTCTGTACTTTTTACTCAGTTAAAATTCCAACAGGTCCATTGTAACCCCCTTAACCCGGTCTGGACGGTTGACCCGAATTAAGAAAGTCACACGGGGAAAACCAAAGTCAACCTGAAAGTCAACCTTGATTAACGACCCTTTTTTTTTCTTTAATCTTGTCTAGATGCACATTAGCCCTAATTGTGATCACACAAACATCATACTCAAAGATCACAAGCATCAGAGATCAAACAGGGACCCAAATGAACAAATTACAACTTTAGGGACCAAATTGTAATTTCTGAAAACTTTAAGGACTTAACCAGATTTTCAGTTACCAACTTAAAATTAATCAGGTTTCATGCTTCCCTGCCAAATTTCAGCTCAAACGGACATCCCGAACTCATACAATTGCACAAACAAGATTCAGAACCAAAATGCAAACTTTTTGAAACATTTAACCGCCCATGTCAGCCCCCAACGGTCACCCGTTCCGAAACAGGCAAAGCCCGTTTCGAAACACGGGGCCGTTCCGCAACGCGTTCCGCAACGGGGGTCTGGCAGAATGCTTTTCGTTTCGGAACGGTGGCACCCGTTTCGGACGCCTGGGTTTATGCAGGGCACCCGTTTCAGACGCCTGGGTTTATGCAGGGCACCCGTTCCGAAACGGTGTCATCTGTTCCGAAACGCCTAGCCCAGATTGCCGCATTTTGATCACTCAAACACACAATTGATCATTCAAACATGCTCCAAAAGCCACCAAACTTTACCAACATGCAATTCAACATAAATGAGACATACTTGCATCAACAATTCAACAGAAACACAACATATAAGAAAAGCCCCAAATCTATAGGCATGCTTCCTACACAAGCAACCATTTAGGCACAAACCTTCCAAAACAATCTCATTTAAGCCAATTCATGTTCCAACAACATTAGCAACAACATTAAAACATTCTTGATCAAACATATACGATCACATACACATAAACCCGAGAGATTCTACCCCATTGCCTTTATTAACTATAGCTATTCACCGAGACATACATCTCCATTGGAGTCCACCTTGAATCCCTTGCTTCTTGCTGTCCAAACTTCAAGAATCTGCATTGATGGACAAAAAGGAGCGTAAGCACATAATGCTTAGTGAGGAATGCTCAAAACCAAAACACCATCAATGCAGCGGGTCATTAAACACTTTTAAAACAAGCCCGATTTGTTTACCAAAGCCAAGTTGGAAACCCTTTTCAACATCAAGCTCAAAACCATGCATTGCACATACATGAAAACCAACCCTTAGCTTAGCAAGCTAAGAAAACCTTTTCAAGAACAACTCACAAAAGAAAATCAACCATAAAGCCAATCCATGCATAAACACCATATGCAAGCTTAAAACAAAACCATGGAAAACAATCCCATTTCACAACATACCTTTCTTAAACTTGAAAGCCATTTCGAGCAAGAAACCTTTTAAAACCATAACTCAAATAATCCATCACATGCATTTAACCAAGGCAACATAGGAACCATAACATCATCTTCACATGCCTTTAAAAACAAGTCTTACAAGACTCCAATGCAATAAAGATATTTCATGCTCACATGTATCATTTACCAAATGATAATCAACACTTGTTCAACTTAACAAGTAAACATGCATTCACAAGCATTATACACTTTACATGCAACCATGCATCTTTTCCAAGCATCTCATGCCTCACATGCAATTATGCATCATTTCAAGCATCTCATGCCTCACATGCAATTATGCATCATTTCAAGCATCTCATGCCTCACATGCAATTATGCATCATTTCAAGCATCCCATGCTTCACATGCAATTATGCATCATTTCAAGCATCTCATGCCTCACATGCAATTATGCATCATTTCAAGCATCACATGCTTCTTTACAATCAAGAATATCATATTGGCATTCAAGTGATCAACCACCTTCACTTTTCAACTCAACATCCAATCGGATACGCGGATTTCGAGCGTTGTCCCTACGCTCCCTACACCCTACCAATCCAAGGTCTCCCAAATGGACTTTTAACCACCATTTGACCTCAACATCCTAAGGTTCCCATGTATGGACTTTTAAACACCATACAACCTTAGCTTTTCCCCAAGGTTCCCATGTATGGACTTTTAACCACCACACAACCTTAGCTTTTTCCCAAGGTTCCCATGTATGGACTTTTAACCACCATACAACCTTGACATGCACAAGATTCCCATGTATGGACTTTCAAACACCATACCACCTTTGCATTCACCGATTGGTAGTTGTAGAACATCACTAACGAGATCCGGGACACCCTACACAAGATCCACACATGGACTTAACACTGCCATTGTGATCTCAACAAGCACAAGGTTCTCACATATGGACTTTTAACCACCATATAACCTTTGCTCAACCAAGGTCCTCGAATGGGCAACACCTCCATTATGACCTCAATCATCTCGTTAGGATACTTGAAGGGAGCTTTTCCGGTCCACTCTTGACCACTCCTCCTCCAAGGCGACTTAATTCACGGTGCACCCAATCCTATAGCCGGCTAACTATATCCGATCGACAAACCAAGAACCACTTACATCACTTGCCAATATAACCATCTTACCACATTAGTCCAATGTTTCACATGCATAACCAATATGCAAAATCATTCCACATTAATCCAATGATTCACATGCATAACCAATATGCAAAACCATCATTTATCATCATCAATTCACTGTTTTAAAGCATTACACAAAGCCATGAAACACCATGCAACACCATGCATCAAAACCACATTTCCAATGTATAAAAACCAAAGATCTCTTACCTTGAGCATCCTTCACATACGGCTTTCAAAACCAGCATTAAACCATGCTAAAATATGCTTACAAAACAGAATTAAACCATGCAAAACACATGCATTTCAATCATCAACCACATTTGCTTTTAAAACCAAATCACAACACAATTCAAGAGTGAAAATCCTTTTACTTACTCTTGAGCTTAGCAAAGTTGTTTAGACTTAAACTAAGCTCCCCAAAACCTTCAAACCTTGGTTTAAAAGCTGAAAACCCAACTTCACTCACCGATAACCAAAACAAAGCTAGCCAACAAGCCTTCCAAGCATCCGAAACCTTCCGCAAACACCTCCAAAGCTCACGGATCAAACTCCCCTGTTTCAAACACACAACAACAGAGGATTAATGCATCATTATGCATTAAAACACCAGCAACAACAACACAACTCGCTGCTCATCACAAATCCAACATTTCGGCTACCAAACACAACCGAAATCACCTCCAAACACTTCCAAAACTTAGCCCAGCCAAGATCCATCACTTCTAACCATATTTAAACATCAAATAACATCCAAAATGATCACAAACACATCCTTATACCTCCAGGTATAACAGATCACCAAAAACACTCCAAAAACAACCAAAAACTCAAGCCAAACTTAGGAAATTCAACCTATCCGGGATTGCATTGATTAAACCTCAACTTCTAATCAATTTAGTATTCATTTAACATCATTTTGACACTCCAAAATACTTCCCAAACAGATCACACGAAAATTTCACCAAAATCACCAAATCTTGTATTTTAGCCAAAAATCAAGATTTCAATTGAAAAGCCATTAACAAAACATAAATCAAGGATTGAGAACTTAGGAATTTTAGTAAAGAACTGATAGTTTAGAGGAGAAGGACGTTCTTACCTCCAAACTTGAATTTCTCCTTTTTAGAGCCAAAAAGCTTGATGAAACAACTTGCAAATTGAGAGGTTTTGTTGATGAGATGATTAGGAATCAAATGAGAGTTGAAATGAGAGATTTAGATGCCAAAATCAGAGAAGGAAATATGGAGAATTGTGTTTGGGTTGAGAGAAAATGAGAGAAAAGAAAAATTGAGAGAAAATGGAAAGTTAGTTAAGAAATGGTAAAAATGATTTCCCTCCACTTTCATAATCTTTAAAATCAGAATAAAACCTTAAAATATCTTAGAAAAATCTGGAGAAATCCTTTTTGGAATAATAGCTCCTTAAAGATTCAAAGTTTCAATCCTTTATAAAATAGTCACCAAACTTTCAAAAATTACATTTTGGTCACTAGCCAAAATGTCAACCTTCCGAACCTCATTTTCAAAAATTGATTTCACAGTTCACTTATATATATTAAAAGATGATTTTAGAACATTTTTCCATATTTTTAATGCAACCCGAACTAGGCTTTCCTAAATTCACTCTTATATATTCGATCAGCACTTTGACCGAACCGGTCAACGCCCAAAACTTCTGAGCCCAAAACCGGGGCGTTACAACTCTCCCCCCCTTAGGAAATTTCGTCCTCGAAATTTCAACCGGCGAAAAGAGAACCACAACCTTCTCAAAGCAACACACAAGGCGACACAAAAGCCTTAACCAACACTGAACACATTCCACACAAAGCTCCACCAAACTCAGCACCACCACATGCTGTTCACAAAATCCAGTACACACAAAGACAGCCACAACTTAACCCTTCACATAACCGGACCGTACACAGCCCCAACATCAACCTGAAGAACTTCAGGTCTTACAGCACACATCACTGCAACACACAACTTCCAAGACTTGTTCACACAGAGACAATAACCAATCCAACTCAGCCACTATGCAAACCTCTCAGCCTCTAAAACTCTTGCAAACTCTCAAACCTCTTCCAAGGATTTTCCCCAACAAGCAAAAATCCTTAAACATCAACTGGTTACTCAAACTCTTCAACGAAGCTAACAGTCCTTCACATCCGCCACAAACATTACCATAACAGCTCACCAGGACTACTCACCCAGATACCAAAAATTACATCATAACCCTAACTTGAATTCGTCAGCCGTTCCACACACCACCAACTGACTTCAAACGGAACTTTCTTAACCACAACCAGCCAACCACTTCTCACAAGAACCCAAACAACCAACGAAAGCCTTCGATCTTTCATAGCCCTTTCACTACAAACTTCAACCAGAACACTTGCAATACCAGAACACTACTTAACCCAAAACACACATAACAGCTTCTAAACTCCTCAAAGGTTGCTAAGAACCAACACAACCCTTTCACAACAACTTAAAAGCTAAACTACCTCAGCCCTTGGAAACACAACCTCAACTGCAACATCTCTAGCACCAAGGAACTACCCCTTTCACTTAGCTATTCAAACCACTTGACCGATTTTAACCTCAACCAGTACTCCTCACCACCAAACCACTAAACTCTCTTTAAGCAACAACACTATCCTTCTACCAAAAGGCTACACTACTCTCACTACCTCCAGCACTAGCTTAATATTCTCCACTGCTTCTAACTCTCACCCAGCACCAAAACATTCTCTAAAAACCATCATCCAACCTAACCCAATCACCACACTAACAGATTCGATTAGTTATTAGCGAGTGTGAACATCGTATGCATGATCACCTACATGCCCTATCAATGCCTAATGTACATGTATGCAAAACCTCTAGTGTCATGCCACATGTATGCATGGACCAACATATATAATATAGCATATAACAATGATTTTTAACTGTGCATGAATGCCAGTTCACACCCTCCAATAACATCCTCAAAATCTGTCTAAAACAACCTCCCATCCCACTCCTAACTTATCTAGCTCCATCATACCAACAACCATTACCCACAAGATATTCACTAAAGTCTTCTTCACACCAAAGATGTTCCCAAACAACTACCATTACCCCAAACATGCTAGCAGCAAGACTAAACTTACCACGCAAGGAAAACCAACAGAAACTAAACTAAGATTACTAGAGCAAAGGTTACTTAACAAGGTTACCTGAAAACACAACACCACCCTGAAGCTTCATCAGACGAGCCCTCTTCCTTGCGGAACCATCATCCTCCTGCGGCACAACTGCAGCACCAACTAACACACCAGGGTCAACATCAACTCCTTGCGATAAGGAACCTTGGCTGTTCCGAGCCAACATCAAACAATCACGCCTCATGTGTCCAGCAGACCCACATTTCCAGCAAACTTCATTTCCGAAACTCTTCACAACCTTCTGCTTTTTCTGCCACCTCTGAACCTTGCCCCGGCCGTACCCACGACCTTTCAAAGATCCTTTGGCTAACACCAAAGCTGACTTCACTCCATGTGGACAATCACGCGTAACATGAACTTTAGAACCACAGTTCCAACAAGCACCCGCGCCCCAACAACTTCCAACATGTTGCCTTTCACAACGATCACATACCGGTGGCTGAGCTTCCACTCCGTGCTCAAGCAACACTTGCTCCACAACAGCACTACCTTCACATTGCTTAACCCTTGGAAACTTCTCTCCAAGATACCTTTCATAAAAGGCAAATACAAAGAAATCCCAGTCAATATCATGGATATGTGACGCCACCGCCACAGATGTCCACCAGGCACAAGCATCCTCCAGCATCAAAGAAACAACACTTCCCAGCTTACAAGCATAATCACAGCCTTCCTGATCCAAAATCAGAATCACACTGGCCAACCAGGCCTCATGTAACGCCCCGGTTTTGGGCTTGGAAGTCTTGGGCGTTGACCGGTTGGTCAAAGTGCTGTTCGAATCGTAAGAGGTTAAATTAGGAAAGCCTAGTTCGGGTTGCATAGAAATTATGGAAAAATGTTCTAAAATCATCTTTTAATATAATTAAGTGAACTGTGAAATCAATTTTGGAAAATGAGTTTCGGAAATGTGACATTTTGGCTAGTGACCAAAATGTAATTTTTGAAAGTTTAGTGGCTATTTTATAAAGGGTTGAAACTTTGAATCTTTAAGGAGCTATTTACCCAAAGGGAGTTTCTCCAGATTTTTCTAAGATATTTTAGCCCATAATTCTGATTTTAAAAGAATCAAAAGGAGGGAAAATCCAAATTTAGCTATTTTCTCTTTTAACTACCTACTTTCTCTCTATCTTTTCTCTCAACCCAAACACTCATTTTCCAGAGATCTTGTTCTGATTTTCTCACCTAAAAACCTTCTTTCAACTCTCATTTGATTGCAAATCATTGTGTCTTCAAATCCTCTTCAATTGCTTCAAGTTTCATCAAGCTTTTCTATTCCAAAAAGAGGAGAAACTCAAGTTTGGAGGTAAGAACGTCCTTCTCCTCTGAACTTCAAGTTCTTTAATGAAATTCCTAAAGTTTTCAATCCTAATTTGATAATTGATTAAAGGTTTAAAGGTTGATTTATGGATCTTGGCTAATTATGCAAGATTTTGATGATTTCACTTGATTTTCGTTTGATCTGTTAAATCAATGTTTTGAGAAGTGTTTTTGATGTTAAATGATCATTAAATTGATGTGGAAATGAATCTTGATTGATGCAATCCCGGATAGGTTGGATTTCCTAAGTTTAGCTTGTGTTTTAAGGTAGCTTTTGTGGTGATCTTGGTGATCTGATGTTGCTGGAGGTATAAGGATGCTTATAGGTTGTTTTTAGATGTGTTTTGATGTTGATGGAAGTGAGGTTTTGCTGGTTTGTGGCTGGGCTTTGTTTAGAAGTGTTTTGGATGCATTTTCGGTTGTGTTTGGTGGCCGAAAATGGAGGTTTAGTGAGAGCAGCGAGTTTTGATGCTTTCATTGAAGCAATTAATGCATGATGATGCATTAATCCTCTGCTTTAATGTGTTGAAACAGGGGAGGCATCCTAGGATCCAAGATTTGTTGATCCGGAGGCTTGTTTTGGTGCTTTGGCTTGAAGCGAAGTGGTAATCGGTGAGTGAAAATGGATTTTCAGCTTTTAAACCCAAGGTTGAAGGTTTTGGGAGCTTAGTTTAAGTCTAAACAACTTTTCTAAGCTCAAGTGTAAGTTTTCGGATTACTCTCTTAAAGTGGTGGCCATGTTTTGATGAAATGTGAAATGATGATTTTGCATGATTTGCTACTGTTTTGGAAAGCATGTTTTAGCATGTTAATTGCTGATGTTTTAGCATGATTTATGCTGATGATTTAAGCCATGTGTTGAAGGTGTCTCTAGGTAAGAGTACCTTGTTTTTATGCATTGTTAAATGATGATTTAATGCTTTGAAATGCATGATGAAATGGCTTGGTTTAAATGCTTTAAAACAGTGGACTATGTGATGTATAAAGTGTATATTGGCAAGTGATGGTTTGTAAAAGTGAAGGTCACTAAGATGGTTAAAAGTCCTTGAGTGAGCCTTGTTATCTAAGATCATCAAGGTGGTTAAAAGTCCTTGGATGAATCTTGTTGCGGACACTAAGGTGGTTAAAAGTCCTTAGGTGCTCCTTTCCATGGTGGTTAAAAGTCCATGGGGCCAAGGTGTTTAAAAGTCCTTGGGGTAATTCAAGCTACGGACACAAAGGTGGTTAAAAGTCCTTGTGTGGTCCATTCATGGTGTTTAAAAGTCCATGGCCAAGGTGTTTAAAAGTCCTTGGGGTCCAAGGTGTTTAAAAGTCCTTGGGGAAAGTTGTTGAACTTGATTTCTAAATGAAATGTATCACTTGAGCCAATATGACATGTATAGTACATGAGATGCATGAGATGCATGATTTAATGTTTATGTTGAAGCATGAGATGCTTGTTTAAATGAAATGTGGAAGCATGATATTGCTTGATTTAAAGTATGCTTTGAGCATGTGTAAAGGTTGTTTACAAGCATGATTTACAAATGGTTTTAAATGCATTATTGAATGGTTTTTAAAGAGCACTCCTCACTAAGCTTTGGCTTACGCTCTCTCG
Organism: Hibiscus tridactylites; assembly: GCA_958450335.1. NCBI lineage: Eukaryota > Viridiplantae > Streptophyta > Magnoliopsida > Malvales > Malvaceae > Hibiscus > Hibiscus tridactylites. The sequence goes on from OY288281.1 coordinate 40,598,173, forward strand.
TTTTCTTGATTCAATAATGCAGAGCATTAGAGTGCATTGAGGGCAACAAGAGGAGGCAAGCAAACAAGTACAAGTAAAGCTCAATGTATGAAGGTTTTATAAGTGTTTTAGCTTTTGTATGTTTTGGCAATGGGGGACCAATGTATTTGTTTTGGGAGGTGTTTATGACTCCCTAAGTATGTTGAATGTGGTTGATGTTGCTGGTTTTTGGATTGAACCTTATATGCTTGTTTTGCAAGTTGGTGCTTAAGTAGATAGCTTGTGTTGGAAGCATGACCTTAAATTTGGGGCTTTTTGCATGAGATGTTATTTTGCTGAATTGGTGATGCTCTTATGCCTTAAATATGTTTAATTGCATGCTGGTAAAGTTTGGTGATGTTTGGAGCATATTTGAGTGTCCAATTGCATGATCTAGTATGCTTGTTTGCTGGTTTTTGTGCAGGCGTTTCGGAACAGGGGTGTACCGTTTCGGAACGGGTGCCTTGCATGAACCCAGGCGTCCGAAACGGTATGCACCGTTTCGAAACGGTTTAGCCTCTGCCGAGGCCATGTTCCGGAACCCGTTTCGGAACGGCCCGTGTTTCGGAACAGGGCTAGCCTGTTTCGGAACGGTCGACCGTTAGGGGGGCTGACATGGTAGTTATATGTTTTGAATTGTTTGCGTTTTGGTCCTGAATCTTGTATGATCAATTGCATGAGCTGTGGATGTCCTTTTGAGCTGAAATTTCACAGAGAAGCATGAAACCTGACTAATTTCAAGATGGTAACTTTAATTTGGGTTAAGTCCCTTAATTTATCAGAAATTACAATTTGGTCCCTAAAGTTGTAATTTGTTCAATTGGGTCCCTGTTTGATCTCTGATGTTTGTGATCTTTTAATATGTTGATTGTATGGTCACACTTAAGGTTAATGTGCATCTAGATAAGACTAAAAAGAAAAAAAAAGGGTCGTTAATCAAGGTTGACTTTCGGGTTGACTTTGGTTTTCCCCGTGTAATCTTCGTAGTTCGGGTCAACCGTCTAGACCGGGCTACGGGGGTTACATTTGGTGGTATCAGAGCTAAGTTCTCGAGTAATTGGGAATGTGTGTATGCATGATTGAAGCATGGTTTGGTTTGTAATGCTTGTTGTGTGAAAGCATGTTCGGTGATTTGTGATGATGGTGTGTATGTGATGCATGTTGTGATGATGCATGATGAGGGTACCCATTGCCAAACAAAAGCTAAAGGGATGATGTTGTTTTTGAAAGAAATTGAGCTTGAATACTTGGAATTTGCTTACCTTGCTGGTCCTGACTTGTTTTATTTTGTATTGTTATGCATGGTAATAGTATGGCACCACGTAGAGAGTTAAGGAGTAGCGTGAGAGCTACGACCCCGGAGGGGAATGTGAATGATGAGCACACTGGTAGTGCTGTGATACCTCCTCCTCCACCAGGTGGTGGTGGTGCGGAGAGGGGAAGAGCTGGAGCTGGAGCTGAGGCAGCTGGTGCTGGAGCTGCAGGACCTGAGGTTGGTCAGGGGCAAGCGATGCCTGATATGTCTGTGCTTGTACAAGCTATTGCGGGTGCGTTTCGAGCAGCAGTAGCTGGAGCTCAAGGAGCTGGGCATCAAGGAGATGCTGGTGCTAGACTACCCTTGGAACGTTTGCGCAGTCTTGGTGGGACTGAGTTTAGGGGTATGTCGGCTGAGAGGTCTGAAGCGTGGTTGGAGAGTACCAAGCGTGTCTTGGGACAAATGAGTTGCACTGATGTGCAGAAGCTGGGATGTGTGCTGTCACTGCTGCAAGGTGATGCTTATACGTGGTGGACGACCACAATCTCTGGGATGGCTGATGCTGATGTAACTTGGACGTTCTTTCAGCATGCGTTCAAGAGGAGATATCTGGGAGTTAGATATCTGGATGAGAAGAAGCGTGAATTCATGTCTCTGACCCAAGGGAGCATGAGTGTGGCGGAGTATGAGGTACAGTTTGTACGTCTTAGCCAGTATGCACCGGAGCTGATACCTGATGAGCGCGAGAGGTGCGAAAGGTTCCGTTATGGCTTGGTGACGGAAGTTAAGACCTATATGTTGGCTGCGGAGTACAATGATTTCGATGTGCTGGTTAGTCGGTCCAAAGACATCGAGATGAACCTGAGTTTGTCTGCTAAGGGTGCTGGAGCTAGTTCTGGAAAGAGAACTGCTGAGTATAGTTCCGGTGGTGGTCGGAACAAGAGAGGGCGTGATCAGAGGTTTCAGCCATCATCTAAGAGAGGTGGAGGTGCACCTGCTAGGGGTGGCAATGCTAGAGCTGACCCTAGTTCTTGTTGGATTTGTGGTTCGCGTGGTCACTTGAAGCGTGACTGTCCTCGTGCTGGGAGGGAGGTGCAAGCTCCTGTATTGGCAGCTGGTTATGAGTGCTGAAACTGTGGTTCAGCTGATCATCTGAGACGTGATTGTCCGAGGTTGGCTGGTGGTCAAGAGCGTGCTCCTGTTGTTGCAGCACCGCAGAGAGGTCGTGGGCGCGGCCGTGGTAATTTCCAGAGGCGAGAGGAAGGTGGTCGCGGAGTAGCTCATGTTGTGGCTATTCAACCTGAGGGTGGAGGCCAAGCGAGGGTGTATGCTCAGCGCGAGGGAAGGAATGATGCTGATGTGATTGCAGGTACCTTTACTTTGCAATCCTTGTCATTGCTTTCTTTGATTGATTCTGGATCTACGCATTCATACATTCTTCGTGAGCATGCTGAGTTGCTTGGTTTGCCTGTTGAGTCTTTGGATGTTGGTGTTAGAGTCACTAGTTCTTTTGGTGAAACTGTTGTGACTCGTAAGCTTTATAGAAGGTGTCCTTTGGTTGTTCAAGAGCATGTCTTTCTTGTTGATCTTATGGAGTTGCCCTTTTATGGTTTTGATGTGATCCTTGGTATGGATTGGCTTGCTGAGCATCGTGCTGTTGTGGATTGTGAGAATAAGCGGGTTTCGCTTAAGCTTGCGGATGATTATGAAGTGGTGGTTGTTGGTGAGAATGTGAAGTTTCTTGCCAATGTTGTTTCTACCTTAGAGGCGAGCAGGATGCTGAGGCAAGGTTGTGAAGCTTTTCTAGCTTTTGTGATGAATCCTAGTTCGAAGGAGCTGAGGGTGCAGGATATCAGGGTTGTGAAGGAGTTTCCTGATGTTTTTCCTGAGGAGTTGCCTGGTTTACCTCCTAATCGTGAGGTGGAGTTTGGTATTGAGCTGTATGAGAATACCACTCCTGTGTCCATTACTCCCTATAGAATGGCACCTAAAGAGCTGAAGGAGCTGAAGACGCAGTTGCAAGAGTTGCTTGATCGTGGTTTCATTCGGCCGAGTGTTTCGCCTTGGGGTGCTCCTGTCTTGTTTGTGAAGAAGAAAGATGGCACGATGAGGATGTGCATTGATTACCGTCAGCTGAACAAGTTGACTATCAAGAATCGGTATCCTTTGCCGAGGATTGATGATCTCTTTGATCAATTTCGGGGAGCTGCTGTGTTCTCCAAGATTGACTTGAGGTCAGGGTATTATCAGTTGAAGGTGAAGGATGTGGATGTGCCTAAGACAGCTTTCAGGACAAGGTATGGGCATTATGAGTTCCTTGTGATGCCGTTTGGTTTGACAAATGCTCCTGCTGCTTTCATGGACATGATGAATCGTGTTTTTCATGAATACCTGGACAAGTTCGTTGTGGTGTTCATTGATGATATCCTTGTGTACTCGTGTACTGAGGAAGAGCATGAAGAGCATTTGAGGATTGTGTTGCAAGCTTTGTTGGAGAATCAGCTTTATGCTAAGTTGAGCAAGTGTGAGTTTTGGCTTAGAGAGGTTGTTTTTCTTGGGCATGTGGTCTCAGCTGAGGGGATTCGTGTTGATCCTCAGAAGATTGAAGCAGTGATGAATTGGAGAGTTCCTAAGTCTGTTCAGGAGGTTCGTAGTTTCCTTGGTTTGGCAGGATACTACCGAAGGTTTGTGGATGGTTTTTCCAAGATTGTTGCTCCTTTGACGAAGTTGCTGCAGAAAGATGTTAAGTATGAGTGGACAGAAGCGAGGCAGCAAGCTTTTGAGAAGCTGAAGTTGGCTTTGACGCAAGCTCCTATCTTGATTCAGCCTGAATCAGGGAAAGAGTTTGTAGTCTACAGTGATGCATCCTATGTTGGTTTGGGGTGTGTGCTGATGCAAGAGGGTAAGGTTGTGGCTTATGCGTCGCGGCAGTTGAAGGTGCATGAGCGCAATTATCCTACGCATGATATTGAGCTAGCTGCAGTGGTTTTTGCTCTGAAGATCTGGAGGCATTATCTGTATGGTGAGAAGTGTACTGTGTACACGGATCACAAGAGTTTGAGGTATCTGATGTCTCAGAAGGAGTTGAATCTCAGGCAGCGACGTTGGTTGGAGTTGCTCAAGGATTATGATCTGACGATTGAGTATCATCCTGGAAAGGCCAATGTTGTTGCGGATGCCTTGAGTAGAAAGGTGGCTGTTGAGCTGAGAGCTATGTTTGCTAGCTTGAGTATATCGCAGGATGGTGGTCTTGTTGCTGAGTTGCAAGTGAAACCATCGTTGGTTCAGTTGATCAAGGATAAGCAGTTGATGGATGATTCCTTGGTGTCTCATGTTCAGGATATCGCGGAGGGTAGGCCTTCGGATTTCTGCTTTAATGAGGATGGGGTGTTGTGTTTTGGTAATCGAATAGTAGTGCCTGCAGATGCTGAGTTGAGGCATGCTATTCTAGCTGAAGGTCATAGTAGTCCTTTTGCTATACATCCTGGTAGTACAAAGATGTATCGCGATCTGCGTGATGAGTACTATTGGGTAGGTCTGAAGAAGGATGTGGCAGAGTTCGTGAGCAAGTGTTTGGTGTGTCAGCGAGTCAAGGCTGAACATCAGGTTCCTTCTGGTTTGTTGCAACCGTTGAAAATCCCTGAATGGAAGTGGGAGAGGGTTACCATGGATTTTGTATCTGGTCTGCCTTTGTCTCCGTCAAAAAAAAATTCTGTTTGGGTGATTGTGGATCGCCTGACGAAGTGTGCACATTTCTTGCCTGTGCATACTACGTTCTCTTTGGACAAGCTGGCAGAGCTGTACGTTGCTGAGGTTGTGAGGTTGCATGGCGTGCCTAAGTCGATCGTGTCGGATAGGGATCCGAGGTTCACGTCGCGTTTTTGGCAGTGTTTGCATCAAGCTCTGGGTACAAGGTTGCATTTCAGTACATCCTATCATCCTCAGTCGGATGGCCAGTCTGAGCGAGTTATTCAGATTTTGGAGGATATGTTGAGATGCTGCGTGATAGAGTTCCAAGGTTCTTGGGAGAAGCATCTGCCTTTGGTTGAGTTCGCTTACAACAACAGTTTTCAGGCGAGTATACAGATGGCACCTTATGAGGCTCTGTATGGGAGGAGGTGTAGGACTCCTCTGTGTTGGGCTGAAACTGGTCAAAAGTTGGTATCGATGCCTGCTTTGTTGAAAGGTACCACCGAGAAGGTGAAGCTCATATGTGAGAGGTTGAAGGCTGCTTCTGATCGGCAGAAGTCTTACGCGGATTTGAAGCGTAAGGAGATAGAGTTTGCAGTGGGTGATCGCGTGTTCTTGAAGGTTTCGCCTTGGAAGAAGGTGATGAGGTTTGGGCGGAAGGGTAAGCTGAGCCCTAGATACATTGGACCGTATGAGGTTGTTGAGCGTGTGGGTCCTGTTGCGTATCGGTTGAGGTTACCTCAGGAGCTGGAGAAGATTCATGATGTGTTCCATGTTTCTATGCTCCGGAGGTATAGATCTGATCCTTCGCATGTGTTGCCTGTGGAGGAGGTGGAATTGAATCCGGATTTGACCTATGATGAGGAACCGGTGAAGGTTCTGGATTCAGATAGCAAGGTTCTTCGTGGCAAGACCATTGAGTTGGTGAAGGTGCTGTGGAAGCATCGCGGTGTTGAGGAAGCCACGTGGGAGCGGAAGGATGATATGCTGAAGCAGTTTCCTTATCTCTTTCCTTCAGGTAAATTTCGAGGACGAAATTTCTTAAGGAGGGGAGAGTTGTAACGCCCCGGTTTTGGGCTTGGAAGTCTTGGGCGTTGACCGGTTGGTCAAAGTGCTGTTCGAATCGTAAGAGGTTAAATTAGGAAAGCCTAGTTCGGGTTGCATAGAAATTATGGAAAAATGTTCTAAAATCATCTTTTAATATAATTAAGTGAACTGTGAAATCAATTTTGGAAAATGAGTTTCGGAAATGTGACATTTTGGCTAGTGACCAAAATGTAATTTTTGAAAGTTTAGTGGCTATTTTATAAAGGGTTGAAACTTTGAATCTTTAAGGAGCTATTTACCCAAAGGGAGTTTCTCCAGATTTTTCTAAGATATTTTAGCCCATAATTCTGATTTTAAAAGAATCAAAAGGAGGGAAAATCCAAATTTAGCTATTTTCTCTTTTAACTACCTACTTTCTCTCTATCTTTTCTCTCAACCCAAACACTCATTTTCCAGAGATCTTGTTCTGATTTTCTCACCTAAAAACCTTCTTTCAACTCTCATTTGATTGCAAATCATTGTGTCTTCAAATCCTCTTCAATTGCTTCAAGTTTCATCAAGCTTTTCTATTCCAAAAAGAGGAGAAACTCAAGTTTGGAGGTAAGAACGTCCTTCTCCTCTGAACTTCAAGTTCTTTAATGAAATTCCTAAAGTTTTCAATCCTAATTTGATAATTGATTAAAGGTTTAAAGGTTGATTTATGGATCTTGGCTAATTATGCAAGATTTTGATGATTTCACTTGATTTTCGTTTGATCTGTTAAATCAGTGTTTTGAGAAGTGTTTTTGATGTTAAATGATCATTAAATTGATGTGGAAATGAATCTTGATTGATGCAATCCCGGATAGGTTGGATTTCCTAAGTTTAGCTTGTGTTTTAAGGTAGCTTTTGTGGTGATCTTGGTGATCTGATGTTGCTGGAGGTATAAGGATGCTTATAGGTTGTTTTTAGATGTGTTTTGATGTTGATGGAAGTGAGGTTTTGCTGGTTTGTGGCTGGGCTTTGTTTAGAAGTGTTTTGGATGCATTTTCGGTTGTGTTTGGTGGCCGAAAATGGAGGTTTAGTGAGAGCAGCGAGTTTTGATGCTTTCATTGAAGCAATTAATGCATGATGATGCATTAATCCTCTGCTTTAATGTGTTGAAACAGGGGAGGCATCCTAGGATCCAAGATTTGTTGATCCGGAGGCTTGTTTTGGTGCTTTGGCTTGAAGCGAAGTGGTAATCGGTGAGTGAAAATGGATTTTCAGCTTTTAAACCCAAGGTTGAAGGTTTTGGGAGCTTAGTTTAAGTCTAAACAACTTTGCTAAGCTCAAGTGTAAGTTTTCGGATTACTCTCTTAAAGTGGTGGCCATGTTTTGATGAAATGTGAAATGATGATTTTGCATGATTTGCTACTGTTTTGGAAAGCATGTTTTAGCATGTTAATTGCTGATGTTTTAGCATGATTTATGCTGATGATTTAAGCCATGTGTTGAAGGTGTCTCTAGGTAAGAGTACCTTGTTTTTATGCATTGTTAAATGATGATTTAATGCTTTGAAATGCATGATGAAATGGCTTGGTTTAAATGCTTTAAAACAGTGGACTATGTGATGTATAAAGTGTATATTGGCAAGTGATGGTTTGTAAAAGTGAAGGTCACTAAGATGGTTAAAAGTCCTTGAGTGAGCCTTGTTATCTAAGATCATCAAGGTGGTTAAAAGTCCTTGGATGAATCTTGTTGCGGACACTAAGGTGGTTAAAAGTCCTTAGGTGCTCCTTTCCATGGTGGTTAAAAGTCCATGGGGCCAAGGTGTTTAAAAGTCCTTGGGGTAATTCAAGCTACGGACACAAAGGTGGTTAAAAGTCCTTGTGTGGTCCATTCATGGTGTTTAAAAGTCCATGGCCAAGGTGTTTAAAAGTCCTTGGGGTCCAAGGTGTTTAAAAGTCCTTGGGGAAAGTTGTTGAACTTGATTTCTAAATGAAATGTATCACTTGAGCCAATATGACATGTATAGTACATGAGATGCATGAGATGCATGATTTAATGTTTATGTTGAAGCATGAGATGCTTGTTTAAATGAAATGTGGAAGCATGATATTGCTTGATTTAAAGTATGCTTTGAGCATGTGTAAAGGTTGTTTACAAGCATGATTTACAAATGGTTTTAAATGCATTATTGAATGGTTTTTAAAGAGCACTCCTCACTAAGCTTTGGCTTACGCTCTCTTGTTTTCTTGATTCAATAATGCAGAGCATTAGAGTGCATTGAGGGCAGCAAGAGGAGGCAAGCAAACAAGTACAAGTAAAGCTCAATGTATGAAGGTTTTATAAGTGTTTTAGCTTTTGTATGTTTTGGCAATGGGGGACCAATGTATTTGTTTTGGGAGGTGTTTATGACTCCCTAAGTATGTTGAATGTGGTTGATGTTGCTGGTTTTTGGATTGAACCTTATATGCTTGTTTTGCAAGTTGGTGCTTAAGTAGATAGCTTGTGTTGGAAGCATGACCTTAAATTTGGGGCTTTTTGCATGAGATGTTATTTTGCTGAATTGGTGATGCTCTTATGCCTTAAATATGTTTAATTGCATGCTGGTAAAGTTTGGTGATGTTTGGAGCATGTTTGAGTGTCCAATTGCATGATCTAGTATGCTTGTTTGCTGGTTTTTGTGCAGGCGTTTCGGAACAGGGGTGTACCGTTTCGGAACGGGTGCCTTGCATGAACCCAGGCGTCCGAAACGGTATGCACCGTTTCGAAACGGTTTAGCCTCTGCCGAGGCCATGTTCCGGAACCCGTTTCGGAACGGCCCGTGTTTCGGAACAGGGCTAGCCTGTTTCGGAACGGTCGACCGTTAGGGGGGCTGACATGGTAGTTATATGTTTTGAATTGTTTGCGTTTTGGTCCTGAATCTTGTATGATCAATTGCATGAGCTGTGGATGTCCTTTTGAGCTGAAATTTCACAGAGAAGCATGAAACCTGACTAATTTCAAGATGGTAACTTTAATTTGGGTTAAGTCCCTTAATTTATCAGAAATTACAATTTGGTCCCTAAAGTTGTAATTTGTTCAATTGGGTCCCTGTTTGATCTCTGATGTTTGTGATCTTTTAATATGTTGATTGTATGGTCACACTTAAGGTTAATGTGCATCTAGATAAGACTAAAAAGAAAAAAAAAAGGGTCGTTAATCAAGGTTGACTTTCGGGTTGACTTTGGTTTTCCCCGTGTAATCTTCGTAGTTCGGGTCAACCGTCTAGACCGGGCTACGGGGGTTACACCTCAAACATCTCCGGTGTAACGCCTCGGTTTTGGGCTCAGAAGTTTTGGGTGTTGACCGGTTCGGTCAAAGTGCTGATCGAATATATAAGAGCGGATTTAGGAAAGCCTAGTTCGGGTTGCATTAAAAATATGGAAAAATGTTCTAAAATCATCTTTTAATATATATAAGTGAACTGTGAAATCAATTTTGGAAAATGAGGTTCGGAAGGTTGACATTTTGGCTAGTGACCAAAATGTAATTTTTGAAAGTTGCGGGACAATTTTATAAAGGATTGAAACTTTGAATCTTTAAGGAGCTATTATTCCAAAAAGGATTTCTCCAGATTTTTCTAAGATATTTTAAGGCTCAAATCTGATTTTAAAGATTTAGAAAAGGAGGGAAAATCATTTTAACTAAATTTCTAACAAACTTTCCATTTTCTCTCAAATTCTCTTTTCTCTCATTTTCTCTCAACCCAAACAAGATTCTCCAGATTTCTTTCTCTGATTTTGACATCTTAATCTCTCATTTCAATTCTCATTTGATTCCTAATCATCTCATCAACAAAACCTCTCAATTTACAAGTTGATTCATCAAGCTTTTTGGCTCTAAAATGGAGAAATTCAAGTTTGGAGGTAAGAACGTCCTTCTCCTCTAAACTATCAGTTCTTTACTGAAATTCCTAAGTTCTCAATCCTTGATTTATGTTTTATTAATGGCTTTTCAATTGAGATCTTGATTTTTGGCTAAAATGCAAGATTTGGTGATTTTGGTGAAATTTTCGTGTGATCTGTTTAAGCAGGGTTTTGAGGTGTTAAATTGATGTTAAATGAATGCTAAAATGATTAGAAGTTGAGGTTTAATCAATGCAATCCCGGATAGGTTGAATTTCCTAAGTTTGGCTTGAGTTTTTGGTTGTTTTTGGAGTGTATTTGGTGATCTGCTATACCTGGAGGTATAAGGACGTGGTTGTGATCATTTTGCATGTTAATTGATGTATAAAAGTGGTTAGAAGTGATGGATCTTGGCTGGGTTAAGTTTTGGAAGTGTTTGGAGGTGATTTCGGTTGTGTTTGGTAGCCAAATTGCTAGATTTGTGATGAGCAGCGAGTTGTGTTGTTGTTGCTGGTGTTTTAATGCATAAGGATGCATTAATGTTCTGTTTTTGTGTGCTTGAAACAGGGGAGGTTGATCCTTGAGCTTTGGAGGTGTTTTCGGAAGGTTTCGGAAGCTTGGAAAGCTTGTTGGCTAGCTTTGTTTAGTTATCGGTGAGTGGAGTTGGGATTTCAGCTTTTGAAACAAGGTTTGAAGGTTTTTGGGAGCTTAGTTTAAGTCTAAACAACTTGCTAAGCTCAAGAGTAAGTGAAAGGGGTTTTTGCTCTTGAATTGTGCATGATTTGGTTTTAAAATCAAATGTGGTTGATGATTGATATGCAAGTGTTATGCATGGTTTAATTCTGTTTTGTAAGCATGTTTTTAGCATGGTTTAATGCTGGTTTTGAAAGTCATTTGAAAGGGATGCTCAAGGTAAGAGATCCTTGGTTTTATACATTGAAATGTGGTTTTGATGCATAGTGTTGCATGTTGATCAATGGCTTTATATGATGCTTAAAAACAGTGAGTTGATGATGATTAATGATGATAATTGTTACCTTTTGCATATTGTTTATGCATGTGAATCATTGAGCTAATGATGTGATGGTTTTGCATTATGTTTATGCATGTGAATCATTGAGCTAATGATGTGATGGCCTTGCATTATGTTTATGCATGTGGAACATTGGATATTATGGTGAGATGGTTATATTGGCAAGTGTTGTAAGTGGTTCTTGGTTCGTTGATCGGATATAATTAGCCGGCTATAGGATTGGGTGCACCGTGAATAAAGTCGCCTTGATGGCGGAGTGGTCAAGTGTGGACCGGGTAAACTCCCCTCAAGTATTCCTAACGGGATGAGGTCAGTGGAGGTTGTTGCCCACGGGAGGACCTCGGTTGCTTAAGGTCGTAGTGGAGGTTGTTGCCCACGGTAAGACCTTGGTTGAGTAAAGGTTATAAGGTGGTTAAAAGTCCTTATGTGAGAACCTTGTACTTGTTGAGATCACAATGGCAATGGTTAAGTCCATGTGAGGATCTTGTGTGTGATGTCCCGGATCTCGTTAGATGATGTCTACAACTACCAATCGATTATGCAAAGGTTGTATGGTGTTGAAAGTCCATACGGAAAGACCTTGTGCATGTCAAGGGTGTATGGCGGTTGGAAGTCCATACATGGGAACCTTGAGGAAAAGCTAAGGTTGTATGGTGTTTAAAAGTCCATACATGGGAACCTTAGGATGTTGAGGTCAGTGGAGGTTGTTGCCCACGGGAAGACCTTGGATTGGGTAATGTGTAGGGAGCGTTGGGACACGCTCGGAATCCGCGTATCCGATCGGGTTGAAAAGTTGGAAAGTGAATATGGTTGATCTCTTGGAAGCCAATGTAATGTTCTTGATCATATTGAAGCATGGGATTGCTTGAAATGATGCATGGTTGCATGTGAAGCATGGGATTGCTTGAAATGATGCATGGTTGCATGTGAAGCATGAGATGCTTGAATTGATGCATGTTTGCATGAGAAGCATGAGATGCTTGGTAAGGTGCATTGTTGCATGAATAGTTTATGATGCTAGTGAAAGCATGTTACTTGTATGTTGAACAAGTGTTGGTTATCATTTGATAAATGATGCATGCGGGTATGGATTACCTTTGTTGCATTGGAGTCATGTATGACTTGTTGTTAAAGGCATATGAAGATGATGATATGGTTTTATGTTACCTTGATTAAATGCATGAAATGGATTGATTGAACTATGGTTTTAAATGGTTTCTTGCTTGATGTGGTTTTCAAGTTAAAGAAAGGTATGCTGTGGAAAGGATGTGTTTTCCATGGTTTTGATTAAGCTTGGCATATGGTGTTTATGCATGATTTGAGCTTGATGTTGAAAGAGTTTTCAAACATGGTTTTGGTAAGCAAATCGGGTTGGTTTTAAAGTGTTTTAAAGACCCGCTGCATTGATGGTGTTTTGGTTTTGAGCATTCCTCACTAAGCATTATGTGCTTACGCTCCTCTTTGTCCATCAATGCAGATTCTTGAAGTTTGGGCAGCAAGGAGCAAGGGATTCAAGGTGGACTCCAATGGAGATGTATGTCTCGGTGAATAGCTATAGTTAATAAGGGCAATGGGGTAGAATCTCTCGGGCTTATGTTTATGTGATCGTATATGTTGAACATGAATGTTAAATGCTGTTGTTAATGTTGTTGAAAGATGAATTGGCTTAATTGCGGTTGCTTTGGAAAGTTTATGCTTAAATGGATAGCTTGAGTAGGAAGCATGTCTATGTTTTTGGGGCTTTCCATATGTGTTGGTTATATGTTGAATTAATGATGCATTTATGGTTCCTGCATGTTGAATGATCATGATGATTTGGTGATGTTAATTTGATGTTTGAAGCATGTTTGATGCTGTTTTCAAGTTGTTTTCAGGCAGGGGTATCGATACTCGGGCTTGTGTATCGATACACCTGAGCCAAATATGCTTGTTTCTGCCCAGGGGTATCGATACTGCTGAACAAGTATCGATACCATATGAGTGGAGTATCGATATTGGGGGTAAGGTATCGATACCCTTGCTAGAGTTTGGTTACTGCCTTCCCCGAGTATCGATACGACACGTGGCGTATCGATACCGGACCGTTAAAATCAGTTAAAAGTATCTTTAAATGTTTTAAAATGTTTGCGTTTTGGTCCTGTATCTTGTTTGTGCAATTGTGTGAGTTCGGGAGGTCCGGTTGAGCTGAAATTTGGCAGAGAAGCATGAAACATGATTAATTTTAAGTTGGTAACTTAAAATCTGGTTAAATCCTTAAAGTTTTCAGAAATTACAATTTGGTCCCTAAAGTTGTAATTTGTTCAATTGGGTCCCTGTTTGATCTCTGATGTTTGTGATCTTTGAGCATGGTGTTTGTGTGATCACATCTAAGGTTAATGTGCATCTAGACAAGATTAAAAAGAAAAAAAAGGGTCGTTAATCAAGGTTGACTTTCGGGTTGACTTTGGTTTTCCCCGTGTAATCTTCGTAGTTCGGGTCAACCGTCTAGGCCGGGCTACGGGGGTTACATTTGGTGGTATCAGAGCTGAGTTGCGAAGGTTGGGAAAAACGGTAAGTTGTTGTGGTATATGTGTTTGATGTTCACCTTGTTGTGTGGTTGAAAGTTGGTTGAAGCATGTGTTGTTGTATATGCTGTTGATGTTCTTGAGCATGTTGCTGAAGTATGCAAGCATGTTTTGTGGTTATGAATCTTGGTTGAGTTTATGTGGATATGTGCTGATGCTATGAGCTGATGATATGCATGGTGAATGTGTTTTGAGCATGTTATGTTGTTAATGTGCTGGTTGTTTGGTGTAAGCATGATCAAGGTGTGTTGTTGATATGCTTGATGTTGTGATATCCATGTTGTGTTGACTGTTATGTCATGTAAGGGGGAGGATTCGGGATACCCATTGCCTTATTAATATAGCTATTGTGTTATGTTGGAGTTGGAGTTTGAATCCTTGCTTAATGCTGGTCTAACTGGTTTTGTTTGCTTGTTGTGATTGTATGTTTGTTGTTGTTAGTGGTATGGCAAAGTTGATGAAGGAATGGCGGTTGAGGAAGATGGTTGCTGCCTTGGGGCAGGTTGTTAAGGCAAAGAATTCGCCCTTTTGTAAAGGTGTTTTGTCTCAGTCTTCTGTGCCTTGTGTTGAGATGGTAAGGCAAGGGAAAGAAGCTGGTTCTGAGGTGGGAAGTTCTTTGTCTGTTGTTCAGGAGGTGTTGGGAACATCTCAGGCTACGGTTGAGGTAAAGTCAGTGGATGTTCTGGCTAGATGTGAAGGTTTGCCGAAGCAGCGTTTGCTTGATTTGGGTGTTGTAGAGTATCATGGTTCTTCCCCGGAGATGTTTGAGGCCTGGTTGGCCAATGTGGTTCTGATTTTGGATCAGGAAGGCTGTGATTATGCCTGTAAGCTGGGGAGTGTTTTTTCTCTAATGCTGGAGGATGTTTGTTCTTGGTGGACATCTGTGGCTGTGGCGTCACATATCCTTGATATTGATTGGGATTTCTTCGTATCTGCTTTCTATGAAAGGTATCTTGGAAGGGAATTTCCAAGGGTTGAGCAAGGTGCGGGTGGTGCTGTTGGTGAGCAAGTGTTGCCTGAGCAAGGAGTGGAAGCTCAGTTATCTGTGTGTGACCGTTGTAAAAGGCAACATGTTGGAAATTGTTGGGGCGCAGGTGTTTGTTGGAACTGTGGTTCTAAGTTGCATGCTAAGCGTGATTGTCCTCATGGAGTGAAGTCAGCTGTGGTGTTAGCTAAAGGATCTTTGAAAGGTCGTGGGCACGGCCGAGGCGAGGTTCGGAAGTGGCAGAAAAAGCCGAAGGTTATGAAGAGTTTAGGGAATGAAGTTTGTTGGAAATGTGGGTCTGCTGGACACAAAAGGCGTGATTGTTCGATGTTGGCTCGGAATAGCCAAGGTTCCTTACCGCAAGGAGCTGGTGGTGACCCTGGTGTGTTAGCTGGTGCTGCAGTGGTGCGACAGAAGGATGAGGGTTTCGCAGGGAAGAGAGCTCGTTCGATGAAGCTTCAGGGTGGTGTTATGTTTTCAGGTAACCTTGTTAAGTGATTTTTGCTTTAGTTGCTTAGTTTGGTTTCTGTTGGTTTTTCCTTGCGTGGTAGGTTTAGTCTTGTTGCTAGTATGTTTGAGGTAGTGGTAGTTGTGGTTTGGTAATATCTTTGGTGTGAAGAAGGCTTGGGTGAGTATTTTGTGGTTAATGGTTGTTGGTATGATGGAGTTAGATAAGTTAAAGGTGAGTTAGGAGGTTGTTCTTGGACAGATTTTGAGGATGTTATTGGAGGGTGTGAACTGGCATTCATGCACAGTTTAAATCATTGTTATATATTATATTATATATGTTGGTCCATGCATACGTGTGGCATGACATTAGAGGTTTTGCATACATGTACATCAGACATTGATAGGGCATGTAGGTGATCATGCATACGATGTTCACGCTCGCTAATAACTAATCAAATCTGTTAGTGTTGTGGTTGGATTAGGTGGGATGATGGGTTTTAGAGGTTGTTTGGTGCTAAGTGTGAGTTAGAGGTGTTGGAGTTTGTTAAACTAGTTGCTAGTGATAGTGAGAGTGGAATAGCTTGTTGGTAGAAGGATAGTGTTTGGTGCTCAGATGAGTTTAGTGGTTTGGTGGTGAAGGGTATTGGTTGTGGTTAGTATCGGTTAAGTGGGTTGTTTAGTTAAAAGGAAATGGTTGTTCCTTGGTGCTAGGTGTTGTTGTAGCTTGGTGGTTGAGTTCCCAAGTGCTGAAGTTGTTTAGCTTTTAAGTTGTTGTGAAGGGTTGTGTTGGTTCTTAGCAATCTTTGAGGAGATCAGAGGCTGTTATGTGTGTTTTGGTTGAGTAATGTTCTGGTAATGCAAGTGTTCTGGTTGAAGTTGGTAGTAAAAGGGGCTGTGAAAGATCGAAGGTTTTTGTTGGTGGTTTGGGTTCTAGTGAGAAGTGATTGGCTAGTTGTGGTTAAGAAAGTTCTGTTTGAAGTCTGTTGATGGTATGTAGAACGGCTGAAGGTTTCAAGTTGGGGTTGTGATGTAATTTTTGGTATTTGGGTAAATAGTGCTGGTGAGCTGTTATGGTAATGTTTTTGACGGATGTGAAGGATTGTCAGCTTCGTTAGAGAGTTTGTGTGAACAGTTGATGTTTAAGGATTTCTGCTTGTTGGGAAAATTTTTGGAAGAGGTTTGGGAATCGCAAGAGTTTTAGAGGTTGAGGGGTTTGCCTAGTGTGGCTAAGTTGGTTTAGTTGTTGTTTCTGAGTAAACCAGTTTTGGAAGTTATGTGCTACAGTGTGTCTGCTGTAAGAGCTGAAGTTCTTCAGGTTGATGTTGGGATTGTGAATAGTCTGGTTATGTGGAAGATTAAGTCGTGGTTACCTTTGGGAGTTTGGTTTTGTGAACAGTGTATGGTGGAGGTTTGATGTGGAAAGTGATCAGTGGTGTTGGTCGAAGCTTTTGTGTTGCTCTGTGTGTAGTTTTGAGAAGGTTGTGGTTCTCTTTTCGCCGGTTGAAATTTCGAGGACGAAATTTCCTAAGGGGGGGAGAGTTGTAACGCCCCGGTTTTGGGCTCAGAAGTTTTGGGTGTTGACCGGTTCGGTCAAAGTGCTGATCGAATATATAAGAGCGGATTTAGGAAAGCCTAGTTCGGGTTGCATTAAAAATATGGAAAAATGTTCTAAAATCATCTTTTAATATATATAAGTGAATTGTGAAATCAATTTTGGAAAATGAGGTTCGGAAGGTTGACATTTTGGCTAGTGACCAAAATGTAATTTTTGAAAGTTGCGGGACAGTTTTATAAAGGATTGAAACTTTGAATCTTTAAGGAGCTATTATTCCAAAAAGGATTTCTCCAGATTTTTCTAAGATATTTTAAGGCTCAAATCTGATTTTAAAGATTTAGAAAATGAGGGAAAATCATTTTAACTAAATTTCTAACAAACTTTCCATTTTCTCTCAAATTCTCTTTTCTCTCATTTTCTCTCAACCCAAACAAGATTCTCCAGATTTCTTTCTCTGATTTTGACATCTTAATCTCTCATTTCAATTCTCATTTGATTCCTAATCATCTCATCAACAAAACCTCTCAATTTACAAGTTGATTCATCAAGCTTTTTAGCTCTAAAATGGAGAAATTCAAGTTTGGAGGTAAGAACGTCCTTCTCCTCTAAACTATCAGTTCTTTACTGAAATTCCTAAGTTCTCAATCCTTGATTTATGTTTTATTAATGGCTTTTCAATTGAGATCTTGATTTTTGGCTAAAATGCAAGATTTGGTGATTTTGGTGAAATTTTCGTGTGATCTGTTTAAGCAGGGTTTTGAGGTGTTAAATTGATGTTAAATGAATGCTAAAATGATTAGAAGTTGAGGTTTAATCAATGCAATCCCGGATAGGTTGAATTTCCTAAGTTTGGCTTGAGTTTTTGGTTGTTTTTGGAGTGTATTTGGTGATCTGCTATACCTGGAGGTATAAGGACGTGGTTGTGATCATTTTGCATGTTAATTGATGTATAAAAGTGGTTAGAAGTGATGGATCTTGGCTGGGTTAAGTTTTGGAAGTGTTTGGAGGTGATTTCGGTTGTGTTTGGTAGCCAAATTGCTAGATTTGTGATGAGCAGCGAGTTGTGTTGTTGTTGCTGGTGTTTTAATGCATAAGGATGCATTAATGTTCTGTTTTTGTGTGCTTGAAACAGGGGAGGTTGATCCTTGAGCTTTGGAGGTGTTTTCGGAAGGTTTCGGAAGCTTGGAAAGCTTGTTGGCTAGCTTTGTTTGGTTATCGGTGAGTGAAGTTGGGATTTCAGCTTTTGAAACAAGGTTTGAAGGTTTTTGGGAGCTTAGTTTAAGTCTAAACAACTTGCTAAGCTCAAGAGTAAGTGAAAGGGGTTTTTGCTCTTGAATTGTGCATGATTTGGTTTTAAAATCAAATGTGGTTGATGATTGATATGCAAGTGTTATGCATGGTTTAATTCTGTTTTGTAAGCATGTTTTTAGCATGGTTTAATGCTGGTTTTGAAAGTCATTTGAAAGGGATGCTCAAGGTAAGAGATCCTTGGTTTTATACATTGAAATGTGGTTTTGATGCATAGTGTTGCATGTTGATCAATGGCTTTATATGATGCTTAAAAACAGTGAGTTGATGATGATTAATGATGATAATTGTTACCTTTTGCATATTGTTTATGCATGTGAATCATTGAGCTAATGATGTGATGGTTTTGCATTATGTTTATGCATGTGAATCATTGAGCTAATGATGTGATGGCCTTGCATTATGTTTATGCATGTGGAACATTGGATATTATGGTGAGATGGTTATATTGGCAAGTGTTGTAAGTGGTTCTTGGTTCGTTGATCGGATATAATTAGCCGGCTATAGGATTGGGTGCACCGTGAATAAAGTCGCCTTGATGGCGGAGTGGTCAAGTGTGGACCGGGTAAACTCCCCTCAAGTATTCCTAACGGGATGAGGTCAGTGGAGGTTGTTGCCCACGGGAGGACCTCGGTTGCTTAAGGTCGTAGTGGAGGTTGTTGCCCACGGTAAGACCTTGGTTGAGTAAAGGTTATAAGGTGGTTAAAAGTCCTTATGTGAGAACCTTGTACTTGTTGAGATCACAATGGCAATGGTTAAGTCCATGTGAGGATCTTGTGTGTGATGTCCCGGATCTCGTTAGATGATGTCTACAACTACCAATCGGTTATGCAAAGGTTGCATGGTGTTGAAAGTCCATACGGAAAGACCTTGTGCATGTCAAGGGTGTATGGCGGTTGGAAGTCCATACATGGGAACCTTGAGGAAAAGCTAAGGTTGTATGGTGTTTAAAAGTCCATACATGGGAACCTTAGGATGTTGAGGTCAGTGGAGGTTGTTGCCCACGGGAAGACCTTGGATTGGGTAATGTGTAGGGAGCGTTGGGACACGCTCGGAATCCGCGTATCCGATCGGGTTGAAAAGTTGGAAAGTGAATATGGTTGATCTCTTGGAAGCCAATGTAATGTTCTTGATCATATTGAAGCATGGGATTGCTTGAAATGATGCATGGTTGCATGTGAAGCATGGGATTGCTTGAAATGATGCATGGTTGCATGTGAAGCATGAGATGCTTGAATTGATGCATGTTTGCATGAGAAACATGAGATGCTTGGTAAGGTGCATTGTTGCATGAATAGTTTATGATGCTAGTGAAAGCATGTTACTTGTATGTTGAACAAGTTTTGGTTATCATTTGATAAATGATGCATGCGGGTATGGATTACCTTTGTTGCATTGGAGTCATGTATGACTTGTTGTTAAAGGCATATGAAGATGATGATATGGTTTTATGTTACCTTGATTAAATGCATGAAATGGATTGATTGAACTATGGTTTTAAATGGTTTCTTGCTTGATGTGGTTTTCAAGTTAAAGAAAGGTATGTTGTGGAAAGGATGTGTTTTCCATGGTTTTGATTAAGCTTGGCATATGGTGTTTATGCATGATTTGAGCTTGATGTTGAAAGAGTTTTCAAACATGGTTTTGGTTAGCAAATCGGGTTGGTTTTAAAGTGTTTTAAAGACCCGCTGCATTGATGGTGTTTTGGTTTTGAGCATTCCTCACTAAGCATTATGTGCTTACGCTCCTCTTTGTCCATCAATGCAGATTCTTGAAGTTTGGGCAGCAAGGAGCAAGGGATTCAAGGTGGACTCCAATGGAGATGTATGTCTCGGTGAATAGCTATAGTTAATAAGGGCAATGGGGTAGAATCTCTCGGGCTTATGTTTATGTGATCGTATATGTTGAACATGAATGTTAAATGCTGTTGTTAATGTTGTTGAAACATGAATTGGCTTAATTGCGGTTGCTTTGGAAAGTTTATGCTTAAATGGATAGCTTGAGTAGGAAGCATGTCTATGTTTTTGGGGCTTTCCATATGTGTTGGTTATATGTTGAATTGATGATGCATTTATGGTTCCTGCATGTTGAATGATCATGTGGTATGATTTGGTGATGTAAATTTGATGTTTGAAGCATGTTTGATGCTGTTTTCAAGTTGTTTTCAGGCAGGGGTATCGATACTCGGGCTTGTGTATCGATACACCTGTGCCAAATATGCTTGTTTCTGCCCAGGGGTATCGATACTGCTGAACAAGTATCGATACCATATGAGTGGAGTATCGATACTGGGGGTAAGGTATCGATACCCTTGCTAGAGTTTGGTTACTGCCTTCCCCGAGTATCGATACGACACATGGCGTATCGATACCGGACCGTTAAAATCGGTTAAAAGTATCTTTGAATGTTTTAAAATGTTTGCGTTTTGGTCATGTATCTTGTTTGTGCAATTGTGTGAGTTTGGGAGGTCCGGTTGAGCTGAAATTTGGCAGAGAAGCATGAAACATGATTAATTTTAAGTTGGTAACTTAAAATCTGGTTAAATCCTTAAAGTTTTCAGAAATTACAATTTGGTCCCTAAAGTTGTAATTTGTTCAATTGGGTCCCTGTTTGATCTCTGATGTTTGTGATCTTTGAGCATGGTGTTTGTGTGATCACATCTAAGGTTAATGTGCATCTAGACAAGATTAAAAAGAAAAAAAAGGGTCGTTAATCAAGGTTGACTTTCGGGTTGACTTTGGTTTTCCCCGTGTAATCTTCGTAGTTCGGGTCAACCGTCTAGGCCGGGCTACGGGGGTTACATCCGGTGAAGAACCATGATACTCCACCGCACCCAAATCCAACAAACGCTGCTTCGGCAAACCCACACATCCAGTCAGCACATCCACCGACTTTACCTTTGCTACAGCCTGAGATGTTCCCAACACCTCTTGAGCAACAGGTGATGAACTCTTCACCACAGGACCAGCTTCTTTCTCCTGCCTTAACACCTCAACTCCAGGCACAGAAGACTGAGACAAAACACCTCTACAAAAGGGTGAATTCCATGCCTTAACAACCTGCCCCAAGGCAGCAACCATCTCACCCAACTGCCACTCTTTCATCGACTTTGCCATACTACTAACAACAAAAAAACATTCACAACAAATAAACAAACAAACCAGTTAGACCAGCTTTAAGCAAGGATTCAAACTCCAACTCCAAAATAACACAATAGCTATATTAATAAGGCAATGGGTATCCCGAATCCTCCCCTTTTCATGACATAACAGTCATTACAAACATGAATATCACAACATCAAGCATATCAAACAACATACTTTGATCATGCTTACACCAAACAGCATCCATTTGCAACAGCATATTAGCAACATAACATACTCATTACAAGTTCATCAAGCATATCACCAGCTCACAGCATTAGCACATATCCACATAAACTCAACCAAAATTCATAACCACAAAACATGCTTGCACAGATCAGCAACATGCTCAGAAACATCAGCAGCATACTCAGAAACACGTGTTTCAACCAACTTTCAACCACACAACAAGGTAAACATCAAACACACATCACTACAACTTACTGTTTTCCCCAAACTTCGCAACTCAGCTCTGATACCACCAAATGTAACCCCCTTAACCCGGTCTGGACGGTTGACCCGAATTAAGAAAGTCACACGGGGAAAACCAAAGTCAACCCGAAAGTCAACCTTGATTAACGACCCTTTTTTTTTTCTTTAATCTTGTCTAGATGCACATTAGCCCTAATTGTGATCACACAAACATCATACTCAAAGATCACAAGCATCAGAGATCAAACAGGGACCCAAATGAACAAATTACAACTTTAGGGACCAAATTGTAATTTCTGAAAACTTTAAGGACTTAACCAGATTTTCAGTTACCAACTTAAAATTAATCAGGTTTCATGCTTCCCTGCCAAATTTCAGCTCAAACGGACATCCCGAACTCATACAATTGCACAAACAAGATTCAGGACCAAAATGCAAACTTTTTGAAACATTTAACCGCCCATGTCAGCCCCCAACGGTCACCCGTTCCGAAACAGGCAAAGCCCGTTTCGAAACACGAGGCCGTTCCGCAACGCGTTCCGCAACGGGGGTCTGGCAGAATGCTTTTCGTTTCGGAACGGTGGCACCCGTTTCGGACGCCTGGGTTTATGCAGGGCACCCATTTCAGACGCCTGGGTTTATGCAGGGCACCCGTTCCGAAACGGTGTCATCTGTTCCGAAACGCCTAGCCCAGATTGCCGCATTTTGATCACTCAAACACACAATTGATCATTCAAACATGCTCCAAAAGCCACCAAACTTTACCAACATGCAATTCAACATAAATGAGACATACTTGCATCAACAATTCAACAGAAACACAACATATAAGAAAAGCCCCAAATCTATAGGCATGCTTCCTACACAAGCAACCATTTAGGCACAAACCTTCCAAAACAATCTCATTTAAGCCAATTCATGTTCCAACAACATTAGCAACAACATTAAAACATTCTTGATCAAACATATACGATCACATACACATAAACCCGAGAGATTCTACCCCATTGCCTTTATTAACTATAGCTATTCACCGAGACATACATCTCCATTGGAGTCCACCTTGAATCCCTTGCTTCTTGCTGTCCAAACTTCAAGAATCTGCATTGATGGACAAAAAGGAGCGTAAGCACATAATGCTTAGTGAGGAATGCTCAAAACCAAAACACCATCAATGCAGCGGGTCATTAAACACTTTTAAAACAAGCCCGATTTGTTTACCAAAGCCAAGTTGGAAACCCTTTTCAACTTCTGAGCCCAAAACCGGGGCGTTACATCCATTGAAAGGCCCGTTTCGACCCGCTCGTCCGAAACCTCCACAAAAAGGACTACAAAACACGTTTTAATCAAATTTTAGGAGTTCATGTAATTGATTAGGAGCTTTTCAACACATTTATATTGCAAAACCTCAAATTCTGTACTTTTTACTCAGTTAAAATTTCAACGGGTCCATTGAAAGGCCCATTTGGACCTGCTCGTCCGAAACAACTACAAAAAGGACTGCAAAAAAGTTTTAATCAAATTTCAGGAGTTTATGTAAATGATTAAGAGCTTTTCAACACAATTATATTGCAAAACCTCAAGTTCTGTACTTTTTACTTAGTTAAAATTCCAACGGGTCCATTGAAAGGCTCATTTAGACAAGCTCGTATGAATCCTCGACAAAAAGGACCGCAAAACAAGTTTTAATCGAATTTTAGGAGTTCAAATAAATGATTAGGAGCTTTTCAACACAATTATAATACAAGACTTTTATTTTTATACTTTTTACTCAGTTAAAATTCCAACGGGTCCCTTGAAAGGCCCATTTAGACCCGCTCGTCCGAAACCTCTATAAAAAGGACCACAAAAAAGTTTTAATCAAATTTTAGGTAGTTCATGTAATTGATTAGGAGGTTTTCAACACAATTATATTGCAAAACCTCAATTTCTGTACTTTTTACTCAGTTAAAATGCTAACGGGTCCATTGAAAGGCCCATTTAGACCTTCTCGTCCGAAACCTTGACAAAAAGGAGCGCAAAAATAGTTTTAATCAAATTTTAGGAGTTCAAATAATTGATTAGGAGCTTTTCAACACAATTATATTGCAAAACTTTAATTTTTATACTTTTTAATCAGTTAAAATTTCAACGGGTCCCTTGAAAGGCCCATTTAGACCCGCTCGTCCGAAACCTCTATAAAAAGGACAACAAAAAAAAGTTTTAATCAAATTTTAGGTAGTTCATGTAATTTATTAGAAGGTTTTCAACACAATTATATTGCAAAACTTCAATTTCTGTACTTTTTACTCAGTTAAAATTCTAACGGGTCCATTGAAAGGCCCATTTAGACATGTTCGTCCGAAACCTTGACAAAGAGGACCGC
This sequence comes from Hibiscus tridactylites, assembly GCA_958450335.1. NCBI lineage: Eukaryota > Viridiplantae > Streptophyta > Magnoliopsida > Malvales > Malvaceae > Hibiscus > Hibiscus tridactylites. Next base: position 40,621,869 of record OY288281.1, read on the forward strand.
AAAAATAGTTTTAATCAAATTTTAGGAGTTCAAATAATTGATTAGGAGCTTTTCAACACAATTATATTGAAAAACCTCAATTTTATACTTTTTACTCAGTTAAAATTCCAACGGGCCCATTGATAGGCCCATTTAGAACTACTCGTCCGAAACCTCTACCAAAAGGACCGCAAAAATATTTTATTCAAATATTAGGAGTTCAAATAATTGATTAGGATCTTTGCAATGCAATTATATTGCAAAACCTCAATTTCTGTACTTTTCACTCTGTTAAATTCCAACGGGTCCATTGAAAGGCCCATTTCGACCCGCTCGTCCGAAACCTTTACAAAAAGGACTGCAAAACAAGTTATAATCAAACTTTAGGAGTTCATGTAATTGATTAGGAGCTTTTCAACACAATTATATTGCAAAACCTCAATTTCTATACTTTTTACTCAGTTAAAATTCCAACAGGTCCATTGAAAGGCCCGTTTCGACCCGCTCATCCAAAACCTCTACAAAAAGGACTGCAAAACACGTTTTAATCAAATTTTAGGAGTTCATGTAATTGATTAGGAGCTTTTCAACACAATTATATTAAAAAACCTCAATTTTTGTACTTTTTACTCAGTTAAATTTCCAACGCGTCCATTGAAAGGCCCATTTAGATCTGCTCGTCTGAAATCTCGACAAAAAGGACCGCAAAACCAGTTTTAATCAAATTTTAGGAGTTCAAATAAATGATTAGGAGCTTTTCAACACAATTATATTGCAAAACTTCAATTTTTATACTTTTTACTCAGTTATAATTCCAACGGGTCCCTTGAAAGGCCCATTTAGACTCGCTCGTCCGAAACCTCTATAAAAAGGACCACAAAAAAAGTTTTAATCAAATTTTAGGTAGTTCATGTAATTGATTAGGAGGTTTTCAACACAATTATATTGCAAAATCTCAATTTCTGTACTTTTTACTCAGTTAAAATTCCAACGGGTCCATTTAATGGCTCATTTCGACCCGCTCGTCCCAAACCTCGACAAAAAGGACCGCAAAAGAAGTTTTAATCAAATTTTAGGATTTCATGTAATTGATTAGGAGCTTTTCAATACAATTATATTGCACAACCTAAATTTATGTACTTTTTACTCTGTTAAATTTCCAACGCGTCCATTGAAAGGCCCATTTAGACCTGCTCGTCCGAAACGTCGACAAAAAGGACCGCAAAACAAGTTTTAATCAAATTTTAGGAGTTCAAATAAATGATTAGGAGCTTTTCAACACAATTATATTGCAAAACTTCAATTTTTATACTTTTTACTCAGTTAAAATTCTGACGGGTCCCTTGAAAGGCCCATTTAGACCCGCTCGTCCGAAACTTCTATAAAAAGGACCACAAAAAAAGTTTTAATCAAATTTTAGGTAGTTCATGTAATTGATTAGGAGGTTTTCAACACAATTATATTGCAAAACCTCAATTTCTGTACTTTTTACTTAGTTAAAATTCCAACGGGTCCTATAAAAGGCCCATTTCGACCTGCTCGTCCCAAACCTCAACAAAAAGGACCGCAAAACAAGTTTTAATCAAATTTTAGGAATTCATGTAATTGATTATGAGCTTTTCAACACAATTATATTGCAAAACCTCAATGTCTGTACTTTTTAACTAGTTAAAATTCCAACGGGTCCATTGAAAGGCCCATTTAGACATGCTCGTCCGAAACCTCGACAAAAAGGACCGCAAAACGAGTTTTAATCAAATTTTCGAAGTTCAAATAAATTATTAGGAGCTTTTCAACACAATTATATTGCAAAACTTCAATTTTTATACTTTTTACTCATTTAAAATCCCAATGGGTCCCTTAAAATGACCATTTAGACCCGCTCGTCCGAAACCTCTATAAAAAGGACCACAAAAAAGTTTTAATCAAATTTTAGGTAGTTCATGTAATTGATTAGGAGGTTTTCAACACAATTATATTGCAAAACCTCAATTTCTGTACTTTTTACTTAGTTAAAATTCCAACGGGTCCTATAAAAGGCCCATTTCGACCTGCTCGTCCCAAACCTCAACAAAAAGGACCGCAAAACAAGTTTTAATCAAATTTTAGGAATTCATGTAATTGATTATGAGCTTTTCAACACAATTATATTGCAAAACCTCAATGTCTGTACTTTTTAACTAGTTAAAATTCCAACGGGTCCATTGAAAGGCCCATTTAGACATGCTCGTCCGAAACCTCGACAAAAAGGACCGCAAAACGAGTTTTAATCAAACTTTCGTAGTTCAAATAAATTATTAGGAGCTTTTCAACACAATTATATTGCAAAACTTCAATTTTTATACTTTTTACTCATTTAAAATCCCAATGGGTCCCTTAAAATGACCATTTAGACCCGCTCGTCCGAAACCTCTATAAAAAGGACCACAAAAAAAGTTTTAATCAAATTTTAGGTAGTTCATGTAATTGATTAGGAGGTTTTCAACACAATTATATTGCAAAACCTAAATTTCTGTACTTTTTACTCAGTTAAAATTCTAATGTGTCCATTGAAAGGCCCATTTAGACCTGCTCGTCCGAAACCTTGATAAAAAGCACCGCAAAATAGTTTTAATCAAATTTTAGGAGTTCAAATAATTGATTAGGAGCTTTTCAACACAATTATATTGAAAACCTCAATTTTTTACTTTTTACTCAGTTAAAATTCCAACGGGCCCATTGATAGTCCCATTTAGAACTGCTCGTCCGAAACCTCTACCAAAAGGACTGCAAAAATGTTTTATTCAAATATTAGGAGTTCAAATAATTGATTAGGATATTTTCAACGCAATTATATTGCAAAACCTCAATTTCAATACTTTTTACTCTGTTAAAATTGCAACGGGTCTATTGAAAGGCCAATTTCGACCCGCTTCTCCGAAACCTCTACAAAAAGGACTGCAAAACAAGTTTTAATCAAATTTTAGTAGTTCATGTAATTGATTAGGAGCTTTTCAACACAATTATATTGAAAAACCTCAATTTCTGTACTTTTTACTCAGTTAAGATTCCAACAGGTCCATTGAAAGGCCCGTTTCGACCCGCTCGTCCGAAACCTCTACAAAAAAGACTGCAAAACACGTTTTAATCAAAATTTAGGAGTTCATGTAATTGATTAGGAGCTTTTCAACACATTTATATTGCAAAACCTCAATTTCTGTACTTTTTACTCAGTTAAAATTTCAACAGGTCTATTGAAAGGCCCATTTGGACCCGGTCGTCCGAAACCACTACAAAAAGGACTTCAAAAAAAGTTTTAATCAAATTTCAGGAGTTTAAGTAATTGATTAGGAGCTTTTCAACACAATTATATTGCAAAACCTCAATTTCTGTACTTTTTACTCAGTTAAAATTCCAACCGGTCCATTAAAAGGCCCATTTCGACCCGCTCGTCCGAAACCTCGACAAAAAGGACCGCAAAACACGTTTTAATCAAATTTTAGGAGTTCATGTAATTGATTAGGAGATTTTCATCACAATTATATTGCAAAACCTCAATCTCTGTACTTTTTACTCAGTTAAAATTCCAACTGGTCCCTTGAAAGGCCCATTTAGACATGCTCGTCCGAAACCTCTACAAAAAGGACCGCAAAACAAGTTTTATTCAAATTTTAGGAATTCAAATAATTGCTTAGGAGCTTTTCAACACAATTATATTGCAAAACCTCAATTTTTGTACTTTTTACTCAGTTAAAATTCCAACGGGTCCAATAAAAGGCCCATTTCGACCCGCTCGTCCGAAACCTCGACAAAAGGGACCGCAAAACAAGTTTTAATCAAAATTTTAGGTGTTCATGTAATTGATTAGGAGGTTTTCAACACAATTATATTGCAAAACCTCAATTTCTGTACTTTTTATACTTTTTACTCAGTTAAAATTCTAACGGGTCCATTAAAAGGCCCATTTCAACTCGCTCGTCAAAAACCTCGACAAAAAGGACCGCAAAACAAGTTTTAATCAAATTTTAGGAGTTCATGCAATTGATTAGGAGCCTTTCAACACAATTATATTGCAAAACCTCAATTTATGTACTTTTTACTCAGTTAAAATTCCAACGGGTCCTTTGATATGCCCATTTAGACTTGCTCGTCCGAAACCTTGACAAAAAGGACCGCAAAAATGTATTATTCAAATATTAGGAGTTCTAATAATTGATTAGGATCTATTCAACACAATTATATTGCAAAACCTCAATTTCTATACTTTTTACTCTGTTAAAATTCCAACGGATCCATTGAAAGGCCCATTTCGACCCGCTCGTCCGAAACCTCTACAAAAAGGACTGAAAAACAAGTTATAATCAAACTTTATGAGTTCATGCAATTGATTAGGAGCTTTTCATCACAATTATATTGCAAAACCTCAATTTCTGTACTTTTTACTCAGTTAAAATTCCAACGGGTCCATTGAAAGGCCCATTTAGACCTGCTCGTACGAAACCTTGACAAAAAGGACCGCAAAAATACTTTTAATCAAATTTTAGGAGTTCAAATAATTGATTAGGAGCTTTTCAACACAATTATATAGAAAAACCTCAATTTTATACTTTTTACTCAGTTAAAATTCCAACGGGCCCATTGATAGGCCCATTTAGAACTGCTCGTCCGAAACCTCTACCAAAAGGACCGCAAAAATGTTTTATTCAAATATTAGGAGTTCAAATAATTGATTAGGATCTTTTCAACGCAATTATATTGCAAAACCTCAATTTCTGTACTTTTTACTCTGTTAAAATTCCAACGGGTCCATTGAAAGGCCCATTTCGACCCGCTCGTCCGAAACCTCTACAAAAAGAACTGTAAAACACGTTTTAATCAAATTTTAGGAGTTCATATAATTTATTAGGAGCTTTTCAACATATCTATATCTCAAAACCTCAATTTCTGAACTTTTTACACAGTTAAAATTTCAACGGGTCCATTGAAAGGCCCATTTGGACTCGCTCGTCCGAAACCACTACAAAAAGGACAGCAAAAAAAGTTTTAATCAAATTTCAGGAGTTTATGTAATTGATTAGGAGCTTCTCAACACAATTATATTGCAAAACCTCAATTTCTGTACTTTTTACTAAGTTAATATTCCAACGGGTCCATTAAAAGGCCCATATCGACACGCTCGTCCGAAACCTCGACAAAAAGGACCACAAAACAAGTTTTAATCAAATTTTAGAAGTTCATGTAATTGATTAGTAGGTTTTCAACACAATTATATTGCAAAACCTCAATTTCTGTACTTTTTACTTAGTTAAAATTCCAACGGGTCCATTAAAAGGCCCATTTCGACCCGCTCGTCCGAAAACTCAACAAAAAGGACCGCACAACAAGTTTTAATCAAATTTTAGGAGTTCATGTAATTGATTAGGAGCTTTTAACCACAATTATATTGCAAAACCTCAATTTCAGTACTTTTTAGTTAGTTAAAATTCCAATGGGTCCATTGAAAGGCCCATTTAGACATGCTCGTCCGAAACCTCGACAAAAAGGACTGCAAAACAAGTTTTAATCATATTTTAGGAGTTCAAATAAATGATTAGGAGCTTTTCAACACAATTATATTTTAGGTAGTTCATGTAATTTATTAGGAGGTTTTCAACACAATTATATTACAGAACCTCAATTTTTGTATTTTTTACTCAGTTAAAATTCTAACGGGTCCATTGAAAGGCCCATTTAGACCTGCTCGTCCGAAACCTTGACAAAAAGGACCGCAAAAATAGTTTTAATCAAATTTTAGGAGTTCAAATAATTGATTAGGAGCTTTTCAACACAATTATATTGAAAATCCACAATTTTATACTTTTTACTCAGTTAAAATTCCAACGGGCCCATTGATAGGCCCATTTAGACCCGCTCGTCTGAAACCTCTATAAAAAGGACAACAAAAAACGTTTTAATCAAATTTTAGGAGTTCGTGTAATTGATTAGGAGCTTTTCAACACATTTATATTGCAAAACCTCAATTTTTGTACTTTTTACTTAGTTAAAATTCCAACACGTCCATTGAAAGGCCTATTTCGACCTGCTCGTCCGAAACCTCTACAAAAGGAACTGCAAAACACGTTTTAATCAAATTTTAGGAGTTCATGTAATTGATTAGGAGACTTTCAACACATTTATATTGCAAAACCTCAATTTCTATACTGTTTACTCAGTTAAAATTTCAAAGGGTCCATTGAAATGCCCATTTGGACTCGCTTGTCTGAAACCACTACAAAAAGGACTGCAAAAAATGTTTTAATCAAATTTCAGGAGTTTATGTAATTGATTAGGAGCTTTTCAACACAATTATATTGCAAAAAATCAATTTCTGCACTTTTTACTCAGTTAAAATTCCAACGGGTCCATTAAAAGGCCCATTTCGACCCGCTCGTCCGAAACCTCGACAAAAAGTACCGCAAAACAAGTTTTAATCAAATTTTAGGAGTTCATGTAATTGATTAGGAGATTTTCATCACAATTATATTGCAAAACCTCAATTTCTGTACTTTTTACTCAGTTAAAATTCCAATGGGTCCCTTGAAAGGCCCATTTAGACCTCCTAGTCCGAAACCTCTACAAAAAGGACCGCAAAACAAGTTTTATTCAAATTTTAGGAGTTCAAATAATTGATTAGGAGCTTTTCAACACAATTATATTGCAAAACCTCAATTTTTGTACTTTTTACTCAGTTAAAATTCCAACGGGTCCATTAAAAGGCCCATTTCGACCCGCTCGTCCGAAACCTCGACAAAAAGGACCGCAAAACAAGTTTTAATCAAATTTTAGGTGTTAATGTAATTGATTAGGAGGTTTTCAACACAATTATATTGCAAAACCTCAATTTCTGTACTTTTTACTCTGTTAAAATTCTAACGGGTACATTAAAAGGCCCATTTCAACTCGCTCGTCCGAAACCTCGACAAAAAGGACCGCAAAACAAGTTTTAATCAAATTTTAGGAGTTCTTGCAATTGATTAGGAGCTTTTCAACATAATTATATTGCAAAACCTCAATTTCTGTACTTTTTACTCAGTTAAAATTCCAACGGGTCCATTGATAGGCCCATTTAGAACTGCTCGTCCTAAACCTCTACCAAAAGGACCGCAAAAATGTTTTATTCAAATATTAGGAGTTCTAATAATTGATTAGGATCTTTTCAACGCAATTATATTGCAAAACCTCAATTTCTATACTTTTTACTCTGTTAAAATTCCAACGGGTCCATTGAAAGGCCCATTTCGACCCGCTCGTTTGAAACCTCTACAAAAAGGACTGAAAACAAGTCATAATCAAACTTTAGGAGTTCATGCAATTGATTAGGATCTTTTCAACACAATTATATTGCAAAACCTCAATTTCTGTACTTTTTACTCAGTTAAAATTCCAACGGGTCCATTGAAAGGCCCATTTAGACCTGCTCGTCCGAAACCTTGACAAAAAGGACCGCAAAAATAGTTTTAATCAAATTTTAGGAGTTCAAATAATTGATTAGGAGCTTTTCAACACAATTATATTGAAAAACCTCAATTTTATACTTTTTACTCAGTTAAAATTCCAACGGGCCCATTGATAGGCCCATTTAGAACTGCTCGTCCGAATCCTCTACCAAAGTGACCGAAAAAATGTTTTATTCAAATATTAGGAGTTCAAATAATTGATTAGGATATTTTCAATGCAATTATATTGCAAAACCTCAATTGTTGTACTTTTTACTCTGTTAAAATTCCAACGGGTCCATTGAAAGGCCCATTTCGACCCGCTCGTCTGAAACCTCTACAAAAAGGACTGCAAAAAAAGTTATAATCAAACTTTAGGAGTTCATGTAATTGATTAGGAGCTTTTCAACACAATTATATTGCAAAACCTCAATTTCTGTACTTTTTATTCAGTTAAAATTCCAACAGGTCCATTGAAAGGCCCGTTTCGACCCGCTTGTCCGAAACCTCTACAAAAAGGACTGCAAAACACGTTTTAATCAAATTTTAGGAGTTCAAATAATTGATTAGGAGCTTTTCAACAAAATTATATTGCAAAACCTCAATATCTGTACTTTTTACTCAGTTAAAATTCCAACGGGTCCATTCAAAGGCTCATTTCGACCCGCTCGTCCGAAACCTCTACATAAAGGACTGCAAAACACGTTTTAATCAAATTTTAGGAGTTCATGTAATTTATTAGGAGCTTTTCAACACAATTATATTGCAAAACCTCAATTTATGTACTTTTTACTCAGTTAAATTTACAACGCGTCCCTTGAAAGGCCCATTTAGACCTGCTCGTCTAAAACCTCGACAAAAAGGACTACAAAACCAGTTTAATCAAATTTTAGGAGTTCAAATAAATGATTAGGAGCTTTTCAACACAATTATATTGCAAAAGCTCAATTTCTGTACTTTTTACTCAGTTAAAATTCCAACGGGTCCCTTAAAAGGCCCATTTCGACCCGCTCGTCCGAAACTTCTATAAAAAGAATTGCAAAACACGTTTTAATCAAATTTTAGAAGTTCATGCAATTGATTAGGAGCTTTTCAACACATTTATATTGCAAAACCTCAATTTTTGTACTGTTTACTCAGTTAAAATTTCACCGGGTCCATTGAAAGGCCCATTTGGACCCGCTCGTCCGAAACCGATACAAAAAGGACTGCAAAAAAAAGTTTTAATCAAATTTCAGGAGTTTATATAATTGATTAGGAGCTTTTCAACACAATTATATTGCAAAAAATCAATTTCTGTACTTTTTACTTAGTTAAAATTCCAACGGGTCCATTAAAAGGCCCATTTCGACCCGCTCGTCCGAAACCTCGACAAAAAGGACCGCAAAACAAGTTTTAATATAATTTTAGGAGTTCATGTAATTGATTAGGAGCTTTTCAACACAATTATATTGCAAAACCTCAATTTCTGTACTTTTTACTCAGTTAAAATTCTAACTGGTCCATTGAAAGGCCCGTTTAGACCTGCTCGTCCGAAACCTCTACAAAAAGAACTGCAAAACAAGTTTTTTTTCAAATTTTAGGAGTTCAAAAAATTAATTAGGATCTTTTCAACACAATTATATTGCAAAACCTCAATTTTTGTACTTTTTACTCAGTTAAAATTCCAACGGGTCCATTAAAAGGCCCATTTCGACCCGCTCGTCCGAAACCTCGACAAAAAGGACCGCAAAACAAGTTTTAATCAATTGTTTGGTGTTCATGTAATTGATTAGGAGCTTTTCAACACAATTATATTGCAAAATTTCAATTTCTGTACTTTTTACTCACTTAAAATTCCAACAGGTCCATTGAAAGGCCCATTTCGACCCGCTCGTCCGAAACCTCTACAAAAAGGACTGCAAAACACGTTTTAATCAAATTGTAGGAGTTCATGTAATTGATTAGGAACTTTTCAACACAATTATATTGCAAAACCTCAATTTCTGTACTTTTTACTAAGTTAAAATTCCAACAGGTCCATTGAAAGGCCCATTTTGACCCGCTCGTCCGAAACCTCTACAAAAAGAACTGCAAAACATGTTTTAATCAAATTTTAGGAGTTCATGCAATTGATTAGAAGCTTTTCAACACATTTATATTGCAAAACCTCAATTTCTGTACTTTTTACTCAGTTAAAATTTCAACGGGTCCATTGAAAGGCCCATTTGGACCCGCTCGTCCGAAACCACTACAAAAAGGACCGCAAAAAAAGTTTTAATCAAATTCCAGGAGTTTATGTAATTGATTAAGAGCTTTTCAACACAATTATATTGCAAAAACTCAATTTCTGTACTTTTTACTCAGTTAAAATTCCAACGGGTCCATTAAAAGGCCCATTTCGACCCGCTCGTCCGAAACCTCGACAAAAACGACCGCAAAACAAGTTTTAATCAAATTTTAGGAGTTCATGTTATTGATTAGGAGCTTTTCAACACAATTATATTGCAAAAACTCAATTTCTGTACTTTTTACTCAGTTAAAATTCCAACGGGTCCATTGAAAGGCTCATTTAGACCTACTCGTCCGAAACCTCTAAAAAAAGGACGACAAAAATCAAAATTTAGGTAGTTCATGTAATTGATTAGGAGGTTTTCAACACAATTATATTGCAAAACCTCAATTTCCGTACTTTTTACTCAGTTAAAATTCTAACGGGTCCATTGAAAGGCCCATTTAGACCTCCTCGTCCGAAACCTTGACAAAAAGGACCGCAAAAATAGTTTAAATCAAATTTTAGGAGTCCAAATAATTGATTAGGAGCTTTTCAACACAATTATATTGAAAAACCTCAATTTCTGTACTTTTTACTCAGTTAAAATTCCAACGGGTCCATTGAAAGGCCTATTTGGACCCGCTCGTCCGAAACCACTACAAAAAGGTCTACAAAAAAAGTTTTAATCAAATTTCAAGAGTTTATATAATTGATTAGGAGCTTCTCAACACATTTTTATTGCAAAAACTCAATTTCTGTACTTTTTACTCAGTTAAAATTCTAACGGGTCCATTAAAACGCCCATTTCGACCAGCTCGTCCAAAAACTCGACAAAAAGGACCGCAAACAAGTTTTAATCAAATTTTAGGAATTCATGTAATTGATTAGGAGCTTTTCAACACAATTATATTGCAAAACCTCAATTTCTGTACATTTTACTCAGTTAAAATTCCAACGGGTCCATTGAAAGGCCCTTGAAAGGCCTATTTAGAACCGCTCGTCCGAAACCTCTATAAAAAGGACCACAAAAAAGGTTTTAATCAAATTTTAGGTAGTTCATGTAATTGATTAGGAGGTTTTCAACACAATTATATTGCAAAACCTCAATTTCTGTACTTTTTACTCAGTTAAAATTCTAACGGGTCCATTGAAAGGCCCATTTAGACCTGCTCGTCCGAAACCTTGACAAAAAGGACCACAAAAGTAGTTTTAATCAAATTTTAGGATTTCAAATATTGATTAGGAGCTTTTCAACACAATTATATTGAAAAACCTCAATTTTATACTTTTTACTCAGTTAAAATTCCAACGGGCCCATTGGTAGGCCCATTTAGAACTGCTCGTCCGAAACCTCTTCCAAAAGGACCGCAAAAATGTTTTTTTCAAATATTAGGAGTTCAAATAATTGATTAGGATCTTTTCAACGCAATTATATTGCAAAACCTCAATTTTTGTACTTTTTAATCTGTTGAAATTCCAACGAGTCCTTTGAAAGGCCCATTTCGACCCGCTCGTCCGAAACCTCTACAAAAAGGACTGTAAAACAAGTTATAATCAAACTTTAGGAGTTCATGTAATTGATTAGTAGCTTTTCAACACAATTATATTGCAAAACCTCAATTTCTTTACTTTTTACTCAGTTAAAATTCCAACGGGTCCCTTGAAAGGCCCTTTTAGACCTCCTAGTCCGAAACCTCTACAAAAAGGACCGCAAAACAAGTTTTATTCAAATTTTAGGAGTTCAAATAATTGATTAGGAGCTTTTCAACACAATTATATTGCAAAACCTCAATTTTTGTACTTTTTACTCAGTTAAAATTCCAACGGGTCCATTAAAAGGCCCATTTCGACCTGCTCGTCCGAAACCACTATAAAAAGGACGGCAAAAAAGTTTTAATCAAATTTCAGGAGTTTATGTAATTGATTAGGAGCTTTTCAACACAATTATATTGCAAAACCTAAATTTCTGTACTTTTTACTAAGTTAATATTCCAACGGGTCCATTAAAAGGCCCATTTCGACACGCTCGTCCGAAACCTCGACAAAAAGGACCGCAAAACAAGTTTTAATCAAATTTTAGGAGTTCATGTAATTGATTAGGAGCTTTTCAACACAATTATATTGCAAAACCTCAATTTCTGTACTTTTTACTCAGTTAAAATTCTAACTGGTCCATTGAAAGGCCCGTTTAGACCTGCTCGTCCGAAACCTCTACAAAAAGAACCGCAAAACAAGTTTTATTCAAATTTTAGGAGTTCAAAAAATTAATTAGGATATTTTCAACACAATTATATTGCAAAACCTCAATTTTTGTACTTTTTACTCCGTTAAAATTCCAACGGGTCCATTAAAAGGCCTATTTCGACCCGCTCGTCCGAAACCTCGACAAAAAGGACCGCAAAACAAGTTTTAATCAAATGTTTGGTGTTTATGTAATTGATTAGGAGGTTTTCAACACAATTATATTGCAAAACCTCAATTTCTGTACTTTTTACTCAGTTAAAATTCCAACGGGTCCAATAAAAGGCCCATTTCAACTCGCTCGTCCGAAACCTCGACAAAAAGGACCGCAAAACAAGTTTTAATCAAATTCTAGAAGTTCATGCAATTGATTAGGAGCTTTTCAACACAATTATATTGCAAAATTTCAATTTTTGTACTTTTTACTCAGTTAAAATTCCAACAGGTCCATTGAAAGGCCCATTTCGACCCGCTCGTCCGAAACCTCTACAAAAAGGACTGCAAAACATGTTTTAATCAAATTGTAGGAGTTCATGTAATTGATTAGGAACTTTTCAACACAATTATATTGCAAAACCTCAATTTCTGTACTTTTTACTAAGTTAAAATTCCAACAGGTCCATTGAAAGGCCCATTTCGACCCACTCGTCCGAAACATCTACAAAAAGGACTACAAAACAAGTTATAATCAAACTTTAGGAGTTCATGTAATTGATTAGTAGCTTTTCAACACAATTATATTTCAAAACCACAATTTCTGTACTTTTTACTCAGTTAAAATTCCAACGGGTCCCTTGAAAGGCCCATTTAGACCTCCTAGTCCGAAACCTCTACAAAAAGGACCGCAAAACAAGGTTTATTCAAATTTTAGGAGTTCAAATAATTGATTAGGAGCTTTTCAACACAATTATATTGCAAAACCTCAATTTTTGTACTTTTTACTCGGTTAAAATTCCAACGGGTACATTAAAAGGCCCATTTCAACTCGCTCGTCCGAAACCTCGACAAAAAGGACCGCAAAACAAGTTTTAATCAAATTTTAGGAGTTCATGCAATTGATTAGGAGCTTTTCAACACAATTATATTGCAAAACCTCAATTTTTGTACTTTTTACTCAGTTAAAATTCCAACGGGTCCATTGAAAGGCCCATTTCGACCCGCTCGTCCGAAACCTGTACAAAAAGGATTGCAAAACAAGTTTTTATCAAATTTTAGGAGTTCATGTAATTGATTAGGAGCTTTTCAACACAATTATATTGCTAAACCTCAATTTCTGTACTTTTTACTCAGTGAAAATTCCAAGGGGTCCATTGAAAGGCCCATTTAGACCTGCTAGTTCGAAACCTCTACAAAAAGGATCGCAAAACAAGTTTTATTCAAATTTTAGGAGTTCAAATAATTGAATAGGAGCTTTTCAACACAATTATATTGCAAAACCTCAATTTCTGTACTTTTTACTTAGTTAAATTTCCAACGCGTCCATTGAAAGGCCCATTTCGACCCGCTCGTCCGAAACCTCTACAAAAAGGACTGAAAAACAAGTTATAATCAAACTTTAGGAGTTCATGCAATTGATTAGGAGCTTTTCAACACAATTATATTGCAAAACCTCAATTTTTGTACTTTTTACTCAGTTAAAATTCTAACGGGTTTATTTAAGGCCCATATAGACCTGCACGTCCAAAACCGATACAAAAAGGACCGCAAAAAAGTTTTAATCAAATTTTAGGAGTTCAAATAAATGATTAGGAGCTTTTCAACACAATTATATTTCAAAACTTCAATTTTTATACATTTTACTCAGTTAAAATTCCAACGGGTCCACTGAAAGGCCCATTTAGACCCGCACGTCCGAAACCTCTACATAAAGGACCGCAAAACAAGTTTCGATCATATTTTAGGAGTACAAATAATTGATTATGATATTTTCAACACAATTATATTGCAAAACCACAATTTATGTACTTTTTACTTAGTTAAAATTTCAACGGGTCCATTGAAAGGCCCATTTCTTCCCGCTCGTCCGAAACCTCTAAAAAATGACTGCAAAAAAAAGTTTTAATCAAATTTTAGGAGTTTATGTAATTTATTAGGAGCTTTTGAACACAATTATATTGCAAAACTTCAATTTTTAATCTTTTTACTCAGTTAAAATTCGGACGGGTCCCTTGAAAGGCCCATGTAGACCCGCTCGTCCGAAACCTCTATAAAAAGGACCACAAAAAAAGTTTTAATCAAAATTTAGGTAGTTCATGTAATTGATTAGGAGGTTTTCAACACAATTATATTGCAAAACCTCAATTTCTGTACTATTTACTTAGTTAAAATTCTAACGGGTCCATTGAAAGGCCCATTTAGACCTGCTCGTCCGAAACCTTGACAAAAAGGACCGCAAAAATAGTTTTAATCAAATTTTAGGAGTTCAAATAATTGATTAGGAGCTTTTCATCACAATTATATTGCAAAACCTCAATTTTATACTTTTTACTCAGTTAAAATTCCAACGGGCCCATTGATAGTCCCATTTAGAACTGCTCGCCCGAAACCTCTACCAAAAGGACAGCAAAAATGTTTTATTCAAATATTAGGAGTTCAAATAATTGATTAGGATCTTTTCAACGCAATTATATTGCAAAACCTCAATTTCTGTACTTTTTACTCTGTTAAAATTCCAACGGGTCCATTGAAAGGCCCATTTCGACCCGCTCGTTCGAAACCTCTACAAAAAGAACTGTAAAACACGTTTTAATCAAATTTTAGGAGTTCATATAATTGATTAGGAGCTTTTCAACACATTTATATTGCAAAACCTCAATTTCTGAACTTTTTGCACAGTTAAAATTTCAACGGGTCCATTGAAAGGCCCATTTGGACCTGCTCGTCCGAAACCACTATAAAAAGGACGGCAAAAAAGTTTTAATCAAATTTCAGGAGTTTATGTAATTGATTAGGAGCTTTTCAACACAATTATATTGCAAAACCTAAATTTCTGTACTTTTTACTAAGTTAATATTCCAACGGGTCCATTAAAAGGCCCATTTCGACACGCTCGTCCGGAACCTCGACAAAAAGGACCACAAAACAAGTTTTAATCAAATTTTAGGAGTTCATGTAATTGATTAGGAGCTTTTCAACACAATTATATTGCAAAACCTCAATTTCTGTACTTTTTACTCAGTTAAAATTCTAACTGGTCCATTGAAAGGCCCGTTTAGACCTGCTCGTCCGAAACCTCTACAAAAAGAACCGCAAAACAAGTTTTATTCAAATTTTAGGAGTTCAAAAAATTAATTAGGATATTTTCAACACAATTATATTGCAAAACCTCAATTGTTGTACTTTTTACTCCGTTAAAATTCCAACGGGTCCATTAAAAGGCCTATTTCGACCCGCTCGTCCGAAACCTCGACAAAAAGGACCGCAAAACAAGTTTTAATCAAATGTTTGGTGTTTATGTAATTGATTAGGAGGTTTTCAACACAATTATATTGCAAAACCTCAATTTCTGTACTTTTTACTCAGTTAAAATTCCAACGGGTCCAATAAAAGGCCCATTTCAACTCGCTCGTCCGAAACCTCGACAAAAAGGACCGCAAAACAAGTTTTAATCAAATTCTAGAAGTTCATGCAATTGATTAGGAGCTTTTCAACACAATTATATTGCAAAATTTCAATTTTTGTACTTTTTACTCAGTTAAAATTCCAACAGGTCCATTGAAAGGCCCATTTCGACCCGCTCGTCCGAAACCTCTACAAAAAGGACTGCAAAACATGTTTTAATCAAATTGTAGGAGTTCATGTAATTGATTAGGAACTTTTCAACACAATTATATTGCAAAACCACAATTTCTGTACTTTTTACTAAGTTAAAATTCCAACAGGTCCATTGAAAGGCCCATTTCGACCCACTCGTCCGAAACATCTACAAAAAGGACTACAAAACAAGTTATAATCAAACTTTAGGAGTTCATGTAATTGATTAGTAGCTTTTCAACACAATTATATTTCAAAACCACAATTTCTGTACTTTTTACTCAGTTAAAATTCCAACGGGTCCCTTGAAAGGCCCATTTAGACCTCCTAGTCCGAAACCTCTACAAAAAGGACCGCAAAACAAGTTTTATTCAAATTTTAGGAGTTCAAATAATTGATTAGGAGCTTTTCAACACAATTATATTGCAAAACCTCAATTTTTGTACTTTTTACTCGGTTAAAATTCCAACGGGTACATTAAAAGGCCCATTTCAACTCGCTCGTCCGAAACCTCGACAAAAAGGACCGCAAAACAAGTTTTAATCAAATTTTAGGAGTTCATGCAATTGATTAGGAGCTTTTCAACACAATTATATTGCAAAACCTCAATTTTTGTACTTTTTACTCAGTTAAAATTCCAACGGGTCCATTGAAAGGCCCATTTCGACCCGCTCGTCCGAAACCTGTACAAAAAGGATTGCAAAACAAGTTTTTATCAAATTTTAGGAGTTCATGTAATTGATTAGGAGCTTTTCAACACAATTATATTGCTAAACCTCAATTTCTGTACTTTTTACTCAGTGAAAATTCCAAGGGGTCCATTGAAAGGCCCATTTAGACCTGCTAGTTCGAAACCTCTACAAAAAGGATCGCAAAACAAGTTTTATTCAAATTTTAGGAGTTCAAATAATTGAATAGGAGCTTTTCAACACAATTATATTGCAAAACCTCAATTTCTGTACTTTTTACTTAGTTAAATTTCCAACGCGTCCATTGAAAGGCCCATTTCGACCCGCTCGTCCGAAACCTCTACAAAAAGGACTGAAAAACAAGTTATAATCAAACTTTAGGAGTTCATGCAATTGATTAGGAGCTTTTCAACACAATTATATTGCAAAACCTCAATTTTTGTACTTTTTACTCAGTTAAAATTCTAACGGGTTTATTTAAGGCCCATATAGACCTGCACGTCCAAAACCGATACAAAAAGGACCGCAAAAAAGTTTTAATCAAATTTTAGGAGTTCAAATAAATGATTAGGAGCTTTTCAACACAATTATATTTCAAAACTTCAATTTTTATACATTTTACTCAGTTAAAATTCCAACGGGTCCACTGAAAGGCCCATTTAGACCCGCACGTCCGAAACCTCTACATAAAGGACCGCAAAACAAGTTTCGATCATATTTTAGGAGTACAAATAATTGATTATGATATTTTCAACACAATTATATTGCAAAACCACAATTTATGTACTTTTTACTTACTTAAAATTTCAACGGGTCCATTGAAAGGCCCATTTCTTCCCGCTCGTCCGAAACCTCTAAAAAATGACTGCAAAAAAAAGTTTTAATCAAATTTTAGGAGTTGATGTAATTTATTAGGAGCTTTTCATCACAATTATATTGCAAAACTTAAATTTTTAATCTTTTTACTCAGTTAAAATTCGGACGGGTCCCTTGAAAGGCCCATATAGACCCGCTCGTCCGAAACCTCTATAAAAAGGACCACAAAAAAAGTTTTAATCAAAATTTAGGTAGTTCATGTAATTGACTAGGAGGTTTTCAACACAATTATATTGCAAAACCTCAATTACTGTACTATTTACTTAGTTAAAATTCTAACGGGTCCATTGAAAGGCCCATTTAGACCGGCTCGTCCGAAACCTTGACAAAAAGGACCGCAAAAATAGTTTTAATCAAATTTTAGGAGTTCAAATAATTGATTAGGAGCTTTTCAACACAATTATATTGCAAAACCTCAATTTTATACTTTTTACTCAGTTAAAATTCCAACGGGCCCATTGATAATCCCATTTAGAACTGCTCGCCCGAAACCTCTACCAAAAGGACAGCAAAAATGTTTTATTCAAATATTAGGAGTTCAAATAATTGATTAGGATCTTTGCAACGCAATTATATTGCAAAACCTCAATTTCTGTACTTTTTACTCTGTTAAAATTCCAACGGGTCCATTGAAAGGCCCATTTCGACCCGCTCGTCCGAAACCTCTACAAAAAGAACTGTAAAACACGTTTTAATCAAATTTTAGGAGTTCATATAATTGATTAGGAGCTTTTCAACACATTTATATTGCAAAACCTCAATTTCTGAACTTTTTGCACAGTTAAAATTTCAACGGGTCCATTGAAAGGACCATTTGGACCTGCTCGTCCGAAACCACTATAAAAAGGACGGCAAAAAAAGTTTTAATCAAATTTCAGGAGTTTATGTAATTTATTAGGAGCTTTTCAACACAATTATATTGCAAAACCTCAATTTCTGTACTTTTTACTAAGTTAATATTCCAACGGGTCCATTAAAAGGCCCATTTCGACACGCTCGTCCAAAACCTCGACAAAAAGGACCACAAAACAAGTTTTAATCAAATTTTAGGAGTTCAAATAATTGATTAGGAGCTTTTCAACAAAATTATATTGCAAAACCTCAATTTCTGAATTTTTTACTCAGTTAAAATTCCAAAGGGTCCATTGAAAGGCCCATTTCGACCCGCTCGTCCGAAACCTCTACAAAAAGGATTGCAAAACAAGTTTTTATCAAATTTTAGGAGTTCATGTAATTGATTAGGAGCTTTTCAACACAATTATATTGCTAAACCTCAATTTCTGTACTTTTTACTCAGTGAAAATTCCAAGGGGTCCATTGAAAGGCCCATTTAGACCTGCTAGTTCGAAACCTCTACAAAAAGGATCGCAAAACAAGTTTTATTCAAATTTTAGGAGTTCAAATAATTGATTAGGAGCTTTTCAACACAATTATATTGCAAAACCTCAATTTCTGTACTTTTTACTTAGTTAAATTTCCAACGCGTCCATTGAAAGGCCCATTTCGACCCGCTCGTCCGAAACCTCTACAAAAAGGACTGAAAAACAAGTTATAATCAAACTTTAGGAGTTCATGCAATTGATTAGGAGCTTTTCAACACAATTATATTGCAAAACCTCAATTTTTGTACTTTTTACTCAGTTAAAATTCTAACGGGTTTATTTAAGGCCCATATAGACCTGCACGTCCAAAACCGATACAAAAAGGACCGCAAAAAAGTTTTAATCAAATTTTAGGAGTTCAAATAAATGATTAGGAGCTTTTCAACACAATTATATTTCAAAACTTCAATTTTTATACATTTTACTCAGTTAAAATTCCAACGGGTCCACTGAAAGGCCCATTTAGACCCGCACGTCCGAAACCTCTACATAAAGGACCGCAAAACAAGTTTCGATCATATTTTAGGAGTACAAATAATTGATTATGATATTTTCAACACAATTATATTGCAAAACCACAATTTATGTACTCTTTACTTAGTTAAAATTTCAACGGGTCCATTGAAAGGCCCATTTCTTCCCGCTCGTCCGAAACCTCTAAAAAATGACTGCAAAAAAAAGTTTTAATCAAATTTTAGGAGTTGATGTAATTTATTAGGAGCTTTTCAACACAATTATATTGCAAAACTTAAATTTTTAATCTTTTTACTCAGTTAAAATTCGGACGGGTCTCTTGAAAGGCCCATTTAGACCCGCTCGTCCGAAACCTCTATAAAAAGGACCACAAAAAAAGTTTTAATCAAAATTTAGGTAGTTCATGTAATTGATTAGGAGGTTTTCAACACAATTATATTGCAAAACCTCAATTACTGTACTATTTACTTAGTTAAAATTCTAACGGGTCCATTGAAAGGCCCATTTAGACCTGCTCGTCCGAAACCTTGACAAAAAGGACCGCAAAAATAGTTTTAATCAAATTTTAGGAGTTCAAATAATTGATTAGGAGCTTTTCAACACAATTATATTGCAAAACCTCAATTTTATACTTTTTACTCAGTTAAAATTCCAATGGGCCCATTGATAGTCCCATTTAGAACTGCTCGCCCGAAACCTCTACCAAAAGGACAGCAAAAATGTTTTATTCAAATATTAGGAGTTCAAATAATTGATTAGGATCTTTTCAACGCAATTATATTGCAAAACCTCAATTTCTGTACTTTTTACTCTGTTAAAATTCCAACGGGTCCATTGAAAGGCCCATTTCGACCCGCTCGTCCGAAACCTCTACAAAAAGAACTGTAAAACACGTTTTAATCAAATTTTAGAAGTTCATATAATTTATTAGGAGCTTTTCAACATATCTATATCTCAAAACCTCAATTTCTGAACTTTTTGCACAGTTAAAATTTCAACGGGTCCATTGAAAGGCCCATTTGGACCTGCTCGTCCGAAACCACTATAAAAAGGACGGCAAAAAAAGTTTTAATCAAATTTCAGGAGTTTATGTAATTGATTAGGAGCTTTTCAACACAATTATATTGCAAAACCTCAATTTCTGTACTTTTTACTAAGTTAATATTCCAACGGGTCCATTAAAAGGCCCATTTCGACCCGCTCGTCCGAAACCTCGACAAAAAGGACCGCAAAACAAGTTTTAATCAAATGTTTGGTGTTCATGTAATTGATTAGGAGGTTTTCAACACAATTATATTGCAAAACCTCAATTTCTGTACTTTTTACTCAGTTAAAATTCCAATGGGTCCATTAAAAGGCCCATTTCAACTCGCTCGTCCGAAACCTCGACAAAAAGGACCGCAAAACAAGTTTTAATCAAATTCTAGAAGTTCATGCAATTGATTAGGAGCTTTTCAACACAATTATATTGCAAAATTTCAATTTTTGTACTTTTTACTCAGTTAAAATTCCAACAGGTCCATTAAAAGCCCCATTTCGACCCGCTCGTCCGAAACCTCTACAAAAAGGACTGCAAAACACGTTTTAATCAAATTGTAGGAGGTCACGTAATTGATTAGAAACTTTTCAACACAATTATATTGCAAAACCTCAATTTCTGTACTTTTTACTAAGTTAAAATTCCAACAGGTCCATTGAAAGGCCCATTTTGACCCGCTCGTCCGAAACCTCTACAAAAAGAACTGCAAAACATGTTTTAATCAAATTTTAGGAGTTCATGCAATTGATTAGAAGGTTTTCAACACAATTATATTGCAAAACCTCAATTTTTGTACTTTTTACTCTGTTAAAATTCCAACGGGTCCTTTGAAAGGCCCATTTCGACCCGCTCGTCCGAAACCTCTACAAAAAGGACTGAAAAACAAGTTATAATCAAACTTTAGGAGTTCATGTAATTGATTAGTAGCTTTTCAACACAATTAAATTTCAAAACCTCAATTTCTGTACTTTTTACTCAGTTAAAATTCCAACAGGTCCCTTGAAAGGCCCATTTAGACCTCCTAGTCCGAAACCTCTACAAAAAGGACCGCAAAACAAGTTTATTCAAATTTTAGGAGTTCAAATAATTGATTAGGAGCTTTTCAACACAATTATATTGCAAAACCTCAAATTTTGTACTTTTTATTCAGTTAAAATTCCAACGCGTCCATTAAAAGGCCCATTTCGACCCGCTCGTCCGAAACCTCGACAAAAAGGACCGCAAAACAAGTTTTAATCAAATTTTAGGTGTTCATGTAATTGATTAGGAGGTTTTCAACACAATTATATTGCAAAACCTCAATTTCTGTACTTTTTACTCAGTTAAAATTCTAACGGGTACATTAAAAGGCCCATTTCAACTCGCTCGTCCGAAACCTCGACAAAAAGGACCGCAAAACAAGTTTTAATCAAATTTTAGGAGTTCATGCAATTGATTAGGAGTTTTTCAACACAATTATATTGCAAAACCTCAATTTTTGTAATTTTTACTCAGTTAAAATTCCAACGGGTCCATTGAAAGGCCCATTTCGACCCGCTCGTCCGAAACCTCTACAAAAAGGATTGCAAAACAAGTTTTTATCAAATTTTAGGAGTTCATGTAATTGATTAGGAGCTTTTCAACACAATTATATTGCTAAACCTCAATTTCTGTACTTTTTACTCAGTGAATATTCCAAGGGGTCCATTGAAAGGCCCATTTAGACCTGCTAGTTCGAAACCTCTACAAAAAGGATCGCAAAACAAGTTTTATTCAAATTTTAGGAGTTCAAATAATTGATTAGGAGCTTTTCAACACAATTATATTGCAAAGCCTCAATTTCTGTACTTTTTACTTAGTTAAATTTCCAACGCGTCCATTGAAAGGCCCATTTCGACCCGCTCGTCCGAAACCTCTACAAAAAGGACTGAAAAACAAGTTATAATTAAACTTTAGGAGTTCATGCAATTGATTAGGAGCTTTTCAACACAATTATATTGCAAAACCTCAATTTTTGTACTTTTTACTCAGTTAAAATTCTAACGGGTTTATTTGAGGCCCATATAGACCTGCACGTCCAAAACCGATACAAAAAGGACCGCAAAAAAGTTTTAATCAAATTTTAGGAGTTCAAATAAATGATTAGGAGCTTTTCAACACAATTATATTTCAAAACTTCAATTTTTATACATTTTTCTCAGTTAAAATTCCAACGGGTCCACTGAAAGGCCCATTTAGACCCGCACGTCCAAAACCTCTACATAAAGGACCACAAAACAAGTTTCGATCATATTTTAGGAGTACAAATAATTGATTATGATATTTTCAACACAATTATATTGCAAAACCACAATTTATGTACTTTTTACTTAGTTAAAATTTCAACGGGTCCATTGAAAGGCCCATTTCTTCCCGCTCGTCCGAAACCTCTAAAAAATGACTGCAAAAAAAAGTTTTAATCAAATTTTAGGAGTTTATGTAATTTATTAGGAGCTTTTCAACACAATTATATTGCAAAACTTCAATTTTTAATCTTTTTACTCAGTTAAAATTCGGACGGGTCCCTTGAAAGGCCCATTTAGACTCGCTCGTCCGAAACCTCTATAAAAAGGACCACAAAAAAAGTTTTAATCAAAATTTAGGTAGTTCATGTAATTGATTAGGAGGTTTTCAACACATTTATATCGCAAAACCTCAATTTCTGTACTATTTACTTAGTTAAAATTCTAACGGGTACATTGAAAGGCCCATTTAGACCTGCTCGTCCGAAACCTTGACAAAAAGGACCGCAAAAATAGTTTTAATCAAATTTTAGGAGTTCAAATAATTGATTAGGAGCTTTTCAACACAATTATATTGCAAAACCTCAATTTTATACTTTTTACTCAGTTAAAATTCCAACGGGCCCATTGATAGTCCCATTTAGAACTGCTCGCCCGAAACCTCTACCAAAAGGACAGCAAAAATGTTTTATTCAAATATTAGGAGTTCAAATAATTGATTAGGATCTTTTCAACGCAATTATATTGCAAAACCTCAATTTCTGTACTTTTTACTCTGTTAAAATTCCAACGGGTCCATTGAAAGGCCCATTTCGACCCGCTCGTCCGAAACCTCTACAAAAAGAACTGTAAAACACGTTTTAATCAAATTTTAGGAGTTCATATAATTGATTAGGAGCTTTTCAACACATTTATATTGCAAAACCTCAATTTCTGAACTTTTTGCACAGTTAAAATTTCAACGGGTCCATTGAAAGGCCCATTTGGACCTGCTCGTCCGAAACCACTATAAAAAGGACGGCAAAACAAGTTTTAATAAAATTTCAGGAGTTTATGTAATTAATTAGGAGCTTTTCAACGCAATTATATTGCAAAACCTCAATTTCTGTACTTTTTACTAAGTTAATATTCCAACGGGTCCATTAAAAGGCCCATTTCGACACGCTCGTCCGAAACCTCGACAAAAAGGACCACAAAACAAGTTTTAATCAAATTTTAGGAGTTCAAATAATTGATTAGGAGCTTTTCAACAAAATTATATTGCAAAACCTCAATTTCTGAATTTTTTACTCAGTTAAAATTCCAAAGGGTCCATTGAAAGGCCCATTTCGACCCGCTCGTCCGAAACCTTTACAAAAAGGACTGCAAAAGAAGGTTTAATCAAATTTTAGGAGTTCATGTAATTGATTAGGAGCTTTTCAACACAATTATATTGCGAAACCTCAATATCTGTACTTTTTACTCAGTTAAAATTCCAACGGGTCCATTCAATATAATTGATTAGGAGTTCATGCAATTGATTAGGAGCTTTTCAACACATTTATATTGCAAAACCTCAATTTTTGTACTTTTTACACAGTTAAAATTTCAACGGGTCCATTGAAAGGCCCATTTGGACCCGCTCGTCCGAAACCTCGAAAAAAAGGACCGCAAAACAAGTTTTAATCAAATTTTAGGAGTTCATGTTATTGATTAGGAGCTTTTCAACACAATTATATTGCAAAAACTCAATTTCTGTACTTTTCACTCACTTAAAATTCCAACGGGTCCATTGAAAGGCCCATTTAGACCTGCTCGTCCGAAACCTCTACAAAAAGGACCGCAAAACAAGTTTTAATCAAATTTTAGGAGTTCATGTAATTGATTAGGAGCTTTTAAACACAATTATGTTGGAAAACCTCAATTTCTGTACTTTTTACTCAGTTAAATTTCCAACGTGTCCATTGAAAGGCCCATTTAGACCTGCTCGTCTGAAACCTCGACAAAAAGGACCGCAAAACAAGTTTTAATCAAATTTTAGGAGTTCAAATAAATGATTAGGAGCTTTTCAACACAATTATATTGTAAAACTTCAATTTTTATACTTTTTACTCAGTTAAAATTCCAACGGGTCCTTTGAAAGCCCATTTAGACCCGCTCGTCCGAAACCTCTAAAAAAAGGACCACAAAAAAGTTTTAATAAAATTTTAGGTAGTTCATGTAATTGATTAGGAGATTTTCAACACAATTATATTGCAAAACCTCAATTTTTGTACTTTTTACTCAGTTAAAATTCCCACGGGTCCATTAAAGGCCCATTTCGACCCGCTCATCCCAAACCTCTACAAAAAGGACTGCAAAACAAGATTTAAACAAATTTTAGGAGTTCAAATAATTGATTAGGAGCTTTTCAGCACAATTATATAGCAGAACCTCAATTTCTGTACTTTTTACTCAGTTAAAATTCCAACGGGTCCATTGAAGGCCCATATAGACCTGCACGTCCGAAACCGATGCAAAAAGGACCGCAAAAAAGTTTTAATCAAATTATAGGAGTTCAAATAAATGATTAGGAGCTTTTCAACACAATTATATTGCAAAACCTGAATTTCTGTACTTTTTACTTGGTTAAAATTCCAACGGGTCCATTGAGAGGCCCATTTCGACCCGCTCGTCCGAAACCTCTGCAAAAAGGATTGCAAAACAAGTTTTTATCAAATTTTAGGAGTTCATGTAATTGATTAGGAGCTTTTCAACACAATTATATTGCAAAACCTCAATTTCTGTACTTTTTACTCAGTGAAAATTCCAACGGGTCCATTGAAAGGCCCATTTAGACCTGCTCGTCCGAAACCTCTACAAAAAGATCGCAAAACAAGTTTTATTCAAATTTTAGGAGTTCAAATAATTGATTAGGAGCTTTTCAACACAATTATATTGCAAAATTCAATTTTTATACTTTTTACTCAGTTAAAATTCCAACGGGTCCCTTGAAAGGCCCATTTAGACCCGCTCGTCCGAAACCTCTGAAAAAAGGACCACGAAAAAGTTTTAATCAAATTTTAGGTAGTTCATGTAATTGATTAGGAGGTTTTCAACACAATTATATTGTAAATCCTCAATTTCTGTACTTTTTACTCAGTTAAAATTCCAACGGGTCCATTAAAGGCCCATTTCGACCCGCTCGTCTGAAACCTCTACAAAAAAGATTGCAAAACAAGTTTTAAACAAATTTTAGGAGTTCAAATAATTGATTAGGAGCTTTTCAACACAATTATATTGCAAAACCTCAATTTCTGTACTTTTTACTCAGTTAAAATTCTAACGGGTTCATTGAAGGCCCATATAGACCTGCACGTCCAAAACCGATACAAAAAAGGACCGCAAAAAAGTTTTAATCAAATTTTAGGAGTTCAAATAAATGATTAGGAGCTTTTCAACACAATTATATTGCAAAACTTCAATTTTTATACATTTTACTCAGTTAAAATTCCAACGGGTCCACTGAAAGGCCCATTTAGACCTGCACGTCCGAAACCTCTACATAAAGGACCGCAAAACAAGTTTTGATCATATTTTAGGAGTACAAATAATTGATTATGAGATTTTCATCACAATTATATTGCAAAACCTCAATTTATGTACTTTTTACTTAGTTAAAATTTCAACGGGTACTCAGTCAGTGACGTCCAAATCCCGAATTCCAAGGAACATATTACCCAACGTCCAACCCCTATTTTTGCGGGATTTATTTTTTTTAAAATTCAAACCCAAACTATATTGGAGTCTCCTACTGGGACTCAACTACTACCTAACAGCAAGCCTCCTACAATATAGGATATATGCTGGGATCTATAATATTGGTGGGTGGATATTATCACATAAATTAAATTTTGAATCGCCTACCTTTACTATATTCCATGTATCCTTATCGGATACACTCCTAAAAGGAAGGATACGTATTCAAATCATAAGTACTTACACTAGATGGATTATCTTAATTCCAAATATTTCTCTCCATTCAAAATTTGAATTTTTATTTTTAAAATTCACTCAAAATTTGCTGGTGGATTACCTCACCTTATCGAATAACAAAGGATATTATTGGAGTAACATCTCACACTGTCTCTCTATTCTAGCCTTTTGCTTCATTCGATTTCCCAATTTTCGGTCTTCACAAACAATGGCCTCCTCGGATTCTTTCCTAGATCACTTCGACAACCTACAGTTTACTGCAGAGGAGCAGGCTGTGGTTTACGCTCCCAAGGCCACGAAGGCCATACCATTGGAGGATCAACGTTGCTCACTGTTAGGGAAGCTTTTTCCCACAACCAAGCCGGACGACACTGCCCTGGTGAAGGTGTTCACGGCGGTTTGGAAGGAAGATAAACTTATCTCCACCATGATTCTTGGCTCGGGTTACTTTCTGTTCAAGTTTGAAACCGCTGCAAAGGTCAAGGACATTCTTAAGAGAGGGCCATGGACTTTCAAGCGTGACTGGCTCGCCCTCGCCCCCATTCAACCTCAACTGACGTTGGAGGAATATAAATTTACGCACATGAGGATATGGGTCCGTATCCAACGAGTTCCCCTAGCAATGATGATAGGCGACACTGTGGCCAATGCATCTGGACGTGCCCTAGGCAGTGGCCTCGGTGCAGTGATAAGCACCGACACTCGCAAAGACGATGAAGGGAACCGGGTACAGTTCCTAAGGGTTGGTGCGCTCATCGATGTTAATCAGCCCCTCCGGCGAGGTGTAGCATTAGCAGATGAAGAGAACCCGGAAAAGCCCAAAATGCTTCCGGTGAGATATGAGAAATTACCTAATTTCTGTCATGGTTGTGGGATGCTGTTTCATCTCCACGAAACTTGTGCAGCCTTCAAAGATAAGCCAAGTGCTGGGCTGCCTTACAGTGATTGGCTTCGTGCACCTGCCCCTAAACCGAAGGTTAAAACAAACGTTAGAGGCCGGGTCCGTTACATCGAACCAGGATCTTCTTCTATTCCGAAGGAACAATTCACAGGTTTTTTTCCTTTTTTTCATGGTTGTGACGAAATATGTATGTGGATAGTCGGTTTATACTACTATTTTATACATGGTTATTACACCACACGTGCCTCATTTATAAGGCCATTTTCCTATATTTTTCAAGATTTCTACAGAATATATATATGGCTTAGAAGGAACGTTTCATGCTCCCTTTACTTCCACAGTGCACGTATAGGAATTATAAGCTTGTTTTCATGCTCCTTTTACTGGATGTGCTGTGCCTATTTATGGGATCTATTTATGGTTGCAAACCGGGTTCACAATGCATGGATAGGGTTTATATGTTTGCTTTCATGCTCTTTTTATCGACTGTGCAACAATGCATGTATAGGGTTTACATGTTTGCTTTCAAGCTCTTTTTACCGGCTGTGCAATGTTTGTTTATGGGATGTAAGGTTACTATATATGGTTGCTTATCCCACTGCTACTTACTTACAAAATGCGTCCTCCACTGTTTTCATTTCAGTGAACAACGGGAAGGGCAAGGTTACTAACACCCCCATGGCCACCCTGGACGTGGTGAAGGGAACGCCTACGATGCAACCGGGAGGTGGCACGATGAATTTGGAAGAGGATGATTTGCTGGGCGAGGAGCTTGCCACCTCTCCTGCTAATGCAGCATCGCCACTACCGGCAGAAGGAACAGCCGCTGATGTTGCTGTTGATGCAGCCGCTGCACAGATGGAGCCACTGGATGTTGCACCACTGGACATGATTCCAGCGGATGAAGAGTTCGTTGTTAACGGCTCGAAGGAGGCTGATGTGGATGACGGCCTCGCTGTGTAGCCTTACAAATCCAATACACCGCCGGACAAACGTTTCATTTTGATTGATGAGGATGCTATCCTAGTGCCAATCGTGGATGACACGCCACAGGGGAAAGCTCGAACAAAGGTAAAGGTCCGAAGGATAAAGGAAAGGAACCAGTCAATCCGGAATTTGAAGTTTGGTTGGCTGCCACGACTGATAAAGAACCGGATGCTGCGGTCCTTAAGAAGTCTAAGCGCACGTCACCTATTATTACCAGAGGAATTGCCAAACGGCCGCGAACATCACCTCTGGTTGCCGGTAAAGCAATGAAACAAGGCGACAAAAATCAAAGGAAAGCTGGGATGAGCAGCAAAAACTCTTCGGCGGTGGTTGACGGTCAACCCCGCCGAGAGAAATGAGGGCCATATGTTGGAACTGTCGGGGACTTGGTATGCCCACGACAGTTCACGAACTTCGTTCTATTATTTTCCGTTTATGTCCAGATTTCATTTTCCTTTCAGAAACTCGTTTAAACTCTT
Organism: Hibiscus tridactylites; assembly: GCA_958450335.1. Lineage (NCBI taxonomy): Eukaryota > Viridiplantae > Streptophyta > Magnoliopsida > Malvales > Malvaceae > Hibiscus > Hibiscus tridactylites. Next base: position 40,650,592 of record OY288281.1, read on the forward strand.
CTAAGTTTGATTCTCTTAAACTTTATCTTGAAATGGAGGGTTTTTTTGCTGTGGATAGCAGCCCTTCTTGTGTAGGTTTATGCCTGCTTTTTAATAAAAACATTACATTAGATTTTCTCTCGTCATCGACGAGATACATTGATGTTATTGTGAATGGTTTAAATTGTCGCTTTCGCTTTACTGGTATTTACGGGTACGCAGCCACGAACATGAAAAAAAACACTTGGGAACTCATTGACTCCCTTAAAACAAAATCAAATCTTCCTTGGCTCATCGGCGGTGACTTAAATGACATCTTAGATGACTCGGAAAAACAAGGGGGTAATCGTAGGCCTAGATCACAAATCCTCAACTTTTGTGAATGTCTCACACAAAATAATTTGTTCGATTGTAAACCGAACAATGGTTGGTTTACTTGGACCCGCACGGGGCCTAATGTTAACCCGGTATGTGAAAGACTTGACCGTTTTGTGGCTTGTTCCCAATGGTTGCACGATTTTCCCAACTTCGGTCATTTTCATTCATTCTCCCACGAATCAGACCATAGCGTTATCATTTTGGACACTGACAATGCCAACACAACGAACCATTACACCACACAGGCTATGGATCATTTTCGGTTTGAAGCCTGTTGGGCTAACGACCCGGCAGGAATCCAAGTGTGTAAACAAACTTGGGCTACCACGCATGGGTCCATTCTGGATAAACTGTCGGCATTGGGACATAATCTCCAAGAATGGCAACACGAACAACATAAGTTGTCCACTCTCCGCATGCAAAAGCTGCAACGCTCTATTAATGCTCTTCTACGTCACCGCCATCTTTCTCGGAAAGCTCTCTCTACGCTTCACAGCGCTAAAATGGAACTCCGGAAATTGACAGTGGCTAAAGAGGCGTACTGGGCTCAACGCTCTCGCATTTCCTAGTTAACCAACGGGGATAAGAATACCACCTACTTCCATGCAAGGGCCACAAAAAGGCGTCGGAAAAACGAAATCCGGGGACTATTGGACTCGAACGGAGTTTGGCAAACTTCCACTACTGATACGTTACAGATTGCGTCGTCCTATTTTCAAGAAATATTTTCATCATCTTGTCTGGTGTCTTCACCGGAATTGCTGCACAACATTCACCCTACAGTGACTACGGAAATGAACGCTACTCTTCTACGCCCCTTCACTGTAGATGAAATCCGCGCCGCTTTTTTGGATATCAATCCTAAAAAAGCGCCAGGGATTGATGGTTTCCCTAGTAGTTTCTACAGACAGCACTGGGATATGATTGGTCCTGGTTTCCTATCTCTTTGCATGGATCTCTTACAAGGGAAAGCTGATATGGCGTCAGTTAACCGATCGGTCATTGTGCTTATACCCAAGATATCTGACCCCACCACTATGAAGCACTTTCGACCAATCAGTTTGTGTACTGTCATATACAAGACGGTTTCAAAGGTTCTTGTTAATCGCCTTAAACTGTCACTATCTTCCTGTATCAGTGATTCTCAGGCTGCGTTCATCAGCGGTCGCAATATCACTGATAACATTCTAATTGCACATGAGTTGGTACACTCCCTTCACATGAGTTGGTACACAATTATATTGCAAAACTTTAATTTTTATACTTTTTTCTCAGTTAGAACTTCAACGGGTCCCTTGAAAGGCCTATTTAAACCCGCTCGTCCAAAACCTTTATAAAAAGGACCGCAAAACAAGTTTTAATCAAATTTTAGGAGTTCATGTAATTGATTAGGAGCTTTTCAACACAATTATATTGCAAAATCTCAATTTCTATACTTTTTACTCAGTTAAAATTCTAACGGGTCCATTGATTGGCCCATTTAGACCTGCTCGTCCGAAACCTCGACAAAAAGGACCGTAAAACCTCAATTTCTGTACTTTTTACTTAGTTAAAATTCTAACGGGTCCATTGAAAGGCCCATTTAGACCTGCTCGTCCGAAACCTTGACAAAAAGGACCGCAAAAATAGATTTAATCAAATTTTAAGAGTTCAAAAAATTGATTAGGAGCTTCTCAACACAATTATATTGAAAAACCTCAATTTTATACTTTTTACTCAGTTAAAATTCCAACGGGCCCATTGATAGGCCCATTTAGAACTGCTCGTCCGAAACCTCTACCAAAAGGACCGCAAAAATGTTTTATTCAAATATTAGAAGTTCAAATAATTGATTAGGATCTTTTCAACGCAATTATATTGCAAAACCTCAATTTCTGTACTTTTTACATTGTTAAAATTTCAACGGGTTCATTGAAAGGCCCATTTCGACCCGCTCGTCCGAAACCTCTACAAAAAGGACTGCAAAACAAGTTTTAATCAAACTTTAGGAGTCCATGTAATTGATTAGGAGCTTTCCAACACAATTATATTGCAAAACCTCAATTTCTGTTCGTTTTACTTAGTTAAATTTCCAACGCGTCCATTGAAAGGCCCATTTAGACCTGCTCGTCTGAAACCTCGACAAAAAGGATCGCAAAACAAGTTTTAATCAAATTTTAGGAGTTCAAATAAATGATTTGGAGCTTTTCAACACAATTATATTGCAAAATTCAATTTTTATACTTTTTACTCAGTTAAAATTCTAACGGGTCCATTAAAAGGCCCATTTCGACCCGCTCGTCCGAAAACTCGACAAAAGGACCACAAAACAAGTTTTAATCAAATTTTAGGAGTTCATGTAATTGAATAGGAGCTTTTCAACACAATTATATTGCAAAACCTCAATTTCTGTACTTTTGACTCAGTTAAAATTCCAACGGGTCCATTGAAAGCCCCAATTAGACATTCTCGTCTGAAACCTCGACAAAAAGGACTGCAAAACAAGTTTTAATCAAATTTTAGGAGTTCAAATAAATGATTAGGAGCTTTTCAACACAATTATATTGCAAAACTTTAATTTTTATACTTTTTACTCAGTTAGAATTTCAACGGGTCCCTTGAAAGGCCCATTTAGACCCGCTCGTCCGAAACCTTTATAAAAAGGACCACAAAAAAGTTTTAATCAAATTTTAGGTAGTTCATGTAATTTATTAGGAGGTTTTCAACACAATTATATTGCAAAACCTCAATTTCTATACTTTTTACTCAGTTAAAATTCTAACGGGTTTATTGAAAGGCCCATTTAGACCTGCTCGTCCGAAACCTTGACAAAAAGGACCGCAAAAATTGTTTTAATCAAATTTTAGGAGTTCAAATAATTGATTAGGAGCTTTTCAACACAATTATATTGAAAAACCTCAATTTTATACTTTTTACTCAGTTAAAATTCCAACGGGTCCATTGAAAGGCCCATTTCGACCCGCTCGTCCGAAACCTCTACAAAAAGGACTGCAAAACAAGTTATAATCAAACTTTAGGAGTCCATGTAATTTATTAGGAGCTTTTCAACGCAATTATATTGCAAAACCTCAATTTCTGTACTTTTTACTCAGTTAAAATTCCAACAGGTCCATTGAAAGGCCTATTTTGACCCACTCGTCCGAAACCTCTACAAAAGGACTGCAAAACACGTTTTAATCAAATTTTAGGAGTTCATGTAATTGATTAGGAGCTTTTCAACACAATTATATTGCAAAACCTCAATTTCTGTACTTTTTACTCAGTTAAAATTCTAACAGGTCCTTTGAAAGGCCCATTTCGACCCGGTCGTCCGAAACCTCTACAAAAAGAACTACAAAACACGTTTTAATCAAATTTTAGGAGTTCATGCAATTGATTAGGAGCTTATCAACATATTTATATTGCAAAACCTCAATTTATGTACTGTTTACTCAGTTAAAATTTCAACGGGTCCATTGAAAGGCCCATTTGGACCCGCTCGTCCGAAACCACTACAAAAAGGACTGCAAAAAAAGTTTTAATCAAATTTCAGGAGTTTATGTAATTGATTAGGAGCTTTTCAACACAATTATATTGCAAAAAATCAATTTCTATACTTTTTACTCAGTTAAAATTCCAACGGGTCCATTAAAAGGCCTATTTCGACCCGCTCGTCCGAAACCTCGACAAAAAGGACCGCAAAACAAGTTTTAATCAAACTTTAGGAGTTCATGTAATTGATTAGGATATTTTCAACACAATTATATTTGTTGAGTGGATCGAAAGATCGATATTTACCAAGAGGGGGGGGTGAATTGGAAATTTGAAGGATTGTAGTGGAAATTGGCAAATTAAAATTGAAGGACAAGGAATTTAGAGTGGTTCAAGTTCCAAATGAACTCTACATCCACTACCTTAGTCTCACTAAGGATTTGCAACAATTTCACTAAATTGATCTTCCCCTTTTCTAGGACAAGGAGGCAACCCTTTACAATATCGGTTGATTTTTCTACCCAAAAATCAACCCAACCCTCACACAAGAGAACAAAGGAATTTGTAGGCTAATTAGGTATCTCTCAATACAAATGATAGCCCCAATACAAGCACTCAACCCAATTTTACAAAATAAGAATGAAGAACACAAATTGGGATTTTACACAAATTTGGGATTTTTGCTCTAATGCTTGAATTTGATGTTTGGATGTTTGCTTGAAGTTCAATAGTTGTTGCTGATGCTTTTGGATGTCCCTTTTATACCTTCTCATTGATTTCTAGCCGTTTGAGTGGTTGGAGAAGTAATTGGAGCCGTTGGAACCCTCTCTTACCACCATAAATGTTGTCTGCACCAACCCGTTTCGGAACACGGGAAACCTGTTTCGGAACGGACTAAAATAGAAAGAGCCGTTGGGGTGCATTTAAGAGCCCGTTTCGAAACGCCTTAGGGCCGTTTCGGAACGGTTTTGCCACTGTAAAAGGGTCGTTTCGGAACGGTCCTAGACCGTTTCGAAACGCCTTAACGGTTTTGATAAAATCAGTTAAGACATACAACGGTCATATTTTTCAAACTGAAACCTAGCCCCTGTTTCGGAACGGTATTGATCCGTTTCGAAACGGAATGGCTACTGTCAAAGGGTCGTTTCGGAACGGGCCTTAGCCGTTTCGAAACACCCCTTATATATTAAAAAAATCTGAAATATTTGAATTAATTTAACCCTTTTTTTTAATCCAACATGAAGAACAGTTTTGAAACGAGGTGAGCCGTTTCGAAACGCTTCCAGGTGTTTCGATACCCGTATCGGAACGGTGGTCGACAGTGGTGAAACTGTTTCGAAACGCCTTGAGGCCGTTTCGGAACGGGTACATGGAAACCACTGTTTTGACTTGAAACACTTAGAAAAATAATTGGAAAAGTATGTTTTTAACTTAGGCATATTATAAAAATTATATGGGGATATTTTTAGGACTTAAAATTCGTTTAGACTTTTAATTTAGTCCTTAGGTTTTTAGTTATATCAAAATTAAAATATTTGTTTCACAATCTCCCCCTTTTTGATATAACAAAACCAAAGTTAGAATTTTTGAGAATTTGGAAAGTTTTGAACATATTCTAACTCCCCCTTAATTTAAGATAGGTTTTTTTAAAAAATTTTGATTTGAAGTTTAAACCTTTTAAAAATTAAAAACGAATTTTAGTGTTGTGGCTCTTAAATTTCTTCTCCCCCTTTTTGTTAGATCAAAAAGAATAACATAAGCTCATAGAGAAGATAAAAGATTAGAACCAATAAGCAATAATAAGCAACCATAAATTCATAACCAAAATATCCAAAACATAATTCAAAACGTTAAGTTCAATATAATTCAAACAACAAAATCCCAAAATAAAATAGTCATAAGCATAGGTCTTAAAACATGATAAAACATAAGATGCAATCTAAATCCTAAAAAGCATAAATAATATGATATGAAATGAAGATCCTAAGCCTCGTCATCATCATCCTCGTCATCCTCATCGTCATCGTCCTTGGCTTGAGAACGTTGAAACTTCGTCCATTGCCCAAAGAGAGTGGAGAAGGAGAGATCCAAATTGGAATGAGAAGTTTCAAGAGAACTAAGACGATTCTCGACATTCGACAAACGATTGCCCATTGTTTCAAAGCCCGAAGTAATGCGAGTGTCCAAAGCATCGAACCGAGAGTCCAAGGCATTGAAACGCTCGGTAAGGAAAGCCGTGAGGGCATCATTGTTCGCGGCTTGAACTTGCGGTGGAGGAGAAACAAGAGGAGGATCCGCTTCTCTATCAACTCTTTCCCAAATACCATTCACATAATGGAACCCGGACTTGCGAAGGGAAGATTCACCTATCTTGGTCTTGCGAGGTTCCGGAGAGTCGTAGGTACAATCAATACCGAGATGGTGAAATAGGGCGCTCAAGACAATGCCATAAGTGAAGGATGTCAACTCATTTGTGTCAATAAGCTTGATGTTATTGACAATCTCGGCAAAGATGATCTTAGGGACATTTGGGCGCTCACCCCTACAGAAACACTCTAACCAAAAATAATCTCGTTGACGGATATGGGAATATTTACCGCCGGAAGGGCAAATAAACCAAGAGACCATTAAGTGAAGGACACGATCATGCACATCAAGGTTAAGAGCTTTCCCGGTAAAAGTGCCAAAGTGGCGTTCATCCTCAAGACCCTCATTTTTCAGTTTAAGAGCAGACTCTAAAAGTTTAACATTTATAACAACCTTTTTGCCTAGCAAGGATGACTCAATCCCTATGATCTCGGTTTTGGACTCATCATAAAGAAAGTGAGCATTAGACTAAAAGATGAGTACCATATTTTTGTAGCAAACATCCGGAAGGCTCAAGAAATCCATGAGATTCCACTCATCCAAACGAGGAAGATAACGAAAAAGGAATCGCTCGGAATTGAGGAATTCAAGATCGATAACACGTTCCTTACGAACCGCGAAATCCTTGACATAAGCAAAGCGAGCACGTGCTTCCGAAGTTTTGAAGGATTTCTGAAAAAGCTGAGTGAGATTCGGACGAATGCTCGATTCACCGGATTGAACGGCCTTGCGCTTTTTGTTCGATTGATCCGCCATCTAAAAACATTAAGCAAGTGTTTTAAAATTGAGTGTATGCATTGATAATTAAAATCAATCCAATAAGAAATCCCACTTAGGTTTTTGAAAACAAAATTAAAATAAAACAGTGTTTAAAAAAAAGACGATTGAAAAATTTTATATTCGAATCAAAAATTTTGGGATTTGAAAAAATTTTCACAAGATTTTGAAAACCCACAACAAAAACGTATAATTTATACAAAAATAAGATTTTCTATCCTATGATTCGAACATGAATTGAAAGAAAAGAGAAAAATTGAAAAATTACCTTAGTTTGGGATTTTGGATGATTTTGAAGAAATCATTGCACAAGATTGATGAAACTTGCTTAGACTTGAGTTGAAGATTAAAACCCCTCACAATTTGGTGAAAATCAAGGAGTTTGAGAGGGTATTTATAGAGAGGGAGGCGGTTTAGGGTTTTAGAGTTTGATAAAAAAAAGTAAATTTGTATCATTAAAAGCCCTAGATATAGCAATCCGCGATGCCGTTTCGGAACGGTCAAGACCGTTTCGGAACGGGCGGCTAGGGTTTTGACCATTTTAAAACCATAAACAGAACGTTTCGATACGCAGTTGACCGTATCGAAACTCCCTTTGACCCGTATCGGAACGCGTTCCGATACACCCCCTTGGCAGAATCAAAAACGTTTCGGAACGCTATTAGGCGTTTCGAAACGCCCTCTTCTCAGAACGTGATTTAAGGTACCCGTATCGAAACGGGTTCACCTGTTTCGATACACCTGGGCCTGGAAGTGCAGATGAGGCTCTAAAAATGCAGAAAAATGATCTTATAAGAGGCCTAACATGCATAAATGTCATGAATGAGCAGGCAAAACATATGTAGGCATAAACATACTCCCCCTAACTATAAGCATGGATGAAATTAGGAGTTTAAACACATCAACATGGCATTTCACAAAATCAAGCATATTTAAGCACAAAAGAGGTCCTAAAAGGTCAAGATAGGCTAGCTAGACCTAACTCTCTCCTAAGGGACCAAAAACGCTCTTTGTCTAAAGGTTTTGTAAAAATGTCCGCTAATTGATTCAAGGTGTCTACATACTCTATAACCACATCTTCCTTAAGGACATGATCTCTAATGAAATGATGCCTTATTTCTATATGTTTGGTTCTAGAGTGTTGGATGGGATTTTTAGTTAAGCATATTGCACTAGTGTTGTCACATTTTAGGGGTATGGTTCCAACTTTAATTCCATAATCTAAGAGTTGTTGCTTCATCCAAAGGACTTGAGCACAACAACTCCCTAAGGATATGTACTCGGCTTCGGTGGTAGATAAGGCTACACTATTTTGTTTCTTAGAGAACCAAGATATGAGCATACTACCTAAGAATTGGCAAGTTCCCGAAGTACTTTTCCTATCAATTTTGCAACCCCCATAATCCGCATCCGAATAAGCATGTAGGTTGAAGGTAGAGTCTCTAGGATACCAAAGGCCTAAACAAGGAGTGTCTCTAAGGTATCTAAAGATTCTCTTAACGGCTATAAGGTGAGACTCTCTAGGACTAGCTTGAAACCTAGCACACAAGCAAACACTAAACAAGATATCCGGTCTACTTGCGGTAAGGTAAAGCAAGGATCCAATCATAGAACGATAAAGTTTAGAGTCAACACACTTACCTCCTTCATCTTTGTCAAGCTTTGTAGATGAGCTCATAGGAGTGGCTTGAGGCTTTGCATTCTCCAAGCCAAACTTCTTGAGCATATCCTTTATGTATTTTGCTTGGTTGATGAAGGTGCCATCCTTCTTTTGCTTGATTTGGAGTCCCAAAAAGAATGAGAGCTCCCCCATCATGCTCATCTCAAATTCACCTTGCATTAGCTTAGCAAACTCTTGACAATGACATTCATTAGTAGAACCAAAAATTATATCATCAACATAAATTTGAACTACTAAAATGTCATTTTTATACATTTTTATGAAAAGTGTAGTGTCCACCTTACCTTTTTCAAAACCTTTTTCAATTAAAAAGTTTGAAAGCCTTTCATACCAAGCTCTAGGAGCTTGTTTTAAACCATAAAGAGCTTTGGTAAGTTTGAAAACATGATTTGGAAATTTTGAATCTTCAAAACCCGGTGGTTGTTCCACATACACTTCTTCATTTATAAAACCATTTAAAAATGCGCTTTTAACATCCATTTGAAAAAGCTTGAAATTATGATAACATGCATATGCAAGCAACATCCTAATGGCTTCCATTCTAGCTACGGGTGCATAGGTTTCATCAAAATCTATTCCCTCTTCTTGCGTGTAACCTTGTGCTACAAGTCTAGCTTTATTTCTCACAATGTTACCACTCTCATCTAGTTTGTTCCTAAAGACCCATTTAGTTCCTATTGTAGATTGATTACTAGGCCTATCAACTAATGTCCATACATTACTTCTCTCAAATTGATTTAACTCTTCTTGCATAGCCATAATCCAAAAGTCATCTTTCAATGCTTCTTTTATGTTTTTAGGCTCTATGCATGAGATAAATGCAACATGGTTCATTAATTTAAGAGAAGAACGAGTGGTTACCCCCTTGGATGGATCACCCAAGATTTCACCATCTTTGACATAGTTCAACTCCCTTGGGTAGCTCACTTCCTTTTCCTCAATAGCCAAGTCCTTCAAGGCTTCAAGAGGTGGATCTTGTGTGTCTTCTTCTTTTGGTTGAATCTCATCCTCCTTTGAAGTTTGACCTCCATCAAAGGCATTTATGATTCCTACATCATCATCATCACAAGAATCCTTCCTAGGAAGGAGGTTATCATCGAATACAACATGAATGGATTCTTCTACTACTAAAGTTCTTTTGTTAAATACTCGATAGGCTTTAGAGGTTAAAGAGTAACCTATAAAAATAGCTTCATCACTTTTTGCATCAAATTTACCTAAGTTATCTTTTCCATTATTTAAAACAAAACACTTACACCCAAAAGGGTGAAAATAGCTAATGTTAGGCTTTTTAGATTTTAAAATCTCATACGGTGTTTTCTTTAAAATTGGCCTAATCATTACTCGATTTACAATATAACAAGCGGTGTTTGTGGCTTCCGCCCAAAAATATTTAGGTAAATTATTTTCACAAAGCATAGTTCTAGCCATTTCTTGTAAAGTTCTATTTTTCCTCTCAACTACCCCATTTTGTTGAGGAGTTCGAGGAGCCGAAAAATTATGGCTAATACCATTTTCATTCAAAAATTCTTCAAACCCTAAATTTTGAAACTCGGTTCCATGATCACTTCTAATGTGTGAAATTCTAAGTTCAAGATCATTTTGGGTTAATTTTGAAAATGTGATGAATTTTTCCAAAGCCTCATCTTTAGTACTTAAAAAGAGAACCCAAGTAAATCTAGAAAAATCATCAACTAACACGAATGCATAAGATTTACCACCCAAGCTCATAGTCCTAATTGACCCAAATAAATCAATGTGAATTAATTGTAAGCATCTACTAGTAGAAACATCATTAATGGATTTAAAGGAAGACTTATGTTGTTTACCCTTAGAGCATGCATCACAAATTTTGTCATTTGAAAATTTAATTTTGGGCAAACCTCTAACTAGATTTAGAGAGACTAGTTTTTCCAAAACACTAATGCTAGCATGTCCTAGCTTCCTATGCCACAACCATGCATCATTTTCATTTTGAGCAACTAAACATGCATGAGATGTATGTATGTCATCTAAATGCACCATGTATATGTTTCCTATGCGATGACCTATGAGCATAATATTATTAGATTTAATGTCAACAATTTTGCATCCATTTTTATCAAATAAAACATTAAATCCTTTATCACACAATTGACTTATGCTCAATAAATTATGTTTAAGACCATCGACATATAAGACATTTTCAATGAGAATGGTAGAGTGATTACCTATGGAGCCAATACCTTTAATGTGGCCTTTGGAGTTGTCACCAAATGTTACTACTCCTCCACTTTTTGGCTTTAAATCCATGAATCGACTCTTGTCTCCGGTCATGTGTCTCGAGCATCCACTATCAAGGTACCATGAGTTTTGACTTTGTGCTTTGGCCTTGTAGCAATGCTCCCCCTACAAACAAAGATATTAAACCTTGATTTTTGGTACCCAAATCATTTTGGGTCCATGAGTGTTAGCTCCCAAAACCTTGGTTCCCTTAGGAATCCAAGATGACATAGCAATAATATTATTAGATTTTACAAGTTCCTTAGGAACCCATACACTTCTAATTCTTTTAGCTCTACTATGTCTAGGGTAGCTACTTTGTTTGTAGTAATTAGTCCTTTTCTTAGGTTGGTGTGTTCTAGAGGATTCTCCTACTTCATGTTTGACACTACCAACATTTTTTAAGGACTTTTTGAGCTCATTTAGCTCACCTAACACCTTTTGGTGTTCACTATTGCATTGAGACAAAAGATTATTAAGATCAACATTTTCATCTTGAAAGAATTTAAGTTCATCTTTTAATCCTAAAATCTTTTTCTCAAATTTAGAATTAGCTTGAGTGAGTGAGTCATTTTTCTCATTTAGCTCTAAAATGATTTTCTTGTTTTTAATGACCGACTCTTTAAACTTCTCAACTAATTCATCATATACCTCTTGCAACTCATCATATGCATCATTTAATTCTTCATATGAAAAATCTAAAGTAGATGAGTTAGAGGTTACCAAGGAGGAATCTTCCTCAAGTGCCATGAGACAAAGGTTGGCCACTTCTTGTTCGTCATCCTCCGATGACTCCTCATCACTCCAAGTAGCAAGTTTGGCTTTGAGTTTCTTCTTCTTCTCAAAGCTCTTCTTCTTGAGTTGAGGGCACTCCGAACGGATGTGGTCGGGTTGTTTGCACTCATAGCAAATGATGGGATCCTTTCCTTCTTCTTTGCTCTTGCTCTTGAAGTCCATTTTTCTTTGGATTTTTCTACCCCGGTTGGACCTCATGAATCGTGAGAATCGTTTGGCTATCATAGCCAATTCTTCAAGTTCGTCCTCATCACTAGATGAGCTCTCATCAAGTTGTGAAGCTTTAGCCTTGAGAGCTATTCCCATCTTCTTCTTCTTTTCAACTTCAAGTTTCTCTACTCTTTTCTCTTCTTTCTTTTTCTCATCTTCCCTTCCTTGCTTCATGATCTCATGAGTAAGGAGAGAACCCACAAGCTCATCAAGCTTTAATGTCTTCAAGTTCTTTGCTTCGATGATGGCGGTTCTCTTCCCATCCCAAGCTTCGGGAAGTGAATAGAGTAGCTTCCGGACAAGCTTGTCTTCCGGTATGATCTCTCCATAGCCCTTTAGCCCGTTGACAATTGTGGAGAATCGATCAAACATCTTTGACACCGTCTCATCGGGCTCCATCTTGAAATTTTCATAACTAAGATTGAGAAGTCCAATCTTAGTTTCCTTGACATCATTGGTGCCTTCGTAAGTGGTCTCAAGTGTGTCCCACACTTCTTTGGCATTTTCAATGGAGGAGACCTTTGAATAGATGTCCGGACCGAAAGCACAAAAAAGCATGTGGAGAGCTTTATCGTTGACTTGAATCTTCTTCCTCTCCTCTTCACTCATTTCGGCTTTCTTCTTCAACACCATCTTGCCTTCACCATCTTGCTTCAATGGAATGTATGGCCCATCCTCAATGACATCCCATACAAGGTAGTCACTTGACTTGATGAATAGCCTCATTTTGTTCTTCCAAAAGGAGTAGTTGTCACCATTGAAGAAAGGAGGCTTGGTGGTTGATTGTGACTCGTACATGCCGGAACCGGAGGTTGAAGCCATCTCTTGATATTTTGATGATCACACTCTTCCAAGGATCTCCTCTTGTGGTTGTTAATCCTCAAAGAGTTAAGCTCTGATACCAATTGTTGAGTGGATCGAAAGATCGATATTTACCAAGAGGGGGGGTGAATTGGAAATTTGAAGGATTGTAGTAGAAATTGGCAAATTAAAATTGAAGGACAAGGAATTTAGAGTGGTTCAAGTTCCAAATGAACTCTACATCCACTACCTTAGTCTCACTAAGGATTTGCAACAATTTCACTAAATTGATCTTCCCCTTTTCTAGGACAAGGAGGCAACCCTTTACAATATCGGTTGATTTTTCTACCCAAAAATCAACCCAACCCTCACACAAGAGAACAAAGGAATTTGTAGGCTAATTAGGTATCTCTCAATACAAATGATAGCCCCAATACAAGCACTCAACCCAATTTTACAAAATAAGAATGAAGAACACAAATTGGGATTTTACACAAATTTGGGATTTTTGCTCTAATGCTTGAATTTGATGTTTGGATGTTTGCTTGAAGTTCAATAGTTGTTGCTGATGCTTTTGGATGTCCCTTTTATACCTTCTCATTGATTTCTAGCCGTTTGAGTGGTTGGAGAAGTAATTGGAGCCGTTGGAACCCTCTCTTACCACCATAAATGTTGTCTGCACCAACCTGTTTCGGAACACGGGAAACCTGTTTCGGAACGGACTAAAATAGAAAGAGCCGTTGGGGTGCATTTAAGAGCCCGTTTCGAAACGCCTTAGGGCCGTTTCGGAACGGTTTTGCCACTGTAAAAGGGTCGTTTCGGAACGGTCCTAGACCGTTTCGAAACGCCTTAACGGTTTTGATAAAATCAGTTAAGACATACAACGGTCATATTTTTCAAACTGAAACCTAGCCCCTGTTTCGGAACGGTATTGATCCGTTTCGAAACGGAATGGCTACTGTCAAAGGGTCGTTTCGGAACGGGCCTTAGCCGTTTCGAAACACCCCTTATATATTAAAAAAATCTGAAATATTTGAATTAATTTAACCCTTTTTTTTAATCCAACATGAAGAACAGTTTCGAAACGAGGTGAGCCGTTTCGAAACGCTTCCAGGTGTTTCGATACCCGTATCGGAACGGTGGTCGACAGTGGTGAAACTGTTTCGAAACGCCTTGAGGCCGTTTCGGAACGGGTACATGGAAACCACTGTTTTGACTTGAAACACTTAGAAAAATAATTGGAAAAGTATGTTTTTAACTTAGGCATATTATAAAAATTATATGGGGATATTTTTAGGACTTAAAATTCGTTTAGACTTTTAATTTAGTCCTTAGGTTTTTAGTTATATCAAAATTAAAATATTTGTTTCACAATATTGCAAAACCTCAATTTTTGTACTTTTTACTTAGTTAAAATTCCAACGGGTCCATTGAAAGGCCTATTTAGACCTCCTCGTCCGAAACCTCTACAAAAAGGACCACAAAAATCAAATTTTAGGTAGTTCATGTAATTGATTAGGTGCTATTCAACACAATTATATTGCAAAACCTCAATTTCTGTACTTTTTACTCAGTTAAAATTTCAACGGGTCCCTTAAAAGGCCCATTTAGACCCGCTCGTCCGAAACCTCTACAAAAAGGACCACAAAAAAGTTTTAATCAAATTCTAGGTAGTTCATGTAATTTATTAGGAGGTTTTCAACACATTTATATTACAAAACCTCAATTTCTGTACTTTTTACACAGTTAAAATTCTAACGGGTCCATTGAAAGGCCCATTTAGACCTGCTCGTCCGAAACTTTGACAAAAAGGACCGCAAAAATAGTTTTAATCAAATTTTAGGAGTTAAAATAATTGATTAGGAGCTTTTCAACACAATTATATTGAAAAACCTCAATTTTATACTTTTTACTAAGTTAAAATTCATACGGGCCCATTGATAGGCCCATTTAGAACTGGTCGTCCGAAACCTCTACCAAAAGGACCGCAAAAATATTTTATTCAAATATTAGGAGTTCAAATAATTGATTAGGATCTTTTCAACGCAATTATATTGCAAAACCTCAATTTCTCTACTTTTTACTCTGTTAAAATTCCAACGGGTCCATTGAAAGGCCCATTTCGACCCGTTCGTCCGAAACCTCTACAAAAAGGACAGCAAAACAAGTTTTAATCAAATTTTAGGAGTTCATGTAATTGATTAGGAGCTTTTCAACACAATTATATTGCAAAACCTCAATTTCTGTACTTTTTACTCAGTTAAAATTCCAACAGGTCCATTGAAAGGCCCATTTCGACCCGCTCGTCCGAAACTTCTACAAAAAGGACAGCAAAACACGTTTTAATCAAATTTTAGGAGTTCATGTAATTGATTAGGATCTTTTCAACACAATTATATTGCAAAACCTCAATTTCTGTACTTTTTACTCAGTTAAAATTCAAACAGGTCCATTGAAAGGCCCATTTCGACCCGCTCGTCCGAAACATCTACAAAAAGGACTGCAAAACACGTTTTAATTAAATTTTAGTAGTTCATGTAATTGATTAGGAGCTTTTCAACACAATTATATTGCAAAACCTCAATTTCTGTACTTTATACTAAGTTTTGAAAGGCCCATTTCGACCCGCTCGTCCGAAACCTCTACTAAAAGAACTGCAAAACACGTTTTAATCAAATTTTAGAAGTTCATTGAATTGATTAGGAGCTTTTCAACACATTTATATTGCAAAACCTCAATTTCTGTACTTTTTACACAGTTAAAATTTCAACGGGTCCATTGAAAGGCTCATTTGGACCCACTCGTCCGAAACCACTACAAAAAGTACTGCAAAAAAAGTTTTAATCAAATTTCAGGAGTTTATGTAATTGATTAGGAGCTTTTCAACACAATTATATTGCAAAAACTCAATTTCTTTACTTTTTACTCAGTTAAAATTCCAACGGGTCCATTGAAATGCCCATTTAGACCTGCTCGTCCGAAACCTCTACAAAAAGGACTGCAAAATAAGTTTTACTCAAATTTTAGGAGTTCATGTTATTGATTAGGAGCTTTTCAACCCAATTATATTGCAAAACCTCAATTTCTGTACTTTTTACTCTGCTAAAATTCCAACAGGTCCATTGAAAGGCCCATTTCGACCCGCTCGTCCGAAACCTCTTCAAAAAGGACTGCAAAACACATTTTAATCAAATTGTAGGAGTTCATGTAATTGATTAGTAGCTTTTCAACACAATTATATTGCAAAACCTCAATTTCTGTACTTTTTACTCAGTTAATATTCCAACAGGTCCATTGAAAGGCCCATTTCGACTCGCTCGTCCGAAACCTCTACAAAAAGAACTGCAAAACACAGTTTAATCAAATTTTAGGAGTTCATGTAATTGATTAGGAGCTTTTCAACACATTTATATTGCAAAACCTCAATTACTGTACTTTTTACTCAGTTAAAATTTCAACGGGTCCATTGAAAGGCCCATTTGGACCCGCTCGTCCGAAACCACTACAAAAAGGACCGCAAAAACGTTTTAATGAAATTGCAGGAGTTTATGTAATTGATTAGGAGCTTTTCAACACAATTATATTGCAAAAACTCAATTTCTTTACTTTTTACTCAGTTAAAATTCCAACGGGTCCATTAAAAGGCCCATTTCGACCCGCTCGTCCGAAACCTCGACAAAAAGGATCGCAAAACAAGTTTTAATCAAATTTCAGGAGTTCATATTATTGATTAGGAGCTTTTCAACACAATTATATTGCAAAAACTCAATTTCTGTACTTTTTACTCAGTTAAAATTCCAACGGGTCCATTGAAAGGCCCATTTAGACCTGCTCGTCCGAAACCTCTACAAAAAGGACTGCAAAACAAGTTTTACTCAAATTTTAGGAGTTTGTGTTATTGATTAGGAGCTTTTCAACCCAATTATTTTGCAAAACCTCACTTTCTGTACTTTTTACTCTGTTAAAATTCCAACAGGTCCATTGAATGGCCCATTTCGACCCGCTCGTTCGAAACCTCTACAAAAAGGACTGCAAAACACATTTTAAAAATTTGTAGGAGTTCATGTAATTGATTAGTAGCTTTTCAACACAATTATATTGCAAAACCTCAATTTCTGTACTTTTTACTCAGTTAATATTCCAACAGGTCCATTGAAAGGCCCATTTCGACCCGCTCGTCCGAAACCTCTACAAAAAGAAATGCAAAACACGTTTTAATCAAATTTTAGGAGTTCATGTAATTGATTAGGAGCTTTTCAACACATTTATATTGCAAAACCTCAATTTCTGTACTTTATACTCTGTTAAAATTTCAACGGGTCCATTGAAAGGCCCATTTGGACCCGCTCGTCCGAAACCACTACAAAAAGGACCGCAAAAAAGTTTTAATCAAATTTCAGGAGTTTATGTAATTGATTAGGAGCTTTTCAACACAATTATATTGCAAAAACTCAATTTCTGTACTTTTTACTCAGTTAAAATTCCAACGGGTCCATTAAAAGGCCCATTTCGACCTGCTCATCCGAAATCTCGACAAAAAGAATCGCAAAACAAGTTTTAATCAAATTTTAGGAGTTCATGTTATTGATTAGGAGCTTTTCCACACAATTATATTGCAAAAACTCAATTTCTGTACTTTTTACTAAGTTAAAATTCCAACGGGTCCATTGAAAGGCCCATTTAGACCTGCTCGTCCGAAACCTCTACAAAAAGGACCGCAAAAAAAAGTTTTAATCAAATTCCAGGAGTTTATGTAATTGATTAAGAGCTTTTCAACACAATTATATTGCAAAAACTCAATTTCTGTACTTTTTACTCAGTTAAAATTCCAACGGGTCCATTAAAAGGCCCATTTCGACCTGCTCGTCCGAAACCTCGACAAAAAGGACCGCAAAACAATTTTTAATCAAATTTTAGGAGTTAATGTAATTGAATAGGAGCTTTTCAACACAATTATATTGCAAAACCTCAATTTCTGTACTTTTTACTTAGTTAAATTCCAACGGGTCCATTAAAAGGCCCATTTCGACCTGCTCGTCCGAAACCTCGACAAAAAGGACCGCAAAACAAGTTTTAATCAAAATTTAGGAGTTAATGTAATTGATTAGGAGTTCAAATAAATGATTAGGAGCTTTTCAACACAATTATATTGCAAAACTTCAATATTTATACATTTTACTCAGTTAAAATTCCAACGGGTCCACTAAAAGGCCCATTTAGACCCGCACGTCCGAAATCTCTACATAAAGGATCACAAAACAAGTTTTGATCATATTTTAGTAGTTCAAATAATTGATTAGGAGCTTTTCGACACAATTATATTGCAAAACCTCAATTTCTGTACTTTTTACTCTGTTAAAATTCCAACGAGTCCATTGAAAGGCCCATTTAGACCTGCTCGTCTGAAACCTCTACAAAAAGGACCGCAAAAATGTTTTATTCAAATATTAGGAGTTAAATTATTGATTAGGAGCTTTTTAACACAATTATATTGTAAAACCTAAATTTCTATACTTTTTACTCAGTTAAAATTCCAACGGGTCCATTGAAAGACCCATTTAGACCTGCTCGTCCGAAACCACTTCAAAAAATACCGCAAAACAAGTTTTAATCAAATTTTAAGAGATCGTGTAATTGATTTGGAGATTTTCAACACAATTATATTAAAAAAACCTCAATTTTTGTACTTTTTACTAAGTTAAAATTTCATCGGGTCCATAGAAAGGCCCATTTCGACCTGCTCGTCCGAAACCTCTACAAAAAGGACTACAAAAAAAGTTTTAATCAAATTTTAGGAGTTTATGTAATTGATTAGGAGCTTTTCAACACAATTATATTGCAAAACCTCAATTTCTGAACTTTTTACTCAATTAAAATCCCAACGGGTCCATTGAAAGGCCCATTTCGACCAACTCGTCCGAAACCTCGACAAAAAGGACCGAAAACAAGTTTTAATCAAATTTTAGGAGTTAATGTAATTGATTAGGAGCTTTTCAACACAATTATATTGCAAAACCTCAATTTCTGAACTTTTTACTCGGTTAAAATTCCATAATCAATTATTTGTACTCCTAAAATATGATCAAAACTTGTTTTGCGGTCCTTTATGTAGAGGTCCACTAAAATATGATCAATTATATTCAAAAACTTCAATTTTTATACATTTTACTCAGTTAAAATTTCAACGGGTCCACTGAAAGGCCCACTTAGACCCGCACGTCCGAAATCTCTAAATAAAGGACCGCGAAACAAGTTTTGATCATATTTTAGGAGTTCAAATAATTGATTAGGAGCTTTTCAACACAATTATATTGAAAAACCTCAATTTTATACTTTTTACTCAGTTAAAATTCCAACAGGCCCATTAAAAGGCCCATTTAGACCTGCTCGTCTGAAACCTCTACAAAAAGGACCGCAAAAATGATTTATTCAAATATTAGGAGTTCAAATAACTGATTAGGATCTTTTCAACACAATTATATTGCAAAACCTCAATTTCTGTACTTTTTACTCAGTTAAAATTCCAACGGGTCCATTGAAAGTCCCATTTCGACCCGCTCGTCCGAAACCTCTACAAAAAGGACTGCAAAACAAGTTTTTATCAAATTTTAGAGATTCATGTGATTGATTAGGAGCTTTTCAACACAATTATATTGCAAAACCTCAATTTCTGTAATTTTTACTTAGTTAAAATTCCAACGGGTCCATTGAAAGGCCCATTTAGACCTGCTCGTCCGAAACCTCTACAAAAAGGACCACAAAACAAGTTTTAATCAAATTTTAGAAGTTAAAATAATTGATTAGGAGCTTTTCAACACAATTATATTGCAAAACCTCAATTTATGTACTTTTTACTTAGTTAAAATTTCAACGGGTCCATTGAAAGGCCCATTTCTTCCCGCTCGTCTGAAACCTCTAAAAAAGGACTGCAAAAAACGTTTTAATCAAATTTTAGGAGTTTATGTAATTGATTAGGAGCTTTTCAACAAGATTATATTGCAAAACCTCATTTTTATACTTTTTACTTAGTTAAAATTCCAACGGGCCCATTGAAAGACCCATTTAGACCTGCTCGTCTGAAACCTCTACAAAAAGGACCGCAAAAATGTTTTATTCAAGTATTAGGAGTTAAAATAACTGATTAGGAGCTTTTCAACACAATTATATTGCAAAACCTCAATTTCTGTACTTTTTACTCAGTTAAAATTCCAACGGGTCCATTGAAAGGCACATTTAGACCTGCTCGTCTGAAACCTCTACAAAATGGACCGCAAAAATGTTTTATTCAAATATTAGGAGTTCAAATTATTGATTAGGAGCTTTTCAACACAATTATATTGTAAAACCTAAATTTCTATACTTTTTACCCAGTTAAAATTCCAACGGGTCCATTGAAAGACCCATTTAGACCTACTCGACCGAAACCACTACAAAAAATACCGCAAAACAAGTTTTAATCAAATTTTAAGAGATCGTGTAATTGATTAGGAGATTTTCAACACAATTATATTCAAAAACCTCAATTTTTGTACTTTTTACTAAGTTAAAATTTCATCGGGTCCATAGAAAGGCCCATTTCGACCCGCTCGTCCGAAACCTCTACAAAAAGGACTGCAATAAAGTTTTAATCAAATTTTAGGAGTTTATGTAATTGATTAGGAGCTTTTCAACACAATTATATTGCAAAACCTCAATTTCTGTACTTTTTACCCAGTTAAAATTCCAACGGGTCCATTGAAAGGCCTATTTCGACCCGCTCGTCCGAAACCTCTACAAAAAGGACTGCAAAACAAGTTTTTATCAAATTTTAGGAGTTCATGTAATTGATTAGGAGCTTTTCAACACAATTATATTGCAAAACCTCAATTTCTGTAATTTTTACTCAGTTAAAATTCCAACGGGTCCATTGAAAGGCCCATTTAGACCTGCTCGTCCGAAACCTCTACAAAAAGGACCGCCAAACAAGTTTTAATCAAATTTTAGGAGTTAAAATAATTGATGAGGAGCTTTTCAACACAATTATGTTGCAAAACCTTAGTTTTATACTTTTTACTCTTTTAAAATTCCAACGGGCCCACTGAAAGGCCCATTTAGACCTGCTTGTCTGAAACCTCTACAAAAAGGATCGCAAAAATGTTTTATTCAAATATTAGGAGTTCAAATAACTGATTAGGAGCTTTTCAACACAATTATATTGCAAAACCTCAATTTCTTAACTTTTTACTCAGTTAAAATTCCAACAAGTCCATTGAAAGGCCCATTTCGACCCGCTCGTCCAAAACCTCTACAAAAAGGACTACAAAACAAGTTTTTATCAAATATTAGGAGTTCATGTAATTGATTAGGAGCTTTTCAACACAATTATATTGCAAAACCTCAATTTTTGTAATTTTTACTCAATTAAAATTCCAACGGGTCCATTGAAAGGCCCATTTAGACCTGCTCGTCCGAAACCTCTACAAAAAGGACCGCAAAACAAGTTTTAATCAAATTTTAGGAGTTAAAATAATTGATTAGGAGCTTTTCAACACAATTATATTGCAAAAACTCAATTTATGTACTTTTTACTTAGTTAAAATTTCAACGGGTCCATTGAAAGGCCCATTTCTTCCCGCTCGTCCGAAACCTCTACAAAAAGGACTGCAAAAAAGTTTTAATCAAATTTTAGGAGTTTTTGTAATTGATTAGGAGCTTTTCAACACAATTATATTGCAAACCCTATATTTCTGTACTTTTTACTCAGTTAAAAATCCAACAGGTTCATTGAAAGGCCCATTTCGACCCGCTCGTCCGAAACCTCTACAAAAAGAACTGCAAAACACGTTTTAATCAAATTTTAGGAGTTCATATAATTGATTAAGAGCTTTTCAACACATTTATATTGAAAAACCTCAATTTCTGTACTTTTTACACAGTTAAAATTTCAACGGGTCCATTGAAAGGCCCATTTGGACCCGCTCGTCCGAAACCACTACAAAAAGGACTCCAAAAAAGTTTTAATCAAATTTCAGGAGTTTATGTAATTGATTATGAGCTTTTCAACACAATTATATTGCAAAACCTCAATTTCTGTACTTTTTACTTAGTTAAATTCCAACGGGTCCATTAAAAGGCCCATTTCGACCTGCTCGTCCGAAACCTCGACAAAAAGGACCGCAAAACAATTTTTAATCAAATTTAAGGAGTTAATGTAATTGAATAGGAGCTTTTCAACACAATTATATTGCAAAACCTCAATTTCTGTACTTTTTACTTAGTTAAATTCCAACGGGTCCATTAAAAGGCCCATTTCGACCTGCTCGTCCGAAACCTCGACAAAAAGGACCGCAAAACAAGTTTTAATCAAATTTTAGGAGTTAATGTAATTGATTAGGAGTTCAAATAAATGATTAGGAGCTTTTCAACACAATTATATTGCAAAACTTCAATATTTATACATTTTACTTAGTTAAAATTCCAACGGGTCCACTAAAAGGCCCATTTAGACCCGCACGTCCGAAATCTCTACATAAAGGATCACAAAACAAGTTTTGATCATATTTTAGTAGTTCAAATAATTGATTAGGAGCTTTTCGACACAATTATATTGCAAAACCTCAATTTATGTACTTTTTACTCTGTTAAAATTCCAACGAGTCCATTGAAAGGCCCATTTAGACCTGCTCGTCTGAAACCTCTACAAAAAGGACCGCAAAAATGTTTTATTCAAATATTAGGAGTTCAAATTATTGATTAGGAGCTTTTCAACACAATTATATTGTAAAATCTAAATTTCTATACTTTTTACTCAGTTAAAATTCCAACGGGTCCATTGAAAGACCCATTTAGACCTGCTCGTCCGAAACCACTTCAATAAATACCGCAAAACAAGTTTTAATCAAATTTTAAGAGATCGTGTAATTGTTTTGGAGATTTTCAACACAATTATATTAAAAAACCTCAATTTTTGTACTTTTTACTAAGTTAAAATTTCATCGGGTCCATAGAAAGGCCCATTTCGACCTGCTCGTCCGAAACCTCTACAAAAAGGACTACAAAAAAAGTTTTAATCAAATTTTAGGAGTTTATGTAATTGATTAGGAGCTTTTCAACACAATTATATTGCAAAACCTCAATTTCTGTACTTTTTACTCAGTTAAAATTCCAACGGGTCCATTGAAAGGCCCATTTTGACCAACTCTTCCGAAACCTCGACAAAAAGGACCGAAAACAAGTTTTAATCAAATTTTAGGAGTTAATGTAATTGATTAGGAGCTTTTCAACACAATTATATTGCAAAACCTCAATTTCTGAACTTTTTACTCGGTTAAAATTCCATAATCAATTATTTGTACTCCTAAAATATGATCAAAACTTGTTTTGCAGTCCTTTATGTAGAGGTCCACTAAAATATGATCAATTATATTCAAAAACTTCAATTTTTATACATTTTACTCAGTTAAAATTTCAACGGGTCCACTGAAAGGCCCATTTAGACCCGCACGTCCGAAATCTCTACATAAAGGACCGCGAAACAAGTTTTGATCATATTTTAGGAGTTCAAATAATTGATTAGGAGCTTTTCAACACAATTATATTGAAAAACCTCAATTTCTGTACTTTTTACTCTGTTAAAATTCCAACGAGTCCATTGAAAGGCCCATTTAGACCTGCTCGTCTGAAACCTCTACAAAAAGGACCGCAAAAATGTTTTATTCAAATATTAGGAGTTCAAATTATTGATTAGGAGCTTTTCAACACAATTATATTGTAAAACCTAAATTTCTATACTTTTTACTAAGTTAAAATTCCAACGGGTCCATTGAAAGACCCATTTAGACCTGCTCGTCCAAAACCACTTCAATAAATACCGCAAAACAAGTTTTAATCAAATTTTAAGAGATCGTGTAATTGATTTGGAGATTTTCAACACAATTATATTAAAAAACCTCAATTTTTGTACTTTTTACTAAGTTAAAATTTCATCGGGTCCATAGAAAGGCCCATTTCGACCTGCTCGTCCGAAACCTCTACAAAAAGGACTACAAAAAAAGTTTTAATCAAATTTTAGGAGTTTATGTAATTGATTAGGAGCTTTTCAACACAATTATATTGCAAAACCTCAATTTCTGTACTTTTTACTCAGTTAAAATTCCAACGGGTCCATTGAAAGGCCCATTTCGACCAACTCTTCCGAAACCTCGACAAAAAGGACCGAAAACAAGTTTTAATCAAATTTTAGGAGTTAATGTAATTGATTAGGAGCTTTTCAACACAATTATATTGCAAAACCTCAATTTCTGAACTTTTTACTCGGTTAAAATTCCATAATCAATTATTTGTACTCCTAAAATATGATCAAAACTTGTTTTGCGGTCCTTTATGTAGAGGTCCACTAAAATATGATCAATTATATTCAAAAACTTCAATTTTTATACATTTTACTCAGTTAAAATTTCAACGGGTCCACTAAAAGGCCCATTTAGACCCGCACGTCCGAAATCTCTACATAAAGGACCGCGAAACAAGTTTTGATCATATTTTAGGAGTTCAAATAATTGATTAGGAGCTTTTCAACACAATTATATTGAAAAACCTCAATTTTCTACTTTTTACTCAGTTAAAATTCCAACAGGCCCATTGAAAGGCCCATTTAGACCTGCTCGTCTGAAACCTCTACAAAAAGGACCGCAAAAATGATTTATTCAAATATTAGGAGTTCAAATAACTGATTAGGATCTTTTCAACACAATTATATTGCAAAACCTCAATTTCTGTACTTTTTACTCAGTTAAAATTCCAACGGGTCCATTGAAAGTCCCATTTCGACCCGCTCGTCCGAAACCTCTACAAAAAGGACTGCAAAACAAGTTTTTATCAAATTTTAGAGATTCATGTGATTGATTAGGAGCTTTTCAACACAATTATATTGCAAAACCTCAATTTCTGTAATTTTTACTTAGTTAAAATTCCAACGGGTCCATTGAAAGGCCCATTTAGACCTGCTCGTCCGAAACCTCTACAAAAAGGACCACAAAACAAGTTTTAATCAAATTTTAGAAGTTAAAATAATTGATTAGGAGCTTTTCAACACAATTATATTGCAAAACCTCAATTTATGTACTTTTTACTTAGTTAAAATTTCAACGGGTCCATTGAAAGGCCCATTTCTTCCCGCTCGTCTGAAACCTCTAAAAAAGGACTGCAAAAAACGTTTTAATCAAATTTTAGGAGTTTATGTAATTGATTAGGAGCTTTTCAACAAGATTATATTGCAAAACCTCATTTTTATACTTTTTACTTAGTTAAAATTCCAACGGGCCCATTGAAAGACCCATTTAGACCTGCTCGTCTGAAACCTCTACAAAAAGGACCGCAAAAATGTTTTATTCAAGTATTAGAAGTTAAAATAACTGATTAGGAGCTTTTCAACACAATTATATTGCAAAACCTCAATTTCTGTACTTTTTACTCAGTTAAAATTCCAACGGGTCCATTGAAAGGCACATTTAGACCTGCTCGTCTGAAACCTCTACAAAATGGACCGCAAAAATGTTTTATTCAAATATTAGGAGTTCAAATTATTGATTAGGAGCTTTTCAACACAATTATATTGTAAAACCTAAATTTCTATACTTTTTACCCAGTTAAAATTCCAACGGGTCCATTGAAAGACCCATTTAGACCTACTCGACCGAAACCACTACAAAAAATACCGCAAAACAAGTTTTAATCAAATTTTAAGAGATCGTGTAATTGATTAGGAGATTTTCAACACAATTATATTCAAAAACCTCAATTTTTGTACTTTTTACTAAGTTAAAATTTCATCGGGTCCATAGAAAGGCCCATTTCGACCCGCTCGTCCGAAACCTCTACAAAAAGGACTGCAAAAAAGTTTTAATCAAATTTTAGGAGTTTATGTAATTGATTAGGAGCTTTTCAACACAATTATATTGCAAAACCTCAATTTCTGTACTTTTTACCCAGTTAAAATTCCAACGGGTCCATTGAAAGGCCTATTTCGACCCGCTCGTCCGAAACCTCTACAAAAAGGACTGCAAAACAAGTTTTTATCAAATTTTAGGAGTTCATGTAATTGATTAGGAGCTTTTCAACACAATTATATTGCAAAACCTCAATTTCTGTAATTTTTACTCAGTTAAAATTCCAACGGGTCCATTGAAAGGCCCATTTAGACCTGCTCGTCCGAAACCTCTACAAAAAGGACCGCCAAACAAGTTTTAATCAAATTTTAGGAGTTAAAATAATTGATGAGGAGCTTTTCAACACAATTATGTTGCAAAACCTTAGTTTTATACTTTTTACTCTTTTAAAATTCTAACGGGCCCACTGAAAGGCCCATTTAGACCTGCTTGTCTGAAACCTCTACAAAAAGGATCGCAAAAATGTTTTATTCAAATATTAGGAGTTCAAATAACTGATTAGGAGCTTTTCAACACAATTATATTGCAAAACCTCAATTTCTTAACTTTTTACTCAGTTAAAATTCCAACAAGTCCATTGAAAGGCCCATTTCGACCCGCTCGTCCAAAACCTCTACAAAAAGGACTACAAAACAAGTTTTTATCAAATATTAGGAGTTCATGTAATTGATTAGGAGCTTTTCAACACAATTATATTGCAAAACCTCAATTTTTGTAATTTTTACTCAATTAAAATTCCAACGGGTCCATTGAAAGGCCCATTTAGACCTGCTCGTCCGAAACCTCTACAAAAAGGACCGCAAAACAAGTTTTAATCAAATTTTAGGAGTTAAAATAATTGATTAGGAGCTTTTCAACACAATTATATTGCAAAAACTCAATTTATGTACTTTTTACTTAGTTAAAATTTCAACGGGTCCATTGAAAGGCCCATTTCTTCCCGCTCGTCCGAAACCTCTACAAAAAGGACTGCAAAAAAGTTTTAATCAAATTTTAGGAGTTTTTGTAATTGATTAGGAGCTTTTCAACACAATTATATTGCAAAACCTCAATTTCTGTACTTTTTACTCAGTTAAAAATCAAACAGGTTCATTGAAAGGCCCATTTCGACCCGCTCGTCCGAAACCTCTACAAAAAGAACTGCAAAACACGTTTTAATCAAATTTTAGGAGTTCATATAATTGATTAAGAGCTTTTCAACACATTTATATTGAAAAACCTCAATTTCTGTACTTTTTACACAGTTAAAATTTCAACGGGTCCATTGAAAGGCCCATTTGGACCCGCTCGTCCGAAACCACTACAAAAAGGACTCCAAAAAAGTTTTAATCAAATTTCAGGAGTTTATGTAATTGATTCTGAGCTTTTCAACACAATTATATTGCAAAACATCAATTTCTGTACTTTTTACTTAGTTAAATTCCAACGGGTCCATTAAAAGGCCCATTTCGACCTGCTCGTCCGAAACCTCGACAAAAAGGACCGCAAAACAATTTTTAATCAAATTTTAGGAGTTAATGTAATTGAATAGGAGCTTTTCAACACAATTATATTGCAAAACCTCAATTTCTGTACTTTTTACTTAGTTAAATTCCAACGGGTCCATTAAAAGGCCCATTTCGACCTGCTCGTCCGAAACCTCGACAAAAAGGACCGCAAAACAAGTTTTAATCAAATTTTAGGAGTTAATGTAATTGATTAGGAGTTCAAATAAATGATTAGGAGCTTTTCAACACAATTATATTGCAAAACTTCAATATTTATACATTTTACTTAGTTAAAATTCCAACGGGTCCACTAAAAGGCCCATTTAGACCCGCACGTCCGAAATCTCTACATAAAGGATCACAAAACAAGTTTTGATCATATTTTAGTAGTTCAAATAATTGATTAGGAGCTTTTCGACACAATTATATTGCAAAACCTCAATTTCTGTACTTTTTACTCTGTTAAAATTCCAACGAGTCCATTGAAAGGCCCATTTAGACCTGCTCGTCTGAAACCTCTACAAAAAGGACCGCAAAAATGTTTTATTCAAATATTAGGAGTTCAAATTATTGATTAGGAGCTTTTCAACACAATTATATTGTAAAACCTAAATTTCTATACTTTTTACTCAGTTAAAATTCCAACGGGTCCATTGAAAGACCCATTTAGACCTGCTCGTCCGAAACCACTACAAAAAATACCGCAAAACAAGTTTTAATCAAATTTTAAGAGATCGTGTAATTGATTAGGAGATTTTCAACACAATTATATTAAAAAACCTCAATTTTTGTACTTTTTACTAAGTTAAAATTTCATCGGGTCCATAGAAAGGCCCATTTCGACCTGCTCGTCCGAAACCTCTACAAAAAGGACCGCGAAACAAGTTTTGATCATATTTTAGGAGTTTATGTAATTGATTAGGAGCTTTTCAACACAATTATATTGAAAAACCTCAATTTTATACTTTTTACTCAGTTAAAATTCCAACAGGCCCATTGAAAGGCCAATTTAGACCTGCTCGTCTGAAACCTCTACAAAAAGGACCGCAAAAATGATTTATTCAAATATTAGGAGTTCAAATAACTGATTAGGATCTTTTCAACACAATTATATTGCAAAACCTCAATTTCTGTACTTTTTACTCAGTTAAAATTCCAACGGGTCCATTGAAAGTCCCATTTCGACCCGCTCATCCGAAACCTCTACAAAAAGGACTGCAAAACAAGTTTTTATCAAATTTTAGAGATTCATGTGATTGATTAGGAGCTTTTCAACACAATTATATTGCAAAACCTCAATTTCTGTAATTTTTACTTAGTTAAAATTCCAACGGGTCCATTGAAAGGCCCATTTAGACCTGCTCGTCCGAAACCTCTACAAAAAGGACCACAAAACTAGTTTTAATCAAATTTTAGAAGTTAAAATAATTGATTAGGAGCTTTTCAACACAATTATATTGCAAAACCTCAATTTATGTACTTTTTACTTAGTTAAAATTTCAACGGGTCCATTGAAAGGCCCATTTCTTCCCGCTCGTCTGAAACCTCTAAAAAAGGACTGCAAAAAGAGTTTTAATCAAATTTTAGGAGTTTATGTAATTGATTAGGACCTTTTCAACACAATTATATTGCAAAACCTCATTTTTATACTTTTTACTTAGTTAAAATTCCAACGGGCCCATTGAAAGACCCATTTAGACCTGCTCGTCTGAAACCTCTACAAAAAGGACCGCAAAAATGTTTTATTCAAGTATTAGGAGTTAAAATAACTGATTAGGAGCTTTTCAACACAATTATATTGCAAAACCTCAATTTCTGTACTTTTTACTTAGTTAAAATTCCAACGGGTCCATTGAAAGGCCCATTTAGACATGCTCGTCTGAAACCTCTACAAAATGGACCGCAAAAATGTTTTATTCAAACATTAGGAGTTCAAATTATTGATTAGGAGATTTTCAACACAATTATATTGTAAAACCTAAATTTCTATACTTTTTACCCAGTTAAAATTCCAACGGGTCCATTGAAAGACCCATTTAGACCTGCTCGACCGAAACCACTATAAAAAATACCGCAAAACAAGTTTTAATCAAATTTTAAGAGATCGTGTAATTGATTAGGAGATTTTCAACACAATTATATTAAAAAACCTCAATTTTTGTACTTTTTACTAAGTTAAAATTTCATCGGGTCCATAGAAAGGCCCATTTCGACCCGCTCGTCCGAAACCTCTACAAAAAGGACTGCAAAAAAGTTTTAATCAAATTTTAGGAGTTTATGTAATTGATTAGGAGCTTTTCAACACAATTATATTGCAAACCCTAAATTTCTGTACTTTTTACCCAGTTAAAATTCCAACGGGTCCATTGAAAGGCCCATTTCGACCCGCTCGTCCGAAACCTCTACAAAAAGGACTGCAAAACAAGTTTTTATCAAATTTTAGGAGTTCATGTAATTGATTAGGAGCTTTTCAACACAATTATATTGCAAAACCTCAATTTCTGTAATTTTTACTCAGTTAAAATTCCAACGGGTCCATTGAAAGGCCTATTTAGACCTGCTCGTCCGAAACCTCTACAAAAAGGACCGCCAAACAAGTTTTAATCAAATTTTAGGAGTTAAAATAATTGATGAGGAGCTTTTCAACACAATTATGTTGCAAAACCTTAGTTTTATACTTTTTACTCTTTTAAAATTCCAACGGGCCCACTGAAAGGCCCATTTAGACCTGCTTGTCTGAAACCTCTACAAAAAGGATCGCAAAAATGTTTTATTCAAATATTAGGAGTTCAAATAACTGATTAGGAGCTTTTCAACACAATTATATTGCAAAACCTCAATTTCTTAACTTTTTACTCAGTTAAAATTCCAACAAGTCCATTGAAAGGCCCATTTCGACCCGCTCGTCCGAAACCTCTACAAAAAGGACTACAAAACAAGTTTTTATCAAATATTAGGAGTTCGTGTAATTGATTAGGAGCTTTTCAACACAATTATATTGCAAAACCTCAATTTCTGTAATTTTTACTCAATTAAAATTCCAACAGGTCCATTGAAAGGCCCATTTAGACCTGCTTGTCCGAAACCTCTACAAAAAGGACCACAAAACAAGTTTTAATCAAATTTTAGGAATTAAAATAATTGATTAGGAGCTTTTCAACACAATTATATTGCAAAAACTCAATTTATGTACTTTTTACTTAGTTAAAATTTCAACGGGTCCATTGAAAGGCCCATTTCTTCCCGCTCGTCCGAAACCTCTACAAAAAGGACTGCAAAAAAGTTTTAATCAAATTTTAGGAGTTTATGTAATTGATTAGGAGCTTTTCAACACAATTATATTGCAAAACCTCAATTTCTGTACTTTTTACTCAATTAAAATTCTAAAGAGTCCATAGAAAGGCACATTTAGACCTGCTCGTCCAAAACCTCGACAAAAAGGACCGCAAAACAGGTTTTAATCAAATTTTAGGAGTTCAAATAATTGATTAGGAGCTTTTCAACACAATTATATTGAAAAACCTCAATTTTTATACTTTTTACTCAGTTAAAATTCCAATGGGCCCATTGAAAGGCCCATTTAGACCTTCTCGTCCGAAACCTCTACAAAAAGGACCGCAAAACAAGTTTTAATCAAATTTTAGGAGTTAAAATAATTGATTAGGAGCTTTTCAACACAATTATATTGCAAAACCTCAGTTTTATACTTTTTACTATGTTAAAGTTCCAACAGGCCCACTGAAAGGCCCATTTAGACCTGCTTGTCTGAAACCTCTACAAAAAGGACCGCAAAAATGTTTTATTCAAATATTAGAAGTTCAAATAACTGATTAGGAGCTTTTCAACACAATTATATTGCAAAACCTCAATTTCTGTACTTTTTACTAAGTTAAAATTCCAACGAGTCCATTGAAAGGCCCATTTCGACCCGCTCGTCTGAAACCTCTACAAAAAGGACCGCAAAACAAGTTTTAATCAAATTTTAGGAGTTATAATAATTGATTAGGAGCTTTCAACACAATTATATTGCAAAAACTCAATTTATGTACTTTTTACTCAGTTAAAATTCCAACGGGTCCATTGAAAGGCCCATTTCGACCCGCTCGTCCGAAACCTCTACAAAAAGGACTGCAAAAAAAGTTTTAATCAATTTTTAGGAGTTTATGTAATTGATTAGGAGCTTTTCAACACAATTATATTGCAAAACAACAATTTCTGTACTTTTTACTCAGTTAAAAGTCTAACGAGACCATTGAAAGGCACATTTGGACCTGCTCGTCCAAAACCTCGACAAAAAGGACCGCAAAACAAGTTTTAATCAAATATTAGGAGTTCAAATAATTGATTAGGAGCTTTTCAACACAATTATATTGAAAAACCTCAATTTTTATACCTTTTACTCAATTAAAATTCCAATGGGCCCATTGAAAGGCCCATTTAGACTTGCTCGTCCGAAACCTCTACAAAAAGGACCGCAAAAATGTTTTATTCAAATATTAGGAGTTCAAATAATTGATTAGGAGCTTTTCAACAAAATTATATTGTAAAACCTCAATTTCTGTACTTTTTACTCAGTTAAAATTCCAACGGTTCCATTGAAAGTCCCATTAAGACATGCTCGTCCGAAACCTCTACAAAAAAGACCGCAAAACAAGTTTTAATCAAATTTTAGGAGATCATGTAATTGATTAGGAGATTTTCAACACAATTATATTCAAAAACTTCAATTTTTGTACTTTTTACACAGTTAAAATTTCAATGGGTCCATAGAAAGGCCCATATCGACCCGCTCGTCCGAAACCTCTACAAGAAGGACTGCAAAAAAGTTTTAATCAAATTCTAGGAGTTTATATAATTGATTAGGAGCTTTTCAACCCAATTATATTGCAAAACCTCAATTTCTGTACTTCTTACTCAGTTAAAATTCTAACGGGTCCATTGAAAGGCCCATTTAGACCTGCTCGTCCGAAACCTCTACAAAAAGGACCGCAAAAATGTTTTATTAAAATATTAGGAGTTCAAATAATTGATTAGGAGCTTTTCAACACAATTATATTGCAAAACTACAATTTCTGTACTTTTTACTCAATTAAAATTCCAACGGGTCCATTAAAAGGCCCATTTTGACCCGCTCGTCCGAAACCTCTACAAAAAGGACTGCAAAACAAGTTTTAATCAAATTTTAGAAGTTCATGTAATTGATTAGAAACTTTTCAACACAATTATATTGCAAAACCTCAATTTCTGTACTTTTTACTCAGTTAAAATTCCAACGGGTCCATTGAAAGGCCCATTTAGACATGCTCGTCCGAAACCTCTACAAAAAGGACTACAAAACAAGTTTTAATCAAATTCTAGGAGTTCATGTAATTGATTACGAGATTTTCAACACAATTATATTGCAAAACCTCAATTCCTGTACTTTTTACTCAGTTAAAATTCCAACGTGTCCATTGAAGTCTCAGATAGACCCTGCACGTCCGAAACCGATACAAAAAGGACCGCAAAAAGTTTTAATCAAATTTTAGGAGTTCAAAAAGGACCTCTACATAAAGGACCGCAAAACAAGTTTTGATCATATTTGAGGAGTACAAATAATTGATTATGAGATTTTCAACACAATTATATTGCAAAACCTCAATTTATGTACTTTTTACTTAGTTAAAATTCCAACGGGTCCACTGAAATGCCCATTTAGACTTGCTCGTCCGAAACATCTACAAAAAGGACTGCAAAACAAGTTTTAATCAAATTTTATGAGATCATGTAATTGATTAGGAGATTTTCAACACAATTATATTGCAAAACCTCAATTTCTGTACTTTTTACTCAGTTAAAATTCCAACAGGTCCATTGAAAGGCCCATTTAGACATGCTCGTCTGAAACCTCAACAAAAAGGGCCGCAAAACAAGTTTTAATCAAATTTTAGGAGATCATGTAATGTATTACGAGGTTTTCAACACAATTATATTGCAAAACCTCAATTCTTGTACATTTTACTCAGTTAAAATTCCAACGGGTCCATTGAAAGGCCCATTTCGACCCACTCGTCCGAAACCTCTACAAAAAGGACTGCAAAACAAGTTTTAATAAAATTCTAGGTGTTCATGTAATTGATTAGGAGCTTGTCAACACAATTATATTGCAAAACCTCAATTTCTGTACTTTTTACTTAGTTAAAATTCCAACGGGTCCATTGAAAGGCCCATTTCGACCCGCTCGTTCAAAACCTCTACAAAAAGGACTGCAAAACAAGTTTTAATCAAATTTTAGGAGTTCATGTAATTGATTAGGAGCTTTTCAACACAATTATATTGCAAAACCTCAATTTCTGTAATTTTTACTCAGTTAAAATTTCAATGGGTCCATTGAAAGGCCCATTTAGACCTGCTCGTCCGAAACTTCTACAAAAGGACCGCAAAACAAGTTTTAATCAAATTTTATGAGTTAAAATAATTGTTTAGGAGATTTTCGACACAATTATGTTGCAAAACCTCAGTTTTATACTTTTTACTCTGTTAAAATTCCAACGGGCCCACTGAAAGGCCCATTTAGACCTGCTTGTCTGAAACCTCTACAAAAAGGACCACAAATATGTTTTATTCAAATATTAGGAGTTCAAATAACTGATTAGGACTTTTCAACACAATTATATTGCAAAACCTCAATTTCTAAATTTTTTACTCAGTTAAAATTCCAATGAGTCCATTGAAAGGCCCATTTCGACCCGCTCGTCCGTAACCTCTACAAAAAGGGCTGCAAACGAAGTTTTTATCAAATATTAGGAGTTCATGTAATTGATTAGGAGCTTTTCAACACAATTATATTTCAAAACCTCAATTTCTGTAATTTTTACACAGTTAAAATTCCAACGGGTCCATTGAAAGGCCCATTTAGACCTGCTCGTCCGAAACCTCTACAAAAAGGACCGCAAAACAAGTTTTAATCAAATTTTAGGAGTTAAAATAATTGATTAGAAGCTTTTCAACACAATTATATTGCAAAACCTCAATTTATGTACTTTTTACTTAGTTAAAATTTCAACGGGTCCATTGAAAGGCCCATTTCTTCCCGCTCGTCCGAAACCTTTACAAAAAGGACTGCAAAAAGGGTTTTAATCAAATTTTAGGAGTTTATGTAATTCATTAGGAGCTTTTCAACACAATTATATTGAAAAACCTCAATTTTATACTTTTTACTCAGTTAAAACTCCAACGGGCCCATTGAAAGGCCCATTTAGACATGCTCGTCCGAAACCTCTACAAAAAGGACTGCAAAACACGTTTTAATCAAATATTAGGAGTTCATGTAATTTATTAGGAGCTTTTCAACACAATTGTATTGCAAAACCTCAATTTCTGTACTTTTTACTCAGTTAAAATTCCAACGGGTCCATTGAAAGGCCCATTTCGACCCGCTCATCCGAAACCTCTACAAAAGGACTGCAAAACAAGTTTTTATCAAATTTTAGGAGTTCATGTAATTGATTAGGAGCTTTTCAACACAATTATATTGCAAAACCTCAATTTCTGTAATTTTTACTCAGTTAAAATTCCAACGGGTCCATTGAAAGGCCCATTTAGACCTGCTCGTCCGAAACCTCTACAAAAGGGACCACAAAACAAGTTTTAATCAAATCTTAGGAGTTAAAATACTTGATTAGGAGCTTTTCAACACAATTTTGTTGCAAAACCTAAGTTTTATACTTTTTACTCTGTTAAAATTCCAACGGGCCCACTGAAAGGCCCATTTAGACCTGCTTGTCTGAAACCTCTACAAAAAGGACTGCAAAACAAGTTTTTATCAAATATTAGGAGTTCATGTAATTGATTAGGAGCTTTTCAACACAATTATATTGCAAAACCTCAATTTCTGTACTTTTTACTCAGTTAAAATTCCATCGGGTCCATTGAAAGGCCTATTTAGACCCGCTCCTCCGAAACCTCTACAAAAGGACCGCAAAACAAGTTTTAATCAAATTTTAGGAGTTAAAATAATTGATTAGGAGCTTTTCAACACAATTATATTGCAAAACCTCAATTTATGTACTTTTTACTTAGTTAAAATTTCATCGGGACCATTGAAAGGCCCATTTCTTCCCGCTCGTCCGAAACCTCTACAAATAGGACCGCAAAACAAGTTTTATTCAAATATTAGGAGTTCAAATAACTGATTAGGAGCTTTTCAACACAATTATATTTCAAAACCTCAATTTCTGTACTTTTTACTCGGTTAAAATTCCAACGGGTCCATTGTTTGGCCCATTTAGATCTGCTCGTCCGAAACCGGTACAAAAAGGACTGCAAAAAAAGTTTTAATCAAATTTTAGGAGTTTATGTAATTGAGTAGGAGCTTTTTAACACAATTATATTGCAAAACCTCAATTTCTGTACTTTTTACTCAGTTAAAATTCTAACGAGTCCATTGAAAGGCCCATTTAGACATGCTCGTCCAAAACTTCGACATAAAGGACCGCAAAACAAGTTTTAACCAAAATTTAGGAGTTCAAATAATTGATTAGGAGCTTTTCAACACATCTATATTTTAAAACCTCAATTTTTATACTTTTTACTCAGTTAAAATTCCAACGGGTCCATTGAAAGGCCCATTTAGACCTGCTCGTCCGAAACCTCTACAAAAAGGACCGCAAAAATGTTTTATTCAAATATTAGGAGTTCAAATAATTGATTAGGAGCTTTTCAACACAATTATATTGTAAAACCTCAATTTCTGTACTTTTTACTCAGTTAAAATTCCAACGGGTCCATTGAAAGTCCCATTTAGACCTGATCGTCCAAAACCTCTACAAAAAAGACCGCAAAACAAGTTTTAATCAAATTTTAGGAGATCATGTAATTGATTACTAGATTTTCAACACAATTATATTCAAAAACCTCAATTTTTTTACTTTTTACTCAGTTAAAATTTCAACGGGTCCATAAAAAGGCCCATTTCGACCCGCTCGTCCGAAACCTCTACAAAAAGGACTACAAAAAAGTTTTAATCAAATTTTAGGAGTTTATGTAATTTATTAGGAGCTTTTCAACACAATTATATTGCAAAACCTCAATTTCTGTACTTTTTACTCAGTTAAAATTCTAACGGGTAGGTGGGATGGGGTCTCTCGAAATTCTCTCAACTCTCTCGGGTCACTTTTGGGGGTTTTGCGTGTTTTTTTGCATTTTCCCCTTTTTGTTTCTTTTCTCCGCCGCATCTCCCTTTCCCTTTCATTCTTCTTACCCTAGCTTTCTTCTTTCTTTGCTTCTCTCTGCCGCCGCCAATATCACCAACACGCCGCCCGCCATCGCTTCTTTCCCCTCACCAGCCGGCGTTTACATCCACCACAAGACCCAAGATTTACAAGGTAATGGTACGATGAGACCCCATCCCAGCCCAACCCCGTTTTTCCCTGCTTTCAGTTCGAGTATTTTATATATTGATTTCAATTATTTTCTCCTTTCTTGTTTATTTTACTCACAATCTTGGTTTGTGTTTGTCTTGCGAGATGTTCTCATCCTCGGGATCTCACCGTTGTTTTCCCCTGTGCAACATCAAGGCCTCCACAGCCGGCAGAATGATACACCATGTTTGTATCATCCGCTTTCCTCCTTTGCTACCATGGCCAATCCAGCCTTTTTCCCAGCCACCATAATCTTATTTTTTTATTTTTATAATTTCTTTTTTATTTCCCCTTTCCGATCTAATGTTTGCCCTCTCTTTTGCAAGGTCTCTTCTTTTCGGGTTAGGGCTTCTGACGTACCATATCCGAATGGCCTCCACCATTCACCAAATTTTTTTCTTTGATTTAAATTTATTATTTCTGGGTTTTCTTTTCCTTTTTCATATTGTATTGTATATTTCTCTTATGTCCCTGATCTACTTTCTTCTTTGGATTTTTTTGACAGTGGTCTGCTTGTTCCCAGTCATAGCCGTGGCAATTTTGGCTTTAGGGCTATATCGGTTGACCAATCAGGAGATATGCCCTTCTCCGACGAGCTTCCGGCAGATCTGTTTCCTGCTTCGCCCTCCGATGACCAACGGTATAGTTCCCCCTCGATATTTCTTCCTTTTTTTCATCAGTGTTTATTTGATTTCTATGTTTTACTTATCTCTGTGGTGTTATGTCCTACCTATTAATTTTGTTAATTTTTATTTCAATTCCCTATTCTATTCCTTTATGAGGCACCATCTCTTAATTTGTTATTTGTTTTGGTTTAATCATATCCTCTGTCTATTTTGGTTTATTCCCCTGCCATGGTCGCCTCTTTCGAATATGTTTTTAATTTTCGTATGGCTATATCTGCTCATAATTTCTTCCTATTGTCTTGCCATCATTCGTTGTATTCCATCCACCTGTAATTGTACTTTTCTTTACTTGATTCTCTTATCTGTTCTCTTCTTATTATTTTTCCTATTTTGTTCTTTAACATTCTATTTTGCTGATCATCTTATATTATGTTGTTTTCTTTTCTACATACCATTCAATTTCACATCATCCTTGGATCTAGTATCTTTGTATATTTGGTTTGTTGTCCAACTTCAACCTATGGATTCTTTTTGTCAATTATATCATTTACTTATCTTATATTTTCTTACCACCATCCTCCAATTAAGGAACCATCGATCCCTTCTAAGGGAAATATATTCAAACCACCTTGTGGTATTTACCATTAAGTTTTACAATATGCCCATTTGGGCCTTCACTGTCTTCTTCACTTTGAATTTCTTTTATTGTACATACAAGTTTTATATATGCTTCCATTTCGTTAAAATAGCAATATTGCTTCATGTCCATCTTCTGTTAATTGTTAATAATATAAATTGCTTTCAGTTGTCCTCCAACTCTCCATATTATATTTTGGGATTATTCTGTTTTAACATATTGAATGATATATTATCCCTCTCTTCTTTCATGGTTTCTTTTATCATTTCTTACAATGGTTTTCTTATTTTTTACTCTATTATTTGCATTCTTTTCTTTCAGTTATTTGCTTTCTTATTCCATAACCCGAGGACCCGTCCTATCTTTTGTAAATTGACACCTGCTTTTGTTATAATACTTATTAGTAACCCTGATCATACTAAATTTCTCTCGGCTCTAACTCTTTTTATTTCTGTTTTGCATGTGCCTTCCACCTCATGCAACGACGGCAACCAACGAGGGCTTCATCAATTCTCCATTTGCGGAACCTTCAGTGCTCAAGCCATCCTAAATTTTACTTTTATTGCTTTATCATTGTACTATTTTATCGCCCCCTTTTCTTTGCTCTTTTGGTATGTCTTAAATTTCTTTGCCCCCCTTCTCTTTCTAATCCCGGTTTGTAATTATTTTCCTTTTTATGCTCTCTTGCTTCTCTTTTATATTCTTGCATGCTTTTATTTTTTCCTTCCTTATATGTGGTTATTCTCTGTTATTATTTATCTTCTAATATGCTTCTATCTTAGTAGGTTTTACGCTCTCTTCTTTGGTTTTCCTAATATTCTCTTTGCTTGCTCTCTATGTTTTCTTTTCTCGCTTCATGATTGTTCATTTAAATCCTTTTACTCTCTCTCTTGTTATATCTATTTTTCCTTTATTTCTTCTCCTATATCCATATTGCTTATTGTTAGTGTTTTATTTATAATTTATTATTCTCTTTTCATATTATCCATCCTATCAAAAAATGCTCTTTTCATACTATCTATATGCCATCCAACTACTGCATATTACTACACCTCTTTAGGTGCTTTCCTACCATCCCCTTTTGGGGAAATCAATTCGATCACCTTTAAGGTGAATACATTTAATCAAAAACAAGACTGGTTGAAAAAAGTTACAAAAGAATTTACTATTTCCCGTCCCATTAATTTACTCTATATATACATAACATATTATAATTTTTTTACTCGATTAACCTTCCATATGAGCAAAGTACCAACCATATTCTCCTACAAATCTATTGCCACCTTATGGGGCCACATATATCATTTTATTACTAAGCAAATTCCTACTATCTTTCCATCCTCTCCCCACTACCACCATAACTTTACTATGAATCTTATCATATCTCCAAATTTCTACTTGCCTCTTATATACCTTTTCATTAATTGGTTTATCAAACTATTACTTCCCCTTTCTTTCCTTTTACAATTTACAAACACAAAAATACTAAATCTACAACTAATTGATATATTCTTAAAATCATTATTAAATTTTTTTATCTTCCCTATCCTCCTCCATTACTACCATATTCTAACTATAAGAGTCACAATTCCTCATTATATTTATTCTAATTTATTTTTATTAAATTCACATTACCTGCCTTTGAGTGCCAATTTATTACCAATTCATTCCTCTCAATTACCATTTTCCTTAAAAAACTGATATCCTTCAATTACTCTCTCTATTCAATCTAGTTACCATAATAATAATACTTTCTTTCCTTTTCCCAATCTATATCACCCTAATTTTATTCTATCTTTATTCTCTTTTGTCAAATGTTTTATACATCCTTCATTAAATTCATATATTACCATATCTCCTTTTCATTTCTTGCCTTTTATTGTAAATCTATTTCTAAATTGCCTCTTTCCTTTAATTACTCTCTCTATTCAATCTAGTTACCATATTCATAGTACTTTCTTTCCTTTTTACAACCAACATTACTTTAAATCTTACCTTTTTCTAATCTCCAACTTAAATCTTCTTCTATATTTCTCCCTTTCCAACTTTATCCCACGCATTGCACTCCCAATTTTTGGGAATTTTATCAATATGCACTCCATATTTAACTCTTTCCAACTTCTATATTTCCCTTATTTGTTTCCCACTCACTACTTTTCTTCTACCAATTCTCTAACTTATAAGTCTCCACCTCCCATTATTTCCACTTTTCCCACTTGCAATTTTTCATCCTTCCCTACTCAGAATTACCAAATGGCATCCTCTTCTTCT
The DNA here is from genome assembly GCA_958450335.1 of Hibiscus tridactylites. Taxonomy (NCBI): domain Eukaryota; kingdom Viridiplantae; phylum Streptophyta; class Magnoliopsida; order Malvales; family Malvaceae; genus Hibiscus; species Hibiscus tridactylites. Next base: position 40,690,661 of record OY288281.1, read on the forward strand.
CTCCCCCAATTCACCGATTTGGACCTCACAAACGAGGAAGCTAATACCATCTATACCCCTGATTTCGATTTTTTCGATGAAGATCCTAAGACCATTCTGATTGGCAAGTTCATATCCTCAAAGCCAATAGACAACTGGACCGTCCTCTCAGTTTTTGAAGGAATCTGGAAGAAAAATCATCTTAAATCAATCTCTATCATTAGAGAATCCTTTTTCCGTATCAAATTTGCTACTCTAAGTGACAAAGATGATGTGTTTGAGAGAGGCCCATGGCTTCACAAAGACGAATGGATGGCCGTAGCTGATTATACACCTGGTAAAAACATGGACGAATACTCTTTCAATCCCATGAGGATTTGGTTCCGTATTCACTCTTTGCCCAAATCTTTTTTGGAGGATCATGACAGAGCTCACCTCGTGGGACAGTCACTTGGTGCCATGGTTGGCACGGTATTACGTACTGATACACGCAAAGAAAGAGGGAACATGACTGAATTCCTACGAGTGGAAATTCTTCTAGACATATCCAAATCGATTCGACGATTTCTCCTTATTGGGAAAGGCCCATGAACCACTTCTTGCCGTTTACAATATGAGCGTCTCCCCCTACTCTGTCATGGATGTGGCCTCATTAGCCACACGTTCGAACACTGTCCTACTAAGGCTACGACTAATCCAACAAAGCTCCAATACGGGGAATGGCTCCGCTGGCTTCCCCCGCGTCGCCGTGACCAGGGACCACGTGGTCGTATTCGTATTGTTGAGCATTCCTCTTCTGCCAACTGCAAACCACCATTAGGTATCTTCAATTTTTTAACATACATTCACATGATTTTCTGCCTTTCACTTAGATTACATTATAAATTGTTATTATACACAGCTCCTTTGGACAAGGGCAAAAATGTTGAATCCTCTGCTAATGTTGATCCAAACCCACCGTTAGGTACTATACCACATTTTTTCGGTTTCTTCTTATTAATTACCTTCCTCTATGTTGCTTTATTGATTCCTTTTCCTTATCAGATACTATGGACAAAGGGAAAGCTCCTGTCTATTCTGCACAAGATTCGGGTCTAAATTCTATTAAATACCATTATGTTTTTTTCCTTCAACGTTTCCAACAATTAAATCTTATTTCCTCTTTTACTGATTTTATAGGGAACCTCAACGAAGGGGATGTTGCGTCCTTTGCAGATCTCCCTATTGAGGAAAACAATAACAACGATGAGGTGGTGGGAGAGGAATCCTCGGATTTGCCTCCTACAAATGTCGACCTCCAGCAGCCCCCAAGAGCGCCACTGCCTTCAAGAGTCATCTCTCCTCAACCTTTGAACACCATTTACCCTGTTCAAATTGATCTGGACGGTCAAGACGATGGAGTGCCAAACTCTACTGCTCAGCAAGTGAGGAATCTGGATGAACAACTCAGTAAGCCATTTCTCCAAACCGGTATCTTATTATTTGATGATTTTGATTCATGGCTACTTAAGCATTATCCCAACGTTGCAGCTTCTGCTCCGGCCCCTATTCCCATTCCTCCGAACCGAGGTACTAAGAGACGCTCCCCCATCCATGTGGTCCTGCAGCCCAAAAAGTCTAGACCTTCTCCTTCTCCTACTTTGAAAGCTGGGATGAGCAGCGGAAAAAACTCTCCGGCGGCGGCTGATGCACAACCCCGCCGAGGGAAATGATCATTTTATGTTGGAACTGTCAGGGTCTAGGTAAGGCCCAGGATGTTCAACATCTCCAGCATTATGTTAAGCTTCATAAACCTGATTTACTTTTTTTATGTTAAACTAAACTCAAAAATACGGCTTATAGCTGTCTTGGTGATTTGCTAGGGATGGCCCTAGCTTTTTCTGTTGATTTTTCTTCTCAATGCTCTGGACTTGCTTTATTCACACTGAATAATAATAATATTGATATGCTTGCTTATTCGGATCGCTTTATTCATACTTATGTTAATTGCGATTATTCTTCATTTTACTTCACTGGTATTCATGGTTTCTCTGAAACATGTAATTAAACTAAAACTTGGGATCTAATAGATTCACTTAATACTAATGATGGTCAACCCTGGCTCATAGGTGGTGACTTTAACGAAATTATTTCTGATAATGAAAAACAAGGAGGCAGCCGTCGGCCTAGATCTCAAATTAATAATTTCCACCATTATCTTTCTCGTAATAACCTGTTTGATTGCAAACCTACAACGGGTTGGTTCACCTGGTCCAAAACGGGGCCTAAAACCCTACATTGTTTGAAAGATTAGATCGTTTTGTTGGGAATATGGCATGGAAAGCTTCCTTCCCCAAGTATAACATCATCACAGACTTTGATGCTAAATCAGATCACTGTTTTCTACTATTAAATACGGAGCCACCTTCCCTAACAAATCACCGTCCCTCACCAACCACATTCAGATTCGAAAACTGTTGGGCTTCCAATGATGAAGGCATTTCTGTCATCAAACAAACTTGGTCATCCACCAAAGGAAACACTTTGGATAAAATTAAAGCCATTGGCTTCTGCTTAGGAGACTGGCAATCCCAACAAAGATTTAAAACCTTTGGACGTATCAACCTTCTCACTAATAAAATTAATAAACTGCTACAACGACCCCTTTCAGCTACTGCCGAAAAAAGATATATCTCTGCCAAAACAGAGCTCCATAAACTTCTTGATGTGCAAGAAGCATATTGGGCACAACGTTCTCGTAACCTATGGCTTTCCCAAGGGGACAAAAATACCCGGTTCTTTCATGCCAGAGCTTCCAGTAGGAAGAAAAAAAATACAATCTCTAGCCTCTTTGACTCCAACAACGTTTGGTGCATGAATGATACCGATCTTATGGAAATTGCTTCCTCATATTTCCATAACCTTTTCACTTCTTCCAACCCACACTTTTTTGAACAATTTCTTTCAAAAATTACTCCCACTATTACGACTGCTATGAATGAGTCCCTTTCTAAGGAATTCACTCCAGAAGAAATTATCACCGCTTTTCGAGATATCGATCCTAGGAAAGCCCCTGGCATCGATGGCTTACCAAGCGGATTCTTTCGTCAACACTGGGATACTGTAGGACCAGATATCATAACACTCTGCCTTAATCTTCTTAAAGGATCAGCTGATATGGTGTCGGTTAACCAAACTATATTGGTCCTCATACCGAAGATCAAGGATCCCACTACTATGAGGCATCTTAGGCCCATTAGTCTTTGCACTGTAATTTACAAAATTATTGCAAAAGTTTTAGTTAATCGTATGAAACACACCATTCCATTCTGTATCAGCTCCAATCAAGCTGCTTTTGTTCAGGGACGCAATATCACAGATAACATTCTTATTGCACATGAAATAATTCACTCCATTAATACTGGTACCTCTAAATCTTCTCACGGAGCTGCTCTTAAACTTGATATGGAGAAGGCCTTTGACAGGGTCGAATGGTCATTCCTCGAAAACGTTATGAACCGTATGGGTTTTGCCTCTTCATGGGTATCTCTCATTATGAGATGTATTTCTTCAGTTTCTTTTACGGTTAAGGTCAACAATTCTTTCTCCCCATTGTTTCGACCTCAAAGGGGTCTCCACCAAGGAGACCCTTTATCTCCTTTTCTTTTTCTATTCTGTACCCAAGGGCTTTCAGCATTCTTGGCCGATGCTAAACAACAAGGACTACTTCCAGGACTAGGGGCTTGTAAGTATGGTCCCAAGGTTAAACACATCTTATTTGCTGATGATTGTATAGTTTTCCTTAATTCAAAACCTGATGAAGCTGCACACCTTAAGTTGGCTCTCCAGACTTATGGTTCTGCCTCTGGGCAAGCAGTCAACTTTGATAAGTCTACTATTTTTTACAATCCCCGTACTCCTTCCTCGACTTGTCAAACTATCAATTCTTATCTTCAAGTACGTAAGGTATCCAACCCTGGTGTCTTTCTTGGGGTACCTCTTCTTATTGGTAAAAATAAGACCCTAGCTTTAGGGTTTATACGTGACAAAGTTCACGATAGATTATCCAACTGGGACAAACAGCTTCTTTCCTTCAGTGGTAGGGAAATCTTTATTAAAGCAGTTTTACAATCTTTACCCCAATATGTTATGTCCTGTTATTTATTACCCCAAAATATTATTGATGATATGACATCTGCCATTCGACGATATTGGTGGTCTGGGAAATCCAACAAGAAAGGTTGGCATATGCTCCCTTGGGATTAGGTATGCTTGCCTAAATCTGTTGGTGGTATGGGTTTCCGGGACCTCAATAATTTTAACATTGCTCTTCTTGGCAAACAACTATGGCGTCTTATTTGCGAACCTGACTCCCTTTTGGGTCAAATCTATAATTTCAAATACTTCCCTTCAGGTAACATCCTTAATGCCTCTCGGCCTTCGCGAGGTTCATTTGCCTGGCAAGGTCTTTACAATGCTATGCAACACCTATTTGGTGGTTTCCTCTATCGTCCAGGTATTAATAGCAACATACGCATCCATCATGATATTTGGGGTGGTTCCTCGACTGTTCACCTCTATGGGGACTATGAACTATCGGAGGAAGTCCAAATTCGTTGTCGAGACTTTATGATGCGGAACCAAGCTGCCTGGGACCCTGTCAAAGTTCGTGCATACTTTACTGTGGATGATGCCAATGCCATTTTTTCTGTTCCTATCATTAATGACACTCGAGACACCATCCTCTGGAATCCCAACGATTCTAGTATCTAATCTGTCAGATCTGGTTATCTTTTTCTGCAACGTCCCCCTGAGCCTAGACTTCGTCCCCCTCGATTTTGGAAATTTATTTCTAAACTCAAGGTCTTACCTAAGGTTAAAACTTTTGGTTGGCGTCTGGGGGCAGAAGCCCTACCTGTTGGGGTTCGCCTTCAGACTTTTGCTCCAGACTCTGGTCCATGCCCCATTTGTAACTTTGGTACAGAGACGATCCTCCATGCTCTCCGAGACTACTCTGGTGCCTCGGAAACTCTTAAATTGATTGGTCTTCCCTCTTCTGTTATTAACAGATCCGCCTCCACGGGCCTTCAATGGCTTGAGGAAGGGGCTTCCCTTCTTCCTCCTGATCTCTTTGGACTCTTCTTAACTACCCTTTGGAATATTTGGAACAGGCGTAACGACTGGATCCATAATAAACATCTTCAACCCCCTTGGCTAATTGCCGTCAACTCTATCAGTCTTCATCGGGACTACTCTAACTCTATATCTTCCTCTTCATCACCCATCCCCTTGTCATCTCCTTCTCGATGGAGGCCTCCCCCTCGTGGTTTTATTAAAGTTAATGTGGATGGGGCTTTTGATCCTTCCACTCGTGTAGCTGCGGTTGGTGTTGTCGCTCGTGATGATACTGGGACGGTTGTTGGTGGCCTGGCTTTTCCGCTAGGCAGTTGTTCAGATGCTATTTCATCTGAAGGGAGAGGTCTTCTTGCCGGACTTACTTTTGCCCAATCTCAAGGATGGAGCCATTTGATTTTCGAGACAGGCTGTGCATCTCTAGCGAACAGGATCAACTCTCTTGGGCCAGATCTTTCTCCTTTGGGTCCGATGATTCTGCAGGCTCATTCTGCTTTGGAGGATTTTTCTGTAGCTCATGTTCAGTATGTTCGCTGTGAGGCTAATTTTGTTGCTCAAACGTTGGCTACCCATGCCCTTAGATCCATGTCTTCTTTGTCTTTTGGATCTATATACCCTGATTGTATTAAAAATCTTGTACTTTGCGAGGTTTAACCTCGTTTAATAATATATTTTCGGTACTCTTTTCCCCTTTTTAGGTTTCTCCATGCCTTGTGCCTGGGGATTTTAGTAGGGGTTTTTAATGAGGCCCGCTTTCTTCAAAAAAAAATTCTAACGAGTCCATTGAAAGGCCCATTTAAACCTACTCGTCCGAAACCTCTACAAAAAGGACCGCAAAAATGTTTTATTCAAATATTAGGAGTTCAAATAATTGATTAGGAGCTTTTCAACACAATTATATTGAAAAACCTCAATTTTTATACTTTTTACTCAGTTAAAATTCCAACGGGCCCATTGAAAGGCCCATTTAGACCTGCTCGTCCGAAACCTCTACAAAAAGACCGCAAAACAAGTTTTAATCAAATTTTAGGAGTTAAAATAACTGATTAGGAGCTTTTCAACACAATTATATTGCAAAACCTCAGTTTTATACTTTTTACTCTGTTAAAATTCCAACGGGCCCACTGAAAGGCCTTTTAGACCTGCTTGTCTGAAACCTCTACAAAAAAGACCGCAAAAATGTTTTATTCAAATAGTAGAAGTTCAAATAACTGATTAGGAGCTTTTCAACACAATTATATTGCAAAACCTCAATTTATGTACTTTTTACTCAGTTAAAATTCCAACGGGTCCATTGAAAGTCCTATTTAGACCTGCTCGTCCGAAACCTCTACAAAAAAGACCGCAAAACAAGTTTTAATCAAATTTTAGGAGATCATGTAATTGATTAGGAGATTTTGAACACAATTATATTCAAAAACCTCAATTTTTATACTTTTTACTCAGTTAAAATTTCAACGGGTCCATAGAAAGGCTCATTTCGACCCGCTCGTCCGAAAACTCTACAAAAAGGACTGCAAAAAAAAGTTTTAATCAAATTTTAGGAGTTTATGTAATTGAGTAGGAGCTTTTCAACACAATTATATTGCAAAACCTCAATTTCTGTACTTTATACTCGGTTAAAATTCTAACGAGTCCATTGAAAGGCCCATTTAGACCTACTTGTCCAAAACTTCGACAAAAAGGACCGCAAAACAAGTTTTAACCAAAATTTAGGAGTTCAAATAATTGATTAGGAGCTTTTCAACACAATTATATTTTAAAACCTCAATTTTTATACTTTTTACTCAGTTAAAATTCCAACGGGTCCATTGAAAGGCCCATTTAGATCTGCTCGTCCGAAACCTCTACAAAAAGGACCAAAAAATGTTTTATTCAAATATTAGGAGTTCATATAATTGATTAGGAGCTTTTCAACACAATTATATTGTAAAACCTCAATTTCTGTACTTTTTACTCAGTTAAAATTCCAACGGGTCCATTGAAAGTCCCATTTAGACCTGCTCGTCCGCAACCTCTTCAAAAAAGACCGCAAAACAAGTTTTAATCAAATTTTAGGAGATCATGTAATTGATTACTAGATTTTCAACACAATTATATTCAAAAACCTCAATTTTTGTACTTTTTACTCAGTTAAAATTTCAACGGGTCAATAGAAAGACCCATTTCTACCCGCTCGTCCGAAACCTCTACAAAAAGGACTGCAAAAAAGTTTTAATCAAATTTTAGGAGTTTATGTAATTTATTAGGAGCTTTTCAACACAATTATATTGCAAAACCTCAATTTCTGTACTTTTTACTCAGTTAAAATTCTAACGGGTCCATTGAAAGGCCCATTTAAACTTGCTCGTCCGAAACCTCTACAAAAAGGACCGCAAAAATGTTTTATTCAAATATTAGGAGTTCAAATAATTGATTAGGAGCTTTTCAACACAATTATATTGAAAAACCTCAATTTTTATACTTTTTACTCAGTTAAAATTCCAACGGGCCCATTGAAAGGCCCATTTAGACATGCTCGTCCGAAACCTCTACAAAAAGGACCGCAAAACAAGTTTTAATCAAATTTTAGGAGTTAAAATAAGTGATTAGGAGCTTTTCAACACAATTATATTGCAAAACCTCAGTTTTATACTTTTTACTCTATTAAAATTCCAACGGGCCCACTGAAAGGCCTTTCAGACCCGCTTGTCTGAAACCTCTACAAAAAGGACCGCAAAAATGTTTTATTCAAATAGTAGAAGTTCAAATAACTGATTAGGAGCTTTTCAACACAATTATATTGCAAAACCTCAATTTCTGTACTTTTTACTCAGTTAAAATTCCAACAGGTCCATTGAAAGTCCTATTTAGACCTGCTCGTCCGAAACCTCTACAAAAAAGACCGCAAAACAAGTTTTAATCAAATTTTAGGAGATCATGTAATTTATTAGGAGATTTTGAACACAATTATATTTAAAAACCTCAAATTTTATACTTTTTACTCACTTAAAATTTCAACGGGTCCATAGAAAGGCCTATTTCGACCCGCTCGTCCGAAACCTCTACAAAAAGGACTGCAAAAAAAGTTTTAATCAAATTTTAGGAGTTTATGTAATTGATTAGGAACTTTTCAACACAATTATATTGCAAAACCTCAATTTCTGTACTTTTTACTAAGTTAAAATTCTAACAGGTCCATTGAAAGGCCCATTTAAACTTTCTCGTCCGAAACCTCTACAAAAAGGACCGCAAAAATGTTTTATTCAAATATTAGGAGTTCAAATAATTGATTAGGAGCTTTTCAACACAATTATATTGAAAAACCTCAATTTTTATACTTTTTACTCAGTTAAAATTCCAACGGGCCCATTGAAAGGCCCATTTAGACTTGCTCGTCCGAAACCACTACAAAAAGGACTGCAAAAATGTTTTATTAAAATATTAGGAGTTCAAATAATTGATTAGGATCTTTTCAACACAATTATATTGTAAAACCTCAATTTCTGTACATTTTACTCAGTTAAAATTCCAACGGTTCCATTGAAAGTCCCATTTAGACCTGTTCGAACGAAATCTCTACAAAAAAGACCGCAAAACAAGTTTTAATCAAATTTTAGGAGATCATGTAATTGATTAGGAGATTTTCAACACAATTATGTTCAAAACCCTCAATTTTTGTACTTTTTACTCAGTTAAAATTTCAACGGGTCCATAGAAAGGCCCATTTCGACTCGCTCGTCCGAAACCTCTACAAAAAGGACTGCAAAACAAGTTTTAATCAAATTTTAGGAGTTCATGTAATTTATTAGGAGCTTTTCAACACAATTATATTGCAAAACCTCGATTTCTGTACTTTTTACTCAGTTAAAATTCCAACGAGTCCATTGAAAGGCCTATTTCGACCCGCTCGTCCGAAACCTCTACAAAAAGGACTGCAAAACAAGTTTTTATCAAATATTAGGAGTTCATGTAATTGATTAGGAGCTTTTCAACACAATTATATTGCAAAACCTCAATTTCTATAATTTTTACGCAATGAAAATTCCAACGGGTCCATTGAAAGGCCCATTTAGACCTGCTCGTCCGAAACCTCTACAAATAGGACCGCAAAACATGTTTTAATCAAATTTAAGGAGTTAAAATAATTGGTTCGGAGCTTTTCAACACAATTATATTGCAAAACCTCAATTTATGTACTTTTTACTTTGTTAAAATTTTAACGGGTCCATTGTAAGGCCCATTTCTTCCCGCTCGTCCGAAACCTCTACAAAAAGGACAACAAAAAAAGTTTTAAATAAACTTTAGGAGTTTATGTAATTGATTAGGAGCTTTTCAACACAATTATATTGCAAAACCTCAATTTCTGTACTTTTTACTCAGTTATAATTCTAACGAGTCCATTGAAAGGCCCATTTAGGCCTGCTCGTCCAAAACCTCGAAAAAAAAGGACCACAAAACAAGTTTTAATCAAATTTTAGGAGTTCAAATAATTGATTAGGAGCTTTTCAACACAATTATATTGAAAAACCTCAATTTTTATACTTTTTACTCAGTTAAAATTCCAATGGGCCCATTGAAAGGCCCATTTAGACCTGCTCGTCCGAAACCTCTACAAAAAGGTTTGCAAAAATGTTTTATTCAAATATTAGGAGTTCAAATAATTGATTAGGAGCTTTTAACACAATTATATTGCAAAACCTCAATTTATGTACTTTTTACTTAGTTAAAATTTCAACGGGTCCATTGAATGGCCCATTTCTTCCCGCTCGTCCGAAACCTCTACAAAAAGGACTGCAAAAAAAGTTTTAATCAAATTTTAGGAGTTTATGTAATTAGGAGCTTTTAAATACAATTATATTGCAAAACCTCCATTTTATACTTTTTACTCAGTTAAAATTCCAACGGGCCCATTGAAAGGCCCATTTAGACCTGCTCGTCTGAAACCTCTACAAAAAGGACCGCAAAAATGTTTTATTCAAATATTAGGAGTTCAAATAACTGATTAGGAGCTTTTCAACACAATTATATTGCAAAACCTCAATTTCTGTACTTTTTACTTAGTTAAAATATCAACGGGTCCATTGAATGGCCCATTTCTTCCCGCTCGTCCGAAACCTCTACAAAAAGGACTGCAAAACAAGTTTTTATCAAATATTAGGAGTTCATGTAATTGATTAGGAGTTTTTCAACACAATTATATTGCAAAACCTCAATTTCTGTACTTTTTACTCAGTTAAAATTCTAACGGGTCCATTGAAAGGCCCATTTAAACCTGCTCGTCCGAAACCTTTACAAAAAGGACCGCAAAAATGTTTTATTCAAATATTAGGAGTTCGAATAATTGATTAGGAGCTTTTCAACACAATTATATTGCAAAACCTCAATTTCTGTACTTTTTACTTAGTTAAAATTCCAACGGGTCCATTGAAAGGCCCATTTAGACCAGCTCGTCCGAAACCTCTACAAATAGGACCGCAAAACAAGTTTTAATCAAATTTTAGGAGTTCAAATAATTGATTAGGAGCTTTTCAACACAATTATATTTCAAAACATCAATTTATGTACTTTTTACTCGGTTAAAATTCCAATGGGTCCATTGTATGGCCCATTTAGACCTGCTCGTCCGAAACCGGTACAAAAAGGACTGCAAAAAAAGTTTTAATCAAATTTTAGGAGTTTATGTAATTGATTAGGAGCTTTTCAACACAATTATATTGCAAAACCTCAATTTCTGTACTTTTTACTCAGTTAAAATTCTAACGAGTCCATTAAAAGGCCTATTTAGACCTGCCCGTCCAAAACCTCGACAAAAAGGACCGCAAAACAAGTTTAATCAAATTTTAGGAGTTCAAATAATTGATTAGGAGCTTTTCTCACAGTTATATTGAAAAACCTCAATTTTTATACTTTTTACTCAGTTAAAATTCCAACGGGCCCATTGAAAGGCCCATTTAGACCTGCTCGTCCGAAACCTCTACAAAAAGGACCACAAAAATGTTTTATTCAAATATTAGGAGTTCAAATAATTGATTAGGAGCTTTTCAACACAATTATATTGTAAAACCTCAATTTCTGTACTTTTTACTTAGTTAAAATTCCAACGGGTCCATTGAAAATCCCATTTAGACTTGCTCGTCCGAAACCTCTACAAAAAAGACCGCAAAACAATTTTAATCAAATTTTAGGAGATCATGTAATTGATTAGGAGATTTTCAACACAATTATATTCAAAAACCTCATTTTTTGTACTTTTTACTTAGTTAAAATTTCAACGGGTCCTTGATACGATGCGATCAACCTTAGGAGTGCGCTTGGTGGATGACCCTGGCATATACCTGGGGGTTCCCCTTTTAATCAAACGTAACAGAACCACATATCTAGGTTTTGTGCGTGACAAAGTTCAATCCCGCATGAGCAAATGGGATAGCAATTTTCTCTCCTACAGTGGTCGAGAGATTCTTATCAAATCGGTGGCCCTGGCGATGCCTCAATACATTATGTCGGTCTACTTGCTTCCCCAAAACATCATAGACGATATCACCGCCTCCATACGCCACTACTGGTGGTCGGGGCACAATAACAAGCGAGGGTGACCGATTCTTTCCTGGGAATCCCTTTGTACTTCTAAAGTCGTTGGTGGTTTGGGGCTCAAGGATATGAAAGCCTTCAACGTTGCCCTCTTAGGGAGACAGATTTGGCATCTCATATCCAACCCCGAATCACTATTAGCACGCGTTCTTCGTGCTAAGTACTACCCCTCAGGTGATTTGCTTCATGCTCGAGCTGATAAACGGGCCTCCTTCGCCTGGAAGGGTATCAGTTCATCTTTACAGCTTCTTGGCCCAAGTTACTTTTGGTGGCCTGAGACTCGAAGAGATATACGCATCCTTCAGGATAAGTGGGGAGGTGACACACCGATCGCTTTGTTCGGGGAGTACACGGACAATGACGAGCTACCTGCCCGCTGTCGTGATTTTATGTCACGCGGCACTAATAATTGGGATGAAGGCAAGCTTCATCGTTTCTTTGACTGGGATGATGTTGACCGTATCCTAAAAGTTCCCATTGATTGTGCTCGTCAGGATACACTGGTCTGAGGACATCATGATTCTAGGACCTATAACATTCGCTCGGGATACTTCTTCCTAAAAGCGCCGTCTAGGCCGCTGGAACGACCTACGATACTTTGAAAGCTCATTGCCAAAGCCCCGACCTTACCCAAAGTCAGATCCTTCGGTTGGCGGGCAGGCTGTGATGCACTGCCAACTGGAGAACGTCTATGCACTATAAATCTTTCTGACGGCTACTGTCCATTTTGTCCGACGATTTTGGAAACTACCATGCATGCGCTCCGTGACTGCCCTGGGGCTAAGGAGGTTCTTTGCATTGTTGGACTCCCCACAACCATCTACTCTAGCCAGGTAACTTCAATAGCCTCCTGGTTATCTGATGGTACGTGATGTCTAAGTAGTGCGGATTTCGCGTTACTTTTGACATCTCTTTGGAACATATGGAATCGGCGGAATGACTGGACTCATTCCCAACGATTTCAGCCACCTTGGCTAACTGCTATGAATGCACAAGGTTTGCTACAGGATTATGCTCGAGCCAACAATCTCCAGGAGTCCCGCACCACGCCCATCGTTCCCGCCGATACCCCGCCGCGATGGAGACCGCCACCAGTGCACGCTATAAAGATCAATGTGGATGGTGCCTTTCACCCAGGATCGGGATCTGCAGCAGTCGGAGTCATTGCCCGTGACGCTCAGGGCTCTATCCTTGGGGGATGCGCTGTTCATGAAGCTGGTTGCAGTGATGCAGCAACGGTCGAGCTCCACGCAGTCATTGCGGGTATTATGCTTGCACGTGACAGAGGATGGCCAAAGGAGACCATCGAGTCCGACTCCGATGTAGTCGTCAACAAGCTCTCGAGATCAGCGGATGATTCTTCTCTTTTGGGTCCACAGATTGCGGATGCTAAGGTTCTCCTTCGGGCCTCTTCCGACATTAGTCTTCTTTATGTTCCTAGGGCCGGCAATTTTGTGGCACATAGATTAGCCACTTGGGCTTTACATTGTACCTCGTCCATTTATTTTGACTCTGATATTGAAAAACCTCAATTTTTTACTTTTTACTCAGTTAAAATTCCAACGGGCCCATTGAAAGGCCCATTTAGACATGCTCGTCCGAAACCTCTACAAAAAGGACCGCAAAAATGTTTTATTCAAATATTAGGAGTTCAAATAATTGATTAGGAGCTTTTAACACAATTATATTGCAAAACCTCAATTTCGGAACTTTTTACTCAGTTAAAATTCCATCAGGTCCATTAAAAGGCCCATTTCGACCCGCTCGTCCGAAACCTCTACAAAAAGGACTGCAAAACAAGTTATAATCAAATTTTAGGAGTTCATGTAATTGATTAGGAACATTTCAACACAATTATTTTGCAAAACCTCAATTTCTGTACTTTTTACTCAATTAAAATTCCAACGGGTCCATTGAAAGGCCCAATTCGACTCGCTCGTCCGAAACCTCTACAAAAAGGACTGCAAAACAAGTTTTAATCAAATTTTAGGAGTTCATGTAATTGATTAGGAACTTTTCAACAAAATTATATTGCATAACCTCAATTTCTGTACTTTTTACTCATTTAAAATTCCAACGGGTCCATTGAAAGGCCCAGTTAGACCTGCTCGTCCGAAACCTCGACAAAAAGGATCGCAAAACAGGTTTTAATCAAATTTTAGGAGTTCAAATAATTGATTAGGAGCTTTTAAACACAATTATATTTCTAAACCTCAATTTCTGTACTTTTTATCGGTTAAAATTCCAACGGGTCCATTGTACGGCACATTTAGACCTGCTCATCCGAAACCAATACAAAAAGGACCGCAAAAAAGTTTTAATTAAATTTTAGGAGTTCAAATAAATGATTAGGAGCTTTTCAACACAATTATATTGCAAAAATTCAATTTATATACATTTTTCTCAGTTAAAATTCCAACGGGTCCATTGAAAGGCCAATTTTGACCCGCTCGTCCGAAACTTCTAAAAAAGGACTGCAAAACAAGTTTTAATCAAATTTTAGGAGTTCATGTAATTGATTAGGAGCTTTTCAACACAATTATATTGCAAAACCTCAATTTCTGTATTTTTACTAAGTTAAAATTCCAACAGGTCCAATGAAAGGCCCATTTCCACCCGCTCGTCTGAAACCTCTACAAAAAGGACTGTAAAACACGTTTTAATCAAATTTGAGGAGTTCAAATAATTGATTAGGAGCTTTTCAACACAATTATATTGCAAAACCTCTATTTCTGTACTTTTTACCCAGTTTAAATTTCAATGGGTCCATTTAGAGGCCCATTTCGACCCGCTCGTCCGAAACCTCTACAAAAAGTACTACAAAAAAAGTTTTAATCAAATTCTAGGAGTTTATGTAATTGATTAGGAGCTTTTCAACACAAATATATTGCAAAACCTCAATTTCTGTACGTTTTACTCAGTTAAAATTCTAACGGGTCTATTGAAAGGCCCATTTAGACCTGCTCGTCCGAAACCTCGACAAAAGGACTGCAAAATAGTTTTAATCAAATTTTAGGAGTTCAGATAATTGTTTAGGAGCTTTTCAACACAATTTTATTGAAAAGCCTCAATTTTATACTTTTTACTCAGTTAAAATTCCAACGGACCCATTGAAAGGCTCATTTAGACCTGCTCGTCCGAAATCTCTACAAAAAGGACCGCAAAAATGTTTTATTCAATAAAATTCCAACGGGTCCATTGTAAGGCCCGTTTAGACTTGCTAATCCGAAACCGGTACAAAAAGGACCACAAAAAAGTTTGAATCAAATTTTAGGACTTCAAATAAATGATTAGGAGCTTTTCAACACAATTATATTGCAAAAATTCAATTTATATACATTTTACTCAGTTAAAATTCCAACGGGTCCACTGAAAGGCCCATTTAGACCCGCACGTCCGAAACCTCTACATAAAGGATCGCAAAACAAGTTTTGATCATATTTTAGGAGTACAAATAATTTATTATGAGCTTTTCAACATAATTATGTTGCAAAACCTCAATTTTTATACTTTTTACTCAGTTAAAATTCCAACGGGTCCATTGAAAGGCCCATTTCAACCCGCTCGTCCGAAACCTCAACAAAAAGGACTGCAAAACAAGTTTTAATCAAATTCTAGGAGTTCATGTAATTTCTTAGGAGCTTTTCAACACAATTATATTGCAAAACCTCAATTTTCTGTACTTTTTACTCAGTTAAAATTCCAACGGGTCCATTGAAAGGCCCATTAAGACCTTCACGTCCGAAACCTCGACAAAAAGGACCGCAAAACAAGTTTTAATAAAATTTTAGGAGTTCAAATAAGTTATTAGGAGCTTTTCAACACAATTATATTGCAAAACCTCAATTTTTTTACTTTTTACTTAGTTAAAATTCCAACGGGTCCAATGTAAGGCCCATTTAGACCTGCTCGTCCGAAACCGATACAAAAAAGACCACAAAAAAGTTTTAATCAAATTTTAGGAGTTCAAATAAATGATTAGGAGCTTTTCAACACAATTATATTGCAAAACTTCAATTTTTATACATTTTACTCAGTTAAAATTCCAACGGGTCCATTGAAAGGCCCATTTAGACCTGCTCGTCTGAAACCTCGACAAAAAGGACCGCAAAATAGTTTTAATCAAATTTTAGGAGTTCAAATAATTGATTAGGAACTTTTCAACACAATTTTATTGAAAAACCTTAATTTTATACTTTTTACTCAATTAAAATTCCAACGGGCCCATTGAAAGGCTCATTTAGACCTGCTCGTCCGAAACCTCTATAAAAAGGACCACAAAAATGTTTTATTCAAATATTAGGAGTTCAAATAATTTATTAGGAGCTTTTCAACACAATTATATTGCAAAACCTCAATTTCTGTACTGTTTACTCAGTTAAAATTCTAACGGGTCCATTAAAAGGCCCATTTCGACCCGCTCGTCCGAAACCTCTACAAAAAGGAGTACAAAACAAGTTTAATCAAATTTTTGGAGTTCATGTAATTTATTAGGAGCTTTTTAACACATTTATATTGCAAAACCTCAATTTTTGTACTTTTTACTCAGTTAAAATTCCAACGGGTATTCAAACGGGTGGGTTAACGGGTGGGATGGCTCTCGGTTCTCTCTCCCTTTCTCTGAAATTCTCTGACTTTGCCTTTTGCCTTTTCATTTCCCATCTCCCCCTTTATCCGGATTTTCTCATCTCCCTCTCACCCTTCGCGCTTCCCCTCCCCCACACGGCACTCCTCTCTCGGCCGATTTTTTGGGTTTTCTATCAAGACATTCAACAGTCAGTGGATCAAAGAGTTACGGGCAAGAGTAAGGAAACAGTGTATTTTTTACTTACCAACATTATTGCCAACATTATCATGCAACGTTGCAGGAAACAATGTATTTTTTACTTACCCTCTCCTTTTTGGGTCTGTATCTATTTGCTAGTAGTTATTTTTAATTGCATTTACCCCCTATTTATTTGCTCATTTAGTCTGTAATAATTTTTTTTACCCCGCTTCCTCCTTTCCCTGGGTTTGTAATTTCTTATTTCTGTTTTCTTTTTTCTCTGCTTTTTCTTTGCTCATGCTGTGCCATTAGATGTATGCCTTCATGCCACAATCTTGTATTGCATGTTACTTACAATATCTATGATGTATGTCGTTACGAATATATATGTTTCTATTCGACAATCACAAAGGAAAATTATTCCTACTACGCCTTCTTAGGTGCATTTTCATAAGCCCCCATGAGGGATTTTATCAAAATCCTGCCAAGTAGGGATCTCTTTCAGTTGATTTCTAACCATATTTACAATTTCTCAAAATTCCTTTTCCTTTCTTCAGTTATTATTCAAAACGACTGGCCGAATTTAATTTCAAAATTATTTTTTTCTGTTTCCCTACATACTTACCCTAAGCCTTTTAATGAAATTAATAATTAAAACTTTTCCACACCACCCTCTTTTTTCAATTAATTCCCCATTTAATTTATATCTTAACTGTCATATCTTTCCTCTTCTTATCACTCTTTCAGCCTTAAATTATATATTAAATTCCCGATTGATTTTCTCCTCTATTAATATGCCATTTATAATTGTCAACAGTAATTCCGCCTTTCCTTATCTAACCCTAAATATCAGTAAATACATTCAAAAATACTTACTTTATTTCCTATTACACTTTCCTTTAAAATTCCTTCTTTATTTAAGGAATACTTCCTTAAATTTTGATTTAAATTTGACAATAATTAACCTTTTCAATGAAATTTCTTCTTTTACCTACCCAATTAGATTCAATAGGGAAAGTTTTTTTATTTCTTTCCTTACTAAACCGACTTCCCCTCTGGTTTTTTACTATTACCTTTTCCCTTTACAACTCATTATTCTTACCCCCTATTTATTTCATACATACTCTCAATACTTCCAGCACCATTCTACCTTATTCTCTCGAATCTCCTTCTCTCATTCCCCACTACCTTACAATGGCATCCTCCTCTGTCCCCCAACTCAACTCTATTGATCTCACAAACGAAGAAGCTGAGCTCCTGTACACTCCAGATTTTGGCTGGGATATCATCCAAACAGATTGACATCTACGCTGCTCTAAGTGCCTTTGAAGGTATCTGGAAACCGAGTAATCTTGTTTCGATATCTGTCCTCAAGGAAAACTACCTCAAAATCAAATCCAAGGACGTCAAGTCTTGCTATGAAGTGCTCAACCGAGGACCATGGCTATACAAAGATGAATGGATGGCCCTGACTGAATTCGATCCATCGAAGAACGTTGAGGATTATTCTTTCAATACCATGCGTATATGGATACGAATCTTTAGTCTGCCCACATCGCTTTTCGAAGATATTGATCGCTCTCATCTAGTGGGCCATGCTATGAGATCTATGGTTGGAAATGCTTTACGCACAAATACTCGTGAACAAGAAGGTAATATGTCTGAATTCCTACGTGTTGAGATTCTGCTAGACATTACTCGTCCTATTACCAGGTTTCTATTTATCGGTACTGGTTCCGATAAGACTATGTGTCGACTTCAGTATGAAAGACTCCCTACTCTCTGCCATGGCCGTGGCATTGTCTGTCATTCAATCGAAAACTGCCCGATCCGCTCGTCTCTTGATTTGAACAAACTTCAATATGGGGAATGGCTCCGGTATCTCCCCCCTAGACGCCACCCTGTTGGCACCCGAGGGCGAATTCGAATTATTGAGCCCGAACTCAATCAAGCCATCCCAAACCCTTCGAGTAAGGTTTTTCAATTTTCTATTTTGTATTCATGTACTTTAACTATCCATAAATTTACTGCTCTTTTATTTTCAGTTATTCACTATTCATTAAATCTCTCTTCCACTCTTTCAGTCCAATCGTGAATGAACCCGAACCCGCTGCTCAACATAATTTAGGTATCTTACCATGGCCAATACTTTTCATCACTTCTATTCCTATCTTCCCTTCTTCTTACTTCACTCAGACCACAAATCCATTAAGGCAACTTATTTTTATATTTCCAGGTTCTCTCAATGAAGGGGATGCTTCCTCCTTCACGCAACAACCTATCGAGGAAAACACCAACAATGATGCCGCTATGGAAGATCTGCCTCCTACGACGGACGCCTCTGCTTCAGGACCTAAACTGAAAAATACCCGTTCTAATCCGAGAGTAACTCTACCCCCTCGGGCACTAGAGCCTCAACCATTGAACACTATCTTTCCAATTCCCGAGGACAATTCGGATGATGACTGGACTGGCGAGGATGATGGAGTGCCCAGTCCCACTGCTGAACAAATCAAAAAATTTGATGCTGACCTAAGTAAGCATACTGTTTCTTCAGATTCCTTTGTTTTTCATGAATTTAATACTTGGCTACTAAAGAATTATCCAAATGATACAGCTTCTGCACCTGCTCCCTCTGCAAGCCGCGACACTAAATGTCGTTCCCCGATTCAAGTGGATCTTCATCCAAAGAAGGCAAAGGCCTCCGGTTCGACTCCTAAGGCTGGGATGAGCAACTCAAAAAACTCTCCGGCGGCGGCTGACTCTCAGCCCCGCCGAGCAAAATGAAAATCCTTTGCTGGAACTGCCAGGGGTTGGGACAAGTCCAGACAGTTCAACATCTACAACAATATGTCCAGCAAGCTTCTATAGATATAGTTTTCCTTTGTGAAACTAAGCTTAATAATGCGGCATGTAGTCACCTTTGTCTTTCCCTTAATATGCTAGAAGTTATTTCCATTCCTCCTGATAACAATTGCTCTGGTTTGGCACTTTTTAAATCATTTAATATTAATGTTGATTTGCTTTCGTACTCGAGTCGTTTCATACATTGCAAAATTTAGATAAATTCGGATTTTATTAATTTCACTGGTATGGATGGTTTTTCGAAAACTTGCCAAAAATATAAAACTTGGGAACTAATTGATTCGTTAAACAATGATGACAATACGCCATGGTTACTTGGTGGGGATTTTAATGAGATTCTTGCTGATTGTGAAAAACAAGGAGGATCTCGACGTGCTCGCTCACAAATAAATAACTTTCGCAACTGTTTATCACGAAATAATTTGTATGATTGCAAACCTACCTCTGGCCGGTTCACTTGGACGAAAATAAGACCCTTAACACCTACCATCCACGAACGTATTGATCGTTTTATCGGTAACCAAGCCTGGAAATCCTTATTCCCATCCTTTCATATCACATCAGATTTTGTAGCAAAATATGACCACTATTTTTTACTCCTCGATACTTCTCCAATTGCGGGTACACCACTCCCACAACCTTCACACACCTCTCGCTTTGAAAATTGTTGGGCGGGCCGTAATGATAACATCACTTTGGTACAAAACACATGGACCAATACTGAAGGAACGACCCTTGATAAAATTTATGCAATTGGCTCCTGCCTTGATAATTGGCAAGCTCAACAAAAATCCAAAACCTCATGTCGAATTGCCTTCTTAACCAAAAAAATTAATAAATTTCTACATCGACCCTTAACGCCTTCTAAAGAAATATCCTACCTGAAATGCTGCACCGAACTTAATCAACTTCTCCTCGAACAAGAAACGTACTGGGCACAGCGATCACGCAACTTATGGCTTTCTCAAGGAGATAAAAATACTAGATTTTTCCATGCCCGGGCGTGTAATAGAAGAAAAAAAATACAATCACTGGCCTCTTTGACTCCAATTCCAATTGGTGCTCGGCCAAAAGTGATATTATGAACATTGCTTCAAACTATTTTCAAAACCTTTTCACGTCCTCAAATCCACAATTCTCGGAACAAATATTATCAAAAATTCCCACCACAATTACTCCCTCAATGAACAACTCTCTATCTATAGCTTTCTCTAAAGAGGAAATAACACAAGCCTTCCGTGACATAGATCCAAGAAAAGCATCGGGTATTGATGGTTTGCCTAGTGGTTTTTTTAGACAACATTGGGACACTGTGGGTGATGACGTAATAAATCTCCGCCTCAGCCTTCTTAACGGCACTACGGATATGGCTTCGGTTAATAAAACAATACTTGTGCTTATCCCTAAAATTAAAGATCCAACCACTATGAGACATCTTCGTCCAATCAGCCTATGCACTGTTATTTATAAAATTGTTGCAAAAGTACTCGTAAACAGGATGAAGCATACCATTCCTTACTGCATTAGTTCCAATCAAGCTGCTTTTGTACAAGGCCGTAATATTTCGGATAATATCCTAATTGCCCAAGAGATAATACACAATATTAATACTGGTACGTCAAAGTCAGCGCAAGGTGCTGCACTAAAATTGGATATGGAAAAAGCTTTTGACAGAGTAGAATGGTCTTTTCTGGAAAATGTAATGCTTCGAATGGGTTTTGCTCCTTCATGGGTTTCCCTCATTATGCGTTGTGTCTCCACAGTTTCTTTCACTGTTCGAATTAATAACTCCCTGTCTCCTTTCTTTCAACCTCAACGTGGTCTTCGACAAGGAGATCCCCTTTCGCCTTTCCTATTCCTTTTTTGTACACAAGGCCTCTCTGCTTACTTATCGAATGCCCAACAGACAAACGCCTTACCAGGTCTAGGCGCAGGCCGCCTCGGTTCGAAAGTTAATCATCTCCTCTTTGCTGATGACTGTATGGTATTCATTAACGCTACATCCGCAGAAGCTTCTGAATTGAAGACAGCCCTTCAAGTATATGCATCTGCCTCTGGGCAAGCAGTAAATTTTGAAAAATCGACTATATTTTACAACCCACATATTCCTCGCTCAACTCGGGAAGAGATAAACAATTCCTTACAAGTACGTGAGGTCAATAACCCTGGTGTTTATCTTGGAGTTCCCCTTCTTATTGGGAAAACCTGACTGAAGCTCTGGGCTTTGTTCGTGACAAAGTTCATGACCGCCTATCTACTTGGGACAAGCAACTCCTTTCATTCAGTGGACGAGAAATTTTATTAAAACTGTTCTTCAATCTTTACCTCAATATGTCATGTCTTGTTATCTCCTCCAGCAAAATATCATTGATGATATGACTACAACAATACGTCAATATTGGTGGTCTGGTAAATCAAATAAAAAGGGTGGCATACGATAGCTTGGAACCGTGTATGTCTCCCTAAAGCAGCAGGAGGCATGGGTTTTAAAGATTTAAATGATTTCAACATTGCCCTACATGGAAAACAAATTTGGAAACTTATTTGTGAACCTGACTCCCTTTTGGGCCAAATCTACCGTTACAAATACTTTCCTTCCGGAAATATCCTCGATACAACTCGGCCATCTAGATTTTCCTTCGCTTGGCAAGGCATCCACTCTGCTTTACAACGTCTCTTTAATGGTTTTCTTTACCGGCCATGACGTAATAGCAATATTCGTGTCCAAAAAGACAATTGGGGTGGTTCCTCCCCTATACAACTATCTGGGGACTATGAGATTTCAGATGAAGTATATATTCGATGTCGAGATTTTATGATTCGAGACCAAACTGCTTGGGACCAATCTAAGGTCCGTAGCTATTTCAATTCCATGGATGTGGATGCCATTCTCCACATCCCTATCCTTAACGACAATCGCGACTCTATACTATAGTCACCTAATGATTCTGGTCTTTACTCAGTCCGTTCTGGATGTCTTTTCCTTCAACGCCCTTCGGAACCCCGTAGGCCTTCAGCGCAAATTTGGAAAGTTCTTGCGAAAGTCAAAGCACTTCCAAAAGTCAAAACCTTTAGATGGCGTATGGCATATGAAGCTTTGTCGGTGGGACAACGTTTACGAGAATTCTCCCCTAATTCCGAACCCTGCCCTCTTTGTGGATTTTCTTCTGAATCCACTCTTCATGCTCTTCGTGATTGTCCTGGTGCATCAAAAGCACTACAACTCTCCGGAGTGCCTTCTATCCTTTATAAGAGTACATCTGCTTCCACTATTCAATGGCTAGAGGAGGCTGCTACCTTATTATCTGAAGACCATTTTGGTCTTTTCCTCACTACCATATGGAACATTTGGAATCGACGTAATGATTGGATTCACAACCACCACCTGCAACCACCATGGCTTACTTCAATTAACTCAATTAGTCTACAAAAAGATTATTGCACTACAATATCTTCAAACGTATCTCAATCTCCTACTCCTATTCTTTCTCCCCCTTGCTGGCAGCCACCTCCACGTGATCACATCAAGATCAATGTAGATGGGGCCCTTAATCCAATCACTTGCGCGGCGGCTGTTGGAGTGGTGGCGCGAGACGCTATGGGTTCAGTTGTCGGGGGCCTTGCTTACCCCTTGGGCAGCTACTTGGACGCTGCTACTTCTGAAGGGCTGGGTCTTTAGGCTGGGTTTATCTTTGCACAGAGTCAAGGCTGGGATCGGGTGCTTTTTGAAACATATTGCGCTTCTTTAGCTAACAGAGTTGGAAACCCATGTCCGGACTTATCCACCTTGGGGCCGTTGTTGCTTCAGCTTCGAGATACTTTGTTGTCTTTTTCTTTTGCTAATGTTTCTTTTGTAAGCCGTGAGGAAAATACTGTGGCACATTCTTTAGCCACGCATGCTCTCAATACCATGACTTCCATGTCTTTTGGTACTGATATCCCTTTCTGTATTAGACATCTTGTATGACTCTTCTAAATCTTAATAATCAATCATAAGGTACTCTTTTCCCCTTTTTAGGGTTCCTCTGATTCCATATCGGAGGACGTTAGTAGGGGTTTTTAACGAGGCCTTTTCTTTTCAAAAAAATTTCCAACGGGTCCATTGAAAGACCCATTTCGACCCGCTCGTCCGAAACCTCTACAAAAAGGACTACAAAACAAGTTTTAATCAAATTTTAGGAGTTCATGTAAATGATTAGGAGCTTTTCAACACAATTATATTGCAAAACCTCAATTTCTGTACTTTTTACTCAGTTAAAATTTCAACGGATCCATTGAAAGGCTCATTTCGACCCACTCGTCCGAAACCTCTACAAAAAGGACCGCAAAAAAGTTTTAATCAAATTTTAGGAGTTCATGTAATTGATTAGGAGCTTTTCAACACAATTATATTGCAAAACCTCAATTTCAGTACTTTTTACTCAGTTAAAATTCCAACGGCTCCATTGAAAGGCTCATTTCGACCTGCTCGTCCGGAACCTCTAAAACAAGGACTGCAAAACAAGTTTTAATCAAATTTTAGGAGATCATGTAATTGATTAGGAGATTTTCAACACAATTATATTGCAAAACCTCAATTTCTGAACTTTTTACTCAGTTAAAATTCCAACGGGTCCATTGAAAGGCCCATTTCGACCCGCTCGTCTGAAACCTCTACAAAAAGGACTGCAAAACACGTTTTGATCAAATTTTAGGAGATCAAATAATTGAATAGAAGCTTTTCAACACAATTATATTGCAAAACCTCTATTTCTGTACTTTTTACTCAGTTAAAATTTCAACGGGTCCGTTGAGAGGCCCATTTCGATTCGCTCGTCCGAAACCTCTACAAAAAGGATTGCAAAAAAAGTTTTAATCAAATTCTAGGAGTTCAAATAACTGATTAGGAGCTTTTCAACACAATTATATTGAGAAATCTCAATTTCTGTACTTTTTACTCAGTTAAAATTCCAACGGGTCCATTGTAAGGCCCGTTTACACCTGCTCGTCCGAAACCGATACAAAAAGGACCGCAAAAAGTTTTAATCAAATTTTAGGAGTTCAAATAAATGATTAGGAGCTTTTCAACACAATTATATTGCAAAAATTCAATTTATATACATTTCACTCAGTTAAAATTCCAACGGGTCCACTGAAAGGCCTATTTAGACCCGCACATCCGAAACCTCTACATAAAGGACCGCAAAACAAGTTTTGATCATATTTTAGGAGTAAAAATAATTTATTATGAGCTTTTAAACATAATTATATTGCAAAACCTCAATTTTTATACTTTTTACTCAGTTAAAATTCCAACGGGTCCATTGAAAGGCCCATTTCAACCCGCTCGTCCGAAACCTCAACAAAAAGGACTGCAAAACAAGTTTTAATCAAATTTTAGGAGTTCATGTAATTGATTAGGAGCTTTTCAACACAATTATATTGCAAAACCTCAATTTATGTACCTTTTACTCAGTTAAAATTCCAACGGGTCCATTGAATGGCCCATTTAGACCTTCTCGTCCGAAACCTGACAAAAAGGACCGCAAAACAAGTTTTAATAAAAGTTTAGGAGTTCAAATAATTGATTAGGAGCTTTTCAACACAATTATATTGCAAAACCTCAATTTTTGTACTTTTTACTTATTTAAAATTCCAACGGGTCCATTGTAAGGCCCATTTAGACCTGCTCGTCCGAAACTGATACAAAAAGGACCGCAAAAAAGTTCTAATCAAATTTTAGGAGTTCAAATAAATGATTAGGAGCTTTTCAACACAATTATATTGCAAAACTTCAATTTTTATACATTTTACTCAGTTAAAATTCCAACGGGTCCATTGAAAGGCCCATTTACACTTGCTCGTCCGAAACCTCGACAAAAAGGACCGCAAAATAGTTTTAATCAAATTTTAGGAGTTCAAATAATTGATTAGGAACTTTTCAACACAATTTTATTGAAAAACCTCAATTTTATACTTTTTACTCAGTTAAATTCCAAAGGGCCCATTGAAAGGCTCATTTAGACCTGCTCGTCCGAAACCTCTACAAAAAGGACCGCAAAAATGTTTTATTCAAATATTAGGTGTTCAAATAATTGACTAGGATCTTTTCAACACAGTTATATTGCAAAACCTCAATTTCTGTACTTTTTACACAGTTAAAATTCTAACGGGTCCATTAAAAAGCCCATTTCGACCCGCTCGTTCGAAACCTCTACAAAAAGGAGTACAAAACAAGTTTTAATCAAATTTTTAGAGTTCATGTAATTTATTAGGAGCTTTTTAACACAATTATATTGCAAAACCTCAATTTCTTTACTTTTTACTCAGTTAAAATTCCAACAGGTATTCCAACGGGTGGGTTAACGGGTGGGATGGCTCTCGGTTCTCTCTCCCTTTCTCCGAAATTCTCTGACTTTGCCTTTTGCCTGTTCATTTCCCACCTCTCCCTTTATCCGGATTTTCTCATCTCCCTCTCACCCTTCACTCTTCCCCTCCCTCACACGACACTCCTCTCTCGGCCGATTTTTTGGGTTTTCTATCAAGACTTTCAGCAGTAAGTGGATCAAAGAGTTACGGGCAAGAGTAAGTCAAGGGTCATCCCACCCATTTCCTTCGTTTTGCTATCAATTTTCACTATTTTTTTCTGGTTTC
Source organism: Hibiscus tridactylites (assembly GCA_958450335.1). Classification (NCBI taxonomy): domain Eukaryota; kingdom Viridiplantae; phylum Streptophyta; class Magnoliopsida; order Malvales; family Malvaceae; genus Hibiscus; species Hibiscus tridactylites. The sequence goes on from OY288281.1 coordinate 40,716,585, forward strand.
AAGTATATCTTTCTTTCCACTGCCTTTTATTCACTAACATGGGTTTTATCTTCTCCCAAAATTTCACTGCCTGCATCGTTTGTCACCTGAATTGGGCCGAGACGGTGTTCTCCATCAAACGTTTTTACCAGAGAAATACTTCCTCTTCAAGGATATATTTTTCTCACTTTTTCCTTTTCTTTTTCGTATTCCTGTTGTCTTTTCATTTCCTTCAATTTTATTTTTCTATGATGGTGTTTTTTTGCTGCAGTATCTCTCAATTGAGGGTATTTTTTCATCGATTGCCTCAGATCTGCAGTCTGAAACCCAGATTTGGGCTTGCATGGAATTTCCCCAAATTAGGGGATCAAATTTTTTTCCGATTGCTTCATCCTCTATGGCTACATGCAAACCCCCAACTCTTCGATCTGAATTATTTTCGGCGCACGGATCGTTTTCCCCTTCTTTTGGGTTCCCTATTTTATTCTCATTTTTCTATATTTTCTATTTTTTGTAACTTTTTTCTCTTCTGTCTTTCCCTTTCAGATCTGGGCTTGCCTGGGATTCCTCCAGATTAGGGGATCGAAATTTTATCAGATCGCCTCTGAGGATATGGATTCCCAATAATTTTTTGGTTTGGAATTCCACGATGGCTATATCTTTTCTCTGTTCAACGGATCAAACCTTGGATTTCCTCCGGCCGACGATTCTGCTAGGGTTTTATATCCTCCTCACATTCTCCTTAATTTTCTTTCAATATTTAATAAGGCTTTTCTTCTTTACTTTTTCCCTGATTCTCTTTTTCCAGATTATGTTTTTTTCTCTCACCATTTGGACCAGAAGACCTGGACGTCCTTCGATTCGAAGGTACAATCTTCCTTACCTGTTACTTTATTTTTCCCCTGCGAATACTGTCATTCTTAATTTTATACAAGTGCTTATAATATCTAAGTCTCAATTTTATGATTGCTGGTCATCATCTGTTTTTCCTATTGATTACATATTAAACCTTGCTATGATCTTATCTTTTATTAAACCCAGTTTATTTTATCTGATGTTTTCCATTAGTGTTGTGAGTCAATCACCCATCATATATATTTTCGTACTATGTATTATCCATTGCTTTGATAATAGATTACTCTTTAAACTCTGTTTCGATTGCCTTTTACATCTCCTATCATTTAATTTTGAATTTTACATAATTAGCTTCTTCACATGTTCTTTGACTTTAATCTCTATTTGTTTTATTTGCTTGCTTCATGCTGATGTCTTTGAAGCTAAGAATATTTGTACAAATTACTCAAACAATTATCAATCCCTTTTAGGGAACCATCTACCAGCCCACATTATGGGATTTTCACACATTATTTACCTTATTACTTACTTGAGCAACTATATTAACTTTTCATACATTATGTTTTCCTTGATTTTCATACTATTTCCTTTAATGTTCCTGGGTTATTGTGTGCAAGAAAAATGCAGCAACTTATATTTCAAGAAGCACCTGAGCTTTATCACCCAGATGCAAGGTATTAATTTGGACCCTACTCGAAAAGGTAAACCCTTTGTCTACCCTTTCATCCAATATATTGTTTATCAGCTAACACACTTCCCCAATCTGACACACACTCCTTAAGTTCTAACTTCTGCCAACTATACATTGGCACACCTCGATCCCTCTTTGGGAAATTAACAACAACCCACCTTGTGGGAATCTCTCTATATTTAAAAGCCTACTATTATACTCTGACTTTAGCTAAGCTAAATTTTCCCTCTCTGCCTTATTTCATTTCAATACTCCTTACTGAATGGTCTATTACAACTATTACTTTTCCAGTTGATATCCATATCCAAGTCTTGAAATTCTGGCTTTTTGCCTATGCTATTCCCAACTTTTATAAGCATTCTTTATTGGCAATATGTCCTGTAATTAAGAATTTCTGTAACACTTCATTAATTTTTTCCTTTATGTTTGTTATATACGTTTTGCAGACTATGGAACATATTGCCAACATTATCATGCAACGTTGCAGGAAACAATGTATTTTTTACTTACCCTTTCCTTTTTGGGCCTGTATCTATTTGCTAGTAGTTATTTTTAATTGCATTTACCCCCTATTTATTTGCTCATTTGGTCTGTAATAATTTTCTTTACCCCGCTTCCTCCTTTCCATGGGTTTGTAATTTCTTATTTCTGTTTTCTTTTTTCTCTGCTTTTTCTTTGCTCATGCTGTGCCATTAGATGTATGCCTTCATGCCACAATCTTGCATTGCATGTTACTTACAATATCTATGATGTATGTCATTACGAATATATATGTTTCTATTCGACAATCACAAAGGAAAATTATTCCTACTATGCCTTCTTAGGTGCATTTTCACAAGCCCCCATGAGGGATTTTATCAAAACCCTGCCAAGTAGGGACCTCTTTCAGTTGATTTCTAACCATATTTACAATTTCTCAAAATTCCTTTTCCTTTCTTCAGTTATTATTCAAAACGACTGGCCGAATTTAATTCCAAAATTATTTTTTCCGTTTCCCTACATACTTACCCTAAGCCTTTTAATGAAATTAATAATTAAAACTTTTCCACACCACCCTCTTTTTTCAATTAATTCCCCATTTAATTTATATCTTAACTGTCATATCTTTCCTCTTCTTATCACTCTTTCAGCCTTAAATTATATATTAAATTCCCGATTGATTTCCTCATCTATTAATATGCCATTTATAATTGTCAACAGTAATTCCGCCTTCCCTTATCTAACCCTAAATATCAGTAAATACATTCAAAAATACTTACTTTATTTCCTATTACACTTTCCTTTACAATTCCTTCTTTATTTAAGGAATACTTCCTTAAATTTTGATTTAAATTTGACAATAATTAACCTTTTCAATGAAATTTCTTCTTTTACCTACCCAATTAGATTCAATAGGGAAAGTTTTTTTTATTTCTTTCCTTACTAAACCGACTTCCCCTCTGGTGTTTTACAATTACCTTTCCCCTTTACAACTCATTATTCTTACCCCTTATTTATTCCATACATACTCTCAATACTTCCAGCACCATTCTACCTTATTCTCTCGAATCTCCTTCTCTCATTCCCCACTACCTTACAATGGCATCCTCCTCTGTCCCCCAACTCAACTCTATTGATCTCACAAACGAAGAAGCTGAGCTCCTGTACACTCAAGATTTTGGCTGGGATATTATCAAGGAAGATCCCAAACTCTTCCTCATCGGCTACTTCATATCATCCAAACAGATTGACATCTACGCTGCTCTAAGTGCCTTTGAAGGTATCTAGAAACCGAGTAATCTTGTTTCGATATCTGTCCTCAAGGAAAACTACCTCAAAATCAAATCCAAGGACGTCAAGTCTTGCTATGAAGTGCTCAACCGAGGACCATGGCTATACAAAGATGAATGGATGGACCTGACTGAATTCGATCCATTGAAGAACGTTGAGGATTATTCTTTCAATACCATGCGTATATGGATACGAATATTTAGTCTGCCCACATCGCTTTTCTAAGATATTGACCGCTCTCATCTAGTGGGCCATGCTATGGGATCTATGGTTGGAAATGCTTTACGCACAGATACTCGTGAACAAGAAGGTAATATGTCTGAATTCCTGCGTGTTGAGATTCTGCTAGACATTACTCGTCCTATTACCAGGTTTCTATTTATCAGTACTGGTTCCGATAAGACTATTTGTCGACTTCAGTATGAAAGACTCCCTACTCTCTGCCATGGCTGTGGCATTGTTTGTCATTCAATCGAAAACTGCTCGATCCGCTCGTCTCTTGATTTGAACAAACTTTAATATGGGGAATGGCTCCGGTATCTCCCCCAAGACGCTGCCCTGTTGGCACCCGAGGGCGAATTCGAATTATTGAGCCCGAACTCAATCAAGCCATCCCAAACCCTTCGAGTAAGGTTTTTCAATTTTCTATTTTGTATTCATGTACTTTAACTATCCATAAATTTACTGCTCTTTTATTTTCAATTATTCACTATTCATTAAATCTCTCTTCCACTCTTTCAGTACCAATCGTGAATGAACCCAAACCCGTTGCTCAACATAATTTAGGTATCTTACCATGGCCAATACTTTTCATCACTTCTATTCCTATCTTCCCTTCTTCTTACTTCACTCAGACCACAAATCCATTAAGGCAACTTATTTTTATATTTCCAGGTTCTCTCAATGAAGGGGATGCTTCCTCCTTCACGGAACAACCTATCGAGGAAAACCCCAACAATGATGCTGCTATGGAAGATCTGCCTCCTACGAAGGACGCCTCTGCTTCAGGACCTAAACTGAAAAATACCCGTTCTAATCCGAGAGTAACTATACCCCCTCGGGCACTAGAGCCTCAACCATTGAACACTATCTTTCCAATTCCCGAGGAAAATTCAGATGATGACTGGACTAGCCAGGATGATGGAGTGCCCAGTCCCACTGCTGAACAAATCAAAAAATTTGATGCTGACCTAAGTAAGCCTACTATTTCTTCAGATTCCTCCGTTTTTCATGAATTTAATACTTGGCTACTAAAGAATTCTCCAAATGATACAACTTCTGCACCTGCTCCCTCTACAAGCCGCGACACTAAACGTCGTTCCCCAATTCAAGTGGATCTTCATCCAAAGAAGGCAAAGGCCTTCGATTCGACTCCTAAGGCTGGGATGAGCAGCTCAAAAAACTCTGCGGCGGCGGCTGACTCTCAGCCTCGCCGAGCAAAATGAAAATCCTCTGCTAGAACTGCCAGGGGTTGGGACAAGTCCAGGCAGTTCAACATCTACAACAGTATGTCCAGCAAGCTTCTCCAGATATAATTTTCCTTTGTGAAACTAAGCTTAATAATGCGGCATGTAGTCGCCTTTGTCTTTCCCTTAATATGCTAAAAGTTATTTCCATTCCTCCTGATAACAATTTCTCTGGTTTGGCACTTTTTTTATCATTTAATATTAATGTTGATTTGCTTTCGTACTCGAGTCGTTTCATACATTGCAAAATTCAGTTAAATTCGGCTTTTATTAATTTCACTGGTATGCATGGTTTTTCGGAAACTTGCCAAAAATATAAAACTTGGTAACTAATTGATTCGTTAAACAATGATGACAATATGCCATGGTTACTTGGTGGGGATTTTAATGAGATTCTTGCTGATTGTGAAAAACAAGGAGGATCTCGACGAGCTCGCTCACAAATAAATAACTTTCGCAACTGTTTATCACGAAATAATTTGTATGATTGCAAACCTACCTCTGGCTGGTTCACTTGGACGAAAATAAGACCCTTAACACCTACCATCCACGAACGTATTGATCGTTTTATCGGTAACCAAGCCTGGAAATCCTTATTCCCATCCTTTCATATCACATCAGATTTTGTAGCAAAATCTGACCACTGTTTTTTACTCCTCGATACTTCTCCAATTGCGGGTACACCACTCCCACAACCTTCACACACCTTTCGCTTTGAAAATTGTTGGGCGGGCCGTAATGATAACATCACTTTGGTACAAAACACATGGACCAATACTGAAGGAACGACCCTTGATAAAATTTATGCAATTGGCTCCTGCCTTGATAATTGGCAAGCTCAACAAAAATCCAAAACCTCATGTCGAATTGCCTTCTTAACCAAAAAAATTAATAAATTTCTACATCGACCCTTAACGCCTTCTAAAGAAATATCCTACCTGAAATGCTGCACCGAACTTAATCAACTTCTCCTCGAACAAGAAACGTACTGGGCACAGCGATCACGCAACTTATGGCTTTCTCAAGAAGATAAAAATACTAGATTTTTCCATGCCCGAGCGTGTAATAGAAGAAAAAAATACAATCACTGGCCTCTTTGACTCCAATTCCAATTGGTGCTCGGCCGAAACTGATATTATGAACATTGCTTCAAACTATTTTCAAAACCTTTTCACGTCCTCAAATCCACAATTCTCGGAACAAATATTATCAAAAATTCCCACCACAATTACTCCCTCAATGAACAACTCTCTATCTATAGCTTTCTATAAAGAGGAAATAACACAAGCCTTCCGTGACATAGATCCAAGAAAAGCACCGGGTATTGATGGTTTGCCTAGTGGTTTTTTTAGACAACATTGGGACACTGTGGGTGATGACGTAATAAATCTCTGCCTCAGCCTTCTTAACGGCACTACGGATATGGCTTCGGTTAATAAAACAATACTTGTACTTATCCCTAAAATTAAAGATCCAACCACTATGAGACATCTTCGTCCAATCAGCCTATGCACTGTTATTTATAAAATTGTTGCAAAAGTACTCGTAAACAGGATGAAGCATACCATTCCTTACTGCATTAGTTCCAATCAAGCTGCTTTTGTACAAGGCCGTAATATTTCGGATAATATCCTAATTGCCCAAGAGATAATACACAATATTAATACTGGTACGTCAAAGTCAGCGCAAGGTGCTGTGTTGAGTGTGTAAAAGTTCTATTATTTACACCCTTTTTAACCTATATTTCTGCTGCATTCAAGCATCATTTGCATTGCATTTAGGTTAGTTTTCAATAAAACATCACAATTATATAAAAGACACGGATTCTACTGAAAGATGGCTATTTTTGCAGGTATCTGTCACAGTAGATGTCGAAGGCAGGCGCAGGGCAGATACGAAGGAGAACTGAACTGAACAAGCAGCTGAAGAAGACGAACCTGTCATGGACCTGTCGTGACAGCATGGTGACAGCAGATTTATGAAGAGGAAAAGTGAAGTGGACCTCGATAGATAGAGAAAAATCTGCTCGTCTATCGTGTGGAAGCCGAATATTTTTCCAAGCCCCGGATCAAAAGATATGTCAAGCCAAAGCTCAAGGAGAGGAAATCCCTAAAAGCAAGGATGCGGCTGGAAAGTAGGAGTCTTTAGAGATTTAGTCTTTATTAGAATCTTACTTTTAATTAAAGTTGTAATCCTTGTTACCTTAGATAACTTGAGCCCAAAGCTTATATAAAGGGCATAGATTAAACCTAGGGCATAGCCGACTACCCCATAACCGAAACCAAAACCCTGTCGTTTACCTGTCACCGTTATGTTCTAAATTCCCCCTAGGGCTACGGGTTGTTTTGTAAAGTAGTTGCAAGGGTTGCTTTGTTTTAGGATTTTTCAAGTTCAATAAAATAAACTTCAAGTTCTTTTATCTTGGTTTTAATATCTTGCAAGAGCATCGGGAGAGCATTGTGAGGTTATCTATTTACTTAGCATCGGGAGAGTTAAGTATACGAAAGAGGTAAAAGCGCGTTCTCTAGTTTATAGTTGAACCATCTCGTGCTTAGGGATAAGGCAAGGTTAAGTGGCTAAGGAAGAATTCATACACATCGGTGTTCATCCTTCGATTCACGCCGGGAGGTATCATCAAAGACGTGATCATCGACAGACTTGTGCCTAGGGATAGGGCAAGGCAGATCAGGGATTCTTGCCAAGCTTGAAGTACGGAGTTAGTGTTCGCTGCCGCGACAGCTAACGGACAGACGCCGCGACAGGTGCTGTCGGCGACGGGTGCGACGACAGAATTGGAGATCCTAAGCAATTCAATACCTACACTACTGAGCAACTCAATACCAGCCCATTCTCTCTATCTTGATATCTCAATTCCTTTTATTTGCATTTTTACAATATTATTCGTGATAACTCTCAGACTATTTCTTTTACTTTGTGCAGTGAAATAAGGTGAAGTCATTAGCCCAATCCCTGTGGAGACGATATCCGATACTTTGTATCACTTTACTACTTGCGTCGTGTATACTTGCACTATAATTGCGATAGACTATTTTACACGCAACAAGTTTTTGGCGCCGTTGCCGGGGATTGGCAACATAACTACACCTTTCTTTCCTTGCACTTTTTGTTTTTGTTTTTATTTTCGTTTTTGTTTTTGTTTTCTTTTGTGTTTTTAAACTCTTGCTTTTCACGAGGTTTTCTTGTTTATGCGCAGATCTAAAAGAGGCGAAGATCCTGAGTATAAATTAGATACGGAGATCGAACGTTCCTTCAATCTCAAGAAACAGATTCGCCACCTTTTAGACCGGAACGAATACCTTGAAGAACAGCTAGAGCAGATGGCCCGTACTCAGCCTGCTGGTGAAGAAATCCTGCCTGTCGGTGACCCGCCCGCGGCAGGTGGACGACGGTCATGTCGTGACTACATGCTGAATGATCATGTAGAGCTGGAGACCACGCTGCCGGATATTGATGTTGACAACTTCGAGCTTAAACCTGTCATGTTTAGTATGATCAACAACGCCGGGCAGTTTAGTGGTTCTGCGACAGAAGATGCTAGGGAGCATCTCAAAACGTTCCAGGAGATCTGTGGTTCGTTTAGACTACCAGGAGTTAGCCCGGAGATACTGAGGCTTCGGTTATTCCCCCATTCATTAAGGGACAGAGCTAAAACTTGGTGGAATAAACTTACACCGGGTTCTATAATGACTTGGGCAGATTTAACTCGTGAATTTTTGTCTCGTTTTAATCCTTCACATTTAGCTGAGCGATTACGTAATGAAATTGCTACTTTTCAAAAGGAAGATGACGAGCCAATGCACGAGGCCTGGGACAGATTCACAACTCTTCTTCGAAACTGCCCAATGCATGGATTCCCCGTCTGGAATCAGGTAACTAAGTTCTATAATGCTGCTAACTTACAAACTCGCATTCGAATTGATTCTGCAGCAAATGGACTATTATTGGATAAAGATCCGGACGAGGCCCTGCAAGTTTTGAAACATCTGGCTAAGAATGAGGAGCAGTTTCCAACCACTAGAAGAGGAGGTAAACGGGTACTTGCTGTCAAGGACTATGAGGCCGACAGCACTATGAAATCACAGGTAGCATTCCTTACTAAAGCCATGAAAAAGTTATTGAATGATGATGAATTACAAGGATTTGCTGTCGAGGAAGTTTGTGCTACATGTGAGGGAAATCATAGTAGGGATGAGTGCCCTATAAATATAGAAGAGGGAAAATATGTTGGAAATTACAAGCCAAACTACAATTCCAACAACTACAACCCTAATTGGAGGAAAGATCCCAAATTCTCCTGGAGTAACCCCAACAACGCCCTGAATCCACAAGCCTATAATCAGAATCAAGGGGGTCCTAGATTGTTGACACGACAGAACCTGCCGCAGAGCCTGCCGCAGAACCCGCCGCCTCAGCAACAACAACAGCCACCACCTACCACGAGTAGTGTATTGGAGCAGACTCTGGCCACCTTTATGTCTCAGACTGGTACGTATATGGAGAACATCAATAAGTTTGTCAAGAAAACGGAAGACTTTATGGATGAAACTAAGATGAGAATGACAAACCATGAGGCCACCTTGAAATCTCTAGAGACACAAATGGGTCAGGTGTCGCAGCATATTAAACCGAGGCAGAATGGAGGTTTCCCTAGCAATACTGAAAATGCTAGACCGCCCCCACACGAGCAATGTAAGGCAATCACTACTAGGAGTGGGAAAAAGTTACCAGGGCCGGAAAAAGAAGCAGAAATAGAAAAGGAACCTACCTTGGATAAACCTGCCGAGGAAGCTGCCCCGACAGGTAATAAACAGACTGCTGCCGATGAGCCTGTCACGACAGCAGAAGCGACAGAGGAGAAAAAAGATGAGTATCGTCCTCAGATTCGCATGCAGTGGGAAGGACGCATTGCTGATTACCGTCCTCCACCACCTTTTCCGCAACGGATACAACAAGCTAAGCATGAATCTCAACTTAAAAAAATTTATGATATTTTTAAACAGGTTCATATTAACATTCCGTTGTTAAATGCTGTTAGGGAAATGCCCGGTTATGCTAAATTTCTCAAGGATGTCATGTCTAAAAAATCTAAACTTGGGGAATTTGAAACGGTAAGGATGCAAGAAGGTTGCATGAGTATTCTTCATCGACAACCGCCTCAGAAAAAGAAGGATCCGGGGAGCTTCCTCATACCTTGCGTAATCGGCGATAAATTTGTGGGTAAGGCATTATGTGATCTTGGTGCTAGTGTTAATCTAATGCCCAAATCTGCTTTTCAGAAATTAGGTATTGGAAAGGCGCGGCCCACGACAGTTACCCTACAGCTAGCCGACCGCTCTTACGTTCACCCCGAGGGAAAAATTGAAGACATCTTGGTAAGAGTGGATAAACTTATTTTCCCTGCTGACTTTCTTATTTTAGATTGTGAGGCAGATGAGAACGCACCAGTCATCCTAGGGCGACCCTTCTTAGCCACGGGAAGATCATTGATTGATGTGGAGAAAGGAGAACTCACCATGCGCGTAAACGATCAAGAAATTAAGCTGAATGTTCTCCAAGCAATGAAACATGCTGATGTGGATGAAGAATGCAAGGCCATCATTGAGGTGACCTTTGATCAACCCTGCATCAGGTCGGGCTGCCGGGATATAAAATTTGGTCACTGCTGCGACAGCCATTTACAAGCCTGTCACAACAGCAACGACGACAGCACCGACGACAGCGACTCCTCTGAATCCGATACATCTGATACTGAAGGTCATGAGGAGGTAGACTGGTTAGACCATCGCCCAGGTAAGTTATTCGAACCCTTGAATTACACTTCGGATAACCATTTAATCCAAAAGCCATCTACTGTTGAACCACCTGTCTTAGAACTTAAGCCCCTGCCAGGGCAGCTCAAATATGCTTATCTTGGTTGTGATAAAACACTGCCCGTAATCATCTCTGCTAAGCTGCCGCAGGAACAGGAACGACAGCTGATCGACATGTTGAGGCAGCATAAAAGGGCGATAGGATGGACTATAGCAGACATTCAGGGCATCAGTCCGGCAATCTGTATGCAGAAAATCCTCCTAGAGGAAGATCATAAGCCGACTATTGATGCCCAAAGGCGGTTAAACCTTGCAATGAAGGAGGTAGTGCGTAAAGAAATAATTAAATGGTTAGATGCTGGTATTATTTACGCCATCTCCGATAGCAAATGGGTAAGCCCGGTGCAATGTGTTCCCAAGAAAGGAGGCATGACCGTGATAACCAACGAAAACAATGAGTTAATCCCAACCAGGACTGTGACCGGTTGGAGGGTTTGTATGGACTATCGGAAGCTTAACAAAGCTACCCGAAAAGACCACTTTCCTTTACCCTTTATTGATCAAATGCTTGATAGATTAGCGGGTAAACCTTACTATTGTTTTCTTGATGGTTACTCAGGTTATAACCAAATCGCTATTGCACCAGAGGATCAAGAGAAAACGACTTTCACCTGCCCCTACGGAACATACGCATTTAGGAGGATGCCGTTTGGACTCTGTAACGCACCTGCCACCTTCCAAAGGTGCATGATGGCTATATTCTCCGACATGGTTGAGGACTTCCTTGAGATCTTCATGGATGATTTTTCTGTCTTTGGAGACGATTTTGAAAGCTGCCTCGGCAACCTTCAAAAGGTACTTGAAAGATGTGAAAAAGCTAATCTTGTTCTTAATTGGGAAAAATGCCATGTTATGGTAGATGAAGGGATAGTTTTAGGCCATAAGATTAGCTGCCGTGGGATAGAAGTCGACAGGGCAAAGATTGAAGTCATAGAGAAGCTGCCGCCGCCAACCACAGTCAAGGGCATTAGGAGTTTTTTAGGGCATGCTGGTTTTTATAGGAGATTTATTGCAAATTTCTCAAAAATCACGAAGCCCCTATGTCATCTCTTAGAGCAGAACCGACCCTTTGACTTTAATGAAGAATGTACTAAAGCATTCAAGGTTCTGAAGGAAAAACTAGTGACAGCCCCCATAGTACAGCCACCAGACTGGACGCAACCGTTTGAAATTATGTGTGATGCTAGTGACTATGCTGTCGGGGAAGCACTTGGGCAGCGCAAGGACAGGCTGTTTCATGTCATATATTATGCCAGCAAAACATTGAATGATGCCCAAGTAAACTATACCACCACAGAAAAGGAGCTGTTAGCTGTGGTGTTCTCCATCGACAAGTTTCGTTCTTACATACTTGGAACGAAGGTAATAGTGCACACCGATCATTCTGCCCTTAAGTACTTGTTCGCAAAGAAGGATGCAAAGCCTAGGTTGATACGATGGATCTTGCTATTACAAGAATTCGACCTTGAAATCAAACACAAAAAGGGGACAGAAAATCAGGTGGCAGATCACTTGTCGAGGTTAGAGATGGGACAGAGTCTACCTGTAGATGAGACACACATACTAGAGACCTTCCCAGATGAGCAGCTCTTTGCTGCCGCAATAGCTGCCGCGACAGCCATGGCGGAAGGTAAGTCTTCTAACCTTCCCTGGTATGCTGATTTCGTTAATTTTATAGTTAGCGGAATATTACCTTCTGATCTTACTTATCAAGCCAGGAAGAGGTTTCAAAATGATGTTAAACATTATTATTGGGACGAACCTCTTCTTTTCAAAATGTGCGCAGATCAGGTTATAAGAAGATGTGTACCATAAGAAGAACAAGAAGACATTCTCCATCACTGTCATGCTTCACAATATGGAGGACACTTAGGAGGCAATAAAACTGCTGCCAAGGTGCTGCAGTCAGGGTTCTACTGGCCGACACTGTACAAGGACGCACAGGAATTTTACAAAAACTGTGACAGGTGCCAGCGGACAGGTAATATCTCGAGGAGAAACGAGATGCCACTGCAGAACATCCTTGAAGTCGAGATCTTCGATGTTTGGGGGATTGATTTTATGGGACCTTTTCCATCTTCATGTGGAAATCTTTACATCCTCCTAGCAGTAGATTATGTCTCCAAGTGGGTAGAAGCAATCGCAACTCAAAAGAATGATGCCAAAACGGTCCAAAAGTTTTTGCACAAAAACATCTTTTCTAGATTTGGCATCCCTAGGGCAATTATCAGTGATGAAGGGAGACATTTTGACAATAGGGTGATTGCTGCCGCCTTGAAGAAATATGGTGTCAAGCACAGGATAGCGACAGCATACCACCCACAGACCAATGGACAGGCTGAGATTTCCAACAGGGAAGTGAAGAACATTCTTGAAAAGATGGTTAAACCATCTAGGAAAGATTGGTCTTTACTTCTAAATGATGCATTATGGGCATACAGAACAGCTTTCAAAACTCCATTGGGCATGTCTCCATTCCGATTGATTTATGGGAAAACCTGCCACCTGCCTGTCGAGATAGAGCACAAGGCATATTGGGCAATCAAGGCAGTAAACATGGACTTGGACAAGGCAGGCCAGAAAAGGCTGTTAGATTTAAATGAGATCGATGAAATACGGACGATGGCCTACGACAACGCAAGAATATACAAGGAGAAAACAAAGAAGTGGCATGACAAGAAGTTGCTGCCACGTCAGTTCTGCCCAGGGCAGCTTGTATTGTTGTTTAATTCTAGGTTGAAACTCTTCCCAGGGAAGCTTAAATCTAGATGGTCTGGCCCGTTCCAAGTGATTCAAGTTTTTCCCCATGGTGCCATTACAATTCAATCATTGAAGGACGGGCACCAATTCAAAGTCAATGGACAACGCCTCAAGCATTATCAGGGGACTGAAGCCCCAGGAATACAGGAAGTGGTTACCTTAGGTGATGCCCCACAAGGCATCCCTAATTTAACCTAATTTTTATTTTTATTTTTATTTTATTTATTATTAATTATTAGGAATTAGATTTATTTTATTCAAATAATGTTTTGTTTTTAATTTCAGTTTTTAGGAAATAAAGGAGTCAAATGAGAAAGAAGAAGTGGCCAAAACCCACCGCTCATCCACCAGCCCAATAAAGCCCATTTATGGTAACCAGTCGTTTCGGCTGCCGGCGCAGACGGATTTGACAGGCTGTCAACAGACGCACGGCAGACGAAGAAGCGTACGGCAGACACACAGCAGACGCATTAATGCGTGTCAGACGCGTCAGACACGCAATATCCAATCTGCCGCCCCGTTATTCCCGCCTGCCGTTGCGGCATTAAATGGGCAGCTACTCGATCGCTATATAAACCCCTTCCCCTTTTCATTTTTCATCACTTCTGATTTTCTCTCTTGTTATTCCCTTCTAGTTTTATCTACTTTCTTTCTTTTTTCAGCCCTTGCAACCAAATATGTCTTCAAGACAAACTCGCCAGAATGCTGCTGCCGCCTCTTCTTCAGCAGCAGCATCCCCGTTCACCAACAAGGAACTCGGGAGGAACGGAGCTTCATCTATAACAGAGATGCCCCTCTTTTTGGACTCCGGCCGTTCATTATGAAGGCCATTACGGCACAACTTTGGGAAGACTTTGCCGAGCAGCCGGCAGAGCTTAACGACACTCTGGTCAGGGAATTTTATGAGGCGATCGAAAGTAAGACGGCGACATCTGTCATCGTCCGAGGAGTGACAGTTCCTCTCACCGCCAGCAGCATCAACCATGTATTCGGCCTCTTCTTTGGCCCCAATGACGATGCTCATCAACAGTTTTGGGACACCCTCGACGCTGCCGGACATGATGCTGTCATGAGGGAGTTGACAGAGGCGGGCACGACCTGGAGCACCAGCAAGAAGAACCCCAACTCCGTCAACAGGGCAGAGCTACTCCCCGAGGCAAAACTATGGAATGCTTTTATCAAAAAGCGTATCCTGCCCTCATCCCACCACACGACAGTCAACAGACAGCGGTTGGCCCTCATCCACTCTATCATGCATGACAGGCCCATCAATGTGGGCAGGTACATGCGAGACAGCATTCTCGATTGTGCCTTCCGATCAGATTCACGACTATGCCTGCCCTTCACAATCACTGCCCTCTGCCGCTGCGCTACCGTACCGGAGGACCCTTCAGACAAAATCAAGAAGGGCAGCGGCTGGACCGACAGCAACATCTCCAGCCTCATGGAGATCATCGTCGTATCGCCCCTCAACGCCTTCGATCCAAACGCCTCTCCTGCTGAGTCTGATGATGAACCTGCCACCGAACTTGCCCCAGAAGCTGCCACCAACACCGCTCCGGCAGATCAGAACGCCCACATCCTTGCTGTCATCTTGAGGATAGAGGAGCGCCAGATGGGTTTGATGACATTCATCCGCGACTTCTCCAATGCAACGGTAAATTTCATTACCAATACTTTGAATTTTTCGGATGTCATTTTCCCCACCTTCCCCGCCCATTATTTCAATATCCCCTCCCCCACTCCCACACCACCTGTCTCTCCCCACGAAGAATCTGCCTCCTCCACACCTTCCCCGACGGCAGCCGGCAGCCCACCGGCAGACACCTCCCCTAGAGGCACCAAGCGAGCTGCCACTGATGACAGCCCTCTTGTCCAGAGGAACTTGGACATCGCTTTCACGCGGGTGAAAAGAATTAAGCATGTGACCAACAAGAGAAGGTTGTCCAAAGCCATCACGAGTGGCAGCCGGGACGGCAGCAGCAGTTCTGATATCCGACTAGTGGAGCCACCTGTCATTCAACCTGCTGACGACCCTGTCCCCCAACCGGAGGAAGAACCTGCACCTCAACAGGCTGATGAACCTGTTGATCAACCTGCTCAGGAACCTGCCCAGCCACCTCCCCAACGCAGACGCTACCATCAGATCCGCGTCAGCAACAGCAGCGAGGACAGCGAATAAAATTTAAGTTTTTATTTCTTTTTCTCCTCTTATTGCTGCCTGCCCTTATATATTGTGATGTACTTTTATTTTTCGTGTTTTTCTTTATTTGTTTTTGTGTCATTTTGCATTGAGGGCAATGCAACCCTCGAGTTTGGGGGTGGCAACCCTCCATATTTAATGGAGTCTTTAGCACATATTTTGTTTAAGTGTTGTGTCTTATTAGTTATTTACTTTTTAAAAAAAAATCAGAAAAATAAGAAAATTTAAACTGTTGGCTTAAAACTGTGAAGTTAACTTACCTGTCATGACAGCTCTGTCGTGGCAGCATCTTTAGGACAGGTTAAGGAAAATTTTAGAGCTTTTCTATAGTTCTGAAAACTTAAACACTTTTGTGACTGTTATATTGCTTAGATTTCTTTTAGCCAAACTAGAATAGGAAACTTAGAACTTGGATAGCCCCTAGAGGTGCCTAACACTGGCTCTAGGAAAGAAGTTTAGCAAAAGAAAATCAAAAACCTAGAGGTGCCCGAAACCGGCTCTAGGAAGCTAACTAGAGGTGCCCAAAACTGGCTCTAAAAAACTTAGCTTGAAAATAGAAGAAAAAGCATGAAAATGTGCCTTCTAAAAGAAAGTAAACTTTGGCATAAAATTCAAGTTAAGGAGTTGAATATTCTAGTGAAACTAAGAGAGTCTTAGCATATAACTGTTCACAAGCATGCACACACTGCACGAGAGCTATAGGGAGATTCCGGACAGATCCTAACCCTTCCGACAGGTTGCTGCCGCCATAGAGAATGAGCGACAGGTAAGGGACAGTTCACTGTTTGAAGGCCAACACAAAAATTTTCAGTTTTCTTTTAAGTCTTCATTGCTTGAGGGCAAGCAAAAACTTGAGTTTGGGGGTGTGTTGAGTGTGTAAAAGTTCTATTATTTACACCCTTTTTAACCCATATTTCTGCTGCATTCAAGCATCATTTGCATTGCATTTAGGTTAGTTTTCAATAAAACATCACAATTATATAAAAGGCACGGATTCTACTGAAAGATGGCTATTTTTGCAAGTATCTGTCACAGTAGATGTCAAAGGCAGGCGCAGGGCAGATACGAAGGAGAACTGAACTGAACAAGCAGCTGAAGAAGACGAACCTGTCATGGACCTGTCGTTACAGCATGGTGACAGCAGATTTATGAAGAGGAAAAGTGAAGTGGACCTCGATAGATAGAGAAAAATCTGCTCGTTTGTCGTGTGGAAGCCGAATATTTTTCCAAGCCCCGGATCAAAAGATATGTCAAGCCAAAGCTCAAGGAGAGGAAATCCCTAAAAGCAAGGATGCGTCTGGAAAGTAGGAGTCTTTAGAGATTTAGTCTTTATTAGAATCTTACTTTTAATTAAAGTTGTAATCCTTGTTACCTTAGATAACTTGAGCCCAAAGCTTATATAAAGGGCATAGATTAAACCTAGGGCATAGCCGACTACCCCATAACCGAAACCAAAACCCTGCCGTTTACCTGTCACCGTTATGTTCTAAATTCCCCCTAGGGCTACGGGTTGTTTTGTAAAGTAGTTGCAAGGGTTGCTTTGTTTTAGGATTTTTCAAGTTCAATAAAATAAACTTCAAGTTCTTTTATCTTGGTTTTAATATCTTGCAAGAGCATCGGGAGAGCATTGTGAGGTTATCTATTTACTTAGCATCGGGAGAGTTAAGTATACGAAAGAGGTAAAAGCGCGTTCTCTAGTTTATAGTTGAACCATCTCGTGCTTAGGGATAAGGCGAGGTTAAGTGGCTAAGGAAGAATTCATACACATCGGTGTTCATCCTTCGATTCACGCCGGGAGGTATCATCAAAGACGTGATCATCGACAGACTTGTGCCTAGGGATAGGGCAAGGCAGATCAGGGATTCTTGCCAAGCTTGAAGTACGGAGTTAGTGTTCGCTGCCGCGACAGCTAACGGACAGACGCCGCGACAGGTGCTGTCGGCGACGGGTGCGACGACAGAATTAGAGATCCTAAGCAATTCAATACCTACACTACTGAGCAACTCAATACCAGCCCATTCTCTCTATCTTGATATCTCAATTCCTTTTATTTGCATTTTTACAATATTATTCGTGACAACTCTCAAACTATTTCTTTTACTTTGTGCAGTGAAATAAGGTGAAGTCATTAGCCCAATCCCTGTGGAGACGATATCTGATACTTTGTATCACTTTACTACTTGCGTCGTGTATACTTGCACTATAATTGCGATAGACTATTTTACACGCAACATGCTGCACTAAAATTGGATATGGAAAAAGCTTTTGACAGAGTAGAATAGTCTTTTCTGGAAAATGTAATGCTTCTAATGGGTTTTGCTCCTTCATGGGTTTCCCTCATTATGCGTTGTGTCTCCACAGTTTCTTTCACTGTTCGAATTAATAACTCATTGTCTCCTTTCTTTCAACCTCAACGTGGTCTTCGACAAGGAGATCCCCTTTCGCCTTTCCTATTCCTTTTTTGTACACAAGGCCTCTCCGCTTACTTATCGAATGCCCAACAGACAAACGCCTTACCAGGTCTAGGCGCAGGCCGCCTCGATCCGAAAGTTAATCATCTCCTCTTTGGTGATGACTGTATGGTATTCATTAACGCTACATCCGCAGAAGCTTCTGAATTGAAGACAGCTCTTCAAGTATATGCATCTGCCTCTGGGCAAGCAGTAAATTTTGAAAAATCGACTATATTTTACAACCCACGTATTCCTCGCTCAACTCGGGAAGAGATAAACAATTCCTTACAAGTACGTGAGGTCAATAACCCCGGTGTTTATCTTGGACTTCCCCTTCTTATTGGGAAAAACCGGACTGAAGCTCTGGGCTTTGTTCGTGACAAAGTTCATGACCGCCTATCTACTTGGGACAAGCAACTCCTTTCCTTCAGTGGACGAGAAATTTTTATTAAAGCTGTTCTTCAATCTTTACCTCAATATGTCATGTCCTGCTATCTCCTCCCGCAAAATATCATTGATGATATGACTACAGCGATACGTCAATATTGGTGGTCTGGTAAATCAAATAAAAAAGGGTGGCATATGCTACCTTGGAACCGTGTATGTCTCCCTAAAGCAGCAGGAGGCATGGGTTTTAAAGATTTAAATGATTTCAACATTGCCCTACTTGGAAAACAAATTTGGAAACTTATTTGTGAACCTGACTCCCTTTTGGGCCAAATCTACCGTTACAAATACTTTCCTTCCGGAAATATCCTCGATGCAACTCGGCCATCTAGATGTTCCTTCGCTTGGCAAGGCATCCACTCTGCTTTACAACGTCTCTTTAATGGTTTTCTTTACCGGGCAGGACGTAATAGCAATATTCGTGTCCATAAAGACAAATGGGGTGGTTCCTCCCCTATACAACTATCTGGGGACTATGAGATTTCAGATGAAGTATATATTCGATGTCGAGATTTTATGATTCGAGACCAAACTGCTTGGGACCAATCTAAGGTCCGTAGCTATTTCAATTCCAGGGATGCGGATGCCATTCTTCACATCCCTATCCTTAACGACAATCGCGACTCTATACTATGGTCGGCTAATGATTCTGATCTTTACTCAGTCTTTTCTGGATATCTTTTCCTTCAACGCCCTTCGGAACCTCGTAGGCCTTCAGCGCGAATTTGGAAAGTTCTTGCGAAAGTCAAAGCACTTCCAAAAGTCAAAACCTTCGGATGGCGTATGGCATCTGAAGACCATTTTGGTCTTTTCCTCACTACCATATTGAACATTTGGAATCGACGTAATGATTGGATTCACAACCACCACCTGCAACCACCATGGCTTACTTCAATTAACTCAATTAGTCTACATAAAGATTATTGCACTACAATATCTTCAAACATATCTCAATCTCCTACTCCTATTCTTTCTCCCTCTTGCTGGCAGCCACCTCCACGTGATCACATCAAGATCAATGTAGATGGGGCCTTTAATCCAATCACTTGCGCGGCGGCTGTTGGAGTGGTGGCGCGAGACGCTATGGGTTCAGTTGTCGGGGGCCTTGCTTACCCCTTGGGCAGCTGCTTGGACGCTGCTACTTCTGAAGGGATGGGTCTTTAGGCTGGGTTTATCTTCGCACAGAGTCAAGGCTGGGATCGAGTGCTTTTTGAAACGGATTGCGCTTCTTTAGCTAACAGAGTTGGCAACCCATGTCCGGACTTATCCACCTTGGGCCGTTGCTGCTTCAGCTTCGAGATACCTTGTTGTCTATTTCTTTTGCTACTGTTTCTTTTGTAAGCTGTGAGGCAAATACTGTGGCACATTCTTTAGCCACGCATGCTCTCAGTACCATGACTTCCATGTCTTTTGGTACTGATATCCCTTTCTGTATCAGACATCTTGTATGACTCTTCTAAATCTTAATAATAAATCATAAGGTACTCTTTTCCCCTTTTTAGGGTTCCTCTGATTCCATATCGGAGGACGTTAGTAGGGGTTTTTAACGAGGCCTTTTCTTTTCAAAAAAAAAATTCCAACGGGTCCATTGAAAGACCCATTTCGACCCGCTCGTCCGAAACCTCTACAAAATGGACTGCAAAACAAGTATTAATCAAATTTTAGGAGTTCATGTAATTGATTAGAAGCTTTTCAACACAATTATATTGCAAAACCTCAATTTCTGTACTTTTTACTCAGTTAAAATTTCAACGGATCCATTGAAAGGCCCATTTCGACCCACTCGTCCGAAACCTCTACAAAAAGGACCGCAAAAAAGTTTTAATCAAATTTTAGGAGTTCATGTAATTGATTGCAAAACCTCAATTTCAGTACTTTTTACTCAGTTAAAATTCCAACGGGTCCATTGAAAGGCTCATTTCGACCCGCTCGTCCGGAACCTCTAAAACAAGGACTGCAAAACAAGTTTTAATCAAATTTTGGGAGTTCATGTAATTGATTAGGAGATTTTCAACACAATTATATTGCAAAACCTCAATTTCTGAACTTTTTACTCAGTTAAAATTCCAACGGGTCCATTGAAAGGCCCATTTCGACCCGCTTGTCTGAAACCTCTAGAAAAAGGACTGCAAAACACGTTTTAATCAAATTTTAGGAGATCAAATAATTGATTATAAGCTTTTCAACACAATTATATTTCAAAACCTCTATTTCTGTACTTTTTACTCAGTTAAAATTTCAACGGGTCCGTTGAGAGGCCCATTTCGATTCGCTCGTCCGAAACCTCTAAAAAAGGATTGCAAAAAAAGTTTTAATCAAATTCTAGGAGTTCAAATAATTGATTAGGAGCTTTTCAACACAATTATATTGATAAAACTCAATTTCTGTACTTTTTACTTAGTTAAAATTCTAACGGGTCCATTGTAAGGCTCGTTAAGACCTGCTCGTCCGAAATCGATACAAAAAGGACCGCAAAAAAGTTTTAATCAAATTTTAGGAGTTCAAATAAATTATTAGGAGCTTTTCAACACGATTATATTGCAAAAAATCAATTTATATACATTTTACTCAGTTAAAATTCCAACGGGTCCACTAAACGGCCCATTTAGACCCGCACGTCCGAAACCTCTACATAAAGGACCGCAAAACAAGTTTTGATCATATTTTAGGAATACAAATAATTTATTATGAGCTTTTCAACATAATTATATTGCAAAACCTCAATTTTTATACTTTTTACTCAGTTAAAATTCCAACGGGTCCATTGAAAGGCCCATTTAGACCTTCTCGTCAGAAACCTCGACAAAAAGGACCACAAAACAAGTTTTAATCAAAGTTTAGGAGTTCAAATAATTTATTATGAGCTTTTCAACACAATTATATTGCAAAACCTCAATTTTTGTACTTTTTACTTAATTAAAATTCCAACGGGTCCATTGTAAGGCCCATTTCGACCCGCTCGTCTGAAACCTCTACAAAAAGGAGTACAAAACAAGTTTTAATAAAATTTTTGGAGTTCATGTAATTTATTAGGAGCTTTTTAACACAATTATATTGCAAAACCTCAATTTCTGTACTTATTACTCAGTTAAAATTCCAACGGGGCCATTGAAAGACCCATTTCGTCCCGCTCGTCCGAAACCCCTACAAAAAGGACTGCAAAACAAGTTTTAATCAAATTTTAGGAGTTCATTTAATTGATTAGGAGATTTTCAACACAATTATATTGCAAAACCTCAATTTCTGTACTTTTTACTGAGTTAAAATTTCAACGGATCCATTGAAAGGCCCATTTCGACCCACTCGTCCGAAACCTCTACAAAAAGGACCACAAAAAAAAGTTTTAATCAAAATTTAGGAGTTCATGTAATTGATTACGAGCTTTACAACACAATTATATTGCAAAACCTTAATTTCAGTACTTTTTACTCAGTTAAAATTCCAACAGGTCCATTGAAAGGCTCATTTCGACCCGCTCGTCCGAAACCTCTAAAACAAGGACTGCAAAACAAGTTTTAATCAAATTTTAAGAGTTCATGTAATTGATTAGGAGATTTTCAACACAATTATATTGCAAAGCCTCAATTTCTGAACATTTTACTCAGTTAAAATTCCAACGGGTCCATTGAAAGGCCCATTTCGACCCGCTCGTCTGAAACCACTACAAAAAGGACTGCAAAACACGTTTTAATCAAATTTTAGGAGATCAAATAATTGATTAGGAGCTTTTCAACACAATTATATTGCAAAACCTCTATTTCTGTACTTTTTACTCAGTTAAAATTTCAACGGGTCCGTTGAGAGGCCCATTTCGATTCGCTCGTCCGAAACCTCTACAAAAAGGATTGCAAAAAAAGTTTTAATCAAATTCTAGGAGTTCAAATAACTGATTAGGAACTTTTCAACACAATTATATTGCTAAACCTCAATTTCTGTACTTTTTACTCAGTTAAAATTTCAACAGATCCATTGAAAGGCCCATTTCGACCCACTCGTCTGAAACCTCTACAAAAAGGACCGCAAAAAAGTTTTAATCAAAATTTAGGAGTTCATGTAATTGATTAGGAGCTTTTCAACACAATTATATTGCAAAATCTCAATTTCAGTACTTTTTACTTAGTTAAAATTCCAACGGGTCAATTAAAAGGCTCATTTCGACCCGCTCGTCCGAAACCTCTAAAACAAGGACTGCAAAACATGTTTTAATCAAATTTTAGGAGTTCATGTAATTGATTAGGAGATTTTCAACACATTTATTTTGCAAAACCTCAATTTCTGAACTTTTTCCTCAGTTAAAATTCCAACGGGTCCATTGAAAGGCCCATTTCGACCCGCTCGTCTGAAACCTCTACAAAAAGGACTACAAAACACGTTTTAATCAAATTTTAGGAGATCAAATAATTGATTAGGAGCTTTTCAACAAAATTATATTGAAAAACCTCTATTTCTGTACTTTTTACTCAGTTAAGATTTCAACGCGTCCGTTGAGAGGCCCATTTCGATTCGCTCGTCCGAAACCTTTACAAAAAGGATTGCAAAAAAAGTTTTAATCAAATTCTAGGAGTTCAAATAATTGATTAGGAGCTTTTCAACACAATTATATTGCTAAACCTCAATTTCTGTACTTTTTACTCAGGTAAAATTCCAATGGGTCCATTGTAAGGCCCGTTTAGACCTGCTCGTCCGAAACCGATAGAAAAAGGACCGCAAAAAAGTTTTAATCAAATCTTAGGAGTTCCAATAAATGATTAGGAGCTTTTCAACACAATTATATTGCAAAAATTCAATTTATATACATTTTACTCAGTTAAAATTCCAACGGGTCCACTGAAAGGCCCATTTAGACCCGCTCGTCCGAAACATCTACATAAAGGACCGCAAAACAAGTTTTGATCATATTTTAGAAGTACAAATAATATATTATGAGCTTTTCAACATAATTATATTGCAAAACCTCAATTTTTATACTTTTTACTCTGTTAAAATTCCAACGGGTCCATTGAAAGGCCCATTTCAACCCGCTCGTCCGAAACCTCAACAAAAAAGACTGCAAAACAAGTTCTAATCAAATTTTTGGAGTTCATGTAATTGATTAGGAGCTTTTCAACACAATTATATTGCAAAACCTCAATTTCTGTACTTTTTACTCAGTTAAAATTCCAACGGGTCCATTGAAAGACCCATTTGGACCCGCTCGTCCGAAACCTCTACAAAAAGGACCGCAAAACAAGTTTTAATCAAATTTTAGGAGTTCATGTAATTGATTAGGAGCCTTTCAACACAATTATATTGCAAAACCTAAATTTCTGTACTTTTTACTCAGTTAAAATTCTAACGGGTCCATTAAAAGGCCCATTTCGACCCACTCGTCCAAAACCTCCACAAAAAGGAGTACAAAACAAGTTTTAATCAAATTTTTGGAGTTCATGTAATTTATTAGGAGCTTTTTAACACAATTATATTGCAAAACCTCAATTTCTGTACTTTTTACTCAGTTAAAATTCCAACGGGTCCATTGAAAGACCCATTTCGACCCGCTCGTCCGAAACCTCTACAAAAGGACTGCAAAACAAGTTTTAATCAAATTTTAGGAGTTCATGTAATTGATTAGGAGCTTTTCAACACAATTATATTGCAAAACTTCAATTTCTATACTTTTTACTCAGTTAAAATTTCAACGGGTCCATTGAAAGGCTCATTTCGACCCGCTCCTCCGAAATCTCTAAAACAAGGACTGCAAAACAAGTTTTAATCAAATTTTAGGAGTTCATGTAATTGATAAGGAGATTTTCAACACAATTATATTGCAAAACCTCAATTTCTAAACTTTTTACTCAGTTAAAATTCCAACGGCTCCATTGAAAGGCCCATTTCGACCCGCTCGTCTGAAACCTCTACAAAAAGGACTGCAAAACTCGTTTCAATCAAATTTTAGGAGATCAAATAATTGATTAGGAGCTTTTCAACACAATTATATTGCAAAACCTCTATTTCTGTACTTTTTACTTAGTTAAAATTTCAACAGGTCTGTTCAGAGGCCCATTTCGATTCGCTCGTCCGAAACCTCTACAAAAAGGATTGAAAAAAAGTTTTAATCAAATTGTAGGAGTTCAAATAATTGATTAGGAGCTTTTCAATACAATTACATTGCTAAACCTCAATTTCTGTACTTTTTACTCAGTTAAAATTCCAACGGGTCCATTGTAAGGCCCGTTTAGACCTGCTCGTCCGAAACCGATACAAAAAGGACCGCAAAAAAGTTTTAATCAAATTTTATGAGTTCAAATAAATGATTAGGAGCTTTTCAACACAATTATATTGCAAAAATTCAATTTATATACATTTTACTCAGTTAAAATTCCAACGGGTCCACTGAAAGGCCCATTTAGACCCGCACGTCCGAAACCTCTACATAAAGGACCGCAAAACAAGTTTTGATCATATTTTAGGAGTACCAATAATTTATTATGAGCTTTTCAACATAATTATATTGCAAAAACCTCAATTTGTATACTTTTTATTCAGTTAAAATTCCAACGGGTCCATTGAAAGGCCCATTTCAACCCGCTCGTCCGAAACCTCAACAAAAAGGACTGCAAAACAAGTTTTAACCAAATTTTAGGAGTTCATGTAATTGATTAGGAGCTTTTCAACACAATTATATTGCAAAACCTCAATTTCTGTACTTTTTACTCAGTTAAAATTCCAACGGGTCCATTGAAAGGCCCATTTAGACCTTCTCGTCCGAAACCTCGACAAAAAGGACCGCAAAACAAGTTTTAATCAAAGTTTAGGAGTTCAAATAATTGATTAGGAGCTTTTCAACACAATTATATTGCAAAACCTCAATTTTTGTACTTTTTACTTAGTTAAAATTCCAACAGGTCCATTTTAAGGCCCATTTAGACCTGCTCGTCCGAAACCGATACAAAAAGGACCGCAAAAAAGTTTTAATCAAATTTTAGGAGTTCAAATAAATGATTAGGAGCTTTTCAACACAATTATATTGCAAAACTTCAATTTTTATACATTTTACTCATTTAAAATTCCAACGGGTTCATTGAAAGGCCCATTTAGACTTGCTCATCCGAAACCTCGACAAAAAGGATTGCAAAATAGTTTTAATCAAATTTTAGGAGTGCAAATAATTGATTAGGAACTTTTCAACACAATTTTATTGAAAAACCTCAATTTTATACTTTTTACTCAGTTAAAATTCCAACGGGCCCATTAAACGGCTCATTTAGACCTGCTCGTCCGAAACCTTTACAAAAAGGACCGCAAAAATGTTTTATTCAAATATTAGGTTTCCAAATAATTGATTAGGAGCTTTTCAACACAATTATATTGCAAAACCTCAATTTATGTACTTTTTACTCAGTTAAAATTCTAACGGGTCCATTAAAAGGCCCATTTCGACTCGCTCGTCTGAAACCTCTACAAAAAGGACTAAAAAACACGTTTTAATCAAATTTTAGGAGATCCAATAATTGATTAGGAGCTTTTCAAAGAAATTATATTGCAAAACCTCCATTTCTGTACTTTTTACTCAGTTAAAATTTCAACGGGTCCGTTGAGAGGCCCATTTCGATTCGCTCGTCCGAAACCTCTACAAAAAGGAATGCAAAAAAAGTTTTAATCAAATTCTAGGAGTTCAAATAATTGATTAGGAGCTTTTCAACACAATTATATTCCTAAACCTCAATTTCTGTACTTTTTACTCAGTTAAAATTCCAACGGGTCCATTGTAAGGCCCGTTTAGACCTGCTCGTCTGAAACCGATACAAAAAGGACCGCAAAAAAGTTTTAATCAAATTTTAGGAGTTAAAATAAATGATTAGGAGCTTTTCAACATGATTATATTGCAAAAATTCAATTTATATACATTTTACTCAGTTAAAATTCCAATTGGTCCACTGAAAGGCCCATTTAGACCCGCACGTCCGAAACCTCTACATAGAGGACCGCAAAACAAGTTTTGATCATATTTTAGGAGTACAAATAATTTATTAGGATCTTTTCAACATAATTATATTGCAAAACCTCAATTTTTATACTTTTTACTCAGTTAAAATTCCAACGGGTCCATTGAAAGGCCCATTTCAACCCGCTCGTCCGAAACCTCAACAAAAAGGACTGCAAAATAAGTTTTAATCAAATTTTTGGAGTTCATGTAATTGATTAGGAGCTTTTCAACACAATTATATTGCAAAACCTCAATTTCTGTACGTTTTACTCAGTTAAAATTCCAACGGGTCTTTTGAAAGGCCCATTTAGACCTTTTCGTCTGAAACCTCGACAAAAAGGACCGCAAAACAAGTTTTAATCAAAGTTTATGAGTTCAAATAATTGATTAGGAGCTTTTCAACACAATTATATTGCAAAACTTCAATTTTTATACATTTTACTCAGTTAAAATTCCAACGGGTACATTGAAAGGCCAATTTAGACTTTCTCGTCCGAAACCTCGACAAAAAGGACCGCAAAATAGTTTTAATCAAATTTTAGGAGTTCAAATAATTGATTAGGAACTTTTCAACACAATTTTATTGAAAAACCTCAATTTTATACTTTTTACTCAGTTAAAATTCCAACGGGCCCATTGAAAGGCTCATTAAGACTTGCTCGTCCGAAACCTCTACAAAAAGGACCGCAAAATGTTTTATTCAAATATTAGGTGTTCAAATAATTGATTGGGAGCTTTTCAACACATTTATATTGCAAAACCTCAATTTCTGTACTTTTTACTCAGTTAAAATTCCAACGGGTCCATTGAAAGGCCCATTTCAACCCGCTCGTCTGAAACCTCTACAAAAAGGACTGCAAAACACGTTTTAATCAAATTTTAGGAGATCAAATAATTGATTAGGAGCTTCTATACACAATTATATTGCAAAAACTCTATTTCTGTACTTTTTACTCAGTTAAAATTTCAATGGGTCCGTTGAGAGGCCCATTTCGATTCGCTCGTCTGAAACCTCTACAAAAAGGATTGCAAAAAAAGTTTTAATCAAATTCTAGGAGTTCAAATAATTGATTAGGAGCTTTTCAACACAATTGTATTGCTAAACCTCAACTTCTGTACTTTTTACTCAGTTAAAATTCCAACGGGTCCATTGTAAGGCCCGTTTAGACCTGCTCCTCTGAAACCGATACAAAAAGGACCGCAAAAAAGTTTTAATCAAATTTTAGGAGTTCAAATAAATGATTAGGAGCTTTTCAACACAATTATATTGCAAAAATTCAATTTATATACATTTTACTCAGTTAAAATTCCAACGGGTCCACTGAAAGGCCCATTTAGACCCGCACGTCCGAAACCTCTACATAAAGGACCGCAAAACAAGTTTTGATCATATTTTAGGAGTACAAATAATTTATTATGAGCTTTTCAATATAATTATATTGCAAAACCTCAATTTTTATACTTTTTACTTAGTTAAAATTCCAAGGGGTCAATAGAAAGGCCCATTTCAACCCGCTTGTCTGAAACCTCAACAAAAAGGACTGCAAAACAAGTTTTAATCAAATTTTTGGAGTTCATGTAATTGATTAGGAGCTATTCAACACAATTTTATTGCAAAACCTCAATTTCTGTACTTTTTACTCAGTTAAAATTCCAACGGGTCCATTGAAAGGCCCATTTAGACCTTTTCGTCCGAAACCTCGACAAAAAGGACCGAAAAACAAGTTTTAATCAAAGTTTGGGAGTTCAATTAATTGATTAGGATCTTTTCAACACAATTATATTGCAAAACTTCAATTTTTATACATTTTACTCAGTTAAAATTCCAACGGGTCCATTGAAAGGCCCATTTAGACTTGCTCGTCCGAAACCTCGACAAAAAGGACCGCAAAATAGTTTTAATCAAATTTTAGGAGTTCAAATAATTGATTAGGAACTTTTCAACACAATTTTATTGAAAAACCTCAATTTTATACTTTTTACTCAGTTAAAATTCCAACGGGCCCATTGAAAGGCTCATTTAGACCTGCTCGTCCGAAACCTCTACAAAAAGGACCGCAAAAATGATTTATTCAAATATTAGGTGTTCAAATAATTGATTGGGAGCTTTTCAACCCAATTATATTGCAAAACCTAAATTTCTGTACTTTTTACTTAGTTAAAATTCTAACGGGTCATAATGTTGACCCGAGATAGAGGATGGGGCGAGCTACATGCCATCGTTGCGGGTATAATGTTGACCCGAGATAGAGGATGGGGCAAGGTGCTCATTGAATCCGACTCGGCTACGGTGATCAACAAGCTCTCGCGCACCACTGACGACAACTCCCTGCTGGGACCGCAGATTGCAGATACGAAGGCCTTGCTTAGGTCTTTTCCTTTGATCTCCTTATCTTTTGTACCTAGATCGGCCAATTTTATGGCTCATAATTTAGCCACTTGGGCTCTACGCTGTACTTCTTCTGTGTATTTTGATTCAGTTGTTCCTGACTGTATTAACATTGATGTACTGGCTGACTCTCAGCCTTTTTCTTGTTATAATAATAACAACACTCAAGGCACTCTTTTCCCCTTAGGTTCATCTTGTGTTTCGGCACAAGGTGGTTAGAGGGGTTTTTAATGAGGCCCTTTTTCTTCAAAAAAAAAATTCTAACGGGTCCATTAAAAGGCCCATTTCGACCCGCTCGTCCGAAACCTCTACAAAAAGGAGTACAAAACAAGTTTTAATCAAATTTTTGGAGTTCATGTAATTTATTAGGAGCTTTTTAACACAATTATATTGCAAAACCTTAATTTCTGTACTTTTTACTCAGTTAAAATTCCAACGGGTCCATTGAAAGACCCATTTCGACCCGCTCGTCCGAAACCTCTACAAAAAGGACTGCAAAACAAGTTTTAATCAAATTTTAGGAGTTCATGTAATTGATTAGGAGCTTTTCAACACAATTATATTGCAAAACTTCAATTTCTATACTTTTTACTCAGTTAAAATTTCAATGGATCCATTGAAAGGCCCATTTCGACCCACTCGTCCGAAACCTCTACAAAAAGGACCGCAAAAAAGTTTTAATCAAAATTTAGGAGTTCATGTAATTGATTAGGAGCTTTTCAACACAATTATATTGCAAAACCTCAATTTCAGTACTTTTTACTCAGTTAAATTTCCAACGGGTGGGATGGCTCTCAATTCTCTCTCAATTTTTCCGGGGGGTCTCTTTTGGGTTTTGGCTTGTTCTTCCACTTTTTCCTTTTTTTCCGGTGGAAATTTCAATTTCTTTTCCACCAATCCCCTTCCCCCACACGGCGCTTCCCCTTCTCTACCGCTTTTGCAAACCATTCGAGAACATTTCATTGTTGTATCCCTTGGAATTCGGGACGAGAAGTCAGAGAGTCATCCCACTCTCCCACCATTTATCAGATACGGTATGTATTATTCATTTTTTATTTCAATTTTCTCTTTGTTTTCTAATCATTTTGCTTCTCCTATTTTGTTTCTTCCAGTAGTATAATGATTCCCGCAATATACAGATCTTTCAGGCTAAATCTCTTATATTGTGTTCTCTGTCTTTTCTTCATATCGTCTTTGCAATTTTATTTATGGTTAACGGATCATTTTTTCCCTCTTTTGTTGTTACGTATTTGAAACCTCTCCGGAGATTCTCGGATCTCCGGCGTTTCTCGGATCTGGATGTTTGGTCTAAGCCCCCGTCTTGGCTACTCATCCCTAACCAAGGAACTCAAAGGGCGTTCCAGATAAGTTCTTATTTTTTTGATCCCAGATCCTTGTTTTCTTCTTTTTTATCTTTTTCTTTTTTTAATCTTCATCTATTTTTTCTACAGATCTACTTATCCCTTGCTTGTGATTTCCAGATCTGGGCAATCCAAGGGTTGTCTATTAATCGGGTTTTGGGTTGATTTCAGTCCTCTCCCCAACCAATTTCTCATCCAATATGTTATTTTCTCATTTTATTTTCCTTGCCTGTTTTCCATAAATCTCTCTGATTTTCTTTTTTTCATCCTTTTCTTTTCCAGATCGATTATGGAGTGGGTTAGAATTTCCCGACGGTTGTTTGCGGCGGCCGTTCTACCCCCTCTACCATTTAGGGTTTTTGAACCCCTGTTGATTCTTCCTGGACAGTTGAATCGACTAGGGTTCCCCACAACTCTATTTTTTCTTTTCTCCCCTTTTATCAGATCCCTCCTCTAATAGACTTACTTTTCGATTGCAGGTTCTCTGACTAATCTATACCGCATCCTTTCTCCAGTTTTGGGATATATCTCACTACCCATGGAGATCGTTGCATTTCATTAAATCCATTTTACTATTTTATTTTCTTTCTCATAATTTTGTTTTCTCTCCGGCTCACGGTGCTCTGCCCCTGTTTCAGATTTACACCAGAGGACAATATTACACCCCTCCTTGCTAGGGTTTGGAGGAGTTTTTGGTTCTCGGCAGCATCTTTCCATATGGGTTTTCATGTGTTCTCTAATTCGCTTTACCAAATAGGGTTTCCATCCATTTTCTTTAATTTTTTTCTAACTTTTCTTATATTTCTTTGCTTAATATTCTTACCTTCTGTCTTTCTTCTCCAGGTCCGTGTTTCTTTCAAACCCAATAATCATGGTTTTACTACCATCTGCCTTAGGGTTAGAAGAACTATCCTTCGGAGGTATAATTCCCTATGTATCTCTCAATTTCCCCCTATAATTTTCCTTTCTGTGATATATATTCTTTCATTACTGTACTCTGAGTTGTTTAGTTCTTTCGATAAATCTTTCCTACTCATGATAGCTCTGAGTATATATACCTCTGGTTTAACTTGGTGCTTGGCTTTAATCTTTAATTTGCTTTTCTTATTATTCACCTCTGTTTACTACTATTGTTTCTATAACCTCCTTAATTGTTATGAGTTTAATTCATATATTATAACAAAATGCTTTCCTGCCATCATTCATCCTCTGTTACTGTACCATATAAACATATATTATATAATAAATACATCTATTATGCATCTGAAACATCACTGTGCTCCTTCTTTCCCCAACTATCTCTTTGATTTCATTCATTTTATGCCAATGATTATTTCTTATTTATTTCTAAACCACTCTGATAATATCTCTGTTACACCACTGAAATTTGTTATTGCTTCGTATATATATCAAGCCCTTCAAGGGAATCTTACACCAGCCCACTTATTTGGATTCTCATTTATTATATATTACAATCGTGCTCAATATTTCTTTCTTGTTCATTTTTCCATGACTCATCATTCGCAATCAAGTCAGAATAGAATCCTCTCTGCTCAACCCAAGGAGCACATTTCAACAACTACTATGGTAATCTGTTACAAAACTCATAGATACTACTCATATATACTTGTCATTATATTCTTTTCTCCTCTATGGCTGTCACAGAGTACCATCGATGTTTTGTTTTTCATAAGGAATCAAATACTATACTTTAACCTAATTACTGTTAATCACTTTCTTTCTAATATATATCCAAACTTTACTGATCTGAATTCTCCTTTATACCTCACATGTAGCTTGTTTCGGTGTCAATGGTATATAACCATTACTCTTTGCTTGGATATGTTCTACAGTCTTTCTAATTTGTATTCTACCCTACTGGCTCTTGCATCCAAGTCATTTTTAATAGTATCATACATAATTTTCCTAAAATGAATGCTACTTATTTGGACATAATACTGAAAACAGACATTAATATAAAATACATGTTTCACTGCCGACCATCTTATGTTTATAATTATGTCACTTTTAATTCTGAGATTAATCTATGTAATGACCTGATGTACATGATCTTCTTCATTCTTTCCAATCACTATCTCTTTATTCCTGTTTATTCATCAAATGTCACCATTTCATCCGTGTTCTTTTTTATGGCTCATCATCATTTGGTTATCTTAAACTTTAAAATTGTATTGTTGTCCTCTGTTTCCTTTTGTTCTTATTATAAACTCATTAGCTGCTCTTTAACTCATTGCATCTGTACTTTCCCATATTCATTCTTTGGTTCTTCCCAATATGCCACAACTATGGTAACACTGACACAAATCGCAAGGCAAAGTATCAAAGGAAGCTATGATATCTATTCTCCACCTTGGCTAAGTCTTTATTTAATTATAATTAATTTTTATTGCACCCCCTATATTTTTTTGCTCTTTTGGTCTGTAATAATTTTCTTCTCCCCGCTTCCTCATTTCCCATGGTTTGTAATTTTTTATAGCTTTCTTTTTTTCCTGCCTTTCTTTTATTCTTGCTATGTTGTTATCTGCTTTTATTTTTACTTGGCAAGGTATGTATAATGCGCTTCAGCGTCTTTTCCCCGGCTTTCTTCACCGCCCAGGTATAAATAGTAATATTAGAATACACAAAGATATATGGGGAGGGCCTTCCCCGATTGAGCTCACTGGGGATTACGAAATCTCAGATGAATTCCATATTCGATGTCGTGATTTTATGATTCGTAACCAAACAGCTTGGGATACGGATAAGGTAAGACATTACTTCAATCCAACTGATGCCGATGCTATTGTTCGTATCCCCATCATAAAGGATCAACGTGATTCAATACTCTGGTCTCCTAACGACTCGGGTATCTACTCAGTCCGTTCTGGATATATTTTCCTACAACGCTCCATAATACCACCTACGTCACCTACTCGGTTCTGGAAATTTTTATCCAAAGTCAAAGCTTTGCCCAAAGTCAAAACTTTTGGTTGGCGTATGGCATCTGATGCTCTACCAGTTGGAATTAAAATGCAAGCCTTTTCTCCTAACTCGGGACCTTGTCCTATCTGTGGTAGCCACTCGGAATCGATCCTTCATGTGTTTCGTGACTGCCCTGGGGCGTCTGAAGTCCTCCAAATTTGTGGTATCCCTATCACTCTTTATAGGAGTATAGCTCCCACCCCTCTGCAATGGTTAGAGGAAGTAGCTACTACAATTTCCCCTGATAAATTTGGTCTCTTCCTTACTGCTTTATGGAATATATGGAATAGACGTAACGACTGGGTACATAACCAACATCTACAACCACCCTGGCTAATCGCCGTCAATTCCATTAGCTTACATGATGAATTTTGTAAAGCTTTAAAGACGTCTGCCCCAGCTCCATCTACCTTTTCTAAACCTTCCTGGATCCCTCCCCCACTTCATCATATCAAAATAAATGTGGACGGAGCTTTTAATCCATCGACTCGTGCAGCAGCCGTTGGCGTCGTTGCTCGTGATTCTGCAGGTAAAGTTGTGGGTGGCATTGCTTTCCCTCTTGGTAGCTGTCAGGACGCTATCACTAGTGAAGGGGAAAGCATCCTAGCTAGTCTCACCTTTGCCCGATCTCAAGGCTGGAACCGTCTTTTGATTGAAACTGACTGTGCTTCTCTCGCGAATAGGATCAACAACCCTGCTCAGGACCTTTCTACCATGGGACCTACTATTCTTCAGATTCAAGCATTTCTTCAAGATTTTTACTTTGTAACTATTTCTTTTGTACGCCGTGAGGCAAATATTATAGCCCATACTTTGGCTACTTCCTCG
Organism: Hibiscus tridactylites; assembly: GCA_958450335.1. Lineage (NCBI taxonomy): Eukaryota > Viridiplantae > Streptophyta > Magnoliopsida > Malvales > Malvaceae > Hibiscus > Hibiscus tridactylites. The sequence continues at coordinate 40,750,626 of OY288281.1, forward strand.
CTGAATTCTATGACTTCTATGTCATTCAATACAGATATTCCATCTTGTATCCAACACCTTGTAACAAATTATTCTTGATTAATAATATTTGGGCACTCTTTTCCCCTTTTTAGGGTCCTCTAGCTCTGCTTGAAGGGAAGTAGTAGGGGTTTTTAATGAGGCATTTTCTTCAAAAAAAAAAATTCCAACGGGTCCATTGAAAGGCTCATTTCGACCCGCTCGTCCGAAACTCTAAAACAAGGACTGCAAAACAAGTTTTAATCAAATTTTAGGAGTTCATGTAATTGATTAGGAGAATTTAAACACAATTGTATTGCAAAACCTCAATTTCTAAACTTTTTACTCAGTTAAAATTCCAAAGGGTCCATTGAAAGGCCCATTTCGACCCGCTCGTCTGAAACCTCTACAAAAAGGACTGCAAAACACGTTTCAATCAAATTTTAGGAGATCAAATAATTGATTAGGAGCTTTTCAACACAATTATATTGCAAAACCTCTATTTCTGTACTTTTTACTCAGTTAAAATTTCAACGGGTCTGTTGAGAGGCCCATTTCGATTCGCTCGTCCGAAACCTCTACAAAAAGGATTGAAAACAAGTTTTAATCAAATTCTAGGAGTTCAAATAATTGATTAGGAGCTTTTCAACACAATTATATTGCTAAACCTCAATTTCTGTACTTTTTACTCGGTTAGAATTCCAACGGGTCCATTGTAAGGCCCGTTTAGACCTGCTCGTCCGAAACCGATACAAAAAGGACCACAAAAAAGTTTTAATCAAATTTTAGGAGTTCAAATAAATGATTAGGAGCTTTTCAACACAATTATATTGCAAAAATTTAATTTATATACATTTTACTCAGTTAAAATTCCAACGGGTCCACTAAAAGGCCCATTTAGACCCGCACGTCCGAAACCTCTACATAAAGGACCGCAAAACAAGTTTTGAACATATTTTAGGAATACAAATAATTTATTATGAGCTTTTCAACATAATTATATTGCAAAAACCTCAATTTTTATACTTTTTACTCAGTTAAAATTCCAACGGGTCCATTGAAAGGCCCATTTCAACCCGCTCGTCCGAAACCTCAACAAAAAGGACTACAAAACAAGTTTTAACAAAATTTTAGGAGTTCATGTAATTGATTAGGAGCTTTTGAACACAATTATATTGCAAAACCCCAATTTCTGTACTTTTTACTCAGTTAAAATTCCAACGGGTCCATTGAAAGGCCCATTTAGACCTTCTCGTCCGAAACCTCGACAAAAAGGACCGCAAAACAAGTTTTAATCAAAGTTTAGGAGTTCAAATAATTGATTAGGAGCTTTTCAACACAATTAAATTGCAAAACCTAAATTTTTGTACTTTTTACTTAGTTAAAATTCCAACAGGTCCATTTTAAGGCCCATTTAGACCTACTCGTCCGAAACCGATACAAAAAGGACCGCAAAAAAGTTTTAATCAAATTTTAGGAGTTAAAATAAATGATTAGGATCTTTTCAACACAATTATATTGCAAAACTTCAATTTTTATACATATTACTCATTTAAAATTCCAACGAGTTCATTGAAAGGCCCATTTAGACTTGCTCATCCGAAACCTCGACAAAAAGGACTGCAAAATAGTTTTAATCAAATTTTAGGAGTTCAAATAATTGATTAGGAACTTTTCAACACAATTTTATTGAAAAACCTCAATTTTATACTTTTTACTCAGTTAAAATTCCAACGGGCCCATTGAAAGGCTCATTTAGACCTGCTCGTCCGAAACCTTTACAAAAAGGACCGCAAAAATGTTTTATTCAAATATTAGGTGTTAAAATAATTGATTAGGAGCTTTTCAACACAATTATATTGCAAAACCTCAATTTATGTACTTTTTACTCAGTTAAAATTCTAACAGGTCCATTAAAAGGCCCATTTCGACTCGCTCGTCCGAAACCTCTACAAAAAGGAGTACAAAACAAGTTTTAATCAAATTTTTAGAGTTCATGTAATTTATTAGGAGCTTTTTAACACAATTATATTGCAAAACCTCAATTTCTGTACTTTTTACTCAGTTAAAATTCCAACGGGTTCATTGAAAGATCCATTTCGACCCGCTCGTCCGAAACCTCTACAAAAAGGACTGCAAAACAAGTTTTAATCAAATTTTAGGAGTTCATATAATTGATTAGGAGCTTGTCAACACAATTATATTGCAAAACTTCAATTTCTGTACTTTTTACTCAGTTAAAATTTCAACGGATCCATTGAAAGGCCCATTTCGACCCACTCGTCTGAAACCTCTACAAAACGGACCGCAAAAAAGTTTTAATCAAAATTTAGGAGTTCATGTAATTTATTAGGAGCTTTTCAACACAATTATATTGTAAAACCTCAATTTCAGTACTTTTTACTCGGTTAAAATTCCAACGGGTCCATTGAAAGGCTCATTTCGACCCGCTCGTCCGAAACCTCTAAAACAAGGACTGCAAAACAAGTTTTAATCAAATTTTAGGAGTTCATGTAATTGATTAGGAGATTTTCAACACAATTATATTGCAAAACCTCAATTTCTGAACTTTTTACCCAGTTAAAATTCCAACGGGTCCATTGAAAGGCCCATTTCGACCCGCTCGTCTGAAACCTCTACAAAAAGGACTGAAAAACATGTTTTAATCAAATTTTAGGAGATCAAATAATTGATTAGGATCTTTTCAACACAATTATATTGCAAAACCTCTATTTCTGTACTTTTTACTCAGTTAAAATTTCAACGGGTCCGTTGAGAGGCCCATTTCGATTCGCTCGTCCGAAACCTCTACAAAAAGGATTGCAAAAAAAGTTTTAATCAAATTCTAGGAAGTCAAATAATTGATTAGGAGCTTTTCAACACAATTATATTGCTAAACCTCAATTTCTGTACTTTTTACTCAGTTAAAATTTCAACGGGTCCATTGTAAGGCCCGTTTAGACCTGCTCGTTCGAAACTGATACATAAAGGACCGCAAAAAAGTTTTAATCAAATTTTAGGAGTTAAAATAAATGATTACGAGCTTTTCAACACAATTATATTGCAAAAATTCGATTTATATACATTTTACTCAGTTAAAATTCCAACGGGTCCACTGAAAGGCCCATTTAGACCCGCACGTCCGAAACCTATACATAAAGGACCGCAACACAAGTTTTGATAATATTTTTGGAGTACAAATAATTTATTAGGAGCTTTTCAACATAATTATATTGCAAAACCTCAATTTTTATACTTTTTACTCAGTTAAATTCCAACGGGTCCATTGAAAGGCCCATTTCAACTCGCTCGTCCGAAACCTCAACAAAAAGGACTGCAAAACAAGTTTTAATCAAATTTTTGGAGTTCATGTAATTGATTAGGAGCTTTTCAACACAATTATATTGCAAAACCTCAATTTCTGTACTTTTTACTCAGTTAAAATTCCAACGGGTCCATTGAAAGGCCCATTTAGACCTTTTCGTCCGAAACCTCGACAAAAAGGACCGCAAAACAAGTTTTAATCAAAGTTTAGGAGTTCAAATAATTGATTAGGAGCTTTTCAACACAATTATATTGCAAAACATCAATTTTTATACATTTTACTCAGTTAAAATTCCAACGGGTCCATTGAAAGGCCCATTTAGACTTGCTCGTTAGAAACCTCGACAAAAAGGACCACAAAATAGTTTTAATCAAATTTTAGGAGTTCAAATAATTGATTAGGAACTTTTCAACACAATTTTATTGAAAAACCTCAATTTTATACTTTTTACTCAGTTAAAATTCCAACGGGCCCATTGAAAGGCTCATTTAGACCTGCTCGTCCGAAACCTCTACAAAAAGGATCGCAAAATGTCTTATTCAAATATTAGGTGTTCAAATAATTGATTGGGAGCTTTTCAACGCGATTATATTGCAAAACCTCAATTTCTGTACTTTTTGCTCAGTTAAAATTCTAACGGGTCCAATAAAAGGCCCCTTTCGACCCGCTCGTTCGAAACCTCTACAAAAAGGAGTGCAAAACAAGTTTTAATCAAATTTTTGGAGTTCATGTAATTTATTAGGAGCTTTTTAACACAATTATATTGCAAAACCTCAATTTCTGTACTCTTTACTCAGTTAAAATTCCAACGGGTCCATTGAAAGACCCATTCCGACCCGCTCGTCCGAAACCTCGACAAAAAGGACTGCAAAACAAGTTTTAATCAAATTTTAGGAGTTCATGTAATTGATTAGGAGCTTTTCAACACAATTATATTGCAAAACTTCAATTTCTGTACTTTTTACTCAGTTAAAATTTCAACGGATCCATTGAAAGGCCCATTTCGACCCACTCGTCCGAAACCTCTACAAAAAGGACCACAAAACAAGTTTTAATCAAAATTTAGGAGTTCATGTAATTGATTAGGAGCTGTTCAACACAATTATATTGCAAAACCTCAATTTCAGTACTTTTTACTCAGTTAAATTTCCAAAAGGTCCATTGAAAGGCTCATTTCGACCCCCTCGTCCGAAACCTCTAAAACAAGGACTGTAAAACAAGTTTTAATCAAATTTTAGGAGTTCATGTAATTGATTAGGAGATTTTCAACACCATTATATTACAAAACCTCAATTTCTGAACTTTTTACCCAATTAAAATTCCAACGGGTCCATTGAAAGGCCCATTTCGACCCGCTCGTCTGAAACCTCTACAAAAAGGACTGCAAAACACGTTTTAATCAAATTTTAGGAGATCAAATAATTGATCAGGAGCTTTTCAACACAATTATATTGCAAAACCTCTATTTCTGTTCTTTTTACTCAGTTAAAATTTCAATGGGTGTGTTGAGAGGCCCATTTCGATTCGCTCGTCCGAAACCTCTACAAAAAGGATTGCAAAAAGAGTTTTAATCAAATTCTAGGAGTTCAACTAATTGATTAGGAGCTTTTCAACACAATTATATTGCTAAACCTCAATTTCTGTACTTTTTACTCAGTTAAAATTCCAACGAGTCCATTGTAAGGCCCGTTTAGACCTGCTCGTCCGAAACCGATACAAAAAGGACCGCAAAAAAGTTTTAATCAAATTTTAGGAGTTCAAATAAATGATTAGTAGCTTCTCAACACAATTATATTGCAAAAATTCAATTTATATACATTTTACTCAGTTAAAATTCCAACGGGTCCACTGAAAGGCCCATTTAGACCCGCACGTCCAAAACCTCTACATAAAGGACCGCAAAACAAGTTTTGATCATATTTTAGGATTACAAATAATTTATTATGTGCTTTTCAACATATTTATATTGCTAAACCTCAATTTTTATACTTTTTACTCAGTTAAAATTCCAACGGGTCCATTGAAAGGCCCATTTCATCCCTCTCGTCTGAAACCTCAACAAAAAGGACTACAAAACAAGTTTTAACCAAATTTTAGGAGTTCATGTAATTGATTAGGAGCTTTTCAACACAATTATATTGCAAAACCTCAATTTCTGTACTTTTTACTCAGTTAAAATTCCAACGGGTCCATTGAAAGGCTCATTTCGACCCGCTCGTCCGAAACCTCTAAAACAAGGACTGCAAAACAAGTCTTAATCAAATTTTAGGAGTTCATGTAATTGATTAGGAGATTTTCAACACAATTATATTGAAAAACCTCAATTTCTGAACTTTTTACTCATTTAAAATTCCAACGAGTCCATTGAAAGGCCCATTTCGACCCGCTCGTCTGAAACCTCTACAAAAAGGACTGCAAAACACGTTTTAATCAAATTTTAGGAGATCAAATAATTGATTAGGAGCTTTTCAACACAATTATATTGCAAAACCTCTACTTCTATACTTTTTACTCAATTAAAATTTCAACGGGTCCGTTGAGAGGCCCATTTCGATTCGCTCGTCCGAAACCTCTACAAAAAGGATTGCAAAAAAAATTAATCAAATTCTAGGAGTTCAAATAATTGAATAGGAGCTTTTCAACACAATTATATTGCTAAACCTCAATTTATGTACTTTTTACTCAGTTAAAATTCCAACGGGTCCATTGTAAGGCCCGTTTAGACCTGCTCGTCCGAAACCAATACAAAAAGGACCGCAAAAAAGTTTTAATCAAATTTTAGGAGTTCAAATAAATGATTAGGAGCTTTTCAACACAATTATATTGCAAAAATTCAATTTATATACATTTTACTCAGTTAAAATACCAACGGGTCCACTGAAAGGCCCATTTAGACCCGCACGTCCGAAACCTCTACATGAAGGACCGCAAAACAAGTTTTGATCATATTTTAGGCGTACAAATAATTTATTATGAGCTTTTCAACATAATTATATTGCAAAACCTCAGTTTTTATACTTTTTACTTAGTTAAAATTCCAACGGGTCCATTGAAAGGCCCATTTTGACCCGCTCATTTGAAACTTCTACAAAAAGGACTGCAAAACACGTTTTAATCAAATTTTAGGAGTTCAAATAAATGATTAGGAGCTTTTCAACACAATTATATTGCAAAACCTCTATTTCTGTACTTTTTACTCAGTTAAAATTTCAACGGGTCCATTGAGAGGCCCATTTCGACCCGCTCATCCGAAACCTCTACAAAAAGGATTGCAAAAATTTTTTTTGTAACCCCCTTAGCCCGGCCTAGACGGTTGACCCGAACTACAAAGATTACACGGGGAAAACCAAAGTCAACCCGAAAGTCAACCTTGATTAACGACCGTTTTTTTCTTTTTAATCTTATCTAGATGCTCATTAACCTTAAGCGTACTCTAATGAAAAGCATACTTGAAAATCACAGCGATCGGAAAGCAATAAGGGACTCAATTGCACAACATACAAAGTTAGGGACCAAAATGTAAATTGTGGAAAGATGGAAGACTTAACTGATTTTTAAATTACCAATATCAAATTAGTCATATTACATGCTTCCATGTCAAATTTCACCTCAAACGGACATCTCAAACTCAAGCAATTGCGAATACAAAATTCAGGACTAAAATGTAAAGCTTGTAAACCTTAAACCATTCAAATCAGTGCTCAACGGTCCAGTGTTTCGGAACGGGGGTTGACCGTTCCGAAATGCGGGTTCGTTTCGAGACCTGTACCGAAACAGGGCTTGGCTGTAGCAAAAGCGTTTCGGAACGACCTCTACCCGTTTCGAAACACGAAGGCCATTACAGGCCCCCGTTTCGAAACGTTAGTACCCGTTCCGATACGGACTGTCCAGAAAGTGCAGATTTTGCTGGTTTAACATACATTTAATCACCCAAACACATCCTATTGATTTCCTAATCATGCCAACAAGTCATCATACATATTAGGTACATGCATCCTAATGTCCAAAGCAAACAACCATCAAAACACCAAAGCAAGCACCAAAATGGCCATTTACAAATCCAATACAATTAAGGCATCATGCCACAACTAGGGAGTCCAAAACATCTCCCAAAATCATATCCTAGGTTCCCATTGCCAAATATCAAAATCTTATAATGTTGTAAAATAGTCACCATACATGAGCTTATCTTTCCCTTGGATTCTTAGCCTCCTTCTTGCCCACAAACACCTCAATTATCTGCATTATTGGTTCAAGAGAGAGAGCGTAAGCACAAATGCTTAGTGAGGCATGCTCTAATGAAACAATACAATAATGCACTTTATAAAAACACTTTCCATAAAGCCTTTCAACCCACATCAACATCATTCATGCAACATTGCATTCACAACAAGCATCTCATGCTTCAATATCATTCATGTCATATAGGCTTCCAAGTGATAAACCATAACCTTTTACAACATAAAACACAATCGGATACGCGGATTACAAGCGTTGTCCCATACGCTTCATACACACTACCGAACACACAAGGTGGAGTTTACCGGTACAATCACAACCCCTCAACACCCGTGATGGAGTTTAATGGTACAATCACAACCCCTCCACATCACTCATCGGTAGTTGTATAACATCACTAACGAGAACACGGGACACACAACACAAGATCCACACATGGACTTTTAACCACCATTGTGATCATAACCATCTCGTTAGTGTACTTGGATGGAGTTTACGGTACAATTACAACCCCTCAACATCCAAGGCGACTTCATTCACGGTGCACCCAATCCTATAGCCGGCTAACTATATCCGATTCAAGTACTTTAAAACCAACACATCACTTGCCAATATACATCAATTATCATCAATAATCCACTGTTTTAAAACATATAAAACAAAGCCATTTACAACATGCATTACTATGCATCAATCCACAATTTTAACAAAACAAACCAAGGATATCTTACCTTGAGCATCCTTCACAAATGGCTTACATAACCAGCATTAACCATGTCAAACATGCTTTCAAAAAACAGAATTTAAATTTGCAATTATCAAAAAATGCATCGAACCAATCCATGGCTCATCCAAGAGAGTTTTTTTCCGAAAACTTACTCTTGAGCTTAGTTAAGTTGATTAGACTTAAACTAAGCTCCCATACCTTCAAACATTCGATACAAAGCTGGAAATCCAACTCCACTCACCAATTCCGTTTCGCAAGCTTGCCGAAACGCCGTTCAAGCCTCTGGATCAACACCACAAGGATCCGAAGATGTCTCCCCTGTTTTAAACATATCAAAGCAGAGGATTAATGCATCATCATGCATTAAAATCTTCAGTCATTACACCTAAACTCGCTGCTCTCACCAAATCTAACATTTCGGCTACCAAACCCAACCGAAATCACATCTAAACTTTTCCACATCATTACCCAGCCAAGATCCATCACTTCTAAACATTCTTAAACATCAAATAACATCCAAAAAGAACCTAAACTCGTCTTTATACCTCCAGCTATAACAGAACACCAAAATCACCCCAAAAAGCACCATTTTCACAAGCAAAAACTTAGGAAAATCAACCTATTCGGGATTGTATTGATTAAACCTCAATTACACATCATTAAACATCCAAAATACATTAAAAAGCCATCTCAAAACAGAGCCCAAACATTCACCACGAATTTCTTTAAGATTTAATCCAAATCTTGAGTTTTAAGCCAAAATCAAGATCACAACATTAAAACCTTTAATAAAACTTAATTTAAGGATTGAGAACTTGGGAAATTCAGTAAAGAACTGAGTATTTAGAGGAGAAGAACATCCTTACCTCTAAATGTAGATTTCTCCTTGATTAGAGCCAAAATCCTTGAAAATTCAATAAGCAAATGAAGAGGATTTGATGTAGAAAGGATTAGGAATCAATTGATGATTGAAATCTCATCATTTGGTGTGAAAATCAAAAGAAAAGTTGCTGTAGAAATGTGTTTGGCTGAGGGAATTTTGAGAGAAAATGAGATGAGAAAGTTTTTAAGAAAGTTAGTTATGAAAAGCTAAAATAAGGTTTCCCTCTTTTTCTTTAATTAATTAAACATTAAATGAATCATTAAAATCTAAGAAAAATCTGGAGAAATCAAGCTTGGGTAAATTAGCTCCTTAAAGATTCAAAGTTTCAATCCTTACAAAACAGTCACCACTGAACTTTTCAAAAATTACATTTTAGTCACTAATTTGAAATGTCACACTTCCAAACCTTATTTTGTAAAATTGATTTCACCACACTCTTATATATATTAAAAGAGGATTTTTAGATATTTTTCCATATTTTTATTGCAACCCAAACTAGGCTTTCCCTAAAACCACCTTTTATATTCGAACCGAAAATCAGACCGGTCTGATTCAGACCCTAAACTTCCAAGCCCAAAATTAGGGTGTTACAACTCTCCCCCCTTAAGAAATTTCGTCCTCGAAATTTACCTGGAGGAAAGAGGTACGGAAACTGCTTCTTCATGTCATCCTTTCGTTCCCACGTGGCTTCCTCAACACCACAATGCTTCCACAACACCTTTACCAAATCAATGGTCTTGCCTCGAAGAACTTTACTGTCTGAATCTAGAATTTCTACCGGTTCCTCATCATAGGTCAAGTCTGGATTCAACTCCACTTCCTCCACAGGCATAACATGCTAAGGATCCGATCTATACCTCCGAAGCATAGAGACATGAAACACATCATGAATCTTTTCCAACTCTTGCGGCAATCTCAACTTGTACACAACAGGACCCACACGCTCAATCACCTCATATGGTCTAATGTACCTAGGGCTCAACTTACCATTTCGGCCAAACCTCATCACCTTTTTCCAAGGCGAAACTTTCAAAAACACCCGGTCACCTACCGCATACTCAATCTCCTTACGCTTCAAATCCGCGTAAGACTTTTGCCGATCAGAAGCTGCCTTCAATCGCTCACAAATGAGCTTCACCTTCTCGGTGGTTCCTTTCAACAAAGCTGGCATCGAAACCAACTTCTGACCTGTTTCAACCCAACAAAGAGGAGTTATGCACTTCCTCCCATACAAGGCTTCATAAGGTGCCATTTGAATACTTGCCTGGTAGATATTGTTATAAGCAAACTCCACCAAAGGCAAATGCTTCTCCCAAGAGCCCTGAAACTCAATCACACAGCACCTCAACATGTCCTCCAGCACTTGAATAACACGCTCAGACTGTCCATCCGACTGTGGATGATAAGAAGTACTGAAATTTAGTCGTGTACCCAAAACTTGATGTAAACACTCCCAGAAACACGATGTAAACCTCGGATCTCGATCCGACACTATAGACTTTAGCACACCATGCAGCCGCACAATCTCAGCAATGTACAGCTTCGCAAGCTTGTCTAAAGTGTACGTAGTATGCACGAGTAAGAAATGTGCACATTTCGTAAGGTGATCCATAATCACCCACACCGAATTCTTCTTCGATGGCGACAAAGGCAAACCAGACATAAAGTCCATGGTAATCCTTTCCCACTTCCACTCAGGAATCCTCAACGGTTGCAACAACTCAGAAGGAAACTGATGCTCAGCCTTAACTCGCTGACAAACCATGCACTTGCTCACATACTCAGCCACATCTTTCTTTAAACCCACCCAAAAGTACTCATCTCTAAGATCACGATACATCTTTGTACTACCAGGGTGCATAGCAAAAGGACTACTATGAGCTTCAGTCAGAATAGCACACCTCAACTCAGCATCATTGGGCACTACTATCCGACTCCCAAAACATAGAACTCCATCATCATTAAAGCAGAAATTCGATGGCCTATCCTCAGCAATATCCTGAACATGGGGCACCAAGGAATCATCCAACAGTTGCTTATCCTTTATCAACTGAACCAAGGATGGTTTCACTTGCAATTCAGTAACAAGACCGCCATCTCGCGAAATGCTCAAGCTGGCAAACATAGCCCTCAACTCCACTGCTACCTTCCTACTCAAGGCATCCGCTACAACATTAGCTTTTCCCGGATGATACTCGATCGTCAAATCGTAATCTTTAAGCAACTCCACCCAACGTCGTTGCCTAAGATTTAACTCCTTCTGAGACATCAGACACTTCAAACTCTTGTGATCTGTGTATATCGTACACTTCTCACCATATAGGTAATGTCTCCAAATTTTCAAAGCAAAAACCACCGCAGCTAACTCAATGTCATGCGTAGGATAATTGCGCTCATGCACCTTCAACTGGCGCGATGCATAGGCCACTACCTTACCATCTTGCATCAACACACAACCCAAACCAACGTAGGACGCGTCACTATACACCACAAACTCTTTCCTTAATTCAGGTTGAACCAAGATAGGAGCTTGCGTCAAAGCTGCCTTAAGCTTCTCAAAAGCCTGCTGTCTCGCTTCCGTCCACTCATACTTGATATCCTTCTGCAACAACTTCGTCAAAGTTGCAGCAATCTTCGAAAATACATCCATGAACCTCCGATAGTATCTTGTCAAACCAAGGAAACTACGAACTTCATGAACAGACTTAGGAGGCTTCCAATTCATCACCGCCTCAATCTTCTGAGGATCAACACGAATCCGCTCAGCAGAAACCACATGACCAAGGAACACCACTTCCCTAAGCCAGAGCTCACACTTGCTTAACTTAGCATAAAGTTGATTCTCCAACAAAGCCTGCAATATAATCTTCAAATGTCCCTCATGCTCCTCCTCAGTACGCGAGTACACGAGGATATCATCAATGAACACCACAACAAACTTGTCCAAGTATTCATGGAACACTCTATTCATCATGTCCATAAAAGTTGCAGGAGCATTCTTCAAACCAAACGGCATCACAAGGAACTCATAATGTCCATACCTCGTTCTGAAGGTTGTTTTTGGCACATCCACATCCTTCACCTTCAACTGGTAATACCCTGACCTTAAGTCAATCTTAGAGAACACAGCCGCTCCCCGAAATTGATCAAAAAGATCATCAATCCTCGACAATGGATACCGATTCTTGATAGTCAACTTGTTCAACTGACGGTAATCGATGCACATTCTCATAGTGCCATCCTTTTTCTTCACAAACAAGACTGATACACCCCAAGGTGACACACTCGGCCGAATGAAACCATGATCAAGAAACTCCTGAAGTTGCGTCTTCAGCTCCTTCAACTCCTTAGGTGCCATACGATAAGGAGTAATGGACACTGGAGTTGTGTTTTCATACAGCTCAATTCCAAACTCAACTTCTCGATTAGGAGGCAACCCAGGCAACTCCTCCGGAAACACACCAGGAAACTCTCGCATCGTCCTGATATCTTGCACTCGCAACTCCTTAGAGCTAGGATTCATTACAAAGGCTAGGTAGGCTTCACAACCTTGCCTCAGCATTCTGCTTGCTTCCAATGTAGACACCACATTGGCAAGAAACTTCACATTCTCACCAACCACCACTACCTCATAATCATCCGCAAGCTTCAACGAAACTCGCTTGTTCTCAAAATCCACCACAACTCAATGTTCAACAAGCCAATCCATACCAAGGATTACATCAAAACCATAGAAAGGCAATTCCATGAGATCAACATGAAAACATGGTTTTGCACAACCAAGGGACATCTTCTATACAACTTCCGTGTCACAACAGTCTCACCAAAGGAACTAGTTACACGCATACCGACATCCAAAGACTCAACAGGCAAACCAAGCAATTGAGCATGTTCACGCAATATGTATGAGTGTGTAGATCCAGAATCAATCAAGGAAAGTAATGACAAGGATTGCAAAGTGAAGGTACATGCGATCACATCCGTGTCATTCCTCCCCTCTGGCTGAGCATACACTCGAGCCTGGCCACCACCCTCAGGTTGGACAGCCACCACATGTGCCACATTCCTTCCACCATCATCTCTGCGCTGGAAGTTACCACGGCCGCGCCCACGACCTCTCTGTGGTGCAACAACACCAGGAGCACGTCCCTGACCACCACCGGCCAACAAAGGACACTCCCTCCTCAGGTGGTCTGCCGAACCACAATTCCAGCACGAATTACCAGTCACTGCAACCGGAGCCTGCACCTCTCTCGCCGCCCGAGGACAATCATGCCTCAAATGACCACGCGATCCACACGCCCAGCATGTGTTCTGATCAGCTCTCGCCATGTCTCCCTGAACAGGCGCACCATGCCCTCCACCACCACGCCTAGCAGAAGACTGATACCTCCTATCTCGTCCTCTCTTGTTCCGTCCACCACCAGAACTATACTCAGCAACTCTCTTGCCCGAGCCAGAACCAGCACTCCTAGAAGACAAACCCAGATTCTGCTCAATGTCCTTTGCCCTACTAACCAGCACATCAAAATCAGTGTACTCAGCGGCAAGCATAAAGGTCTTTACATCCGTCACCAAACCATACCGAAAACGCTCACACCTCTCCCGCTCATCAGGGATAAGCTCAGGTGCGTACTGACTGAGACGGACAAACTGGATCTCGTACTCAGCCACCGTCATGCTCCCTTGAGTAAGAGACATGAACTCCCTTTTCTTTTCATCCAGGTATCGCACACCCAAATACTTCCGCTTGAACGCGTTCAGAAAGAACGTCCAAGTCACATCAGCTTCCTCCATTCCGGAGATAGTGGTCGTCCACCATGTATACGCATCATCATGCAACAACGATACAACACAGCCTATCTTCTGCACATCATTGCAGTTCATTTGTCCCAGTATCCTCTTGGTACTTTCCAACCAAGATTCAGAACCCTCAGCTGACAAACCTCTGAACTCAGTCCCTCCCAGACTGCACAAACATTCCAAAGGTAGTCTCGCATTAGCATCACCCTGATGCCCAGCTCCATGAGCTCTAGCTACTGCTGCCTGAAAGGCTCCAGCAATAGCATGTATCAACACTGTCATGTCAGGAGCAGCATGCCCCTGCCTAGCTTCAGGTCCAGCGACCCCAGCACCAGCTCCATCACCTCCTGCACCACCACCACTGGGCGGTCCATCACCAGGAGGAGGAGGTATATCCACAACATTTTCAGCATTGTTCTCATTCTCGTTCTGAGCCATAGCTCGCATATTAATTCTCGTCTCTCTACGAGGTCCCATTCACTAAAACAATGCACTAACACAAATGCAATAAACATAATCAAGCTCAGCAAGGTAAGAAATCCAAGTACTCAAGCTCATTTCCAAATAAAACAATTCATTTCATTAGTTTTGATATGGCAATGGGTTCCTCTAACATGCTTCATCACATCATACATCACAATTGTAACATACTTTACAATTCACACATCATACTTTCATTTTAAAGGCATATCATGCAATCATACATACATCACCCACATAACCATTCCCGTTTACTCGAGAACTCGGCTCTGATACCACCAAATGTAACCCTCTTAGCCCGATCTAGACGATTGACCCGAACTACGAAGATTACACGGGGAAAACCAAAGTCAACCTAAAAGTCAACCTTGATTAACGACCCTTTTTTTTTCTTTTTAATCTTATCTAGATGCTCATTAACCTTAAGCGTACTCTGATGAAAAGCAATAAGGGACCAAAATGTAAATTATGGAAAGATGGAGGACTTAACTGATTTTTAAATTACCAATATCAAATTAGTCATATTACATGCTTCCCTGTCAAATTTCACCTCAAACGGACATCTCAAACTCAAGCAATTGCGAATACAAATTCAGGACTAAAACGTAAAGCACGGTCCAGTGTTTCGGAACGGGGGTTGACCGTTCCGAAACGTGGGTTCGTTTCGAGACCTATACTGAAACAGGGCTTGGCAGTAGCAAAAGCGTTTCGGAATGGCCTCTACCCGTTCCGAAACACGAAGGCCATTATAGGCCCCCGTTTCGAAACGTTAGTACCCGTTCCGATACAACTGCCCAGAAAGTGTAGATTTTGCTGGTTTAACATACATTTAATCACCCAAACACATCCTATTGACTTCCTAATCATGCCAACAAGTCATCATACATATTAGGTACATGTTTGCATCATCAAAACACGACCGTGGCATCAATTGGGAAAATTCACAAGACTATAGGCATGCATCCTAATGTCTAAAGCAAACAACCATCAAAACACCAAAGCAAGCACCAAAATGGCCATTTACAAATCCAATACAATTAAGGCATCATGCCACAACTAGGGAGTCCAAAACATCTCCCAAAATCACATCCTAGGTTCCCATTGCCAAATATAAAAATCTAATAATGTTGTAAAATAGTCACCATACATGAGCTTAGCTTTCCCTTGGATTCTTAGCCTTCTTGCTGCCCACAAACACCTCAATTATCTGCATTATTGGTTCAAGAGAGAGAGCGTAAGCACAAATGCTTAGTGAGGCATGCTTTAATGAAACAATACAATAATGCACTTTATAAAAACACTTTCCATAATGCCTTTCAACATACATCAACACCATTCATGCAACATTGCATTCACAACAAGCATCTCATGCTTCAATATCATTCATGTCATACTGGCTTCCAAGTGATAAACCATAACCTTTTACAACATAAAACACAATCGGATACACGAATTACAAGCGTTGTCCCATACGCTTCATACACACTACTGAACACACAAGGTGGAGTTTACCGGTACAATCACAACCCCTCAACACCCATGATGGAGTTTAACGGTACAATCACAACCCCTCCACATCACTCATCTGTAGTTGTATAACATCACTAACGAGAACACGGGACACACAACACAAGATCTACACATGGACTTTTAACCACCATTGTGATCTTAACCATCTCGTTAGTGTACTTGGATGGAGTTTACGGTACAATTACAACCCCTCAACATCCAAGGCGACTTCATTCACGGTGCACCCAATCCTATAGTCGGCTAACTATATCCGATTCAAGTACTTTAAAACCAACACATCACATGCCAATATACATCAATTATCATCAATAATCCACTGTTTTAAAGTATCTAAAACAAAGCCATTTACAACATGCATCACTATGCATCAATCCACAATTTTAACAAAACAAACCAAGGATCTCTTACCTTGAGCATCCTTCACAAATGGCTTACATAACCAGCATTAACCATGCCAAACATGCTTTAAAAAACAGAATTTAAACATGCAATTATCAACAAATGCATCGAACCAATCCATGGCTCATCCAAGAGATTTTTTCCGAAAACTTACTCTTGAGCTTAGTTAAGTTTATTAGACATAAACTAAGCTCCCAAACCTTCAAACATTCGATACAAAGCTGGAAATCCAGCTCCACTCACCAATTCCGTTTCGCAAGCTTGCCGAAACGCTGTTCAAGTCTCCGGATCAACACCACAAGGATCCGAAGATGTCTCCCATGTTTTAAACACATCAAAGCAGAGGATTAATGCATCATCATGCATTAAAATCTTCAGCCATTACACCTAAACTCGCTGCTCTCACCAAATCTAACATTTCGGCTACCAAACACAAGCGAAATCACATCCAAACTCTTCCACATCATTACCCAGACAAGATCCATCACTTCTAAACATTCTTAAACATCAAATAACATCCAAAAAGAACCTAAACTCGTCCTTATACCTCCAGCTATAACAGAACACCAAGATCACCCCCAAAACCACCATTTTCACAAGCAAAAACTTAGGAAAATCAACCTATTCGGGATTGCATTGATTAAACCTCAATTACACATCATTAAACATCCAAAATACATTAAAAAGCCATCTCAAAACAGAGCCCAAACATTCACCACGAATTTCTTTAAGATTTCATCCAAATCTTGAGTTTTAAGCCAAAATCAAGATCACAACATTAAAACCTTTAATAAAACTTAATTTAAGGATTGAGAACTTGGGAATTTCAGTAAAGAACTGAGTATTTAGAGGAGAAGAACATCCTTACCTCTAAATGTAGATTTCTCCTTGATTAGAGCAAAAATCCTTGAAAATTCAATAAGCGAATGAAGAGGATTGGTTGTAGAAAGGATTAGGAATCAATTGATGATTGAAATCTCATCATTTGGTGTGAAAATCAAAAGAAAAGTTGTTGTAGAAATGTGTTTGGCTGAAGGAATTTTGAGAGAAAATGAGATGAAAAAGTTTTTAAGAAAGTTAGTTATGAAAAGCTAAAATAAGGTTTCCCTCTTTTTCTTTAATTAATTAAACATTAAATGAATCATTAAAATCTAAGAAAAATCTGGAGAAATCAATCTTGGGTAAATTAGCTCCTTAAAGATTCAAAGTTTCAATACTTACTAAACAGTCACCACTGAACTTTTCAAAAATTACATTTTAGTCACTAATTCGAAGTGTCACACTTCCAAACCTTATTTTGTAAAATTGATTTCACAACACTGTTATATATATTTAAAGAGGATTTTTCGAAAATTTTCCATATTTTTAATGCAACCCGAACTAGGCTTTCCCTAAAACCACCTTTTATATTCGAACCGAAAATCAGACCGGTCCGGTTCGGACCCTAAACTTCCAAGCCCAAAATTGGGGTGTTACAGTTTTAATCAAATTCCAGGAGTTCAAATAATTGATTAGGAGCTTTTCAACACAATTATATTGCTAAACCTCAATTTCTCTACTTTTTACTCAGTTAAAATTTTAACGGGTCCATTGTAAGGCCCGTTTAGACCTGCTCGTCCGAAACCGATACAAAAAGGACCGCAAAAAAGTTTTAATCAAATTTTAGGAGTTCAAATAAATGATTAGGAGTTTTTAACACAATTATATTGCAAAAATTCAATTTATATACATTTTACTCAGTTAAAATTTTAACGGGTCCACTGAAAGGCCCATTTAGACCCTCACGTCCGAAACCTCTACATAAAGGACCACAAAACAAGTTTTGATCATATTTTAGGAGTACAAATAATTTATTATGAGCATTTCAACATAATTATATTGCAAAACCTCAATTTTTATACTTTTTACTCAGTTGAAATTCCAACGGGTCCATTGAAAGGCCCATTTCGACCCGCTCGTCCGAAACCTCAACAAAATAGACTGCGAAACAAGTTTTAATCAAATTTTAGGAGTTCATGTAATTTATTAGGAGCTTTTCAACACAATTATATTGCAAAACCTCAATTTCTATACTTTTTACTTAGTTAAAATTCCAACGGGTCCATTGAAAGGCCCATTTAGACCTTCTCGTCCGAAACCTCGACAAAAAGGATCGCAAAATAAGTTTTAATCAAATATTAGGAGTTCAAATAATTGATTAGGAGCTTTTCAAAACAATTATATTGCAAAACCTCAATTTTTGTACTTTTTACTCAGTTAAAATTCCAACGGGTCCATTGTAAGGCCCATTTAGACCTGCTCGTCCGAAACTGATACAAAAGGGACCGCAAAAAAGTTTTAATCAAATTTTAGGAGTTCAAATAAATGATTAGGAGCTTTTCAACACACTTATATTGCAAAACTTCAATTTTTATACATTTTACACAGTTAAAATTCCAACGGGTCCATTGAAAGGCCCATTTAGACCCGCACGTCCGAAACCTCTACATAAAGGACCGCAAAACAAGTTTTGATCATATTTTAGGAGTACAAATAATTGATTATGAGCTTTTCAACACAATTATAATGCAAAACCTCAATTTTTATACTTTTTACTCAGTTAAAATTCCAACGGTTAAGGGAACGGTTGTTGTTCCTAGAGGTCACGGGTTCGAGCACCAGCAGCTGCAACAGGGTGATTGAGCGTTCATTGTCAAATGGTTGAGAGTTTATTTAGAACAGATACTACTTGTAATCACTCTAGCTTTCATAAAAAAAAATTCCAACGGGTCCATTGAAATGCCCATTTAGACATGCTCGTCCGAAACCTCTACAAAAAGGGCCGCAAAACAAGTTTTAATCAAATTTTAGGAGATCATGTAATTGATTAGAAGATTTTCAACACAATTATATTCCAAAACCTCAATTTATGTACTTTTTACTAAATTAAAATTCTAACGGGTCCATTGAAAGGCCCATTTAGACCTGCTCATCCGAAACCTCTACAAAAAGGACCACAAAACAAGTTTTAATCAAATTTTAGGAGTTCAAATAATTTATTAGGATCTTTTCAACACAATTATATTGCAAAACCTCAATTTCTGTTGTTTTTACTTAGTTAAAATTTCTACGGGTCCATTGAAAGGCCCATTTAGACCCGCTCGTCCGAAACCTCTACAAAAAGGACCACAAATAAAGTTTAAATCAAATTTTAGGAGTTCGTGTAATTGATTAGGAGCTTTTCAACACAATTATATTGCAAAACCTCAATTTCTGTACTTTTTACTCAGTTAAAATTCTAACGGGTCCATTGAAAGGCCCATTTAGACCTGATCATCCGAAACCTAGACAAAAAGGACCGCAAAAATATTTTTTAATCAAATTTTAGGAGTTCAAATAATTGATTAGGAGCTTTTACACACAATTATAGTGAAAAACCTCAATTTTATACTTTTTTCTCAGTTAAAATTCCAGCGGGCCCATTGATAGGCCCATTTAGACCTGCACCTCCGAAACCACTACAAAAAGGACTGCAAAAAAAGTTTTATTCAAATATTAGGAGTTCAAATAAATGATTAGGAGCTTTTGAACACAATTATATTGCAAATCCTCAATTTCTGTACTTTTTACTCAGTTAAAATTCCAACGGGTCCATTGAAAGGCCTATTTCGACCCGCTCGTCCAAAACCTCTAAAAAAAGGACTTCAAAACAAGTTTTAATCAAATTGTAGGAGTTCATGTAATTGATTAGGAGCTTTTGAACACAACTATATTGCAAAACCTCAATTTCTGTACTTTTTACTCAGTTAAAATTCTAACGGGTCCATTGAAAGGCCCATTTAGACCTGCTCGTCCGAAACCTCGACAAAAAGGACCGCAAAATAGTTTTAATCAAAATTTAAGAGTTCAAATTATTGATTAGGAACTTTTCAACACAATTTTATTGAAAAACCTCAATTTTTTACTTTTTACTCAGTTAAAATTCCAACGGGCCCATTGAAAGGCTCATTTAGACCTGCTCGTCCGAAACCTCCACAAAAAGGACTGCAAAAAAAGTTTTAATCAAATTCTAGGAGTTTATGTAATTGATTAGGAGCTTTTCAACACAATTATATTGCAAAACCTCAATTTCTGTACTTTTTACTTAGTTAATTTATTATTCTAACTTTCTGGTATTTTCTTTCTCATGTTTGCCGTTTGAGATTTGATTTTCTCCACATCATTTCCATCCCCTTCATTTTGTTTGGGTTAGATCTGGGAATTTCCTCTCGGAAATCGCCAGATCCGGTTGGTAAGCTCTATCATTTCCCTCGGATCTTATTTTTTTCAATTTTTTCCAATAATACTCTAATCCGCTTTTCTCTTTTATTTATGGGTTTCACTTCTTGGATGCCTCCGGTTGCAAACCTCCGTCATCTCCATGCCGACGGCAAGGATCGATGTACATGCAGATCTATTTTCCAGGCGGATCCTTATATCTCCAGATCCGTCCCCCTTTTCTTAGATTTGCTCAAATCTGAAGGGCTATTCGATTTTATCGAAGCCATGGAATTTTTCATAACTCCCCTTCTCTGTTTTTTCAAAGTTCAATCCTTCTTATCAGATTTTAATTACCAACAATTTTTTTCATCTTTTTGCAGAACCATCTTTCTACACAAACACAGATCGGAGTCTATGGCGGTTTTTTTCCTCTCCGACGTTTGGTCTAAACTCTTTTGACTGTTACTGGAACATATGACAACAACCATATGGTCGTTTATGGCGGCCATTTTCCACCGCCGCCATAAGGGTTCCCTCAAATCGTATAGTGATTTAGGGATTTCTCCCCCCTCACTCCCATCCTTTTTCCATCTGGTTTTCATTGGTATTTCCAGATCTAATCCTTTCTCTTGTCAATCTGTCATAGGTATCTCAGAAATTTTACTTCTGCAATATCCGATGTCGCAACTCCATCTGATCTGGTGGTGGCTCTCAGCGGCGTTCCAACGGCGGCTAGGGTTTTCTCCTCCCTTCATTTTTATTTTATTTAAATATTATAATATATTGTTAACCCATTTTTTTCCCTTTTCTCAGATATGCCTAATCTTCCATTTCAAAAGGAAGGACTTTACTGCTATCATCTGGCAGATCTCATCGTACGCTCCCTTTCTGTTCCTTGGTTTCTTATATTTCTATTCATTCATTATTGATGTTTTATTCCATCTTCTGTATTTTATTTCAAGATCATGCTGTACACATATATTAGGGTTTATTTCACTTTTTCTAATCTGCTGGACCTTAAATGTTGATTTGCTATTATACATTATCTGTGCACATCTTGTGATGAATCCAAACATTTTTTTGCCCTTAATAATGTCATATTCTCTGGTAGTTATTTCGTTATATAATTTTTTTGTTATCTTATCTCTACATCAAGCCCTTCCAGGGAATCTACAACAAGCCCAACTTTTGGGATCATCCAATTTCAACTATCTTTGCAATATATTATATTCTCTATTCATTCCTCTGATCTTTCCTTTATATGTTTATCAATGTTGGGAACAGAAATCTTCATATACGCTCTGTTTCTTACACTATAAGTATCATAATCACTTAGTCTCTAATAAACACTACACCCATTCTTTTCTGTACCATTTCTTACACTTCATATACTCTATGGTTTGTTGCCTTGGGAGTTTAACCATTAAATTTTGTCCAGTTAAACCCTTCACTCTAATGTATTTGTTTTCACCACTATCTATGATGCATGCTGAAACTTCTCATTTTAAGAATATCTTTATAGGCTTTATCATATTGTTTCTACACACTTTACAATTCGCAATTATGCATGCATTTACCAAACTTTTTACTGCATTCAATCATATATTAATTAACTTTTGGAGTACTAGGAGTAGTGTACATCTATACACGATTCTTTTCATTCTGACCAAGCTCTACTCAACTTTAAACCCCCCTTTCAAATTTCAACTTCACTTGCAAATTTTAAAGTCTAAATTTATCAGTAAGATCTTTCCTTTTTATATTTCTTTTGTCCATATTACCTTTATGAATATTCTGTTACTTTTGCACTGCCTGTACACTAATATTATTTATACCATGCAGCTCTGCAGAGCTCACAGCAACCTTTGGTGGCACATTCAATGTTTATGTAATTATGTAATTATTTTTTGTTTAATTTGTTTTCCCCCTATCATTTTTTTGCTCATTTGCTCTGTAATTATTTTCTTTGCCCCGCTTCCTTCTCTCCCCTGGGTTGTAATTTTGTTATTCTGCTTTCCTTTTGCTCTCTCTTTCTCTATGGCTTTTATCAGGTTGACTTCTATTATTAGATGTATGTCTTTAGGCCTGCTCTCTGTCATTAGATGTATGCTTATAGGGTTCTACCATGCTTTATACGTCTCTTTCTATGTAAACCAGCTTCATGTATGTTATTTTATGTGTTTCAACTTATGTTCTATCGATACCATATACTGCGTTCTCCACTACACCTTTTTAGGTGATCTTTCTCTAGCCCTTTCAAGGGATTTTATATCTACCCTACCTCCTCGGGACATCTCCTTTTCATCCACCTCTACAAAACCCAAAACTGTAATCGTTATATTCTCCTCATCCTTTTGCCAATTCTATTGGCAACATACAATCCTAAAATTAAAAGTTTTTATTCCCTGGTTTTCACCAAAACTAATAGGAAAGACTTTATCTCTTAACCACTTCTTTTCAATTCCTTTAATTAATTACACTTTTCAAAAATCTCATCTAATAACGATTTTAATTATTACTATTAATAACACTATCACTCCGGTTTTATCCTGGTATTTGAATAGGAGTCTTTCATTCATATATTATATTTATTCTTCAAACTTTTTAATAATCTTTAGTTCTACTTTTTCAAAAATAAATTCAAAATTCATCCACATTCTATTTCTTCATCTTTTTTCAAACTTTATTAGTTATCTTTTAATGTATTCTACTGTTCAAAGCTCTCTAAACTTTTATTTCACTATTACCTTCCACTTATTTCGCCGGTATATAATTATATCCAAAAAACCAGCTTTACTTCCTTTTACCACAAACTATAAAAGTCAAACCCTATCATTTATATTCAAATTTTCCTCCTTACGTTTTTATGTATATCTAATTTCTCATCAATTTCCCTTTAGGAAAGTTTTAAATACGGTCAACGGTAATTTTTTACTCTATTTACTACAACCAACTTTATTGCTAAAATTTTCCTCATTAAACTTTGCCTTTTATTCTGTAACATTAATACCATTAACGAAAATAATTTTCAGCAGTTACATAATTTATTTCCCTTTATATGCACCATCAAAAATTATTCTCCGCTTTAAATACTCGATTATTAAAAGATTCCCTTTTATTACCAAAGCCACTATGTTCTTTCTCTTTTTAACCCTTCTTTACAGCCAATATTTCAATCAAATCTTTTTAATATTACCATTAAAGCTTAACCAAAACTTTTATAGATACTTAAGATACTTTCCTTTAATAACTACTAGAGTTTCTTCCTTTTCTAGGTCTTCTATATCATTTAAGGAAAGTACCTTAGATAATTTACTTTATGATATTAGTAGTTCCTATCTTTTACAATCGTTAATTACTCCTCAAAATTCTTCTCAACCCACTTTCCATATCTCATCCCCCTTAGCTGTTTTCGTTTTCTTTATATACTTGCATTACAATTATACCAATCCACTACAACTCCTATCTCACTCCTACTCCTCATACCCTCTAAATCTCTCAATGGCTTCATCCTCTTCCATCCCCCAGCTCAACTCCATCAATCTCACCAATGAAGAATCGGAACTGCTCTACACACCTGATTTTGACTTCATCAAGGAAGATCCCAAGCTAATTGTAATTGGTCGCTTTATATCGTCCAAGGCTTTAGACATTTATGCTGTTATCAACGCTTTCGAAGGTATCTGGAAACCTAACGAAGTAGTATCCATCTCGGTGATACAAGATAACTTCCTCAAAATCAAGTTCAAGGAAATCAAGAATTGCTATGAGATTATCAATCGTGGGCCTTGGCTGTACAAGGATGAATGGCTAGCAGTCACCGAATATGATCCAGCCAAATCCTTAAACGACTACAACTTCAACATCATGAGAATCTGGATCCAAATATTCTCCCTCCCTGATTCACTCTTTGCTGATGTTGACCGATCCCATCTGGTGGGACATGCTCTAGGATCAATGGTTGGTAATGTCCTCCGAACGGATACCCGCGAAGTCGATGGGAATATGAAGGAATTCCTTCGAGTTGAAATTCTGCTCAACATCACAAGACCTGTCACCCGATTTGTGTTTATTGGCTCTGGTGAAAACAAAATTATGTGCCGTATTCAGTATGAAAGACTCCCGACTCTCTGTCCTGGTTGTGGTATTATCAGCCACACCTTAGAAAACTGTCATATCCGTTCTTCACTTGATCTCAACAAGTTACAGTACGGAGAATGGCTCCGCTACCTTCCACCTAGACGCCGCCCAACTGGTATTCGGGGACGTATCCGCAATGTGGAACCGAATCTGAATCCAAACATCCCTCCAGTAAATGGTAACTTTACATTAACACTTACAATAACCTCTTTTTTCACTTGTTGATGTTATGCTGATGATATGCTGTTGGAGCATGTTCAATGGGGTTTAAATGTGTTGAATCAGGCCTATCTGCTGTTTCTGGGCAGGGTGTTTCGAAACACCCTTGCCTGTTTCGAAATAGGTGCTTGATTTGGCCTGGGTGTTTCGAAACGGGTAGAGGTGTTTCGAAACACTTTGGCTACTGCCAAGCCCCGTTTCTGAACGGGCTAACCCCGTTTCAGAAGACTTGACCGTTGGGCACTGATTTGAATGGCCCCAATGAATATCCCAGCAGCTCCGGCCAATCCTACAGCTCCTCCTAACGAACATAACAATATGGGTAAATTATTTTACTCCCTCTTCATCCCTTATACAAATAGTTATAAGTTTCTAATCACAATTACTCTCCAATATATAGGCTCTCTAAATGAAGGCGATGCCGCCTCATTTACGGAACAAGCAACCGAAGAAGCCCAAAACGTCGACATGACCATGGATGATGGCCCCAATTCTGTTAAAGACCCCCCTGCTGCCGCTGATTTGAAGCAAAAAGCTCCTATTGAGCCCCAACCCCTAAACATCATCTACCCCATTCCGGAAGATGGTTCTGATGATGATTGGGACACCACGGATGACTATGGTGTCCCTAGCCCTACTGCCGAGCAGATTAAAAAGTTTGACTCTGAATCGAGTAAGCCTTCTAAACCCACTGATACAATATTCAATGACTTTAATCAGTGGTTACTTAAAACTTACCCGAATGTTGCAGCCCCTGCACCTGTTCCTGCACCTGCACCAACCCAAACAAACCGAGGCATGAAACGCCGCTCTCCAATACAAGTATCGCTCCCGCCGAAAAAATCCAAACAGTCAGGATCTACTCCAAAAGCTGGGATGAGCAGCTCTAAAAACTCTCCGGCGGCGGCTGATTCCAACGGTTAAGGGAACGGTTGTTGTTCCTAGAGGTCACGGGTTCGAGCACCAGCAGCTGCAACAGGGTGATTTAGCGTTCATTGTCAAATGGTTGAGAGTTTATTTAGAACAGATACTACTTGTAATCACTCTAGCTTTCATCAAAAAAATTCCAACGGGTCCATTGAAAGGCCCATTTAGACATGCTCGTCCGAAACCTCTACAAAAAGGGCCGCAAAACAAGTTTTAATCAAATTTTAGGAGATCATGTAATTGATTAGAAGATTTTCAACACAATTATATTCCAAAACCTCAATTTATGTACTTTTTACTAAATTAAAATTCTAACGGGTCCATTGAAAGGCCCTTTTAGACCTGCTCATCCGAAACCTCTACAAAAAGGACCACAAAAAAGGTTTTAATCAAATTTTAGGAGTTCAAATAATTTATTAGGAGCTTTTCAACACAATTATATCACAAAACCTCAATTTCTGTTGTTTTTACTTAGTTAAAATTTCTACGGGTCCATTGAAAGGCCCATTTAGACCCGCTCGTCCGAAACCTCTACAAAAAGGACCACAAATAAAGTTTAAATCAAATTTTAGGAGTTCATGTAATTGATTAGGAGCTTTTCAACACAATTATATTGCAAAACCTCAATTTATGTACTTTTTACTCAGTTAAAATTCTAACGGGTCCATTGAAAGGCCCATTTAGACCTGATCGTCCGAAACCTAGACAAAAAGGACCGCAAAAATAGTTTTAATCAAATTTTAGGAGTTCAAATAATTGATTAGGAGCTTTTACACACAATTATATTGAAAAACCTCAATTTTATACTTTTTTCTCAGTTAAAATTCCAGCGGGCTGAAAATTCTCTCTGCTCTCTCGAGTCTCATTAGGGGTTTAGCATGTTTCTTTGCTTTTCCCTCTTCTTTTCTCATTTGCACCGCCGCCTCTTCCTCTCTCTTTCTTTCTTTTCGTTCTATATCTCTTTCACTTATGTTGCTCTCTGCCGCTGTCTCCGCTCCCTCTACGCCGTCCGCCCCCGTCTCACTCCCCTCACCAGCCGGCGTTTCTCCCCTTCTCGAGATCCAGGTGCTAAAAGGTAATACTGTTTTGAGACCCCATCCCACCCCAATTTCGGTTTTCCCTATTTTCTTATCGGTCGTTTCTTCTTCTATCTTCGATTTCTCATATCTTTTTGTGTTATTTCGGCTCACTTTATTTTTTCGATGTTGTTTTGCGAGGCTCCTCCTTTTTGACGCATCTTTGATGGGCAATTTAGTGTTCTTCACAACTAGTGAAGAGATTTATCACTTTTGTCTCAAACGGTCATTCTCTCTCGCAAGGCTTCCGCGGCCGCTCCCGGTTTTTGGATTTTCATTACTTCAAATCCGTTTGGCCATCGTCTTTTCTCTTTTCTGTTATTTTGTCTTATTTATTTTTTATTATTTGTTTTTCTCCCTTGTCTGGTTTATCTTGGCAGTGGATCTATGGATCTTAGCAATCTCTATGGCTTTTTCGTTTTTTAGGCTCTTTCCTTGGGTTTATCTTTGGCGCCGTCCGAGACGACTCCTGGTCTTCCTTTCTCCGACGAGTTCCTGTTGGTTTTGCGACGCTGCGCCACCACTGTGTTCTTTCAATGTTACCGTTGCCGGTGGAGCTTTATGCTTTCTCCGGCTTCCTTTTTCATTCTTCTTTTTTTTCTTATTTTTCTTATCCAATGTTTCCCTTCCCTTTTGTAAGGTTTCCTTCGATCGAGTTTGGGATTTTGCTGCACCACCATCAGCCTTGCTCGGGCTTTGCCTTTATCCTCTAGTTTCTCGGCGGACCGTTTGCTCCGTTTGGTTCCCGATGAACAACGGTACAGCCCCTCTCTATTTACTCCTATTTCTCTTTTTTTGCTTATTTCTGAATCATAGATACTTCTTCCTCCTGTTTTCGTTTTATTACCATCTTAACTCTGTTCTTATTTATCTCAATTTTCTGTTTCGACTTTACCCCTGTGTGTTTTTTTTGGTCTCTTGTTATTATTTATCTTTTGATCTGTTTTTTGCTATCTTGCCGATTGTGTTGGACTAATTTCCCCTCATGGTTGCTGTTCTTTCTTTTGTCTCTATATTTTGTATGCCGCTGCAATTATATATTCTTATTATCAATTCTTTTATCTTTTTCTCAGTTATGCAATCTTTCTCCCTTCCTTATCTATTTTATCCTATTAGGTCGACTACTTTTTCTTTTACATTTCAATTTTATGTCTTCTTTGTCATCTGCTTCTATGTTTATTTGGAAGGCTTCTAATTTTCCTTCTTCTGATGTTTTCTGCCAATTTTTTTATTTATACTCTATTAATACCATCCTCATTTTGAGGAATTATCTATCCATGTTCAGGGAATTTTTATCGAACCACCTGGTGGTATTCTCCATTTTATCTTACTTACTGTTAGCTTTGATTCTTTTGGAATTACTTATGATCATTAACTTTGGTTCAATGCCTCATGCCCATCCCTTGCTTTTAGTGTGCTCTATATTCTGTTTTCAGCTGCAACCTATCTTTCATTGTTATTTCTTGGTTTCTTTCTGTTATGACATTTTGAATGCTAATTTTTACTACACCTCTATTATGTTTTCTTTCAGCATTTACTACAAGTGCTTCATCACGGTTCATTTTATTATTTGGTTTCTTCTCTTTTTTCTTTTTTGTTCCCCAATGTTTGGTTCCTTCTACTACTTTTTTACTCTTTTTCCCATTATAGTTCTTTTCTGCATCTATGTTTATATCAAAGTTTTCTTTGGTTTAACCTTCTTTCTTTCTATTTTGCATGGTCCCCTCATCCTATGCACTTCTGGAAAGCATCGAAGTCTCCATCCTCTCCCATTTTGCGTCTCCTTTTCTCTGTCAATTCCTCGTTGGAAAGCTACGAGTGCTCATGATGCTTTACTTCTTAATTTTTTTGTTTTATCGTTGTATTTTCATATAGGCTCCCTTTCTCAGTTCTTTCGAACTCCGGTTTGTACCTATCTTCTATTTTCTGTTCTCCTTTTCCCCTTTTATGTTTTTGTTTGCTTTTATCTTCCCTCTTATTATATGTGCGTATCTTACTTGCGTCTCTTTATGTGTTTGCTTATTATTATTTTTTTTGGTTGCTCTCTTTGTTCTATTATTTTGTCTCATGTTTCATCCTCATTACGGCTTATGGGTTATGTTTTAATTTTAATTTATTATACTATTTTCATATTGTCCATCTTTTTTAAAGTTGCTATTTTAATTCTCTCTATTTGTCATCCAAATCATGCATCTTACTACACCTTTTCAGGTGCTTTATTACCATCTCCTTTAGGAGAAATCATGTCGATCACCTGTATGGTGAATTTCTTTAATCAAAAACAAACCCATTTGGGAAAAATGTTGATTAAAAATTCCACTTTCCGTTCTATCTTTCCAACTTATTTACTCAGAATATATATTAATAATATTGTCTGTTTAACTCTCCATATGAACGTTGTACTATTCTATTTTTTATCTCTCCCTATATATCCTTTCTTTATTTGTTTTTTCAAACCATTACCTTCCCTTTCAGTCCTTTATATACTTAAAATTACAAAAATATTAAACTTACAGCTAAATTACTATTTTCTAAACGTAAGTCTTACAAATTCTTATTATACTTACTCCAATTTATTGCTCTCAAACTTATATTTTTTGAATCTTCACAGCTATTTTTCAACTCTGATTTTAAATAACTCACCCTATTTCCAAAATTATAACTCTCCTTCCTTAAATCTTTCCTTTCTTATTTTATTCATTACGAATTTATATACTCCATATCATTTCTTAAGGTATTTTCTTTATTTTTACCTGCATAAAACCCTTTAAATCTCTCCTTGACTTGAATTATTTCCTTATAAACCCTCGAATCTCTCCCCCATTCAGTGGAAATAACACAATCTGTTTTGATTACTTATTTTGTT
Source organism: Hibiscus tridactylites (assembly GCA_958450335.1). Lineage (NCBI taxonomy): Eukaryota > Viridiplantae > Streptophyta > Magnoliopsida > Malvales > Malvaceae > Hibiscus > Hibiscus tridactylites. The sequence continues at coordinate 40,780,476 of OY288281.1, forward strand.
TCCCTTTTATGATTGTTTCCTACTTTAACATTATATCATGCCCTAATTATCAAAATTCTAGGGAACTAATTACTATGCTTTTATTTCCCATATCTCTATATTCCATTAATTTTATTATCACATTAAATTTTATCAGTTATAACTTTCCATCATTACATCCAATTTTAGGAAACTTTTCCCACTTTCCGATTGCTATCTTTCTTGTTTATTTCACATTCCTATTTCTATTACACTATTATCCAATTAATATCTCTTTCTGCATCTTCTCCCTAAAATCTAGACAATCAATCTTCTATTATTCCTTTTCTTTTAATTGCCTTTTATTTATTTCATTAAGTACTCCTTTCTCATATATATACTTTCAGTCATTTCCTTCGCTCAATTTCCTTCTACCTTTTTACCACTTTTTGTTTGTTCTTACTTCTCCATTTTTTTACTCCAATCAAATGGCTTCCTCTTCCTCCCTCCCTAACTTCATCAATCTCGACCTCACCAATGAGGAAGCTAATGCTATTTACACTCCCGACTTCGATTTCTTTGAGGAAGATCCGAGAGCAATTCTTATAGGCAAATTCATTTCCACGAAACCGATTGATGATTGGGCGATCCTCCAAGCCTTTGAAGGTATCTGGAAGAAGAATCATCTGAAATCTATATCCATTATTCGTGAGTCGTTCTTTCGAATTGAGTTTGCTTCTGTTGTTGAAAGAGATGATGTTTATGAAAGAGGTCCATGGCTATTCAAAGACGAATGGATGGCACTTGCCGAATATGTACTAGGGAAAAGCATGGATGACTACTCTTTTATCCCGATGCGTATATGGTTTCGAATTCTAGCTTTACCTAAACCATTCTTGGAAGATCCTGAAAGGACCCACTTAGTGGGACAATCCCTTGGCGCCATAGTTGGCACTGTACTACGAACTGATACACGGAAAGAAAGGGGTAATATGACCGAATTCTTACGTGTGGAAATTTTAATGGACATCTCTAAGCTAATTCGTCGTTTCCTCCTTATCGGAAAAGGTACACGTACAACTTCCTGTCGACTTCAATATGAGCGTCTCCCTCTCCTCTGCCACGGGTGTGGTCTCATCAGTCATATCTTTGAACACTGTTCCAACAAGGCATTGATTGATCCAGCTAAATTCCAGTATGGTGATTGGCTTCGTTGGCTTCCTCCCCGTCGCAGGGAACAGGGTCCACGAGGTCGGATCAGATCTGTTGAACCTTCCGATTCTGCTAACCGCCAACCTCCTTCAGGTATTCCACTTACTAACTTTTGGATTCGTCAATTCTTCTCCTTTACATCATTATCTTACTCGAATTCTATCTTAGCTACAGACCCAACAGATAAGGGTAAAACTGTTGAGACTCCTATTTCTACCAATCAGCAACAACCATTAGGTATTTTATCATCTCTTTTAAAATTATCATTATACGGCTTTCCATTTTTACATTTTCTTACTATTCTCCCCTATTACTCAGGCCCCTCGGATAAGGGTAAATCTATTGTTGAGCTTGTGCCCTCAGCACAAGATTCGGGTATACATCTTGCTATATCCTATCATTTCTCTTTTCTCCGAAGTTTCCAAAATCTAATCTTTTCCTCCCCTTTTTCTATTTTTCTAGGGAACCTCAATGAAGGGGATGCTGCTTCTTTTGCAGACTTACCTAATGAGGAAAATGATAACAATGAAGAGATGATGGGAGAGGAATCCTCAGAGCAGCCTCCTCCAAAAGTGGACCCCAAGCAATCTCCCAAAGAACCAATCCCTTCTAGGGTTATTTCTCCTAAGCCATTAAACACCATCTACCCTGCTCAAGTCAATCTGGATGATGATACCGCTCAACAAGTGAGGAAGTTAGATGCTCAACTAAGTAAGCCTTTCCTCCAAACCGGTATTTCAATTTTTGATGATTTTGATTCTTGGCTACTTAAGCATTACCCAAATGATGCAACATCTGCTCCAGCCCCTATACCTATTCCTCCTATCCGTGGTGTCAAGAGACGTTCTCCCATTCAAGTGGTCCTCCAGCCCAAAAAGTCTAGACCCTCTCCTTCTCCAACCTCAAAAGTTGGGATGAGCAGCGGAAAAAACTCTCCGGCGGCGGCTGATGCACAGCCCCGCCGAGGGAAATGATTATTTTATGTTGGAACTGCCAGGGCCTTGGTAAAGCCCAGGCAGTTCAACATCTCCAGCATTATGTTAAGCTTCATGAACCCGATTTACTTTTTTTATGCGAATCTAAACTCAAAAATACGGCTTATAGTCGTCTTGGTGATTTGCTAGGGATGGCCCTAGCTTTTTCTGTTGATTTTTCTTCTACTTGTTCTGGTTTAGCTTTATTCACAAAGAATAATAATAATGTTGATTTGCTTGCTTACTCTGATCGCTTTATTCATACATATGTTAAATGCAACTCTTCTTCGTTCTATTTCACTTGTATTCATGGGTTTTCTGAAACAAGTAACAAACCTAAAACTTGGGATTTAATTGATTCACTCAATACTAATGATGGCCATTCTTGGCTTATCGGTGGCGATTTTAATGAAATCCTATCTGACAATGAAAAATAAGGAGGTTGCCGTCGGCCCAGATCTCAAATTAATAATTTCTGCAATTGCCTTTCTCGTAATAATCTTTTTGATTGCAAACCTACAACGGGTTGGTTTACATGGTCCAAATCGGGGCCCAAAACCCCTACTTTATTCGAGCGTTTAGATCGTTTCGTTGGGAATATGACATGGAAAACTTCCTTTCCTAATTATAACATCATCTCAGACTTTGATGCGAAATCAGATCACTGCTTTTTATTATTAAATACAGAGCCACCTTCCCTAACAAATCACCGTTCTCCTCCAAATACGTTCAGGTTTGAAAATTGCTGGGCCTCCAATGATGAAGGCATTACTGTTGTAAAACAAACTTGGTCAGGTACCAAAGGTACTACTCTGGATAAAATTAAAGCCATTGGCTCTTGTCTAGGAGACTGGCAATCTCAACAAAGATTTAAGACCAATGAACGTATCAACTTTCTCACTAAGAAAATTAATAAATTATTACAACGTCCTCTTTTAGCTTCTGCTGAAAAAAGATATATCTCTGCTAAAATTGAGCTCCATAAACTTCTTGATGAGCAGGAAGCATATTGGGCACAACGTTCTCGTAACCTATGGCTTTCCCAAGGGGATAAAAATACCCGTTTCTTTCATGCCCGAGCTTCAAATAGGAAGAAAAAGAACACTATCTCAGGTCTTTTTGACTCCGATAATGTTTGGCGCACGAACGATTCTGACCTTATGGAAATTGCTTCCTCATATTTCCATAATCTTTTTACTTCCTCCAATCCTCACTTTTCAGACCAAATTCTATCAAAAATCACTCCTTCTATTACGACTGCTATGAATGAGTCCCTTTCCAGGGATTTTACTCAAGAAGAAATTATCATCGCTTTCCGAGACATTGATCCGAGGAAAGCCCCGGGTATCGATGGTTTACCAAGTGGTTTTTTCCGTCAACATTGGGACACTGTAGGGCCAGATATTATAACATTATGCCTTAATCTCCTTAAAGGGTCAGCTGATATGGCTTCAGTTAACCAAACTATCTTGGTACTCATACCTAAGATCAAGGATCCTACTACCATGAGGCATCTTCGGCCCATCAGTCTCTGTACGGTAATCTACAAAATCATTGCTAAAGTTTTAGTTAATCGTATGAAACATACCATTCCTTTCTGTATCAGTTCAAATCAAGCTGCTTTTGTTCAAGGACGTAACATCACAGATAACATCCTTATTGCCCACGAAATAATTCATTCAATTAATACTGGTACCTCTAAAACCTCTCGTGGAGCTGCCCTTAAACTTGATATGGAAAAGGCTTTTGACAGGGTTGAGTGGTCATTCCTCGAAAACGTTATGAACCGTATGGGGTTTGCCTCATCATGGGTCTCTCTTATCATGAGATGTATTTCTTCAGTTTCCTTTACAGTTAAGGTCAACAATTCCTTTTCCCCTTTGTTTCGACCTCAAAGGGGTCTCCGCCAAGGTGACCCTTTGTCTCCTTTTCTTTTCCTATTTTGTACCCAAGGGCTTTCAGCTTTCTTGGCCGATGCTAAACAACAAGGCCTACTCCCAGGTCTAGGGGCTTGTAAGCATGGTCCCAAGGTTAACCATCTCTTATTTGCTGATGATTGCTTAGTTTTCCTCAACTCAAACCCCGATGAAGCTGCACACCTTAAGTTGGCCCTCCAAACTTATGCCTCTGCCTCTGGGCAAGCAGTCAATTTTGATAAGTCTACTATTTTTTACAATCCCCGCACTCCTCCTTCTACTCGCCAAGCTATTAATTCCTATCTTCAAGTACATGAGGTCTCCAATCCTGGTGTTTACCTGGGGGTTCCTCTTCTTATTGGTAAAAATAAGACTCTCGCTTTAGGGTTTATACGTGATAAAGTTCATGATAGATTATCCAATTGGGATAAACAGCTTCTTTCCTTCAGTGGTAGGGAAATTTTTATTAAAGCTGTTTTACAATCTTTACCCCAATATGTTATGTCCTGTTATTTATTACCCCAAAACATTATTGATGATATGACATCTGCCATTCGACGATATTGGCGGTCTGGGAAATCCAATAAGAAAGGTTGGCATATGCTCCCCTGGGATCAGGTATGCTTTCCTAAATCTGTTGGCGGATTGGGTTTCCGGGATCTCAATAATTTTAACATTGCTCTTCTTGGCAAACAACTTTGGCGCCTTATTTGCGATCATGATTCCCTCTTGGGACAAATCTATAAATTCAAGTACTTCCCGTCAGGCAATATCCTTAACGCCTCTCGGCCTTCGCAAGGTTCTTTTGCCTGGCAAGGTCTTTATAATGCTATGCAACACCTATTTGGTGGTTTCCTCTACCGACCGGGTATTAATAGTAACATACGCATCCATCATGATAACTGGGGAGGCTCCTCACCTATTCACCTCTATGGGGATTACGAGCTATCGGAGGAAATACACATGTTGCGGAACCAAGCTGCCTGGGACCCAAACAAAGTCCGTGCTTACTTTACTGTGGATGATGCTAATACCATTCTTTCTGTTCCTATCATTAACGACACTCGAGATACCATCCTCTAGATTCCCAATGATTCTGGAATCTATTCTGTTAGATCTGGCTATCTTTTCTTGCAACGACCCCCTGCGCCTAGACTTCGTCCCCCTAAATTCTGGAAATATCTTGCCAAACTCAAGGTCTTGCCTAAGGTTAAAACTTTTGGTTGGCGTCTGGGGGCAGAAGCCCTGCCAGTTGGGGTTCACCTTCAGACTTTTGCCCCAGATTCTAGGCCATGCCCCATATGTAACTCTGGTTCAGAGTCGGTTTTACACGCTCTCCGTGACTGCTTTGGTGCTTCAGAAACCCTCAAACTGATTGGCCTTCCCTCTTCTTTTATCGATAGCTCCGCCTCTACGGGCCTCCAGTGGCTTGAGGAAGGTGCTTCCCTTCTTTCTCCTGATCTTTTTGGCCTCTTCTTAACTACCCTTTGGAATATTTGGAATAGACGTAACGACTGGATCCATAATAAACACCTTCAACCCCCCTGGCTAATTGTTGTAAACTCCATTAGTCTCCATAAGGACTACTCTAACTCAATTTCTTCATCTCCATCATCTATTCCTTTGGCATCCCCTACTCGATGGAGACAACCCCCTCGTGGGTTTATTAAAGTTAATGTGGATGGAGCTTTTGATCCTTCCACTCGTGCAGCGGCGGTTGGTGTTGTCGCTCGGGATGACACTAGTACGGTTGTTGGTGGTCTGGCTTTTCCGCTTGGCAGCTGTTCCGATGCTATTTCAGCTGAAGGGAGAGGTCTTCTTGCCGATATTTCCTTTGCTCTATCTCAGGGATGGAGCCACTTGATTTTCGAGACCGACTGTGCATCTCTAGCAAACCGGATCAACTCCCTTGGGCCAGATCTTTCTCCTTTGGGGCCGTTGATTCTGCAGGCTCATTCTGCTTTGGAGGATTTTTCTGTAGCACATGTTCAGTTTATTCGCCGAGAGGCTAATTTTGTAGCTCATACGTTGGCTACTCATGCCCTTAGATCCATGTCTTCTTTGTCTTTTGGATCTACTTACCCTGATTGTATAAAAAATCTTGTACTTTGCGAGGTTTAACCTCGTCTTAATAATATATTTTGGGTACTCTTTTCCCCTTCTTAGGTTTCTCCAAGTCTTGTGCTTGGGGATTTAGTAGGGATTTTTAATGAGGCCCGCTTTCTTCAAAAAAAAATTCCAGCGGGCCCATTGATAGGCACATTTAGACCTGCACCTCCGAAACCACTACAAAAAGGACTGCAAAAAAGTTTTATTCAAATATTAGGAGTTCAAATAAATGATTAGGAGCTTTTCAACACAATTATATTGCAAATCCTCAATTTCTGTACTTTTTACTGAGTTAAAATTCCAACGGGTCCATTGAAAGGCCTATTTCGACCCGTTCGTCCAATACCTCTAAAAAAAGGACTTCAAAACAAGTTTTAATCAAATTGTAGGAGTTCATGTAATTGATTAGGAGCTTTTGAACACAACTATATTGCAAAACCTCAATTTCTATACTTTTTACTCAGTTAAAATTCTAACGGGTCCACTGAAAGGCCCATTTAGACCTTCTCGTCCGAAACCTCGACAAAAAGGACCGCAAAATAGTTTTAATCAAATTTTAGGAGTTCAAATTATTGATTAGGAACTTTTCAACACAATTTTATTGAAAAACCTCAATTTTTTACTTTTTACTCAGTTAAAATTCCAACGGGCCCATTGAAAGGCTCATTTAGACCTGCTCGTCCGAAACCTCCACAAAAAGGACTGCAAAAAAAAGTTTTAATCAAATTCTAGGAGTTTATGTAATTCATTAGGAGCTTTTCAACACAATTATATTGCAAAACCTCAATTTTTGTACTTTTTACTTAGTTAAAATTCTAACGGGTCCATTGAAAGGCCCATTTAGACCTGATCGTCCGAAACCTAGACAAAAAGGACTGCAAAAATAGTTTTAATCAAATTTTAGGAGTTCAAATAATTGATTAGGAGCTTTTACACACAATTATATTGAAAAACCTCAATTTTATACTTTTTTCTCAGTTAAAATTCCAGCGGGCCCATTGTTAGGCCCATTTACACCAGCACCTCCGAAACCTCTACAAAAAGGACTGCAAAAAAGTTTTATTCAAATATTAGGAGTCCAAATAAATGATTAGCAGCTTTTCAACACAATTATATTGCAAATCCTCAATTTCTGTACTTTTTACTGAGTTAAAATTCCAACGGGTCCATTGAAAGGCCTATTTCGACCCGCTCGTCCAAAACCTCTAAAAAGGGACTTCAAAACAAGTTTAAATCAAATTGTAGGAGTTCATGTAATTGATTAGGAGCTTTTGAACACAACTATATTGCAAAATATCAATTTCTGTACTTTTTACTCAGTTAAAATTCTAACAGGTCCATTGAAAGGCCCATTTAGACCTGCTCGTCCGAAACCTCGACAAAAAGGACCGCAAAATAGTTTTAATCAAATTTTAGGAGTTCAAATTATTGATTAGGAACTTTTCAACACAATTTTATTGAAAAACCTCAATTTTTTACTTTTTACTCAGTTAAAATTCCAACGGGCCCATTGAAAGGCTCATTTAGACCTGCTCGTCCGAAACCTCCACAAAAAGGACTGCAAAAAAGTTTTAATCAAATTCTAGGAGTTTATGTAATTGATTAGGAGCTTTTCAACACAATTATATTGCAAAACCTCAATTTCTGTACTTTTTACTTAGTTAAAATTCTAACGGGTCCATTGAAAGGCCCATTTAGAGCTGATCGTCCGAAACCTAGACAAAAAGGACCGCAAAAATAGTTTTAATCAAATTTTAGGAGTTCTAATAATTGATTAGGAGCTTTTACACACAATTATATTGAAAAACCTCAATTTTATACTTTTTTCACAGTTAACATTCTAGCGGGCCCATTGATAGGCCCATTTAGACTTGCACCTCCGAAACCTCTACAAAAAGGACTGCAAAAAAGTTTTATTCAAATATTAGGAGTTCAAATAAATGATTAGGAGCTTTTCAACACAATTATATTGCAAATCCTCAATTTCTGTACTTTTTACTCAGTTAAAATTCCAACGGGTCCATTGAAAGGCCTATTTCGACCCGCTCGTCCAAAACCTCTAAAAAAGGACTTCAAAACAAGTTTTAATCAAATTGTAGGAGTTCATGTAATTGATTAGGAGCTTTTGAACACAACTATATTGCAAAACCTCAATTTCTGTACTTTTTACTCAGTTAAAATTCTAACGGGTCCATTGAAAGGCCCATTTAGACCTGCTCGTCCGAAACCTCGACAAAAAGGACCGCAACATAGTTTTAATCAAATTTTAGGAGTTCAAATTATTGATTAGGAACTTTTCAACACAATTTTATTGAAAAACCTCAATTTTTTACTTTTTACTCAGTTAAAATTCCAACGGGCCCATTGAAAGGCTCATTTAGACCTGCTCGTCCGAAACCTCTACAAAAAGGACTGCAAAAAAAGTTTTAATCAAATTCTAGGAGTTTATGTAATTGATTAGGAGCTTTTCAACACAATTATATTGCAATACCTCAATTTCTGTACTTTTTACTTAGTTAAAATTCTAACGGGTCCATAGAAAGGCCCATTTAGACCTGCTCGTCCGAAACCTCGACAAAAAGGACCGCAAAATAGTTTTAATCAAATTTTAGGAGTTCAAATAATTGATTAGGAACTTTTCAACACAATTTTATTGAAAGACCTCAATTTTTTACTTTTTACTCAGTTAAAATTCCAACGGGCCCATTGAAAGGCTCATTTAGACCTGCTCGTCCGAAACCTCTACAAAAAGGACCGCAAAAATGTTTTATTCAAATATTAGGAGTTCAAATAATTTATTAGGAGATTTTCAACACAATTATACTGCAAAACCTCAATTTCTATACTTTTTACTCAATTAAAATTCAACGGGTCCATTAAAAGGCCCATTTCGACCCGCTCGTCCGAAACCTTTACAAAAAGGAGTACAAAACAAGTTTTAATCAAATTTTTGGAGTTCATGTAATTTAAAAGGAGCTTTTTAACACAATTATATTGCAAAATCTCAATTTCTGTACTTTTTACTCAGTTAAAATTCCAACGGGTCCATTGAAAGACCGATTTCGACCCGATCGTCCGAAACCTTTACAAAAAGGACTGCAAAACAAGTTTTAATCAAATTTTAGAAGTTAGAGTAATTGATTAGGAGATTTTCAACACAATTTTATTGCAAAACCTCAATTTCTGTACTTTTTACTTAGTTAAAATTTCAACGGATCCATTGAAAGGCCCATTTCGACCCGCTCGTCCAAAACCTCTAAAAAAAAGAATGCAAAACAAGTTTTAATCAAATTTTAGGAGTTCATGTAATTGATTAGGAGCTTTTGAACACAATTATATTGCAAAACCTCAATTTCTGTACTTTTTACTTAGTTAAAATTCCAACGGGTCCATTGAAATGCCCATTTTGACCCGCTCGTCTTAAACCTCTACAAAAAGGACTGTAAAACACGTTTTAATCAAATTTTAGGAGTTCAAATAATTGATTAGGAGCTTTTCAACACAATTATATTGCAAAACCTCTATTTATGTACTTTTTACTCAGTTAAAATTTCAATGGGTCCATTGAGAGGCCCATTTCGACCTTCTCGTCCGAAACCTCTACAAAAAGGACTGCAAAAAAAAGTTTTAATCAAATTCTAGGAGTTTATGTAATTGATTAGAAGCTTTTCAACACAATTATATTGCAAAACCTCAATTTCTGTACTTTTTACTCAGTTAAAATTCTAACGGGTCCATTGAAAGGCCCATTTAGACCTGCTCGTCCGAAACCTCGACAAAAAGAACTGCAAAACAAGTTTTAATCAAATTTTTGGAGTTCATGTAATTTAATAGGAGATTTTCAACACAATTATATTGCAAAACCTCAATTTCTGTACTTTTTACTCAGTTAAAATTTCAACGGATCCATTGAAAGGCCCATTTCGACCCACTCGTCCGAAACCTCTACAAAAAGGACCGCAAAAAAGTTTTAATCAAATTTTAGGAGTTCATGTAATTGATTAGGAGCTTTTCAACACAATTATATTGCAAAACCTCAATTTCTGTACTTTTTACTCAGTTAAAATTCCAACGGGTCCATTGAAAGGCCCATTTCGACCCACTCGTCCGAAACCTCTAAAAAAAGGACTGCAAAACAAGTTTTAATCAAATTTTAGGAGTTCATGTAATTCATTAGGAGCTTCTAAACAAAATTATATTGCAATACCTCAATTTCTGTACTTTTTACTCAGTTAAAATTCCACTGGGTCCATTGAAAGGCCCATTTCGACCCGCTCGTCCGAAACCTCTAAAAAAAGGAATGCAAAACAAGTTTTAATCAAATCTTAGGAGTTCATGTAATTGATTAGGAGCTTTTAAACACAATTATATTGCAAAACCACAATTTCTGTAATTTTTACTCAGTTAAAATTCCAACGGGTCCATTGAAAAGCCCATTTTGACCTGCTTATCCGAAACGTCTACAAAAAGGACCGCAAAACAAGTTTTAATCAAATTTTAGGAGTTCAAATAATTGATTAGGAGCTTTTCAACACAATTATATTGCAAAACCTCAATTTCTGTACTTTTTACTCAGTTAAAATTTCAACGGGTCCATTGAAAGGCCCATTTAGACCCGCTCCTCCGAAACCTCTACAAAAAGGACCGCAAAAAAAGTTTTAATCAAATTTTAGGAGTTCGTGTAATTGATTAGGAGCTATTCAACACAATTATATTGCAAAACCTCAATTTCTGTACTTTTTACTCAGATAAAATTCTAACAGGTCCATTGAAAGGCCCATTTAGACCTGCTCGTCCGAAACCTCGACAAAAAGGACCGCAAAATAGTTTTAATCAAATTTTAGGAGTTCAAATAATTGATTAGGAACTTTTCAACACAATTTTCTTGAAAAACCTCAATTTTATACTTTTTACTCATTTAAAATTCTAACGGGTCCATTAAAAGGCCCATTTCGACCCGCTCGTCCGAAACCTCTACAAAAAGGAGTACAAAACAAGTTTTAATAAAATTTTTGGAGTTCATGTAATTTATTAGAAGCTTTTTAACACAATTATATTGCAAAAACTCAATTTCTGTACTTTTTAATCAGTTAAAATTTCAACGGATCCATTGAAAGGCTCATTTCGACCCACTCGTCCGAAACCTCTACAAAAAGGGCCGCAAAACAAGTTCTAATCAAATTTTAGGAGATCATGTAATTAATTAGGAGATTTTCAACACAATTTTATTGCAAAACCTCTATTTCTGTACTTTTTACTCAGTTAAAATTCCAACGGGTCCATTGAAAGGCATATTTAGACCTGCTCGTCCGAAACCTTTACAAAAAGGACCGCAAAAAAAGTTTTAATCAAATTTTAGGAGTTCAAATAATTGATTAGGAGCTTTTCAATAAAACTATATTGCAAAACCTCAATTTCTGTACTTTTTACTCAGTTAAAATTCTAACTGGTCCATTGAAAGGCCCATTTAGACCCGCTCGTCCGAAACCTCTACAAAAAGGAGTACAAAACATGTTTTAATAAAAATTTTGGAGTTCATGTAATTTATTAAAAGCTTTTTAACACAATTATATTGCAAAAACTCGATTTCTGTACTTTTTACTCAGTTAAAATTCTAACGGGTCCATTAAAAGGCCCATTTAGACCCGCTCGTTCGAAACCTCTACAAAAAGGAGTACAAAACAAGTTTTAACCAAATTTTTGGAGTTCATGTAATTTATTAGGAACTTTTTAACACAATTATATTGCAAAAAACTCAATTTCTGTACTTTTTACTCAGTTAAAATTCCAACGGGTCCATTGAAAGACCAATTTCGACCCGCTCCTTCGAAACCTCAAAAAGGACTTCAAAACAAGTTTTAATCAAATTTTAGGAGTTCATGTAATTGATTAGAAGCTTTTCAACACAATTATATTGCAAAACCTCAATTTTTGTACTTTTTACTCAGTTAAAATTTCAACGGATCCATTGAAAGGCCCATTTCGACCCACTCGTCTGAAACCTCTACAAAAAGGTCCGCAAAAAAGTTTTAATCAAATTTTAGGAGTTCATGTAATTGATTAGGAGCTTTTCAACACAATTATAATGCAAAACCTCTATTTTTGTTCTTTTTTCTCAGTTAAAATTTCAACGGGTCCATTAAAAGGCCCATTTCAACATGCTCGTCTGAAACCTCTACAAAAAGGACTTCAAAACAAGTTTTAATGAAAATTTAGGAGTTCATGTAATTGATTAGGAGCTTTTTAACACAACTATATTGCAAAACCTCAATTTCTGTACTTTTTACTCAGTTAAAATCCCAACGGGTCCATTCAAAGGCCCATTTCGACCCGCTCGTCCGAAACCTTTAAAAAAAAGGACTGCAAAACAAGTTTTAATCAAATTTTAGGAGTTCATGTAATTGATTAGGAGCTTTTAAACACAATTATATTGCAAAACCTCAATTTCTGTACTTTTTACTCAGTTAAAATTCCAACGGGTCCATTGAAAGGCCCATTTCGCCCCGCTCGTCTGAAACCTCTACAAAAAGGACTGCAAAACACGTTTTAATCAAATTTTAGGAGTTCAAATAATTGATTAGGAGCTTCTCAACACAATTATATTGCAAAACCTCTATTTCTGTACTTTTTACTTAGTTAAAATTTCAACGGGTCCATTAAAAGGCCCATTTCGACCCGCACGTCCGAAACCTCTACATAAGGGACCGCAAATCAAGTTTTGATCATATTTTAGGAGTAAAAATAATTGATTATAAGCTTTTCAACACAATTATATTGAAAAACCTCAATTTTTATAATTTTTACTTAGTTAAAATTCCAACGGGTCCATTGAAAGGCCCATTTAGACATGCTCGTCCAATACCTCTACAAAGAGGGCTGCAAAACAGGTTCTAATCAAATTTTAGGAGATCATGTAATTGATTAGGAGATTTTCAACACAATTTTATTGAAAAACCTCTATTTCTGTACTTTTTACTCAGTTAAAATTCCAACGAGTCCATTGAAAGGGATATTTAGACCTGCTCGTCCGAAACTTTACAAAAAGGACCGCAAAAATAGTTTTAATCAAATTTTAGGAGTTCAAATAATTGATTAGGAGCTTTTCAATAAAAATATATTGGAAAACCTCAATTTCTGTACTTTATACTCAGTTAAAATTCTAACGGGTCCATTGAAAAGCCCATTTAGACCCGCTCGTTCAAAACCTCTACAAATAGGAGTACAAAACAAGTTTTAATCAAATTTTTGGAGTTCATGTAATTTATTAGGAGCTTTTTAACACAATTATATTGCAAAAACTCAATTTCTGTACTTTTTACTCAGTTAAAATTCCAACGGGTCCATTGAAAGTCCGATTTCGACCCGCTCATCCGAAACCTCAAAAAGGACTTCAAAACAAGTTTTAATCAAATTTTAGGAGTTCATGTAATTGATTAGGAGCTTTTCAACACAATTATATTGCAAAACCTCAATTTTTGTACTTTTTACTCAGTTAAAATTTCAACGGATCCATTGAAAGGCCCATTTCGACCCACTCGTCTAAAACCTCTACAAAAAGGTCCGCAAAGAAGTTTTAATCAAATTTTAAGAGTTCATGTAATTGATTAGGAGCTTTTCAACACAATTATAATGCAAAACCTCTATTTCTGTACTTTTTACTCAGTTAAAATTTCAACGGGTCCATTAAAAGGCCCATTCCGACTTGCTCGTCTGAAACCTCTACAAAAAGGACTTCAAAACAAGTTTTAATCAAATTTTAGGAGTTCATGTAATTGATTAGGAGCTTTTCAACACAATTATATTGCAAAACCTCAATTTCTGTACTTTTTACTCAGTTAAAATTCCAACGGGTCCATTGAAAGGCCCATTTCGACCCGCTCGTCCGAAACCTCTAAAAAAGGACTGCAAAACAAGTTTTAATCCAAATTTAGGAGTTCATGTAATTGATTAGGAGCTTTTAAACACAATTATATTGTAAAACCTCAATTTCTGTAGTTTTTACTCAGTTAAAATTCCAACGGGTCCATTGAAAGGCCATTTCGACCCGCTCGTCTGAAACCACTACAAAAAGGACTGCAAAACACGTTTTAATCAAATTTTAGGAGTTCAAATAATCGATTAGGAGCTTTTCAACACAATTATATTGCAAAACCTCTATTTATGTACTTTTTACTCAGTTAAAATTTCAACGGGTCCATTAAAAGGCCCATTTCGACCCGCACGTCCGAAACCTCTACATAAAGGACCGCAAATCAAGTTTTGATCAAATTTTAGGAGTACAAATAATTGATTACAAGCTTTTCAACACAATTATATTGAAAAACCTCAATTTTTATAATTTTTACTTAGTTAAAATTCCAACGGGTCCATTGAAAGGCCCATTTAGACATGCTCGTCCGAAACCTCTACAAAGAGGGCCGCAAAACAGGTTTTAATCAAATTTTAGGAGATCGTGTAATTGATTAGGCATATTTAGACCTGCTCGTCCGAAACCTCTACAAAAAGGACCGCAAAAAAAGTTTTAATCAAATTTTAGGAGTTCAAATAATTGATTAGGAGCTTTTCAATAAAACTATATTGCAAAACGTCAATTTCTGTACTTTTTACTCAGTTAAAATTCTAACGGGTCCATTGAAAGGCCCATTTAGACCTGCTCGTCCGAAAACTCGACAAAAAAAACCGCAAAAATTGTTTTAATCAAATTTTAGGAGTTCAAATAATTGATTAGGAGCTTTTCAACACAATTATATTGAAAAAACTCAATTTTTTACTTTTTACTCAGTTAAAATTCCAACGGGCCCATTGAAAGGCCCATTTAGACCTGCTCGTCTGAAACCTCTACAAAAAGGACCGTAAAAATGTTTTTATTCAAATATTAGGAGTTCAAATAATTGTTTAGGAGCTTTTGAACACAATTATATTGCAAAACCTCAATTTATGTACTTTTTACTCAGTTAAAATTCCAACGGGTCCATTGAATGGCCCATTTAGACCTGCTCGTCTGAAACCTCTACAAAAAGGACTGCAAAACATGTTTTAATCAAATTTTAGGAGTTCATGTAATTCATTAGGAACTTTTCAACACAATTATAATGCAAAACCTCAATTTCTGTACTTTTTACTCAGTTAAAATTCCAACAGGTCCATTAAAAGGCCCATTTCGAACAGCTCGTCCTAAACCTCTACAAAAGGACTGCAAAACAAGTTTTAATCAAATTTTAGGAGTTCATGTAATTCATTAGGAACTTTTCAACACAATTATATTGCAAAACCTCAATTTCTCTGCTTTTTTGCTCAGTTAAAATTCCAACGGGTCCATTGAAAGGCCCATTTCGACCCGCTTGTCCGAAACCTCTACAAAAAGGGCTGCAAAAAGGTTTTAATCAAATTTTAGGAGTTCATGTAATTTATTAGGAGCTTTTCAACACAATTATATTGCAAAACCTCAATTTCTGTACTTTTTACTCAGTTAAAATTCCAACAGGTCCATTAAAAGGCCCATTTCGACCCGCTCGTTCGAAACCTCTACAAAAAGAACTACAAAACAAGTTTTAATCAAATTTTAGGAGTTCATGTAATTCATTAGGAACTTTTCAACACAATTATATTGCAAAACCTCAATTTCTGTACTTTTTACTCAGTTAAAATTCTAACTGGTCCATTGAAAGGCCCATTTAGACCCGCTCGTCCGAAACCTCAACAAAAAGGACCGCAAAATAGTTTTAATAAAATTTTTGGAGTTCATGTAATTCATTAGGAACTTTTCAACACAATTATATATCAAAACCTCAATTTCTGTACTTTTTACTCAGTTAAAATTCCAACGGGTCCATTGAAAGGCCCATTTAGACATTCTCGTCCGAAACCTCGACAAAAAGGACCGCAAAACAAGTTTTAATCAAATTTTAGGAGTTCAAATAATTTATTAGGAGCTTTTCAACAAAATTATATTGCAAAACCTCAATTTCTGTACTTTTTACTCAGTTAAAATACCAACGGGTCCATTGTAAGGCCCATTTAGACCTGCTCGTCCAAAACCGTTACAAAAAGGACCACAAAAAAGTTCTAATCAAACTTTAGGATTTCAAATAAATGATTAGAGCTTTTCAACACAATTATATTGCAAAACTTCAATTTTTATACATTTTACTCAGTTAAAATTCCAACGGGTACACTGAAAGGTCCATTTAGACCCGCACGTCCGAAACTTCTACATAAAGGACCGCAAAACAAGTTTTGATCATATTTTAGGACTACAAATAATTGATTATGTGCTTTTCAACTCAATTATATTTCAAAACCTCAATTTTTATACTTTTTACTCAGTTAAAATTCCAACGGGTCCATTGAAAGGCCCATTTAGACATGCTCGTCTGAAACCTCTACTAAAAGGGCCGTAAAACAAGTTTTAATCAAATTATAGGAGATCATGTAATTGATTAGGAGATTTTCAACACAATTATATTCCAAAACCTCAATTTTTGTACTTTTTACTCAGTTAAAATACCAACGGGTCCATTGAAAGGCCCATTTAGACCTGCTCATCCTAAACCTTACAAAAAGGACCGCAAAAAAAGTTTTAATCAAAATTTAGGAGTTCAAATAATTGATTAATAGCTTTTCAACACAATTATATTGCAAAACCTCAATTTATGTACTTTTTACTCAGTTAAAATTTCAATGGGTCCATTCAAAGGCCCATTTAGACCCGCTCGTCCGAAACCTCTACAAAAAGGACCACAAATAAATTTTTAATCAAATTTTAGGAGTTAATGTAATTGATTAGGAGCTTTTCAACACAATTATATTGCAAAACCTCAATTTCTGTACTTTTTACTCAGTTAAAATTTCAACGGATCCGTTGAAAGGCCCATTTCGACCCACTCGTCCGAAACCTCTACAAAAAGGACCGCAAAAAGGTTTTAATCAAAATTTAGGAGCTCAAATAATTGATTAGTAGCTTTTCAACACAATTATATTGCAAAACCTCAATTTCTGTACTTTTTACTCAGTTAAAATTCCAACGGGTCCATTGAAAGGCCCATTTAGACCTACTCGTCCAAAACCTCGACAAAAAGGACCGCAAAACAAGTTTTAATCAAATTTTAGGAGTTCAAATAATTTATTAGGAGCTTTTAAACACAATTATATTGAAAAACCTCAATTTTTGTACTTTTTACTCAGTTAAAATTCCAACGGGTCCATTGTAAGGCCCATTTAGAACTGCTCGTCTGAAACCGTTACAAAAAGGACCGCAAAAAAGTTCTAATCAAATTTTAGGAGTTAAAATAAATGATTAGAGCTTTTCAACACATTTATATTGCAAAACTTCAATTTTTATACATTTTACTTAGTTAAAATTCCAACGGGTACACTGAATGGCCCATTTAGACCCACACATCCGAAACTTCTACATAAAGGACCGCAAAACAAGTTTTGATCATATTTTAGGACTACAAATAATTGATTATGATCTTTTCAACTCAATTATATTTCAAAACCTCAATTTTTATACTTTTTACTCAGTTAAAATTCCAACGGGTCTATTGAAAGGCCCATTTAGACATGCTCGTCCGAAACTTCTACAAAAAGGGCCGCAAAAAAAGTTTTAATCAAATTTGAGGAGATCATGTAATTGATTAGGAGATTTTCACACAATTATATTCCAAAACCTCAATTTATGTACTTTTTACTCAGTTAAAATACCAACGGGTCCATTGAAAGGCCCATTTAGACCTGCTCATCCTAAACCTTTAGAAAAAGGACCGCAAAACAAGTTTTAGTCAAAATTTAGGAGTTCAAATAATTGATTAATAGCTTTTCAACACAATTATATTGCAAAACCTCAATTTCTGTACTTTTTACTCAGTTAAAATTTCAATGGGTCCATTCAAAGGCCCATTTAGACCCGCTCGTCCGAAACCTCTACAAAAAGGACCACAAATAAATTTTTAATCAAATTTTAGGAGTTAATGTAATTGATTAGGAGCTTTTCAACACAATTATATTGCAAAACCTCAATTTCTGTACTTTTTACTCAGTTAAAATTTCAACGGATCCGTTGAAAGGCCCATTTCGACCCACTCGTCCGAAACCTCTACAAAAAGGACCGCAAAAAGGTTTTAATCAAAATTTAGGAGCTCAAATAATTGATTAGTAGATTTTCAACACAATTATATTCCAAAACCTCAATTTCTGTACTTTTTACTCAGTTAAAATACCAACGGGTCCATTGAAAGGCCCATTTAGACCTGCTCATCCTAAACCTCTACAAAAAGTACCGCAAAACAAGTTTTAATCAAAATTTAGGAGTTCAAATAATTGATTAATAGATTTTCAACACAATTATATTGCAAAACCTCAATTTATGTACTTTTTACTCAGTTAAAATTTCAATGGGTCCATTCAAAGGCCCATTTAGACCCGCTCGTCCGAAACCTCTACAAAAAGGACCACAAATAAATTTTAATCAAATTTTAGGAGTTCATGTAATTGATCAGGAGCTTTTCAAAACAATTATATTGCAAAACCTCAATTTCTGTACTTTTTACTCAGTTAAAATTTCAATGGATCCGTTGAAAGGCCCATTTCGACCCACTCGTCCGAAACCTCTACAAAAAGGACCGCAAAAAGGTTTTAATCAAAATTTAGGAGCTCAAATAATTGATTAGTAGCTTTTCAACACAATTATATTGCAAAACCTCAATTTCTGTACCTTTTACTCAGTTAAAATTCCAACGGGTCCATTGAAAGGCCCATTTAGACCTACTCGTCCAAAACCTCGACAAAAAGGACCGCAAAACAAGTTCTAATCAAATTTTAGGAGTTCAAATAATTTATTAGGAGCTTTTCAACACAATTATATTGAAAAACCTCAATTTTTGTACTTTTTACTCAGTTAAAATTCAAACGGGTCCATTGTAAGGCCCATTTAGAACTGCTCTTCCGAAACAGTTACAAAAAGGACCGCATAAAAGTTCTAATCAAATTTTAGGAGTTCAAATAAATGATTAGAGCTTTTCAACACAATTATATTGCAAAACTTCAATTTTTATACATTTTACTCAGTTAAAATTCCAACGGGTACACTGAAAGGCCCATTTAGACCCACACATCCGAAACTTCTACATAAAGGACCGCAAAACAAGTTTTGATCATATTTTAGGACTACAAATAATTGATTATGATCTTTTCAAATCAATTATATTTTAAAACCTCAATTTTTATACTTTTTACTCAGTTAAAATTTCAACGGGTCCATTTAAAGGCCCATTTAGACATGCTCGTCCGAAACTTCTACAAAAAGGGCCGCAAAAAAAGTTTTAATCAAATTTGAGGAGAACATGTAATTGATTAGGAGATTTTCAACACAATTATATTCCAAAACCTCAATTTCTGTACTTTTTACTCAGTTAAAATACCAACGGGTCCATTGAAAGGCCCATTTAGACTTGCTCATCCTAAACCTCTAGAAAAAGGACCGCAAAACAAGTTTTAGTCAAAATTTAGGAGTTCAAATAATTGATTAATATCTTTTCAACACAATTATATTGCAAAACCTCAATTTCTGTACTTTTTACTCAGTTAAACTTTCAACGGGTCCATTGAAAGGCCCATTTAAACCCGATCGTCCGAAACATCTACAAAAAGGACCACAAATAAATTTTTAATCAAATTTTAGGAGTTCATGTAATTGATTAGGAGCTTTTCAACACAATTATATTGCAAAACCTCAATTTTTTTACTTTTTACTCAGTTAAAATTCTAACTGGTCCATTGAAAGGCCCATTTAGACCTGCTCGTCCGAAACCTCGACAAAAAGGACCGCAAAATAGTTTTAATAGAATTTTTGGAGTTCAAATATTTTATTAGGAGCTTTTCAACACAATTATATTGAAAAACCTCAATTTTATTCTTTTTACTCAGTTAAAATTCCAACGGGCCCATTGATAGACCCATTTAGACCTGCTCGTCCGAAACCTCTACAAAAAGGACCGCAAAAAAGTTTTGATCATATTTTAGGACTACAAATAATTGATTATGAGCTTTTCAACTCAATTATATTTCAAAACCTCAATTTTTATACTTTTTACTCAATTAGAATTCCAACGGGTCCATTGAAAGGCCCACTTAGACATGCTCGTCTGAAACCTCTACTAAAGGGGCAGCAAAACAAGTTTTAATCAAATTTTAGGAGATCATGTAATTGATTAGGAGATTTTCAACACAATTATATTCCAAAACCTCAATTTCTGTACTTTTTACTCAGTTAAAATACCAACGGGTCCATTGAAATGCCCATTTAACCCTGCTCATCCTAAACCTCTATAAAAAGGACCGCAAAACAAGTTTAATCAAAATTTAGGAGTTCAAATAATTGATTAATAGATTTTCAACACAATAATATTGCAAAACCTCAATTTCTGTACTTTTTACTCAGTTAAAATTTCAACGGGTCCATTGAAAGGCCCATTTAGACCCGCTCGTCCAAAACCTCTACAAAAAGGACCACAAATAAAATTTTAATCAAATTTTAGGAGTTCATGTAATTGATTAGGAGCTTTTCAACACAATTATATTGCAAAACCTCAATTCCTGTACTTTTTACTCAGTTAAAATTCTAACAGGTCCATTGAAAGGCCCATTTAGACCTGCTCGTCCGAAACCTCGACAAAAAGGACCGCAAAATAGTTTTAATCAAATTTTTGGAGTTCAAATAATTGATTAGGAGCTTTTCAACACAATTATATTGAAAATCCTCAATTTTTATAATTTTTACTCAGTTAAAATTCTAACGGGTCCATTGAAAGGCCCATTTAGACCTGCTCGTCCGAAACCTCGACAAAAAAACCGCAAAAATTTTTTTAATCAAAATTTAGGAGTTCAAATAATTGATTAGGAGCTTTTCAACACAATTATATTGAAAAAACTCAATTTTTTACTTTTTACTTAGTTAAAATTCCAACGGGCCCATTGAAAGGCCCATTTAGACCTGCTCGTCTGAAACCTCTACAAAAAGGACCGTAAAAATGTTTTATTCAAATATTAGGAGTTCAAATAATTGATTAGGAGCTTTTCAACACAATTATATCGCAAAACCTCAATTTATATACTTTTTACTCAATTAAAATTCCAACGGGTCCATTGAAAGGCCCATTTAGACCTGCTCGTCTGAAACCTCTACAAAAAGGACTGCAAAACACGTTTTAATCAAATTTTAGGAGTTCATGTAATTCATTAGGAACTTTTCAAGACAATTATAATGCAAAACCTCAATTTCTGTACTTTTTACTCAGTTAAAATTCCAACTGGTCCATTAAAAGGCCCATTTCGACCCGCTCGTCCGAAACCTCTACAAAAGGACTGCAAAACAAGTTTTAATCAAATTTTAGGAGTTCATATAATTCATTAGGAGCTTTTCAAAACAATTATATTGCAAAACATCAATTTCTGTACTTTTTACTCAGTTAAAATTTCAACGGATCCGTAGAAAGGCCCATTTCGACCCACTCGTCCGAAACCTCTACAAAAAGGACCGCAAAAAGGTTTTAATCAAAATTTAGGAGCTCAAATAATTGATTAGTAGCTTTTCAACACAATTATATTGCAAAACCTCAATTTCTGTACTTTTTACTCAGTTAAAATTCCAACGGGTCCATTGAAAGGCCCATTTAGACATGCTCGTCCGAAACCTCGACAAAAAGGACCGCAAAACAAGTTTTACTCAAATTTTAGGAGTTCAAATAATTTATTAGGAGCTTTTCAACAAAATTATATTGCAAAACCTCAATTTCTGTACTTTTTACTCAGTTAAAATTCCAACGGGTCCATTGTAAGGCCCATTTAGACCTGCTCGTCCGAAACCGTTACAAAAAGGACCGCAAAAAAGTTCTAATCAAATTTTAGGAGTTCAAATAAATGATTAGAGCTTTTCAACACAATTATATTGCAAAACTTCAATTTTTATACATTTTACTCAGTTAAAATTCCAACGGGTACACTGAAAGGCCCATTTAGACCCGCACGTCTGGAACTTCTACATAAAGGACTGCAAAACAAGTTTTTATCATATTTTAGGACTACAAATAATTTATTATGAGCTTTTCAACTCAATTATATTTCAAAACCTCAATTTTTATACTTTTTACTCAGTTAAAATTCCAACGGGTCCATTGAAAGGCCCATATAGACATGCTCGTTTGAAACCTCTACTAAAAGGGCCGTAAAAAAGTTTTAATCAAATTTTAGGAGATCATGTAATTGATTAGGAGATTTTCAACACAATTATATTCCAAAACCTCAATTTCTGTACTTTTTACTCGAGTAAAATACCAACGGGTCCATTGAAAGGCCCATTTAGACCTGCTCATCCTAAACCTCTAGAAAAAGGACCGCAAAACAAGATTTAGTCAAAATCTAGGAGTTCAAATAATTGATTAATATCTTTTCAACACAATTATATTGCAAAACCTCAATTTCTGTACTTTTTACTCAGTTAAAATTTCAACGGGTCCATTGAAAGGCCCATTTAGACCCGCTCGTCCGAAACCTCTACAAAAAGCACCACAAATAAATTTTTAATCAAATTTTAGGAGTTCATGTAATTGATTAGGAGCTTTTCAACACAATTATATTGCAAAACCTCAATTTCTGTACTTTTTACTCAGTTAAAATTCTAACTGGTCCATTGAAAGGCCTATTTAGACCTGCTCGTCCGAAACCTCGACAAAAAGGGCCGCAAAATAGTTTTAATAAAATTTTTGGAGTTCAAATATTTTATTAGGAGCTTTTCAACACAATTATATTGAAAAACCTCAATTTTATACTTTTTACTCAGTTAAAATTCCAACGGGCCCATTGATAGGCCCATTTAGACCTGCTCGTCCGAAACCTCTACAAAAAGGACCGTAAAAAAGTTTTATTCAAATATTAGGAGTTCAAATAAATGATTAGGAGCTTTCCAAGACAATTATATTGCAAAACCTCAATTTCTGTACTTTTTACTTAGTTAAAATTCCAACGGGTCCATTGAAAGACCAATTTCGACCCGCTCGTACGAAACCTCTACAAAAAGGACTACAAAGCAAGTTTTAATCAAATTTTAGGAGTTCATGTAATTCATTAGGAACTTTTCAACACAATTATATTGCAAAACCTCAATTTCTGTACTTTTTACTCAGTTAAAATTCCAACGGGCCCATTGAAAGGCCCATTTCGACCCGCTTGTCCGAAACCTCTACAAAAAGGGCTGCAAAAAAGGTTTTAATCAAATTTTAGGAGTTCATGTAATTGATTAGGAGCTTTTCAACACAATTATATTGCAAAACCTCAATTTCTGTATTTTTTACTCAGTTAAAATTCCTACAAGTCCATTAAAAGGCCCATTTCGACATGCTCGTCCGAATCCTCGACAAAAAGGACCGCAAAACAAGTTTTAATCAAATTTTAGGAGTTCAAATAATTTATTAGGAGCTTTTCAACAAAATTATATTGCAAAACCTCAATTTCTGCAATTTTTACTTTGTTAAAATTCCAACGGGTCCATTGTAAAGCCCATTTAGACCTGCTCGTCCGAAACCGTTACAAAAAGGACCGCAAAAAAGTTCTAATCAAATTTTAGGAGTTCAAATAAATGATTAGAGCTTTTCAACACAATTATATTGCAAAACTTCAATTTTTATACATGTTACTCAGTTAAAATTCCAACGGGTACACTGAAAGGCCCATTTAGACCCGCACGTCCGAAACTTCTACATAAAGGACTGCAAAACAAGTTTTGATTATATTTTAGGACTACAAATAATTGATTATGAGCTTTTCAACTCAATTATATATCAAAACCTCAATTTTTAAACTTTTTACTCAGTTAAAATTCCAACAGGTCCATTGAAAGGCCCATTTAGACATGCTCGTCCGAAACCTCTACTAAAAGGGCCGCAAAACAAGTTTTAATCAAATTTTAGGAGATCATGTAATTGATTAGGAGATTTTCAAAACAATTATATTCCAAAACCTCAATTTCTGTACTTTTTACTCAGTTAAAATACCAACGGGTCCATTGAAAGGCCCATTTAGACCTGCTCATCCTAAACCTCTACAAAAAAGACCGCAAAACAAGTTTTAATCAAAATTTAGGAGTTCAAATAATTGATTAATAGCTTTTCAACACAATTATATTGCAAAACCTCAATTTCTGTACTTTTTACTCAGTTAAAATTTCAACGGGTCCATTGAAAGGCCCATTTAGACCCGCTCGTCCAAAACCTCTACAAAAAGGACCACAAATAAATTTTTAATCAAATTTTAGGAGTTCATGTAATTGATTAGGAGCTTTTCAACACAAATATATTGCAAAACCTCAATTTCTGTACTTTTTACTCAGTTAAAATTCTAACGGGTCCATTGAAAGGCCCATTAAGACCTACTCGTCCGAAACCTCGACAAAAAGGACCGCAATGTAACACCCGTGTTTAGGGGTCGGGAGAAGTAAATAAATAAAATAATATCCCGGTTTTGATTTGCAAAATAAAATTTAAAGTGTTGGACCAAAATTTTGATGTTTAAGCCCAATAGCCATTTTAATGGCATTTTTGAAAATAGTTGGACTTCCAAAATTAAAACCCCATTTTTAATTAAAACAAAAGCTTGTCATCTTCATCTCTCTTCAACTCTCCCATTTCCATGACAATGGAGGGTTTTTCTCCATCTCCCCATTTCATCCCACTTCTTCTTCAATCTTGGGGCTTTTTGAAAGGTAAATATATTTTTGACTTGGCCTTGTCTTCCTCTTCATGTTGGTACCAATATTTCTCATTATTGTTCATGATTTTGAAATTGGAAGTTTTAGGGTTTTGTTTAAAAATGAGAACTTTATGGGTTTTAACCTAAGCTATTGATTTATTATTGTTAGATAAGTTGTTTGCAACCCTTAAGGTCCAACATATGTGAATTTTAAAGTATTTTAACATGATTCCCGAAATTGGGTAAAAATGGGTTTTTTGAAGGGTTTTGGGTGATTTTTGGGGGTTGTTTTAGGTGGGAAATGATAGCCCAATGGTAGTGCTATGGTTAGGGGTTGAATTGGGATCATTTGTGAGTGCAATGGGTGTTGGAAATATGGATTTTGGAAGGGGTATGTGGGCTGTCCGAAATTGCAAAGTATGGGGTTTGGTCATGGCTTGCAACGTTGTAAATTGTGATTGAATTGTATTCCGGGTTGGTCTTTTGATGTTGGGCTGATTTGGAATTGTTTGAATTGTGTTTGAGGTTGTTTGGAAGCGGAAAATTGTGTTGGAGAAGCCTCGGGAAGAAATCCGGAAATTTGAGAGAGGTTGCTTGCTTGGTTTGGAGCTTGGAAGCTTAGGTGAGTGGTTAAACATTTTTTTTAAATGGTTTTGAGTATTTGGTTCAAGCATGTGAACCTAGGATGGGCTTGGTAAACCCACCTAGAGTTGCGATTAGAGTGGTAGCCTAATCCCAAGCTTTAATTAGAGACTTTGGTTGCACTCTTTAATGGTTGTATATGCCTCGTGTTAAATTGTGATGATGTTGATTATATATATGTTGTATACATGTATGTTGAGGCATGTTGGATGCATTGTTATATGTATGATGATGATAGATGTGATATGGTTATACACATGTGCAAAATATGATGTGATATGTTTGATAATGATGTACATGTGGTGTTGTCATGTGAAATGAGATTATTATATGATTGCTTGATCCGAGGATCATGGTGAGTACATGCTAGGCATGGAAATGTGGTTTGTGCATGATGGTAAGTCATGGTGAGTACGTGCTAAGCACGAAAGCTGTTAGTAAATGATATTGTGGAATGTGTTACTATTGGCACTAGTATGCTTGGGTACAAATGATCGATCATTAGGATGTCTAGTGTGCACACGTGAGTCAAAATGCGCGCGTGGTCTTGATGATGGTAGTCATCAAGATGGAGTACGGGTTCGACCGGAAATCTTCATATATATATATTAGTCGGTGATGAGTGGAATCCCATCGACGGGCGTGAGGATGAGTGGAACCCCCTCCGCGTGAAATGAGGCGTGAGGATGAGTGGAATCCCCTCCGCGTGAACGGTGATGAGTGTAATCCCACCGTCAGGTAATGGTTGAGTTGTTGGATGTGAGTTCTAACGGTTATCCGCGTATTCGAGTCATAGCTAGGTGCCAATACGGATTGGGTTTATGTTGCCAACATGTGATTAATTGTGAGCCATTGTGATTTAGGATGTATTGCTAACATGGTTTAATATATGTGATTTCATATGTTGTGGATTTAAACATGTTGAGCATGACATGATATTGAATATATGTTCATGCATCATCTATATTTATGGCTCGCATGGATCGGAGGTAAGATCATGCATTTTACCTTGGTTGTAGCACGTGCTTGGACCCTGCATTGTCGAAGGTTTGTTTTATGAGCTTACCCTCACTAAGCTTTTATGCTTACGCTCTCTTTTGTTCGACAATGCAGATCATTGGCTAGTGGGTGGCAAGGGCAAGGAAAGGACTCCAAGTGTTGCTTACGGTTAGCACAAGTATGATAGTTAAATTTAAAGATTGTAATAGTAAAGCAATGGGATAGGTGTTGTTGTTTTGTGCTATTGTTGGTTGTTTAGAAGCATGTTTAGACTCCTTAATTATGTTGTTTTTGATTGGCTTAATGATGTTGTGCTTGGATTGTAACCATGTTTAAATTGTTTACCTTGTGTGTTGGTCATGTGGCTTTGAGGTTGCCTTCATGTTAGAATATTGAAGTATGAGCTTTGAATGCATGAATGCCATCTTGGGTCTATTGCATGATTCCATTGATGTTTGTACATGTTGGGTGTTTGTATGGCTATATAGTGGTATGTAAATGTTGTGTGAATGTTTGGTTGGGTCTAAGGAAGTCTTAAATTGCATTTAGATTCGAGTTTTGGTCGTTTTTGCTGAGTTTGGGAGGTTTTGCAGTGTAGGGGTATCGATACGGTTGGTACGGTATCGATACCACCTTCTTGTTTAGGCCTCGTGTATCGATACACTTGAGAGGTGTATCGATACTATTTTGGTCACTGGAGCTACTGTCCAGTTCGGTATCGATACCAGCCTCAGGCGTATCGATATCGTCATATTAGCGTTGACCGTGGGAAGTCAACAGTTGGGGAGGGTATCGATACACTCCTTGGGTGTATCGATACGGTCTCCATGAGTTGACTTTGACCAGTTGACCTAGTCAAGGGGGTATTGATACACCCCTTAAGTGTATCGATACCGCCTGCAGTTAAAGCCTAAATCTAGTGAAGGGGTATCGATTCACCCCTTAAGTGTATCGATACCGCCTGCAGCTTAAGTTTAAAAAATGGGGTTGTAAGATGTTAGTTCGAGTTCGTTTGATTGTTTCATTAATGTTGTTCCGCTGTATGACCACATAGGATTAATTACTCATCTAGACAAGATTTAAAATGGAAAAAAATAGGGTTGCTAACCGAGGGGGAATCCTTTAGGGGTTTTCACTCGGTTTTCCCCGTGTAGCTCACTCGGACCGGTCATCCGGCCAGACCGGGACGAGGGGGTTACACGCAAAATAGTTTTAATCAAATTTTTGGAGTTCAAATAATTTATTAGGAGCTTTTCAACAAAATTATATTGAAAATCTTCAATTTTTATAATTTTTACTCAGTTAAAATTCTAACGGGTCCATTGAAAGGCCCATTTAGACCTGCTCGTCCGAAACCTCGACAAAAAAAACCGCAAAATTTGTTTTAATCAAATTTTAGGAGTTCAAATAATTGATTAGGAGCTTTTCAACACAATTATATTGAAAAAACTCAATTTTTTACTTTTTACTCAGTTAAATTCCAACGGGCCCATTGAAAGGCCCATTTAGACCTGCTCGTCTGAAACCTCTACAAAAAGGACCGTAAAAATGTTTTATTCAAATATTAGGAGTTCAAATAATTTATTAGGAGCTTTTCAACACAATTATATCACAAAACCTCAATTTATATACTTTTTACTCAGTTAAAATTCCAACGGGTCCATTGAAAGGCCCATTTCGACCCGCTCGTCCGAAACCTCAACAAAAAGGGCTGCAAAAAAGGTTTTAATCAAATTTTAGGAGTTCATGTAATTGATTAGCAGCTTTTCAACACAATTATATTGCAAAACCTCAATTTCTGTACTTTTTACTCAGTTAAAATTCCAACGGGTCCATTGAAAGGCCCATTTAGACATGCTCGTCCGAAACCTCGACAAAAAGGACCGCAAAACAAGTTTTAATCAAATTTTAGGAGTTCAAATAATTTATTAGGAGCTTTTCAACAAAATTATATTGCAAAACCTCAATTTCTGTACTTTTTACTCAGTTAAAATTCCAACGGGTCCATTGTAAGGCCCATTTAGACCTGCTCGTCCGAAACCGTTACAAAAAGGACCGCAAAAAAGTTCTAATCAAATTTTAGGAGTTCAAATAAATGATTAGAGCTTTTCAACACAATTATATTGCAAAACTTCAATTTTTATACATTTTACTCAGTTAAAATTCCAACGGGTACACTGAAAGGCCCATTTAGACCCGCACGTCCGAAACTTCTACATAAAGGACCGCAAAACAAGTTTTGATCATATTTTAGGACTACAAATAATTGATTATGAGCTTTTCAACTCAATTATATTTCAAAACCTCAATTTTTATACTTTTTACTCAGTTAAAATTCCAACGGGTCCATTGAAAGGCCCACTTAGACATGCTCGTCTGAAACCTCTACTAAAAGGGTCGTAAAACAAGTTTTAATCAAATTTGAGGAGATCATGTAATTGATTAGGAGATTTTCAACACAATTATATTCCAAAACCTCAATTTCTGTACTTTTTACTCAGTTAAAATACCAATTGGTCCATTAAAAGGCCAATTTAGACCTGCTCATCCTAAACCTCTACAAAAAGGACCGCAAAACAAGTTTTAATCAAAATTTAGGATTTCAAATAATTTATTAATAGCTTTTCAACACAATTATATTGCAAAACCTCAATTTATGTACTTTTTACTCAGTTAAAATTTCAACGGGTCCATTCAAAGGCCCATTTAGACCCGCTCGTCCGAAACCTCTACAAAAAGGACCACAAATAAATTTTTAATCAAATATTAGGAGTTCATGTAATTGATTAGGAGCTTTTAAACACAATTATATTGCAAAACCTCAATTTCTGTACTTTTTACTCAGTTAAAATTTCAACGAATCCGTTGAAAGGCCCATTTCGACCCACTCGTCCGAAACCTATACAAAAAGGACCGCAAAAAGGTTTTAATCAAAATTTAGGAGCTCAAATAATTGATTAGTAGCTTTTCAACACAATTATATTGCAAAACCTCAATTTCTGTACTTTTTACTCAGTTAAAATTCTAACGGGTCCATTGAAAGGCCCATTTAGACCTACTCGTCCAAAACATCGACAAAAAGGACCGCAAAACAAGTTTTAATCAAAATTTAGGAGTTTAAATAATTTATTTGGAGCCTTCCAAAACTATTATATTGAAAAACCTCAATTTTTGTACTTTTTACTCAGTTAAAATTCCAACGGGTCCATTGTAAGGCCCATTTAGAACTGCTCGTCTGAAACCGTTACAAAAAGGACCGCAAAAAAGTTCTAATCAAATTTTAGGAGTTCAAATAAATGATTAGAGCTTTTCAACACAATTATATTGCAAAACTTCAATTTTTATACATTTTACTCAGTTAAAATTCCAACGGGTACACTGAAAGGCCCATTTAGACCCACACATCCGAAACTTCTACATAAAGGACCGCAAAACAAGTATTGAAAGGCCCATTTAGACATGCTCGTCCGAAACATCTACAAAAAGGGCCTCAAAAAAAGTTTTAATCAAATTTGAGGAGATCATGTAATTGATTAGGAGATTTTCAACACAATTATATTCCAAAACCTCAATTTATGTACTTTTTACTCAGTTAAAATACCAACTGGTCCATTGAAAGGCCCATTTAGACCTGCTCATCCTAAACCTCTAGAAAAAAGGACCGCAAAACAAGTTTTAGTCAAAATTGATTAATATCTTTTCAACACAATTATATTGCAAAACCTCTATTTCTGTACTTTTTACTCAGTTAAAATTTCAACGGGTCCATTGAAAGGCCCATTTAGACCCGCTCGTCCGAAACCTCTACAAAAAGGACCACAAATAAATTTTTAATCAAATTTTAGGAGTTCATGTAATTGATTAGGAGCTTTTCAACACAATTATATACTTTTTACTCAGTTAAAATTCCAACAGGTCCATTAAAAGGCCCATTTAGACATGCTCGTCCGAAACCTCTACTAAAAGGGCCGCAAAACAAGTTTTAATCAAATTTTAGGAGATCATGTAATTGATTATGAAATTTTCAACACAATTATATTCCAAAACCTCAATTTCTGTACTTTTTACTCAGTTAAAATACCAACGGGTCCATTGAAAGACCCATTTAGACCTGCTCATCCTAAACCTCTACAAAAAGGACCACAAAACAAGTTTTAATCAAAATTTAGGAGTTCAAATAATTGATTAATAGCTTTTCAACACAATTATATTGCAAAACCTCAATTTCTGTACTTTTTACTCAGTTAAAATTTCAACGGGTCCATTGAAAGGCCCATTTAGACCCGCTCGTCCAAAACCTCTACAAAAAGGACCACAAATAAATTTTTAATCAAATTTTAGGAGTTCATGTAATTGATTAGGAGCTTTTCAACACAATTATATTGCAAAACCTCAATTTCTGTACTTTTTACTCAGTTAAAATTCTAACGGGTCCATTGAAAGGCCCATTTAGACCTGCTCGTCCGAAACCTCGACAAAAAAACCGCAAAAATTGTTTTAATCAAATTTTAGGAGTTCAAATAATTGATTAGGAACTTTTCAACACAATTATATTGAAAAAACTCAATTTTTTACTTTTTAATCAGTTAAAATTCCAACGGGCCCATTGAAAGGCCCATTTAGACCTGCTCGTCTGAAACCTCTACAAAAAGGACCGTAAAAATGTTTTATTCAAATATTAGGAGTTCAAATAATTGATTAGGAGCTTTTCAACACAATTATATCGCAAAACCTCAATTTATGTACTTTTTACTCAGTTAAAATTCCAACGGGTCCATTGAAAGGCCCATTTAGACCTGCTCGTCTGAAACCTCTACAAAAAGGACTGCAAAACACGTTTTAATCAAATTTTAGGAGTTCATGTAATTCATTGGGAACTTTTCAACACAATTATAATGCAAAACCTCAATTTCTGTACTTTTTACTCAGTTAAAATTCCAACAGGTCCATTAAAAGGCCCATTTCGACCCGCTCGTCCGAAACCTCTACAAAAAGGACTGCAAAACAAGTTTTAATCAAATTTTAGGAGTTCATGTAATTCATTAGGAACTTTTCAACACAATTCTATTGCAAAACCTCAATTTCTCTGCTTTTTACTCAGTTAAAATTCCAATGGGTCCATTGAAAGGCCCATTTCGACCCGCTCGTCTGAAACCTCTACAAAAAGGGCTGCAAAAAATGTTTTAATCAAATTTTAGTAGTTCATGTAATTGATTAGGAGCTTTTCAACACAATTATATTGCAAAACCTCAATTTCTGTACTTTTTACTCAGTTAAAATTCCAACATGTCCATTAAAAGGCCCATTTCGACCCGCTCGTCCGAAACCTCTACAAAAGGACTGCAAAACAAGTTTTAATCAAATTTTAGGAGTTCATGTAATTCATTAGGAACTTTTCAACACAATTATATTGCAAAACCTCAATTTCTGTACTTTTTACTCAGTTAAAAGTCCAACGGGTCCATTGAAAGGCCCATTTCGACCCGCTCGTCCGAAACCTCTACAAAAAGGGGCTGGAAAAAGGTTTTAATCAAATTTTAGGAGTTCATGTAATTGATTAGCATCTTTTCAACACAATTATATTGCAAAACCTCAATTTCTGTACTTTTTACTCAGTTAAAATTCCAACGGGTCCATTGAAAGGCCCATTTAGACATGCTCGTCCGAAACCTCGACAAAAAGGACCGCAAAACAAGTTTTAATCAAATTTTAGGAGTTCAAATAATTTATTAGGAGCTTTTCAACAAAATTATATTGCAAAACCTCAATTTCTGTATTTTTTACTCAGTTAAAATTCCAACAGGTCCATTGTAAGGTCCATTTAGACCTGCTCGTCCGAAACCGTTTCAAAAAGGACCGCAAAAAAGTTCTAATCAAATTTTAGGAGTTCAAATAAATGATTAGAGCTTTTCAACAAAATTATATTGCAAAACTTCAATTTTTATACATTTTACTCAGTTAAAATCCAACGGGTACACTGAAAGGCCCATTTAGACCCGCACGTCCGAAACTTGTACATTAAGGACAACAAAACAAGTTTTGATCATATTTTAGAACTACAAATAATTGATTATGAGCTTTTCAACTCAATTATATTTCAAAACCTCAATTTTTATACTTTTTACTCGGTTAAAATTCCAACGGGTCCATTGAAAGGCCCATTTAGACATGCTCGTCCGAAACCTCTACTAAAAGGGCCGTAAAACAAGTTTTAATCAAATTTTAGGAGCTCATGTAAATGATTAGGAGATTTTCAACACAATTATATTCCAAAACCTCAATTTCTGTACTTTTTACTCAGTTAAAATACCAACGGGTCCATTGAAAGGCCCATTTAGACCTGCTCATCCTAAACCTCTAGAAAAAAGGACCGCAAAACAAGTTTTAGTCAAAATTTAGGAGTTCAAATAATTGATTAATATCTTTTCAACACAATTATATTGCAAAACCTCAATTTCTGTACTTTTTACTCAGTTAAAATTTCAACGGGTCCATTGAAAGGCCCATTTAGACCCGCTCGTCCGAAACCTCTACAAAAAGGACCACAAATAAATTTTTAATCAAATTTTAGGAGTTCATGTAATTGATTAGGAGCTTTTCAACACAATTATATTGCAAAACCTCAATTTCTGTACTTTTTACTCAGTTAAAATTCTAACCAGTCCATTGAAAGGCCCGTTTAGATCTGCTCGTCCGAAACCTCGACAAAAAGGACCGCAAAATA
Source organism: Hibiscus tridactylites (assembly GCA_958450335.1). Taxonomy (NCBI): domain Eukaryota; kingdom Viridiplantae; phylum Streptophyta; class Magnoliopsida; order Malvales; family Malvaceae; genus Hibiscus; species Hibiscus tridactylites. Next base: position 40,813,751 of record OY288281.1, read on the forward strand.
GTTTTAATAAAATTTTTGGAGTTCAAATATTTTATTAGGAGCTTTTCAACACAATTATATTGAAAAACCTCAATTTTATACTTTTTACTCAGTTAAAATTCCAACGGGCCCATTGATAGGCCCATTTAGACCTGCTCGTCCGAAACCTCTACAAAAAGGACCGCAAAAAAGTTTTATTCAAATATTAGGAGTTCAAATAAATGATTAGGAGCTTTCCAACACAATTATATTGCAAAACCTCAATTTCTGTACTTTTTACTCAGTTAAAATTCCAACGGGTCCATTGAAAGACCAATTTCGACCCGCTCGTCCGAAACCTCTACAAAAAGGACTGCAAAACAAGTTTTAATCAAATTTTAGGAGTTCATGTAATTGATTAGGAGCTTTTCAACACAATTATATTGCAAAACCTCAATTTCTGTACTTTTTACTCAGTTAAAATTCCAACAGGTCCATTAAAAGGCCCATTTCGACCCGCTCGTCCGAAACCTCTACAAAAAGGACTGCAAAACAAGTTTTAATCAAATTTTAGGAGTTCATGTAATTCATTAGGAACTTTTCAACCCAATTATATTGCAAAACCTCATTTTCTGTACTTTTTACTCAGTTAAAATTCCAACGGGTGGGTAACGGGTCGGGATGGCTCTCAATTCTCTCTCAACTTTTTCGGGTTTTCTTTTTTGCGTTTTGCTTGCTCCTCTTTTTCCGGTGGATTTCCTCTCTCTTCCACCGGTTCCCCTTCCCCTCACGGCTCTCTTTCTTCTGCCGTTTTTGCAAGTGATCCATCAGATAAGATTTCCCTTGGATTTCGGGAAGAGCAATCGTCAAGCCATCCCATACCAACCGGTTTTATCTTTTGTTTTTTATTGTTTATCTATTATATTTTGTTATCATTGTATATTATTAACTCTCTGTTTTCTTCATTTTCATGCCTGCCGTGCGTGCTTGGGTTTTTCATTCACCATTTCCTTCCATTTCAATTTATTTGGTTTAGATCTGGAAGGTTCCCATCGGAAATCACCAAATCTGTTCGGTAAGTTTTTCCCCTTTTATTTTTCTTTATCCTATCCTATATCTTTCATCTATTCTCTAATCCATTTTTTTGTTTTTCTGATGGTTTTCCCGGTTGCAATCCTCCATCTTTTCCTCACCGTCGGCAAGAACCATCGCACAAATAGACTCTTTTCCGGATGGACCCTTGGTTTATCGCTAAATCCGGCACCGTTTCTCTAAATCTGACTAAATCCGAGTGGCTCCTAATCCTTTTAGTTGTCATGGATTTTTTCAATATTCTTTCTTTTTGGGTTCTTTTGGCTCTTTTCTTTTTATCTATTTTATTTTACCTAAATTTTTCTCCATGTTTTTGCAGATCTATATCTTTTAGCAAACCCAAATCGGAGTCGGGGGTGGCTCTGTCTATCAATTACGGTTGGTCTAACCCATTTTTTCATTTCCCGACGATGGTTTGTTCAAACTTTCTGTCGGATTTGGAGACCATCTGCCATCGACTCTATAAGGGCTTCTCCAAACCGATCTTTTTTCTAGGGTTTTCTTCCCCTTATTTCTCATTTATTTTATCATCATTTTTCCCCATATTTACTTTTTTCTCTTATCATGTGGTCTTAGGTATCCAGAAGTCTCTCTTCCGATACTCCGATTGTCGCAAAGCCATTCCCCTCTCTTTGTGTTTTGGTGGTGGTTAAAAGCGGCGTACCAAAGACGGCTAGGGTTTTCTCCCTTTTTATTTATCTTTTTTAATTCTTTTAACATTCTGTTAATAATCCTGTTTTGTTATCTTTTTCAGATATGCCTAAATCTCCATCTCAGAAGATATGCCTCTTTTGCCAGCTTCCGACTCTTATCATCGTATGTCTTCCTGATGTTCATAAACTCCCTATGTTTCATTCCTAAGTATTTTTTCCTCTCCGTGTTTTTTATCTCAAAAGCTTGCTGGTTACATAAGTTAGTATTAATTTCATTTTCACTAATCTACTGGCCTGTAATCTCTGTCTTGCTTTTACTTTCTATCAATGTTCAGTCTGTGTTGAACCCTAACATTTTTATGCCTTTAATAAGATTAGGTTCTCTGTGGATTATATCTTTATACTTTTACTTTAATTATATAATTCTACATCAAGCCCTCATAGGGAATCAACTACAAGCCCAATTTCTGGGATCTTCCAATTTAGCCTATTTCTGCAATATTCAATATCTTCTCTTCATTCCTAAGTCGCTACCTTTACTTGTTTATCTATGCTTGGTATGGAAATATCCAGGTTGCAATATAATGTATAACCATTCTTCATGGTTAATATTCTTGCACTTCACTTACATTCTGCTATGTCACATAAGGATTGTACACCTCACTTCTTATCTAGTTAATTTTTTCACCCCCTCCGTATCTGTTTCCTCACCTACCTGTGATGTATGCTGCAACTTTTCTCTTTAAGACTTTATCTATAAGTTCTTTTATCTTGTCTTTATATACTTCTAAGATCAATGTTTTGCTTACACATACGAAGATCCCCACTTCCCTAAATATTATATTATATTACTTTATGAATATTAAGGGTAGTGCATATCTATACACTACACTTTTCATTTTAACCAATCTCTTCTCAACTTTGTTATCAAAACCTTCTTTCCAGTTTCAATTTTATTTATTGATTGTAAATTATAAATGTATCAGTATGCACTATCTCAACTACTTAGCCATCAAATCTTACTTAACCTATATTTTCCTATTATATACTTCTTTAGACAATTTCACCTTCACAAATATTATATTCCTGCTGTATTGTATGCACTCTAATATCATCTTTATCATGCAGCTCTTCAGTTACTTCAACAACCCTTGGTGGCCCATTCAACGCCTAAGTTATTATGTAATTTTATTAAGTTTATTTATTTTATGTTTATTTCATTTCTCCCCCATCATTTATTTGCTCATTTGGTCTGTATCTAATTTCTTTGCCCCGCTTCTCTCTCTCCCTGGGTTTGTAATTTTATTTTCCTGTTTCCCTCTTGCTTTTTCATTCTCTGTGGCTTTTATATGGTTTCTTTTTATTATTAGATGTATGTTTCTAGGGTTTTTACCTTTTTCTAGATGTGTAAATCTAGGCCTGCTCTCCATTTTTAGATGTATGTTCATAGGTTATTACATTGCTTTATCTGTTTCCTTCCTCGTTTATCAGTTTCATGTATGTTACTTCCTTTGCTCTAAATTAGGTTTATTCAATATCATTCACTGCTTTTCCCTCTACACCTTTATAGGTGAATTTTCTCGAGCCCTTTCAAGGGATTTTAAATCTACCCTACCTATTAGGGATACTATATCAGTTTTATCTTCTCATTCACTTTACCTATATTATAGGTCATATATATTCCTTAATTGCGAAGCTTTTACCCCCTGGTTCTTACCAAATGCAATAGTCAAGGCCTCATCATTTAATTTCATCTTCTCAATTATTATCACCAATTACTTTTATCAAATTTCCCTTCTAATAACGGTTTTATTTATTATTATTTATATTTATAACTCCCCGTCTTTATACCGGTTTTACTACTATCTTAAATTTTATAAATTAATTGAATGCCATTTATTACAATCTATTTATTTTCAAAAAGCATTTACCTTAATCTTTGCCTCTTCTTCTGTTACATCTATGTTACTAAATTGTTCATTCCTTTGTATAACAACATACTATTTTCCTTCACCTATCCAAACAATAAATACATATTCTAAAATAATATCTAGTCATACTTCTACAAAAATAAATTTAAATGTTACCCACATTCTTTTCCTTCAGGCTTTTTCTAATTTTTGTACCTCTCTCTTAATATATTCAAATGTTAAAACTTTTCTAAATTTTTACTTCACTATTACCCCCCATTTATTGTGCCAGCACATACAAATTTCTAGGAAACCAACTTTAACCCCATTCATTACAGACTATATAAGTCTAAACTATTATTTATTATTAAAATTACCTCCTTTCATTTATTACATTCTCCTATATTACTAAAGATATTACCATCAAAATCTATATTTAATTCTGTAATCCTACTACCATTAAGGAAAATAATTAACTCCATTTTCTTCAATTATTTTCCTTTATTTAAGCCATTAAAAATTATTCTCTGTTTTAAATACCCGAGTATTAAATGTCTTTCTTTTTTTACCAAAACCACCTGGATCTTTCTCGTCTCAAACCCCCTTTACAGCCAATACCTTAAACAAATCTTTTTAACATTACTATTAAAGTTTAACCACAATTATTATAGAAATAAAAGATACTTTCTTTTAATAATTTATAGACATACATCAATTCAGGTAAGTACCTTAAATAAGCTTTCTCAGCATAAAAGTTCTTTCCATCTTTTACAATCTATATTTATTTTCCAAAATATTACTCAATTCACTTTCCATATTTCTTTCCCCTTAGCTATTTTCGTTTTCTTTATATACTTGCAGTACTTCTCTACCATCCCACTACAACACCTATCTATCTCAGACTTCTTATACCTTCTAATTCTCTCAATGGCTTCATCCTCCTCCATCCCCCAACTCAACTCGATCAATCTTACCAATGAAGAATCAGAACTGCTGTAGACACCTGATTTCGATTTTATCAAGGAAGATCCCAAGCTCATTGTAATTGGTCGTTTTATATCGTCCAAACCTCTCGATATCTCTGCTGTGATCAACGCCTTCGAAGGTATTTGGAAACCCAATGAAGTGGTATCCATCTCAGTGATACAAGACAACTTTATCAAAATCAAGTTTAAGGAAATCAAGAACTGCTACGAGATCATCAATCGTGGTCCTTGGCTATATAAGGATGAATGGCTAGCAGTCACTGAATACGATCCAGCCAAATCCTTAAACGACTACAACTTCAACACCATGAGAATCTGGATCCGAATTTTCTCTCTCCCCGACTCACTTTTTGCTGATGTTGATCGTTCCCATCTGGTGGGACATGCTCTAGGATCAATGGTTGGTCAAGTTCTCCGAACGGACACCCGCCAAATCGATGGGAATATGCATGAATTCCTTCGTGTTGAAATCCTGCTCAACATTATAAGACCTGTCACCCTATTTGTGTTCATTGGTTCTGGTGGAAACAAAATTATGTGCCGACTTCAGTATGAAAGGCTCCCAACTCTATGCCCTGGATGTGGTATTATCAGCCACACTCTAGAAAATTATCCAATCCGTTCATCTCTCGATCTCACCAAGTTACAGTACGGAGAATGGCTCCGTTATCTGCCACCTAGACGTCGCCCAGCTGGTATTCGGGGACGTATCCGCAATGTGGAACCAAATCAGATTCCAATCATCCCTCCAACAAATGGTAGCCCTACATTAATATTTACAATAACCATTTTTTTCTTTTGTTTTCTCAATTCCTTTTTTCTATCAATATACCTAACTATAGTTTTAATCACAGTGGCCCCAATGAATATCCCAGCAGCTCCTGCCAACCCCACAGCTCCCCCTAACGAACAGAATAATATGGGTAAAATATTTTATTCTCTCTTTTTCCTTTACGCAAAAAATTATAAGGTGCTAATTACAAGTTTCCTACGCTGCATAGGCTCTCTAAATGATGGCGATGCAGCCTCATTCACGGAACAAGCAACCGAAGATGGCCAAAATGCTGACATGACTATTGATGACGACCCCAATTCTGCTAAAGCCCCCCTAATGCTGATTTGAAGCAAAAGGCTCCTCTTGAGCCCCAACCCCTTAACACCATCTATCCCATCCCGGAAGATGGTTCTGATGATGATTGGGAAACCAATGATGATTATGGTGTCCCCAGCCCTACTGCCGAGCAGATTAAAAAGTTTGACTCTGAATCGAGTAAGCCTTCTAAACCCACTGATACATTGTTCAATGATTCTAATCAGTGGTTACTTAAAACTTACCCGAATGATGCAGCCCCTGCACCTGTTCCTGTTCCAGCACCCGCACCTGCACCTGCACCAACCCAAACTAACTGAGGCATGAAACGCCGCTCCGCAATACAAGTATCGCTCCCGCCGAAAAAAATCCAAACAGTCAGGATCTACTCCAAAAGCTGGGATGAGCAGCTCTAAAAACTCTCCGGGTGCGGCTGATTCTCAGCCCCGCCGAGCAAAATGAGGATCCTCTGTTGGAACTGTCAGGGCCTTGGACAAGCCCCGACGGTTCAACATTTTCGATCCTATGTCCAACGCACCAACCCCGATATTATATTTTTATGCGAAACTAAGCTAAATAATGCGGAATGTCACCGCCTATGTCTTTCATTAGGTATGTTAGACATTATTTCTATTTCCCCTACGGAAGGGTGTTCCGGTATCTCTTTATTCGCTACATGCAACATTAATATAAGTCTTCTTTCTTATTCGTCGCGTTTTATCCATATTCAAATTTTACAGAATAATTCCATAATGTTTTTTACTGGTATACACGGATTTTCGGAAACTAGCCAAAAATATAAAACGTGGGAGTTAATTGATTCTCTATATCCATCCACCAAAAATAAACCTTGGCTACTAGGCGGTGATTTCAATGAAATTTTAACAGACTCGGAAAAACAAGGTGGCTCTCGTAGAGCTAGATCTCAAATTAAAAACTTTCGCAATTGATTCTCTATATCCATCCATTAAAAGGGCTTGGGCCGACACTCCCGGAACAGCCTTAAACAAAATTGAAGCGGTAGGCACTTACCTTGAAGAATGGCAAAATCAGCAACGTTTTAAATCAACCGGAAGAATTAAATTTCTTACTAAAAAAATAAATAGACTACTATTTCGTCCCTTAACGACCAATAATGAACATATTTATTTAAACTATAGAACTGAATTAAACAAACTCTTAACAGAGCAAGAAGTCTATTGGGCTCAACGATCTCGAACCCTTTGGCTCTCCCAAGGAGACAAAAACACCAAATTCTTCCATGCCTGCGCTTCTAATAGGAACAAGAAAAACTCAATCGAAGGCCTTTACGATGCCAATTCCAATTGGTGTACTGCTAAACCGGACATTATGGAAATTGCTTCAAACTATTTTCAAAACTTGTTCACAACTTCTAACCCACAAATTTCGAATGTCATCCTGGACAAAATTCACCCTTCTATTAATTATTCAATGAATGAAAACCTTCTAAAGGCTTTCACTAGAGAGGAAATTATTCATGCTTTCAAAGAAATTGACCTTAGGAAAGCTCCTGGTTGCGATGGTCTACCCAGTAGCTTTTTTAGACAACACTGAGATACAGTGGGTGATGATGTCATTAATCTTTGTATTAATCTTTTAAACGGCAACACCGACATGGCATCAGTCAACAAAACTATATTGGTGCTAATTCCCAAAGTACAAAAACCAACCTCCATGAAACAACTCAGACCAATTAGCCTTTGCACTGTCCTTTACAAAATAGTTGCCAAAACAATTGTCAATAGAATGAAACAGGCTATACCTCTTTGTATTAGCCCTAATCAGGCGGCCTTTGTCCAGGGACGTAATATATCTGACAACATCCTTATTGCTCATGAAATTATCCATAATATTAACTCAAGAGCTACTAAATCCTCTCAAGGAGCTGCCCTTAAACTAGACATGGAGAAAGCATTCGACAGAGTAGAATGGTCTTTCCTTGCTAATGTAATGAAACGAATGGGCTTTGCTCCCGAATGGATCAAGCTTATTATGCGCTGTATCACTACAGTATCTTTTTTAGTCAAAATTAATAATTCTTTCTCATCCACCTTTCAACCTCAACGTGGTCTTCGTCAGGGGGATCCTCTATCACCTTTTCTTTTTCTATTCTGTACTCAAGGCCTTTCGGCTTACTTAGCTGCCGCTCAACAAACTAAAATACTCCCAGGTCTCGGCGCCAGTAAACATGAGCCTAAAGTCAATCACCTGCTTTTTGCTGATGATTGCATGGTATTTATTAATACTAACCAATCTGAAGCGTCCCTTCTGAAAAATGCCCTTCAAACTTATGCTAATGCTTCCGGTCAAGCAGTCAACTTTGAGAAATCAACAATCTTTTATAACCCGCGTACACCTACTGCAACAAGAAATGCAATCAACAGCCTTTTACAAGTACGCGAGGTTTCTAACCCTGGTATTTACCTAGGCATCCCGCTCCTGATTGGGAAAAATAAAATTGAATCTTTAGGTTTTGTACGAGATAAAGTACATGATCGCCTCTCTAGCTGGGACAAACACCTTCTATCCTTTAGTGGTAGAGAGATTTTCATCAAAGCTGTTTTACAATCTCTCCCACAATATGTTATGTCTTGCTATCTTCTACCACACAATATAATCGACGACATGACTACATCAATCCGCCAATACTGGTGGACTGGCAAATCCAACAAAAAAGGTTGGCATATGTTACCGTGGAATCGTATATGTCTACCCAAATCTGCTGGTGGAATGGGTTTCAAGGACCTACACGATTTCAATATCGCTCTCTTGGGTAAGCAAATTTGGAAACTAATCTGTGAACCAGACTCCTTATTAGGACAAATATACCGATCTAAATATATTCCTGCAGGCAACATCCTGGATGCACCGAAACCTAGCAGGGGCTCCTTTGCCTGGCAAGGCATATATAACGCTCTTCAGCGTCTTTTCCCTGGCTTTCTTCATCGCCCTGGTATAAACAGTAATATCAGAATACACAAAGATATATGGGGTGGGTCTTCCCCGATTGAGCTAACTGGGGTTTATGAAATTTCCGATGAATTTCACATTCGATGTCGGGATTTCATGATCCGTAACCAAACTGCTTGGGATACGGTAAAGTTAAACAATTACTTCAACCCAATTGATGCCGATACCATTCTCCGTATTCCCATCATAAATGATCATCGGGATTCAATCCTATGGTCTCCCAATGACTCGGGTATCTATTCAGTTCGCTCTGGATATATTTTCTTACAACGCTCAGTATCCCAACCTTCGCCACCTACTCGTTTTTGGAAGTTTTTATCCAAATGCAAAGCTTTACCCAAAGTTAAAACTTTTGGCTGGCGTATGGCATCTGATGCTCTACCAGTTGGTTCTAAAATGCAAGCTTTCTCCCCTAGCTCGGGGCTCTGCTCTATCTGTGGTTATCAATCGGAATCGATTCTTCATGCGCTTCGTGACTGCCCTAGGGCAACTGAAGCCCTCCAAATTAGTGGTATCCCTATCTCTATTTATAAGAGTTTAGCTCCTACACCCTTACAATGGTTAGAGGAAGCAGCCTCTACAATTTCCTCTGATAAATTTGGTCTCTTCCTTACCGTTTTATGGAATATCTGGAACAGGCATAATGATTGGGTTCACAACCACCATCTACAACCCTCATGGCTAATTGCTGTCAACTCAATTAGCTTACATGATGAATTTTGTAAATCTCCAATTTTATCTGTACCATCTCCATCTACTTTTACTAACCCCTCCCATGCTCCTCCACCAAATTATATCAAAATTAATGTGGATGGAGCCTTTAACCCTTCAACTCGTGCAGCAGCTGTCGGCGTTGTTGCTCGTGACCCTGCAGGAGCAGTCGTGGGTGGTCTTGCTTTCCCTATTGGTAGCCGTCAGGACGCTATCACCAGTGAGGGGGAAAGCATCCTTGCTGGTCTTACCTTTTCCCGATCTCATGGATGGAATCGGATCATGATCGAAACGGACTGCGCCTCTCTCGCGAATAGGATCAACAATCCTGCTCAGGACCTATCTACTATGGGACCAACTATTCTTCAGATACAAGCTGCTCTTCATGACTTCGACTTTACTTCTATTTCCTTTGTACGCCGTGAGGCAAATGTTATAGCCCATACGTTGGCTTCTTTTTCTCTGAATTCTATGACTTCTATGTCATTTGAATCAGATATACCCCATTGTATTCAACATCTTATAACAAATATTCATTGATTAATAATAATTGGGCACTCTTTTCCCCTTTTTAGGGTCCTCTAGCTTTGCTTGAAGGACAGTAGTAGGGGTTTTTAATGAGGCCTTTTCTTCAAAAAAATTCCAACGGTTCTATTGAAAGGCCCATTTCGACTCGCTTGTCCGAAACCTCTACAAAAAGGGCTGCAAAAAAGGTTTTAATCAAATTTTAGGAGTTCATGTAATTGATTAGCAGCTTTTCAACACAATTATATTGCAAAACCTCAATTTCTGTACTTTTTACTCAGTTAAAATTCCAACAGGTCCATTAAAAGGCCCATTTCGACATGCTCGTCCGAAACCTCGATAAAAAGGACCGCAAAACAAGTTTTAATCAAATTTTAGGAGTTCAAATAATTTATGAGGAGGTTTTCAACAAAATTATATTGCAAAACCTCAATTTCTGCACTTTTTACTCAGTTAAAATTCCAACGGGTCCATTGTAAGGCCCATTTAGACCTGCTCGTCCGAAACCGTTACAAAAAGGACCGCAAAAACGTTCTAATCAAATTTTAGGAGTTCAAATAAATGATTAGAGCTTTTCAACACAATTATATTGCAAAACTTCAATTTGTATACATTTTACTCAGTTAAAATTCCAACGGGTACACTGAAAGGCCCATTTAGACCCGCACGTCCGAAACTTCTACATAGAGGACTGCAAAACAAGTTTTGATCATACTTTAGGACTACAAATAATTGATTATGAGCTTTTCAACTCAATTATATATCAAAACCTCAATTTTTATACTTTTTACTCAGTTAAAATTCCAACGGGTCCATTGAAAGGCCCATTTAGACATGCTCGTCCAAAACCTCTACTAAAAGGGCCGCAAAACAAGTTTTAATCAAATTTTAGGAGATCATGTAATTGATTAGGAGATTTTCAACACAATTATATTCCAAAACCTCAATTTCTGTACTTTTTACTCAGTTAAAATACCTACGGGTCCATTGAAAGGCCCATTTAGACCTGCTCATCCTAAACCTCTACAAAAAGGACCGCAAAACAAGTTTTAATCAAAATTTAGGAGTTCAAATAATTGATTAATAGCTTTTCAACACAATTATATTGCAAAACCTCAATTTCTGTACTTTTTACTCAGTTAAATTTTCAACGGGTCCATTGAAAGGCCCATTTAGACCCGCTCGTCCAAAACCTCTACAAAAAGGACCACAAATAAATTTTTAATCAAATTTTAGGAGTTCATGTAATTGATTAGGAGCTTTTCAACACAATTATATTGCAAAACCTCAATTTCTGTACTTTTTACTCAGTTAAAATTCTAACGGGTCCATTGAAAGGCCCATTTAGACCTGCTCGTCCGAAACCTCGACAAAAAGGACCGCAAAATAGTTTTAATCAAATTTTTAGAGTTCAAATAATTGATTAGGAGCTTTTCAACACAATTATATTGAAAAACCTAAATTTTTATAATTTTTACTCAGTTAAAATTCTAACGGGTCCATTGAAAAGCCCATTTAGACCTGCTCGTCCGAAACCTCGACAAAAAAAACCGCAAAAATTGTTTTAATCAAATTTTAGGAGTTCAAATAATTGATTAGGAGCTTTTCAACACAATTATATTGAAAAAACTTATTTTTTTTACTTTTTACTCAGTTAAAATTCCAACGGGCCCATTGAAAGGCCCATTTAGACCTGCTCGTCTAAAACCTCTACAAAAAGGACCGTAAAAATGTATTATTCAAATATTAGGAGTTCAAATAATTGATTAGGAGCTTTTCAACACAATTATATCGCAAAACCTCAATTTATGTACTCTTTACTCAGTTAAAATTCCAACGGGTCCATTGAAAGGCCCATTTAGACCTGCTCGTCTGAAACCTCTACAAAAAGGACTGCAAAACACGTTTTAATCAAATTTTAGGAGTTCATGTAATTCATAAGAACTTGTCAAGACAATTATAATGCAAAACCTCAATTTTTGTACGTTTTACTCAGTTAAAATTCCAACTGGTCTATTAAAAGGCCCATTTCGACCCGCTCGTCCGAAACCTCTACAAAAGGACTGCAAAACAAGTTTTAATCAAATTTTAGGAGTTCATGTAATTCATTAGGAACTTTTCAACACAATTATATTGCTAAACCTCAATTTCTCTGCTTTTTACTCAATTAAAATTCCAACGGGCCCATTGAAAGGCCCATTTCGACCCGCTCGTCCGAAACCTCTACAAAAAGGGCTGCAAAAAAGGTTTTAATCAAATTTTAGGAGTTCAGGTAATTGATTAGGAGCTTTTCAACACAATTATATTGCAAAACCTCAATTTCTGTACTTTTTACTCAGTTAAAATTCCAACAGGTCCATTAAAAGGCCCATTTCGACCCGCTCGTCCAAAACCTCTACAAAAGGACTGCAAAACAAGTTTTAATCAAATTTCAGGAGTTCATGTAATTCATTAGGAACCTTTCAACACAATTATATTGCAAAACCTCAATTTCTGTACTTTTTACTCAGTTAAAATTCCAACGGGTCCATTGAAAGGCCCATTTCGACCCGCTCGTCCAAAACCTCAACAAAAAGGGCTGCAAAAAAGGTTTCCAAAACCTCTACAAAAAGGACCACAAATAAATTTTTAATCAAATTTTAGGAGTTCATGTAATTGATTAGCAGCTTTTCAACACAATTATATTGCAAAACCTCAATTTCTGTACTTTTTACTCAGTTAAAATTCCAACGGGTCCATTGAAAGGCCCATTTAGACATGCTCGTCCGAAACCTCGACAAAAAGGACCGCAAAACAAGTTTTAATCAAATTTTAGGAGTTCAAATAATTTATTAGGAGCTTTTCAACAAAATTATATTGCAAAACCTCAATTTCTGTAGTTTTTACTCAGTTAAAATTCCAACAGGTCCATTGTAAGGTCCATTTAGACCTGCTCGTCCGAAACCGTTTCAAAAAGGACCGCAAAAAAGTTCTAATCAAATTTTAGGAGTTCAAATAAATGATTAGAGCTTTTCAACAAAATTATATTGCAAAACTTCAATTTTTATACATTTTACTCAGTTAAAATCCAACGGGTACACTGAAAGGCCCATTTAGACCCGCACGTCCGAAACTTGTACATTAAGGACAACAAAACAAGTTTTGATCATATTTTAGAACTACAAATAATTGATTATGAGCTTTTCAACTCAATTATATTTCAAAACCTCAATTTTTATACTTTTTACTCGGTTAAAATTCCAACGGGTCCATTGAAAGGCCCATTTAGACATGCTCGTCCGAAACCTCTACTAAAAGGGCCGTAAAACAAGTTTTAATCAAATTTTAGGAGCTCATGTAAATGATTAGGAGATTTTCAACACAATTATATTCCAAAACCTCAATTTCTGTACTTTTTACTCAGTTAAAATACCAACGGGTCCATTGAAAGGCCCATTTAGACCTGCTCATCCTAAACCTCTAGAAAAAAGGACCGCAAAACAAGTTTTAGTCAAAATTTAGGAGTTCAAATAATTGATTAATATCTTTTCAACACAATTATATTGCAAAACCTCAATTTCTGTACTTTTTACTCAGTTAAAATTTCAACGGGTCCATTGAAAGGCCCATTTAGACCCGCTCGTCCGAAACCTCTACAAAAAGGACCACAAATAAAATTTTAAGCAAATTTTAGGAGTTCATGTAATTGATTAGGAGCTTTTCAACACAATTATATTGCAAAACCTCAATTTCTGTACTTTTTACTCAGTTAAAATTTCAACGGATCCGTTGAAAGGCCCATTTCGACCCACTCGTCCGAAACCTCTACAAAAAAGACCGCAAAAAGTTTTTAATCAAAATTTAGGAGCTCAAATAATTGATTAGTAGCTTTTCAACACAATTATATTGCAAAACCTCAATTTCTGTACTTTTTACTCAGTTAAAATTCCAACGGGTCCATTGAAAGGCCCATTTAGACCTACTCGTCCAAAACCTCGACAAAAAGGACCGCAAAACAAGTTTTAATCAAATTTTAGGAGTTCAAATAATTTATTAGGAGCTTTTCAACACAATTATATTGAAAAACCTCAATTTTTGTACTTTTTACTCAGTTAAAATTCCAACGGGTCCATTGTAAGGCCCATTTAGAACTGCTCGTCCGAAACCGTTACAAAAAGGACCACAAAAAAGTTCTAATCAAATTTTAGGAGTTCAAATAAATGATTAGAGCTTTTCAACACAATTATATTGCAAAACTTCAATTTTTATACATTTTACTCAGTTAAAATTCCAACGGGTACACTGAAAGGCCCATTTAGACCCACACATCCGAAACTTCTACATAAAGGACCGCAAAACAAGTTTTGATCATATTTTAGGACTACAAATAATTGATTATGATCTTTTCAACTCAATTATATTTCAAAACCTCAATTTTTATACTTTTTACACAGTTAAAATTCCAACGGGTCCATTGAAAGGCCCATTTAGACATGCTCGTCCGAAACTTCTACAAAAAGGGCCGCAAAAAAAGTTTTAATCAAATTTGAGGAGATCATGTAATTGATTAGGAGATTTTCACACAGTTATATTCCAAAACCTCAATTTATGTACTTTTTACTCAGTTAAAATACCAACGGGTCCATTGAAAGGCCCATTTAGACCTGCTCATCCTAAACCTTTAGAAAAAGGACCGCAAAACAAGTTTTAGTCAAAATTTAGGAGTTCAAATAATTGATTAATATCTTTTCAACACAATTATATTGCAAAACCTCAATTTCTGTACTTTTTACTTAGTTAAAATTTCAACGGGTCCATTGAAAGGCCCATTTAGACTCGCTCGTTTGAAACCTCTACAAAAAGGACCACAAATAAATTTTTAATCATATTTTAGGAGTTCATGTAATTGATTAGGAGCTTTTCAACACAATTATATTGCAAAACCTCAATTTCTGTACTTTTTACTCAGTTAAAATTATAACTGGTCCATTGAAAGGCCCATTTAGACATGCTCCTCCGAAACCTCGACAAAAAGGACCGCAAAATAGTTTTTATAAAATTTTTGGAGTTCAAATATTTTATTAGGAGCTTTTTAACACAATTATATTGAAAAACCTCAATTTTATACTTTTTACTCAGTTAAAATTCCAACGGGCCCATTGATAGGCCCATTTAGACCTGCTCGTCCGAAACCTCTACAAAAAGGACCGCAAAAAAGTTTTATTCAAATATATGATTAGGAGCTTTCCAACACAATTATATTGCAAAACCTCAATTTCTGTACTTTTTACTCAGTTAAAATTCCAACGGGTCCATTGAAAGACCAATTTCGACCCGCTCGTCCGAAACCTCTACAAAAAGGACTGCAAAACAAGTTTTAATCAAATTTTTATAATTTTTACTCAGTTAAAATTCTAACGGGTCCATTGAAAGGCCCATTTAGACCTGCTCGTCCGAAACCTCGACAAAAAACCCGCAAAAATTGTTTTAATCAAATTTTAGGAGTTCAAATAATTGATTAGGAGCTTTTCAACACAATTATATTGAAAAAACTCAATTTTTTTACTTTTTACTCAGTTAAAATTCCAACGGGCCCATTGAAAGGCCCATTTAGACCTGCTCGTCTGAAACCTCTACAAAAAGGAACGTAAAAATGTTTTATTCAAATATTAGGAGTTCAAATAATTGAATAGGAGCTTTTCAACACAATTATATCGCAAAACCTCAATTTATGTACTTTTTACTCAGTTAAAATTCCAACGGGTCTATTGAAAGGCCCATTTAGACCTGCTCGTCTGAAACCTCTACAAAAAGGACTGCAAAACACGTTTTAATAAAAATTTTAGGAGTTCATGTAATTCATTAGGAATTTTTCAACACAATTATAATGCAAAACCTCAATTACTGTACTTTTTACTCAGTTAAAACTCCAGCAGGTCCATTAAAAGGCCCATTTCGACCCGCTCGTCCGAAACCTCTACAAAAAGGACTGCAAAACAAGTTTTAATCAAATTTTAGGAGTTCATGTAATTCATTAGGAACTTTTCAACACAATTCTATTGCAAAACCTCAATTTCTCTGCTTTTTACTCAGTTAAAATTCCAACGGGTCCATTGAAAGGCCCATTTCGACCCGCTCGTCTGAAACCTCTACAAAAAGGGCTGCAAAAAACGTTTTAATCAAATTTTAGGAGTTCATGTAATTGATTAGGAGCTTTTCAACACAATTATATTGCAAAACCTCAATTTCTGTACTTTTTACTCAGTTAAAATTCGAACAGGTCCATTAAAAGGCCCATTTCGACCCGCTCGTCCGAAACCTCTACAAAAGGACTGCAAAACAAGTTTTAATAAAATTTTAGGAGTTCATGTAATTCAATAGGAACTTTTCAACAAAATTATATTGCAAAACCTCAATTTTTGTACTTTTTACTCAGTTAAAATTTCAACGGGTCCATTGAAAGGCCCATTTCGACCCGCTCGTCCGAAACCTCTACAAAAGGGGCTGCAAAAAGGTTTTAATCAAATTTTAAGAGTTCATGTAATTTATTAGCAGCTTTTCAACACAATTATATTGCAAAACCTCAATTTCTGTACTTTTTACTCGGTTAAAATTACAACGGGTCCATTGAATGGCCCATTTAGACGTGCTCGTCCGAAACCTCGACAAAAAGGACCGCAAAAAAAAATTTAAACAAATTTTAGGAGTTCAAATAATTTATTAGGAGCTTTTCAACAAAATTATATTGCAAAACCTCAATTTCTGTACTTTTACTCAGTTAAAATTCCAACGGGTCCATTGTAAGGCCCATTTAGACCTGCTCGTCCGAAACCGTAACAAAAAGGACCACAAAAAAGTTCTAATCAAATTTTAGGAGTTCAAATAAATTATTAGAGCTTTTCAACACAATTATATTGCAAAACTTCAATTTTTGTACATTTTACTCAGTTAAAATTCCAACGGGTACACTGAAAGGCCCATTTAGACCCGCACGTCCGAAACTTCTACATAAAGAACCGCAAAACAAGTTTTGATCATATTTTAGAACTACAAATAATTGATTATGAGCTTTTCAACTCAATTATATTTCAAAACCTCAATTTTTATACTTTTTACTCAGTTAAAATTCCAACGGGTCCATTGAAAGGCCCATTTAGACATGCCCGTCCGAAACCTCTACTAAAAGGGCCGTAAAACAAGTTTTAATCAAATTTTAGGAGCTCATGTAATTGATTAGGAGATTTTCAACACAATTATATTCTAAAACCTCAATTTCTATACTTTTTACTCAGTTAAAATACCAACGGGTCCATTGAAAGGCCCATTTAGACATGCTCATCCTAAACCTCTACAAAAGGACCGCAAAACAAGTTTTAATCAAAATTTAGGAGTTCAAATAATTGATTAATAGCTTTTCAACACAATTATATTGCAAAACCTCAATTTCTGTACTTTTTACTCAGTTAAAATTTCAACGGGTCCATTGAAAGGCCCATTTAGACCCGCTCGTCCGAAACCTCTACTAAAAGGACCACAAATATATTTTTAATCAAATTTTAGGAGTTCATGTAATTGATTAGGAGCTTTTCAACACAATTATATTGAAAAACCTCAATTTCTGTACTTTTTACTCAGTTAAAATTCTAACTGGTCTATTGAAAGGCCCGTTTAGACCTGCTCGTCCGAAACCTCGACAAAAAGGACCGCAAAATAGTTTTAATAAAATTTTTGGAGTTCAAATGTTTGATTAGGAGCTTCTCAACACAATTATATTGAAAAACCTCAATTTTATACTTTTTACTCAGTTAAAATTCCAACGGGCCCATTGATAGGCCCATTTAGACCTGCTCGTCCGAAACCTCTACAAAAAAGGACCGCAAAAAAGTTTTATTCAAATATTAGGAGTTCAAATAAATGATTAGGAGCTTTCCAACACAATTATATTGCAAAACCTCAATTTCTGTACTTTTTACTCAGTTAAAATTCCAACAGGTCCATTGAAAGACCAATTTCGACCCGCTCGTCCGAAACCTCTACAAAATGACTGCAAAACAAGTTTTAATCAAATTTTAGGAGTTCATGTAATTGATTAGGAGCTTTTCAACTCAATTTTATTGCAAAACCTCAATTTCTGTACTTTTTACTCAGTTAAAATTACAACAGGTCCATTAAAAGGCCCATTTCGACCCGCTCGTCCGAAACCTCCACAAAAAGGACTGCAAAACAAGTTTTAATCAAATTTTAGGAGTTCATGTAATTCATTAGGAACTTTTCAACACAATTATATTGCAAAACCTCAATTTCTGTACTTTTTACTCAGTTAAAATTCCAACGGGTCCATTGAAAGGCCCATTTCGACTCGCTTGTCTGAAACCTCTACAAAAAGGGCTGCAAAAAAGGTTTTAATCAAATTTTAGGAGTTCATGTAATTGATTAGGAGCTTTTCAACACAATTATATTGCAAAACCTCAATTTCTGTACTTTTTACTCAGTTAAAATTCCAACAGGTCCATTAAAAGGCCCATTTCGACATGCTCGTCCGAAACCTCGACAAAAAGGACCGCAAAACAAGTTTTAATCAAATTTTAGGAGTTCAAATAATTTATGAGGAGCTTTTCAACAAAATTATATTGCAAAACCTCAATTTCTGCACTTTTTACTCAGTTAAAATTCCAACGGGTCCATTGTAAGGCCCATTTAGACCTGCTCGTCCGAAACCGTTACAAAAAGGACCGCAAAAACGTTCTAATCAAATTTTAGGAGTTCAAATAAATGATTAGAGCTTTTCAACACAATTATATTGCAAAACGTCAATTTTATACATTTTACTCAGTTAAAATTCCAACGGGTACACTGAAAGGCCCATTTAGACCCGCACGTCCGAAACTTCTACATAAAGGACTGCAAAACAAGTTTTGATCATATTTTAGGACTACAAATAATTGATTATGAGCTTTTCAACTCAATTATATATCAAAACCTCAATTTTTATACTTTTTACTCAGTTAAAATTCCAACGGGTCCATTGAAAGGCCCATTTAGACATGCTCGTCCGAAACCTCTACTAAAAGGGCCACAAAACAAGTTTTAATCAAATTTTAGGAGATCATGTAATTGATTAGGAGATTTTCAACACAATTATATTCCTAAACCTTGATTTCTGTACTTTTTACTCAGTTAAAATACCTACGGGTTCATTGAAAGGCCCATTTAGACCTGCTCATCCTAAACCTCTACAAAAAGGACCGCAAAACAAGTTTTAATCAAAATTTAGGAGTTCAAATAATTGATTAATAGCTTTTCAACACAATTATATTGCAAAACCTCAATTTCTGTACTTTTTACTCAGTTAAAATTTCAACGGGTCCATTGAAAGGCCCATTTAGACCCGCTCGTCCAAAACCTCTACAAAAAGGACCACAAATAAATTTTTAATCAAATTTTAGGAGTTCATGTAATTGATTAGGAGCTTTTCAACACAATTATATTGCAAAACCTCAATTTCTGTACTTTTTACTCAGTTAAAATTCTAACGGGTCCATTGAAAGGCCCATTTAGACCTGCTCGTCCAGAACCTCGACAAAAAGGACCGCAAAATAGTTTTAATCAAATTTTTGGAGTTCAAATAATTGATTAGGAGCTTTTCAACACAATTATATTGAAAAACCTCAATTTTTATAATTTTTACTCAGTTAAAATTCTAACGGGTCCATTGAAAGGCCCATTTAGACCTGCTCGTCCGAAACCTCGACAAAAAAACCGCAAAAATTGTTTTAATCAAATTTTAGGAGTTCAAATAATTGATTAGGAGCTTTTCAACACAATTATATTGAAAAAAACTCATTTTTTTTACTTTTTACTCAGTTAAAATTCCAACGGGCCCATTGAAAGGCCCATTTAGACCTGCTCGTCTGAAACCTCTACAAAAAGGACCGTAAAAATATTTTATTCAAATATTAGGAGTTCAAATAATTGATTAGGAGCTTTTCAACACAATTATATCGCAAAACCTCAATTTATGTACTTTTTACTCAGTTAAAATTCCAACGGGTCCATTGAAAGGCCCATTTAGACCTGCTCGTCTGAAACCTCTACAAAAAGGACTGCAAAACACGTTTTAATCAAATTTTAGGAGTTCATGTAATTCATTAGGAACTTTTCAACACAATTATAATGCAAAACCTCAATTTCTGTACTTTTTACTCAGTTAAAATTCCAACATGTCCATTAAAAGGTCCATTTCGACCCGCTCGTCCGAAACCTCCACAAAAAGGACTACAAAATAAGTTTTATCAAATTTTAGGAGTTCATGTAATTCATTAGGAACTTTTCAACACAATTATATTGCAAAACCTCAATTTCTCTGCTTTTTACTCAGTTAAAATTCCAACGGGTCCATTGAAAGGCCCATTTCGACCCGCTCGTCCGAAACCTCTACAAAAAGGGCTGCAAAAAAGGTTTTAATCAAATTTTAGGAGTTCATGTAATTGATTAGGAGCTTTTCAACACAATTATAT
Organism: Hibiscus tridactylites; assembly: GCA_958450335.1. Classification (NCBI taxonomy): domain Eukaryota; kingdom Viridiplantae; phylum Streptophyta; class Magnoliopsida; order Malvales; family Malvaceae; genus Hibiscus; species Hibiscus tridactylites. The sequence continues at coordinate 40,834,163 of OY288281.1, forward strand.
TGCAAAACCTCAATTTCTGTTGTAACCCCCGTAGCCCGGTCTGGACGGTTGACCCGAACTACGAAGATTACACGGGGAAAACCAAAGTCAACCCGAAAGTCAACCTTGATTAACGACCCTTTTTTTTCTTTTTAATCTTGTCTAGATGCACATTAACCTTAGATGTGATCACACAAACATCATGCTCAAAGATCACAAACATCAGAGATCAAACAGGGACCCAATTGAACAAATTACAACTTTAGGGACCAAATTGTAATTTCTGAAAACTTTAAGGACTTAACCAGATTTTAAATTACCAACTTAAAATTAGTCATGTTTCATGCTTCCTTGCCAAATTTCAGCTCAAACAGACCTCCCGAACTCAAACAATTGCACAAGCAAGATTCAGGACCAAAACGCAAACATTTTGAAACATAAAAGATACTTTTAACTGATTTTAACGGTCCGGTATCGATACGCCACGTGTCGTATCGATACTCCGGGAAGGCAGTAACCAAACTCTAGCAAAGGTATCGATACCTTCCCCCCAGTATCGATACTCCACTCATATGGTATCGATACTTGTTCAGCAGTATCGATACCCCTGGGCAGAAACATGCATATTTGGCTCAGGTGTATCGATACACAAGCCCGAGTATCGATACCCCTGCCTGAAAACAACTCGAAAACATCATCAAACATGCTTCAAACATCAAATTAACATCACCAAATCATACCACATGATCATTCAACATGCAGGGACCATAAATGCATCATCAATTTAACATATAACCAACACATATGGAAAGCCCCAAATTCATTGACATGCTTCCTACTCAAGCTATCCATTTAAACATAAACTTACCAAAGCAACCTCAATTAAGCCAATTCATGTTCAACAACATTAACAACAGCATTTAACATACATGATCAACATATACGATCACAATAACAACAATCCGAGAGATTCTACCCCATTGCCCTTATTAACTATAGCTATTCACCGAGACATACATCTCCATTGGAGTCCACCTTGAATCCCTTGCTCCTTGCTGCCCAAACTTCAAGAATCTGCATTGATTGACAAAGAAGAGCGTAAGCACATAATGCTTAGTGAGGAATGCTCAAAACCAAAACACCATCAATGCAGCGGGTCTTTAAAACACCTTAAAACAAACCCGATTTGCTATCCAAAACCATGTTTGAAAACTCTTTCAACATCAAGCTCAAATCATGCATAAACACCATATGCCAAGCTTAATCAAAACCATGGAAAACACATCCTTTCCACAACATACCTTTCTTTAACTTGAAAACCACATCAAGCAAGAAACCATTTAAAACCATAGTTCAATCAATCCATTTCATGCATTTAATCAAGGCAACATAATATCATAACATCATTTTCACATGCCTTTAACAACAAGTCTTACAAGACTCCAATGCAACATAGATAATTCATGCTCACATGCATCATTTATCAAATGATAACCATCACTTGTTCAACTTAACAAGTAAACATGCCAACACTAGCATCATATACTTTTCATGCAACAATGCACCTTTTCCAAGCATCCCATGCTTCACATGCAAACATGCATCAACTCAAGCATCTCATGCTTCACATGCAACCATGCATCAATTCAAGCATCTCATGCTTCACATGCAACCATGCATCAATTCAAGCATCTCATGCTTCACATGATCAAGAACATTATATTGGCTTCCAAGAGATCAACCATATTCACTTTCCAACTTTTCAACCCGATCGGATACGCGGATTCCGAGCGTGTCCCAACGCTCCCTACACACTACCCAATCCAAGGTCTTCCCGTGGGCAACAACCTCCACTGACCTCAACATCCTAAGGTTCCCATGTATGGACTTTTAAACACCATACAACCTTAGCTTTTCCTCAAGGTTCCCATGTATGGACTTTCAACCGCCATACACCCTTGACATGCACAAGGTCTTCCCGTATGGACTTTCAACCACCATACAACCTTTGCATAACCGATTGGTAGTTGTAGACATCATCTAACGAGATCCGGGACATCACACACAAGATCCACACATGGACTTAACCACTGCCATTGTGATCTTAACAAGTACAAGGTTCTCACATAAGGACTTTTAACCACCTTATAACCTTTACTCAACCAAGGTCTTACCGTGGGCAACAACCTCCACTACGACCTTAAGCAACCGAGGTCCTCCCGTGGGCAACAACCTCCACTGACCTCATCTCGTTAGGAATACTTGAGGGGAGTTTACCCGATCCACACTTGACCACTCCGCCATCAAGGCGACTTTATTCACGGTGCACCCAATCCTATAGCCGGCTAATTATATCCGATCAACGAACCAAGAACCACTTACAACTCTTGCCAATATAACCATCTTACCATAATATCCAATGTTCCACATGCATAAACATAATGCAAGGCCATCACATCATTAGCTCAATGATTCACATGCATACACATAATGCAAAGCCATCACATTATTAGCTCAACGATTCACATGCATAAACCATATGCAAAAGGTAACAATTATCATCATTAATCATCATCAATTCACTGTTTTTAAGCATCATACAAGCCAATGAACCACATGCATCACTATGCATCAAAACCACATTTTCAATGTATTAAACCAAGGATCTCTTACCTTGAGCATCCTTTTCAAATGACTTTCAAAACCAGCATTAAACCATGCTAAAACATGCTTACAAAACAAAATTAAACCATGCATAAACATATGCATATCAATCATCAACCACATTTGATTTTAAAACCAAATCACACACAATTCAAAAGCAAAAACCCCTTCTCTTACTCTTGAGCTTAGCAAAGTTGTTTAGACTTAAACTAAGCTCCCAAAAACCTTCAAACCTTGTTTCAAAAGCTGAAATCCCAACTTCACTCACCGATTACCAAACAAAGCTAGCCAACAAGCCCTCCAAGCTTCCGAAACCTTCCGAAAACACCTCCAAAGCTCAAGGATCAACCTCCCCTGTTTCAAGCACATAAAAACAGAACATTAATGCATCCTTATGCATTAAAACACCAGCAACAACAACACAACTCGCTGCTCATCACAAATCTAACAATTTGGCTACCAAACACAACCGAAATCACCTCCAAACACTTCCAAAACTTAACCCAGCCAAGATCCATCACTTCTAACCATTTTTATACATCAAATAACATGCAAAATGATCACAACCACGTCCTTATACCTCCAGGTATAACAGATCACCAAAAACACTCCAAAAACAACCAAAAACTCAAGCCAAACTTAGGAAATTCAACCTATCCGGGATTGCATTGATTAAACCTCAACTTATAATCATTTTAGCATTCATTTAACATCAATTTAACACCTCAAAACCCTGCTTAAACAGATCACACGAAATTTTCACCAAAATCACCAAATCTTGCATTTTAGCCAAAAATCAAGATCTCAATTGAAAAGCCATTAATAAAACATAAATCAAGGATTGAGAACTTAGGAATTTCAGTAAAGAATTGATAGTTTAGAGGAGAAGGACGTTCTTACCTCCAAACTTGAATTTCTCCATTTTAGAGCCCAAAAGCTTAATGAATCAACTTGTAAATTGAGAGGTTTTGTTGATGAGATGATTAGGAATCAAATGAGAATTGAAATGAGAGATTAAGATGTCAAAATCAGAGAAAGAAATCTGGAGAATCTTGTTTGGGTTGAGAGAAAATGAGAGAAAAGAGAATTTGAGAGAAAATGGAAAGTTTGTTAGAAATTTAGTTAAAATGATTTTCCCTCCTTTTCTAAATCTTTAAAATCAGATTTGAGCCTTAAAATATCTTAGAAAAATCTGGAGAAATCCTTTTCGGAATAATAGCTCCTTAAAGATTCAAAGTTTCAATCCTTTATAAAACTGTCCCGCAACTTTCAAAAATTACATTTTGGTCACTAGCCAAAATGTCAACCTTCCGAACCTCATTTTCCAAAATTGATTTCACAGTTCACCTTTATATATTAAAAGATGATTTTAGAACATTTTTCCATATTTTTAATGCAACCCGAACTAGGCTTTCCTAAATTCACTCTTATATATTCGATCAGCACTTTGACCGAACCGGTCAACACCCAAAACTTCCGAGCCCAAAACCGGGGCGTTACAACTCTCCCCCCCTTAGGAAATTTCGTCCTCGAAATTTCAACCGGCGAAAAGAGAAACAGAACCTTCTCAAGCAACACACAAGGCAACACAAAAGCTTCAACCAACGCCACTGATCACTTTCCACATCAAACCTCCATCACACATTGTTCACAAATCCAAACTCTCAAAGGTAACCACAACTTAACCTTCCACATATCGGATTGTACACAATCCCAACATCAACCTGAAGAACTTCAGCTCTTACAGCAGACAACACTGTAGCACATAACTTCCAAAACTTGTCTACGCAAAAACAACAGCCAATCCAACTCAACCACTTTGCAAACCCCTCAACCTCTAAAACTCTTGCAAACTCCCAAACCTCTTCCAAAGATTTTCCCAACAAGCAGAAACCCTTAAACATCAACTGTTTACTCAAACTCTTCAACGAAGCTGACCTTCCTTCACATCCGTCAAAAACATTACCATAACAGCTCACCAGCACTATTTACCCAAATACAAAAAATTACATCACAACCCCAACTTGAAACCTTCAGCCGTTCTACATACCATCAACAGACTTCAACAGAACTTTCTTAACCATAACTAGCCAACCACCTCTCACAAGACCCAAACAACCAACGAAAACCTTCGATCTTTCACAGCCCTTTCACTACAAACTTCAACCAGAACACTTACACTACCAGAACATTACTCAACCAAAACACACATAACAGCTTCTGAACTCTTCAAAGGTTGCTAAGAACCAACACAACCCTTCACAACAACTTAAAAACTAAACCACTTCAGCACCTGGAAACACAACCTCCAACTGCAACATCACTTAGCACCAAGGAACTACCACTTCCTTTTAGCTAAACCAACCACTTAACCGATACTAACCTCAAACAATACCCCTCACCACCAAACCACTAAACCCTCAGAGCATCAAACACTATCCTTTTACCAACAGGCTATACCACTCCCACTATCACTAACAACTGGTTTAACAAACTTCAGCACCTCTAGCTCTCACACAGCACCAAACAACCTCTAAAAACCCATCATCCCACCTAATCCAACCACAACACTAACAGATTCGATTAGTTATTAGCGAGCGTGAACATCGTATGCATGATCACCTACATGCCCTATCAATGCCTGATGTACATGTATGCAAAACCTCTAATGTCATGCCACATGTATGCATGGACCACCATATATAATATAGCATATAACAATGATTTAAACTGTGCATGAATGCCAGTTCACACCCTCCAATAACATCCTCAAAATCTGTCTAAGAACAACCTCCTAACTCACCTTTAACCTATCTAACTCCATCATACCAACAACCACTAACCACAAGATACTTACCCAAGCCTTCTTCTCACCAAAGATATTACCAACCACAACTACCACTACCTCAAACATACTAGCAACAAGACTAAACCTACCACGCAAGGAAAAACCAACAGAAACCAAACTAAGCAACTAAAGCAAAGATCACTTAACAAGGTTACCTGAAAACACAACACCACCCTGAAGCCTCATCAGACGAGCTCTCTTCCTTGCAGAACCATCATCCTCTTGCGGCACAACTGCAGCACCAACTAACACACCAGGGTCACCACCAACTCCTTGCGATAAGGAACCTTGGCTGTTCCGCGCCAACATCAAACAATCACGCCTTTTGTGTCCATCAGACCCACATTTCCAGCAAACTTCATTCCCTAAACTCTTCACAACCTTGTGCTTTTTCTGCCACCTCTGAACCTCGCCTCGGCCGTGCCCACGACCTTTCAAAGATCCTTTGGCTAACACCAAAGCTGACTTCACTCCATGTGGACAATCACGCTTAACATGCAACTTAGAACCACAATTCCAACAAACACCCGCGCCCCAACAATTTCCAACATGTTGTCTTTCACAACGGTCACACACAGATGGCTGAGCTTCTATTCCTAGCTCAAGCAACACTTGCTCACCAACAACATTATCTTCACAATGCTTAACCCTTGGAAATTCCCTTCCAAGATACATTTCATAAAAGGCAGATACAAAGAAATCCCAATCAATATCAAGGATATGTGACGCCACAACCACAGATGTCCACCAAGCACAAGCATCCTTCAGCATCAGAGAAACAACACTCCCCAGCTTACAGGCATAATCACAGCCCTCCTGATCCAAAATCAGAACCACACTGGCCAACCAGGCCTCAAACATCTCCGGGGAAGAACCATGATACTCTACAGCACCCAAATCAAGCAAATGCTGCTTCGGCAAACCCACACACCTAGCCAACATATCCACTGTCTCTACCTCTACCGTAGCCTGAAATGTTCCCAACACCTCCTGAACAACAGATAAGGAACTTTCCATCTCAGAACCAGCTTCTTTCCCTTGCCTTACCATCTCAACTTCAAACACAGAAGACTGAGACAAAACACCTCTACAAAAGGGCGAATTCTTTGCCTTAACAACCTGCCCCAAGGAAGCAACCATCTCACTCATCCGCCATTCTTTCACCAACTTTGCCATACCACTAACAACAAACATACAATCACAACAAGCAAACAAACAGTTAGACCAGCATTAAGCAAGGATTCAAACTCCAACTCCAAAATAACACAATAGCTATATTAATAAGGCAATGGGTATCCCGAATCCTCCCCCTTTACATGACATAACAGTCAACACAACATGGATATCACAACATCAAGCATATCAACAACATACCTTGATCATGCTCACACCAAACAATATCCAATAGCACCAGCATATTAGCAACATAACATGCTCAAAACATATTCACCATGCATAACATCAGCTCATAACATCAACACATATCCACATGAACTCAACCAAGATTCATAACCACAAAACATGCTTTCATACATCAGCAACATGCTCAGAAACATCAACAGCATACTCAGAAACACATGCTTCAAGCAACTTTCAACCATACAACATGATAAACATCAAACACACATGTCACAACAACTTACCGTTTTCCCCAACCTTCACAACTCAGCTCTGATACCACCAAATGTAACCCCCATAGCCCGGTCTGGACGGTTGACACGAACTACGAAGATTACATGGGGAAAACCAAAGTCAACCCGAAAGTCAACCTTGATTAACGACCCTTTTTTTTTCTTTTTAATCTTGTCTAGATGCACATTAACCTTAGATGTGATCACACAAACATCATGCTCAAATATCACAAACATCAGAGATCAAACAGGGACCCAATTGAACAAATTACAACTTTAGGGACCAAATTGTAATTTCTGAAAACTCTAAGGACTTAACCAGATTTTAAATTACCAACTTAAAATTAGTCATGTTTCATGCTTCCTTGCCAAATTTCAGCTCAAACGGACCTCCCGAACTCAAACAATTGCACAAGCAAGATTCAGGACCAAAACGCAAACATTTTGAAACATAAAAGATACTTTTAACTGATTTTAACGGTCCGGTATCGATACGCCACGTGTCGTATCGATACTCGGGGAAGGCAGTAACCAAACTCTAGCAAAGGTATCGATACCTTCCCCCCAGTATCGATACTCCACTCATATGGTATCGATACTTGTTCAGCAATATCGATACCCCTGGGCAGAAACATGCATATTTGGCTCAGGTGTATCGATACACAAGCCCGAGTATCGATACCCCTGCCTGAAAACAACTCGAAAACAGCATCAAACATGCTTCAAACATCAAATTAACATCACCAAATCATACCACATGATCATTCAACATGCAGGGACCATAAATGCATCATCAATTCAACATATAACCAACACATATAGAAAGCCCAAAATTCATTGACATGCTTCCTACTCAAGCTATCCATTTAAACATAAACTTACCAAAGCAACCTCAATTAAGCCAATTCATGTTCAACAACATTAACAACAGCATTTAACATACATGATCAACATATACGATCACAATAACAACAATCCGAGAGATTCTACCCCATTGCCCTTATTAACTATAGCTATTCACCGAGACATACATCTCCATTGGAGTCCACCTTGAATCCCTTGCTCCTTGCTGCCCAAACTTCAAGAATCTGCATTGATGGACAAAGAGGAGCGTAAGCACATAATGCTTAGTGAGGAATGCTCAAAACCAAAACACCATCAATGCAGCGGGTCTTTAAAACACCTTAAAACAAACCCGATTTGCTATCCAAAACCATGTTTGAAAACTCTTTCAACATCAAGCTCAAATCATGCATAAACACCATATGCCAAGCTTAATCAAAACCATGGAAAACACATCCTTTCCACAACATACCTTTCTTTAACTTGAAAACCACATCAAGCAAGAAACCATTTAAAACCATAGTTCAATCAATCCATTTCATGCATTTAATCAAGGCAACATAATATCATAACATCATTTTCACATGCCTTTAACAACAAGTCTTACAAGACTCCAATGCAACATAGATAATTCATGCTCACATGCATCATTTATCAAATGATAACCATCACTTGTTCAACTTAACAAGTAAACATGCCAACACTAGCATCATATACTTTTCATGCAACAATGCACCTTTTCCAAGCATCCCATGCTTCACATGCAAACATGCATCAACTCAAGCATCTCATGCTTCACATGCAACCATGCATCAATTCAAGCATCTCATGCTTCACATGCAACCATGCATCAATTCAAGCATCTCATGCTTCACATGATCAAGAACATTATATTGGCTTCCAAGAGATCAACCATATTCACTTTCCAACTTTTCAACCCGATCAGATACGCGGATTCCGAGCGTGTCCCAACGCTCCCTACACACTACCCAATCCAAGGTCTTCCCGTGGGCAACAACCTCCACTGACCTCAACATCCTAAGGTTCCCATGTATGGACTTTTAAACACCATACAACCTTAGCTTTTCCTCAAGGTTCCCATGTATGGACTTTCAACCGTCATACACCCTTGACATGCACAAGGTCTTCCCGTATGGACTTTCAACCACCATACAACCTTTGCATAACCGATTGGTAGTTGTAGACATCATCTAACGAGATCCGGGACATCACACACAAGATCCACACATGGACTTAACCACTGCCATTGTGATCTTAACAAGTACAAGGTTCTCACATAAGGACTTTTAACCACCTTATAACCTTTACTCAACCAAGGTCTTACCGTGGGCAACAACCTCCACTACGACCTTAAGCAACCGAGGTCCTCCCGTGGGCAACAACCTCCACTGACCTCATCTCGTTAGGAATACTTGAGGGGAGTTTACCCGGTCCACACTTGACCACTCCGCCATCAAGGCGACTTTATTCACGGTGCACCCAATCCTATAGCCGGCTAATTATATCCGATCAACGAACCAAGAACCACTTACAACTCTTGCCAATATAACCATCTTACCATAATATCCAATGTTCCACATGCATAAACATAATGCAAGGCCATCACATCATTAGCTCAATGATTTACATGCATACACATAATGCAAAGCCATCACATCATTAGCTCAACGATTCACATGCATAAACCATATGCAAAAGGTAACAATTATCATCATTAATCATCATCAATTCACTGTTTTTAAGCATCATACAAGCCAATGAACCACATGCATCACTATGCATCAAAACCACATTTTCAATGTATTAAACCAAGGATCTCTTACCTTGAGCATCCTTTTCAAATGACTTTCAAAACCAGCATTAAACCATGCTAAAACATGCTTACAAAACAGAATTAAACCATGCATAAACATATGCATATCAATCATCAACCACATTTGATTTTAAAACCAAATCACACACAATTCAAAAGCAAAAACCCCTTCTCTTACTCTTGAGCTTAGCAAAGTTGTTTAGACTTAAACTAAGCTCCCAAAAACCTTCAAACCTTGTTTCAAAAGCTGAAATCCCAACTTCACTCACCGATTACCAAACAAAGCTAGCCAACAAGCCCTCCAAGCTTCCGAAACCTTCCGAAAACACCTCCAAAGCTCAAGGATCAACCTCCCCTGTTTCAAGCACATAAAAACAGAACATTAATGCATCCTTATGCATTAAAACACCAGCAACAACAACACAACTCGCTGCTCATCACAAATCTAACAATTTGGCTACCAAACACAACCGAAATCACCTCCAAACACTTCCAAAACTTAACCCAGCCAAGATCCATCACTTCTAACCATTTTTATACATCAAATAACATGCAAAATGATCACAACCACGTCCTTATACCTCCAGGTATAACAGATCACCAAAAACACTCCAAAAACAACCAAAAACTCAAGCCAAACTTAGGAAATTCAACCTATCCGGGATTGCATTGATTAAACCTCAACTTATAATCATTTTAGCATTCATTTAACATCAATTTAACACCTCAAAACCCTGCTTAAACAGATCACACGAAATTTTCACCAAAATCACCAAATCTTGCATTTTAGCCAAAAATCAAGATCTCAATTGAAAAGCCATTAATAAAACATAAATCAAGGATTGAGAACTTAGGAATTTCAGTAAAGAATTGATAGTTTAGAGGAGAAGGACGTTCTTACCTCCAAACTTGAATTTCTCCATTTTAGAGCCCAAAAGCTTAATGAATCAACTTGTAAATTGAGAGGTTTTGTTGATGAAATGATTAGGAATCAAATGAGAATTGAAATGAGAGATTAAGATGTCAAAATCAGAGAAAGAAATCTGGAGAATCTTGTTTGGGTTGAGAGAAAATGAGAGAAAAGAGAATTTGAGAGAAAATGGAAAGTTTGTTAGAAATTTAGTTAAAATGATTTTCCCTCCTTTTCTAAATCTTTAAAATCAGATTTGAGCCTTAAAATATCTTAGAAAAATCTGGAGAAATCCTTTTTGGAATAATAGCTCCTTAAAGATTCAAAGTTTCAATCCTTTATAAAACTGTCCCGCAACTTTCAAAAATTACATTTTGGTCACTAGCCAAAATGTCAACCTTCCGAACCTCATTTTCCAAAATTGATTTCACAGTTCACCTTTATATATTAAAAGATGATTTTAGAACATTTTTCCATATTTTTAATGCAACCCGAACTAGGCTTTCCTAAATTCACTCTTATATATTCGATCAGCACTTTGACCGAACCGGTCAACACCCAAAACTTCCGAGCCCAAAACCGGGGCGTTACATCTGTACTTTTTACTCAGTTAAAATTCCTCACTAAAAAAATTAATAAATTACTATATCGTCACTTAACTGCCACAAATGAACAAATATACTTAAATTATCGAACTGAACTAAATAAACTCTTAACAGAACAAGAAATTTATTGGGCTCAAAGATCTCGCACTCTCTGGCTTTCCCAAGGGGATAAAAATACCAAGTTCTTCCATGCCCGAGCTACTAATAGGAATAAGAAAAATTCGATTACAGGCCTTTTCGACGCTAACTCGAATTGGCGCACGTCTGATTCAGATCTAATGAATATCGCTTCTACTTATTTTTAAAATATTTTCACAACATCCAATCCCCAAATCTCGAATAATATTCTTGATAAAATCCACCCTTCCATAAATCAATCAATGAATGAAACCCTTCTAAAGACTTTCACTAAAGAGGAAATTCTCCATGCCTTTCAAGATATTGACCCTAGGAAAGCACCTGGTATCGATGGCCTACCCAGTAGCTTTATTCGACAACACTGGGACACAGTGGGCGAAGATGTAATTAATCTTTGCATTAATCTTCTAAACGACAACGCCGATATGGCCTCAGTCAACAAAACTATATTAGTTCTAATCCCCAAAGACCAGGATCCAACTTCCATGAAACAACTCAGACCAATCAGTCTCTGCACTGTCCTTTATAAAATAGTTGCCAAAACAATAGTCAATAGAATGAAACAGACTATACCCCTATGCATAAGCCCTAATCAAGCAGCCTTTATCCAGGGACGTAACATATCAGACAACATCCTCATTGCACATGAAATTATTCACAATATTAACTCGGGAGCTACAAAGTCATCTCAGGGTGCTGCTCTTAAGCTAGACATGGAGAAAGCTTTTGATAGAGTAGAATGGTCCTTTCTTGCAAATGTTATGGAACGCATGGGCTTCGCCTCCGAATGGATCGACCTTATCATGCGTTGCATTACTACAGTCTCCTTTTTGGTTAAAATTAATAATTCCTACTCCCCACCCTTTCTACCTCAATGGGGTCTTCGTCAGGGGGATCCTCTTTCCCCTTTCCTTTTCCTCTTTTGTACTCAAGGCCTCTCGGCTTATTTAGCTGCTGCTCAACAAACTAAAATTCTACCAGGTCTAGGTGCCTGTAAATACGGGCCTAAAGTCAATCACTTGCTTTTTGCCAATGATTGCATGGTATTCATTAATGCTAATCAATCTAAAGCGTCTCTTCTTAAAAAAGCTCTTCAAACTTATGCTAATGCATCCGGGCAAGCGGTTAATTTTGAGAAATCAACAATTTTTTGTAACCTACGTACTCCATCAGCAACAAGAAATGCGATCAACAACCTTTTACAAGTACGTGAGGTTACTAACCCTGGAGTATATCTAGGTATCCCACTTCTAATTGGAAAAATCAAAACTGAATCGCTAGGGTTTGTGCGCGACAAAGTACATGATCGTCTATCTAGTTGGGACAAACACCTCCTCTCTTTTAGTGGCCGTGAGATATTCATCAAAGCAGTTCTACAATCCCTTCCACAATATGTTATGTCCTGTTATCTTCTTCCACAAAATATCATTGATGACATGACTTCATCAATCCGTCAATACTGGTGGACTGGCAAATCCAATAAAAAAGGTTGGCATATTCTCCCATGGAATCGAGTATGTTTACCTAAATCTGCTGGAGGTATGGGTTTTAAGGATTTGCATGATTTTAACATTGCTCTTTTGGGCAAGCAGCTTTGGAAACTCATTTGCGAACCAGATTCTCTATTAGGACAAATATACCGTTCTAAATACTTTCCCTCCGGTAACATCCTAGATGCACCAAAACCCAATCGGGGTTCTTTTGCTTGGCAAGGGATGTATAACGCGCTTCAGCGCCTATTCCCTGGTTTTCTCTACCGCCCAGGTATAAACAGTACTATTAGAATACACAAAGATATATGGGGAGGGTCCTCCCCGATTGAGCTCACTGGGGACTACGAAATCTCAGATGAATTCCATATTCGATGTCGTGATTTTATGATTCGTAACCAAACAGCTTGGGATACGGATAAGGTAAGGAATTATTTTAATCCAACTGATGCCGATGCTATTCTTCGTATCCCCATCATAAATGATCATCGTGATTCAATACTCTGGTCACCTAATGACTCGGGTATCTACTCAGTCCGTTCTGGATATATTTTCCTGCAACGCTCCATAAACTCACCTATGTCACCTAATCGGTTCTGGAAGTTTTTATCCAAAGTCAAAGCTTTACCTAAAGTCAAAACTTTCGGTTGGAGTATGGCATCTGATGCTCTACCAGTTGGAGTTAAAATGCAAGCCTTTTCTCCTAATTCGGGACCTTTTCCCATCTGTGGTAGCCACTCGGAATCGATCCTTCATGCGATTCGTGACTGCCCGGGAGCATCGGAAGTACTCCAACTTTGTGGTATCCCCATTACTCTTTATAAGAGTATAGCTTCTACCCCTCTACAATGGTTAGAGGAAGCAGCTAATACTCTTTCCTCTGATAAATTTTGCCTCTTCCTTACTGCTTTATGGAATGTCTGGAATAGACGTAACGACTGGGTACATAACCAACATTTACAACCCCCATGGCTAATTGCCGTTAATTCCATTAGCTTACATGATGATTTTTGTAAAGCTTTAAAGACAGCTGCCCCACCTCCATCTACTTTTACTAAACCATATTGGATCCCTCCTCCACTTCATCATATCAAAATAAATGTAGACGGAGCTTTTAATCCATCAACTCGTGCAGCTGCCGTTGGCGCCGTTGCTCGTGATTCTGCAGGAGCAATTGTGGGTGGCCTTGCATTCCCTCTTGGTAGCTGTCAGGACGCTATCACTAGTGAAGGGGAAAGCATCCTTGCTGGTCTCACCTTTGGCCGATCTCAAGGCTGGAACCGACTTTTGATCGAAACTGACTGCGCTTCTCCCGCGAATAGGATCAACAATCCTGCCCAAGACCTTTCTACCATGGGACCTATTATTCTTCAGATTCAAGCATCTCTTCACGATTTTGACTTTGTATCTATTTCTTTTGTATGCCGTGAGGCAAATATTATAGCCCATACATTGGCTACTTCTTCGTTGAATTCTATGACTTCTATGTCATTTAATTCGGATATCCCATCTTGTACACAACAATATGTAACAAATCATTCTTGATTAATAATATTTGGGCACTCTTTTTCCCTTTTTAGGGTCCTCTAGCTTTGCTTGAAGGACAGTAGTAGGGGTTTTTAATGAGGCCTTTTCTTCAAAAAAAAAATTCCAACAGGTCCATTAAAAGGCCCATTTCGACCCGCTCGTCCGAAACCTCTACAAAAGGACTGCAAAACAAGTTTTAATCAAATTTTAGGAGTTCATGTAATTCATTAGGAACTTTTCAACACAATTATATTGCAAAACCTCAATTTCTGTACTTTTTACTCAGTTAAAATTCCAACGGGTCCATTGAAAGGCCCATTTCGACCAGCTCGTCCGAAACCTCTACAAAAAGGGCTGCAAAAAAGGTTTTAATCAAATTTTAGGAGTTCATGTAATTGATTAGCATCTTTTCAACACAATTATAATGCAAAACCTCAATTTCTGTACTTTTTACTCAGTTAAAATTCCAACGGGTCCAATGAAAGGCCCATTTAGACATGCTCGTCCGAAACCTCGACAAAAAGGACCGCAAAACATGTTTTAATCAAATTTTAGGAGTTGAAATAATTTATTAGGAGCTTTTCAACAAAATTATATTGCAAAACCTCAATTTCTGTACTTTTTACTCAGTTAAAATTCCAACGGGTCCATTGTAAGGCCCATTTAGACCTGCTCGTCCGAAACCGTTACAAAAAGGACCGCAAAAAGTTCTAATCAAATTTTAGGAGTTCAAATAAATGATTAGAGCTTTTCAACACAATTATATTGCAAAACTTCAATTTTTATACATTTTACTCAGTTAAAATTCCAACGGGTACACTGAAAGGCCCATTTAGACCCGCACGTCCGAAACTTCTACATAAAGGACCGCAAAACAAGTTTTTATCATATTTTAGGACTCCAAATAATTGATTATGAGCTTTTCAACTCAATTATATTTCAAAACCTCAATTTTTATACTTTTTACTAAGTTAAAATTCCAACGGGTCCATTGAAAGGCCAATTTAGACATGCTTGTCCGAAACCTCTACTAAAAGGGCCGTAAAACAAGTTTTAATCAAATTTTAGGAGATCATGTAATTGATTAGGAGATTTTCAACACAATTATATTCCAAAACCTCAATTTCTGTACTTTTTACTCAGTTAAAATACCAACGGGTCCATTGAAAGGCCCATTTAGACATGCTCATCCTAAACCTCTACAAAAAGGACCGCAAAACAAGTTTTAATCAAAATTTAGGAGTTCAAATAATTGATTAATAGCTTCTCAACACAATTATATTGCAAAACCTCTATTTCTGTAATTTTTACTCAGTTAAAATTTCAACGGGTCCATTGAAAGGCCCATTTAGACCCGCTCGTCCGAAACCTCTACAAAAAGGACCACAAATAAATTTTTAATCAAATTTTAGGAGTTCATGTAATTGATTAGGAGCTTTTCAACACAATTATATTGCAAAACCTCAATTTCTGTACTTTTTACTCAGTTAAAATTTCAACGGATCCGTTGAAAGGCCCATTTCGACCCACTCGTCCGAAACCTCTACAAAAAGGACCGCAAAAAGGTTTTAATCAAAATTTAGGAGCTCAAATAATTTATTAGTAGCTTTTCAACACAATTATATTGCAAAACCTCAATTTCTGTACTTTTTACTCAGTTAAAATTCCAACGAGTCCATTGAAAGGCCCATTTAGGCCTACTCGTCCGAAACCTCGACAAAAAGGACCGCAAAACAAGTTTTAATCAAATTTTAGGAGTTCAAATAATTTATTAGGAGCTTTTCAACACAATTATATTGAAAAACCTAATTTTTGTACTTTTTACTCAGTTAAAATTCCAACGGGTCCATTGTAAGGCCCATTTAGACCTGCTCGTCCGAAACCGTTACAAAAAGGACCGCAAAAAAGTTCTAATCAAATTTTAGGAGATCAAATAAATGATTAGAGCTTTTCAACACAATTATATTGCAAAACTTCAATTTTTATACATTTTACTCAGTTAAAATACCAACGGGTACACTGAAAGGCCCATTTAGACCCACACATCCGAAACTTCTACATAAAGGACCGCAAAACAAGTTTTGATCATATTTTAGGACTACAAATATTTGATTATGAGCTTTTCAACTCAATTATATTTAAAAACCACAATTTTTATACTTTTTACTCAGTTAAAATTCCAACGGGTCCATTGAAAGGCCCATTTAGACATGCTCATCCGAAACTTCTACAAAAAGGGCCGCAAAAAAAGTTTTAATCAAATTTTAAGAGATCATGCAATTGATTATGAGATTTTCAACACAATTATATTCCAAAACCTCAATTTCTGTACTTTTTACTCAGTTAAAATACCAATGGGTCCATTGAAAGGCCCATTTAGACCTGCTCATCCTAAACCTCTAGAAAAAGGACCGCAGAACAAGTTTTAGTCAAAATTTAGGAGTTCAAATAATTGATTAATATCTTTTCAACAAAATTATATTGCAAAACCTCAATTTCTGTACTCTTTACTCAGTTAAAATTTCAACGGGTCCAATTAAAGGCCCATTTAGACCCGCTCGTCTGAAACCTCTACAAAAAGGACCACAAATAAATTTTTAATCAAATTTTAGGAGTTCATGTAATTGATTAGGAGCTTTTCAACACAATTATATTGCAAATCCTCAATTTCTGTACTTTTTACTCAGTTAAAATTCTAACTGGTCCATTGAAAGGCCCATTTAGACCTGCTCGTCCGAAACCTCGACAAAAAGGACCGCAAAATAGTTTTAATAAAATTTTTGGGGTTCAAAGATTTGATTAGGAGATTTTCAACACAATTATATTGAAAAACCTCAATTTTATACTTTTTACTCAGTTAAAATTCCAACGGGCCCATTGATAGGCCCATTTAAACCTGCTCGTCCGAAACCTCTACAAAAGGGACCGCAAAAAAGTTTTATTCAAATATTAGGAGTTCAAATAAATGATTAGGATCTTTCCAACACAATTATATTGCAAAACCTCAATTTCTGTACTTTTTACTCAGTTAAAATTCCAACGGGTCCATTCAAAGGCCCATTTAGACCCGCTCGTCCGAAACCTCTACAAAAAGGACTGCAAAACAAGTTTTAATCAAATTTTAGGAGTTCATGTAATTGATTAGGAGCTTTTCAACACAATTATAATGCAAAACCTCAATTTTTGTACTTTTTACTCAGTTAAAATTCCAACAGGTCCATTAAAAGGCCCATTTCGACCCGCTCGTCTGAAACCTCTACAAAAAGGACTGCAAAACAAGTTTTAATAAAATTTTAGGAGTTCATGTAATTGATTAGGAGCTTTTCAACACAATTATATTGCAAAACCCCAATTTCTGTACTTTTTACTCAGCTAAAATTCTAACGGGTCCATTGAAAGGCCCATTTAGACCTGCTCTGTAACGCCCCGGTTTTGGGCTCAGAAGTTTTGGGCGTTGACCGGTTCGGTCAAAGTGCTGATCGAATATTTAAAGGTGAAATTAGGAAAGCCTAGTTCGGGTTGCATTAAAAATATGGAAAAATGTTCTAAAATCATCTTTTAATATATAAAAGTGAACTGTGAAATCAATTTTACAAAATGAGGTTCGGAAGGTTGACATTTTGGCTAGTGACCAAAATGTAATTTTTGAAAGTTTGGTGACTGTTTTATAAAGGATTGAAACTTTGAATCTTTAAGGAGCTATTATTCCAAAAAGAGTTTCTCCAGATTTTTCTAAGATATTTTAAGGCTTTATTCTGATTCTAAACATAAAGAAAGAGGAGGGAAAGCCATTTTGGCTATTTTATAATTAACTTCTCATTTTCTTCCAATTCTCTTTTTCTCTCATTTTCTCTCAACCCAAACACATCTCTCCAGATTTTCTTCTCTGATTTTGTCACTCAAATCTTCCTTTTCAATTCTCTTTGGATTCCTAATCATCTCTACAACAAAACCTCTCAATTTGCAAGTGGTTTCATCAAGCTTTTTGGTTCTAAAAAGGAGAAATTCAAGTTTGGAGGTAAGAACGTCCTTCTCCTCTAAACTATCAGTTCTTTACTGAAATTCCTAAGTTCTCAATCCTTGATTTGTGATTTGTTAAAGGATTTTCAATTGAAATGTAACGCCCCGGTTTTGGGCTCAGAAGTTTTGGGTGTTGACCGGTTCGGTCAAAGTGCTGATCGAATATATAAGAGTGAATTTAGGAAAGCCTAGTTCGGGTTGCATTAAAAATATGGAAAAATGTTCTAAAATCATCTTTTAATATATATAAGTGAACTGTGAAATCAATTTTGGAAAATGAGGTCCGGAAGGTTGACATTTTGGCTAGTGACCAAAATGTAATTTTTGAAAGTTGCGGGACAGTTTTATAAAGGATTGAAACTTTGAATCTTTAAGGAGCTATTATTCCAAAAAGGATTTCTCCAGATTTTTCTAAGATATTTTAAGGCTCAAATCTGATTTTAAAGATTTAGAAAAGGAGGGAAAATCATTTGTAACTAAATTTCCAACTAATTTTCCATTTTCTCTCAAATTCTCTTTTCTCTCATTTTCTCTCAACCCAAACAAGATTCTCCAGATTTCTTTCTTTGATTTTAACATCTTAATCTCTCATTTCAATTCTCATTTGATTCCTAATCATCTCATCATCAAAACCTCTCAATTTACAAGTTGATTCATCAAGCTTTTTGGCTCTAAAATGGAGAAATTCAAGTTTGGAGGTAAGAACGTCCTTCTCCTCTAAACTATCAGTTCTTTACTGAAATTCCTAAGTTCTCAATACTTGATTTATGTTTTATTAAAGGCTTTTCAATTGAGATTTTGATTTTTGGCTAAAATGCAAGATTTGATGATTTTGGTGAAAATTTCGTGTGATCTGTTTAAGCAGGGTTTTGAGGTGTTAAATTGATGTTTAGTGAATGCTAAAATGATTAGAAGTTGAGGTTTAATCAATGCAATCCCGGATAGGTTGAATTTCCTAAGTTTGGCTTGAGTTTTTGGTTGTTTTTGGAGTGTTTTTGGTGATCTGTTATACCTGGAGGTATAAGGACGTGGTTGTGATCATTTTGCATGTTATTTGATGTATAAAAATGGTTAGAAGTGATGGATCTTGGCTGGGTTAAGTTTTGGAAGTGTTTGGAGGTGATTTCGGTTGTGTTTGGTAGCCAAATTGCTAGATTTGTGATGAGCAGCGAGTTGTGTTGTTGTTGCTGGTGTTTTAATGCATATGGATGCATTAATGTTCTGTTTTTATGTGCTTGAAATAGGGGAGGTTGATCCTTGAGCTTTGGAGGTGTTTTCGGAAGGTTTCGGAAGCTTGGAGGGCTTGTTGGCTAGCTTTGTTTGGTTATCGGTGAGTGAAGTTGGGATTTCAGCTTTTGAAACAAGGTTTGAAGGTTTTGGGAGCTTAGTTTAAGTCTAAACAACTTTGCTAAGCTCAAGAGTAAGTGAAGAGGTTTTTGCTCTTGAATTGTGCATGTTTTGGTTTTAAAATCAAATGTGGTTGATGATTGATATGCATGTGTTATGCATGGTTTAATTCTGTTTTGTAAGCATGTTTTTAGCATGGTTTAATGCTGGTTTTGAAAGTCATTTGAAAGGGATGCTCAAGATAAGAGATCCTTGGTTTTATACATTGAAAATGTGGTTTTGATGCATAGTGTTGCATGTTGTTCAATGGCTTTGTATGATGCTTAAAAACAGTGAATTGATGATGATTAATGATGATAATTGTTACCTTTTGCATATTGTTTATGCATGTGAATCATTGAGCTAATGATGTGATGGCTTTGCATTATGTTTATGCATGTGAATCATTGAGCTAATGATGTGATGGCCTTGCATTATGTTTATGCATGTGGAACATTGGATATTATGGTAAGATGGTTATATTGGCAAGAGTTGTAAGTGGTTCTTGGTTCGTTGATCGGATATAGTTAGCCGGCTATAGGATTGGGTGCACCGTGAATAAAGTCGCCTTGATGGCGGAGTGGTCAAGTGTGGACCGGGTAAACTCCTCTCAAGTATTCCTAACGAGATGAGGTCAGTGGAGGGTGTGCCCACGGGAGGACCTCGGTTGCTTAAGGTCAGTGGAGGTTGTTGCCCACGGGAAGACCTTGGTTGAGTAAAGGTTATAAGGTGGTTAAAAGTCCTTATGTGAGAACCTTGTACTTGTTGAGATCACAATGGCAATGGTTAAGTCCATGTGTGGATCTTGTGTGTGATGTCCCGGATCTCGTTAGATGATGTCTACAACTACCAATCGGTTATGCAAAGGTTGTATGGTGTTGAAAGTCCATACGGGAAGACCTTGTGCATGTCAAGGGTGTATGGCGGTTGGAAGTCCATACATGGTAACCTTGAGGAAAAGCTAAGGTTGTATGGTGTTTAAAAGTCCATACATGGGAACCTTAGGATGTTGAGGTCAGTGGAGGTTGTTGCCCACGGGGAGACCTTGGATTGGGTAGTGTGTAGGGAGCGTTGGGACACGCTCGGAATCCGCGTATCCGATCGGGTTGAAAAGTTGGAAAGTGAATATGGTTGATCTCTTGGAAGCCAATATAATGTTCTTGATCATTGTGAAGCATGAGATGCTTGAATTGATGCATGGTTGCATGTGAAGCATGAGATGCTTGAATTGATGCATGGTTGCATGTGAAGCATGAGATGCTTGAATTGGTGCATGGTTGCGTGTGAAGCATGAGATGCTTGAGTAGATGCATGTGAAGCATGGGATGCTTGGAAGATGCATTGTTGCATGAAATGTGTATGATGCTAGTGAAAGCATGTTTCTTGTATGTTGAACAAGTGTTGGTTATCATTTGATTAATGATGCATGTGAGCATGAATTACTTATGTTGCATTGGAGTCATGTATGACTTGTTGTTTAAGGCATGTGATGATGATGTTATGGTTTTATGTTGCCTTGGCTAAATGCTTGAAATGGATTGATTGAACTATGGTTTTAAATGGTTTCTTGCTTGATGTGGTTTTCAAGTTAAAGAAAGGTATGTTGCAAAATGGAAGTGTTTTCCATGGTTTTATTTTAAGCTTGTCATATAGTGTTTATGCATGATTTGAGCTTGATGTTGAAAATAGTTTTCGAATATGGTTTTGGAAAGCAAATCGGGTTGGTTTTAAAGTGTTTTAAAGACCCGCTGCATTGATGGTGTTTTGGTTTTGAGCATTCCTCACTAAGCATTATGTGCTTACGCTCCTTTTTGTCCATCAATGCAGATTCTTGAAGTTTGGGCAGCAAGGAGCAAGGGATTCAAGGTGGACTCCAATGGAGATGTATGTCTCGGTGAATAGCTATAGTTAATAAGGGCAATGGGGTAGAATCTCTCGGGCTTATGTGTATGTGATCGTATAAGTTGATCATGAATGTTTAAATGCTGATGTTAATGTTGTTGAAACACGAATTGGCTTAAATGGGTTTGTTTTGAAAGGTTTGTGCCTAAATGGTTGCTTGTGTAGGAAGCATGCCTATAGATTTGGGGCTTTTCATTTATGTTGTGTTTCTGTTGAATTGTTGATGCAAGTATGTCTCTTTTATGTTGAATTGCATGTTGGTAAAGTTTGGTGGCTTTTGGAGCATGTTTGAATGATCAATTGTGTGTTTGAATGAGCAAAATGCAACATTCTGGGCTAGGCGTTTCGGAACAAGTAACACCGTTTCGGAACGGGTGCCCTGTATGAACCCAGGCGTCCGAAACGGGTGCCACCGTTCCGAAACGGAATGCATTCTGCCAGACCCCCGTTGCGGAACGTGTTGCGGAACGGCCCCGTGTTTCGAAACGGGCTTGGCCTGTTTCGGAACGGGTGACCGTTGGGGGCTGACATGGGCGGTTAAATGTTTCAAAATGTTTGCATTTTGGTCCTGAATCTTGTTTGTGCAATTGTATGAGTTCGGAATGTCCGTTTGAGCTGAAATTTGGCAGAGAAGCATGAAACCTGATTAATTTTAAGTTGGTAACTTAAAATCTGGTTAAGTCCTTAAAGTTTTCAGAAATTACAATTTGGTCCCTAAAGTCGTAATTTGTTCAATTGGGTCCCTGTTTGATCTCTGATGATTGTGATCTTTGAGCATGGTGTTTGTGTGATCACATCTAAGGTTAATGTGCATCTAGACAAGATTAAAAAGAAAAAAAAGGGTCGTTAATCAAGGTTGACTTTCGGGTTGACTTTGGTTTTCCCCGTGTAATCTTCGTAGTTCGGGTCAACCGTCTAGGCCGGGCTACGGGGGTTACATTTGGTGGTATCAGAGCTGAGTTGCGAAGGTTGGGGAAACGGTAAGTTGTTGTGGTAAGTGTGTTTGATGTTTACCCAGTTGTATGGTTGAAAGCTGGTTGAAGCATGTGTTTTTGAGTATTCTGTTGATGTTTTTGAGCATGTTGCTGATGTATGCAAGCATGATTTGTGGTTATGAATCTTGGTTGAGATCATGTGGATATGTGTTGATGTTATGAGCTGATGCTATGCATGATGAATGTGTTTTGAGCATGTTATGTTGCTAATGTGCTGGTGCTGTTGGATGTTGTTTGGTGTAAGCATGATCAAGGTATGTTGTTGATATGCTTGATGTTGTGATATTCATGTTGTGTTGACTGTTATGTCATGTAAAGGGGGAGGATTCGGGATACCCATTGCCTTATTAATATAGCTATTGTGTTATTTTGGAGTTGGAGTTGAATCCTTGCTTAATGCTGGTCTAACTGGTTTTGTTTGTTTGTTGTGATTGTATGTTTGTTGTTAGTGGTATGGCAAAGTTGGTGAAAGAATGGCGGATGAGTGAGATGGTTGCTGCCTTGGGGCAGGTTGTTAAGGCAAAGAATTCACCCTTTTGTAAAGGTGTTTTGTCTCAGTCTTCTGTGACTGAAGTTGAGATGGTAAGGCAAGGGAAAGAAGCTGGTTCCAGAATGGAAAGTTCTTTGTCTGTTGTTCAGGAGGTGTTGGGAACATCTCAGGCTACGGTTGAGGTAGAATCAGTGGATGTGCTGGCTAAATGTGTGGGTTTGCCGAAGCAGCATTTGCTTGATTTGGGTGCTGTAGAGTATCATGGTTCTTCCTCGGAGATGTTTGAGGCCTGGTTGGCCAGTGTGGTTCTGATTTTGGATCAGGAAGGCTGTGATTATGCCTGTAAGCTGGGGAGTGTTGTTTCTCTGATGCTGGAGGATGCTTGTGCTTGGTGGACATTTGTGGCTGTGGCGTCACATATCCTTGATATTGATTGGGATTTCTTCGTATCTGCTTTCTATGAAAGGTATCTTGGAAGGGAATTTCCAAGGATTGAACAAGGTGTGGGTAGTGCTGCTGGTGAGCAAGTGTTGCCTGAGCAAGGAGTGGAGGCTCAGTCATCTGTGTGTGACCGTTGTAAAAGGCAACATGTTGGAAATTGTTGGGACACAAGTGTTTGCTGGAGATGTGGTTCTAAGTTGCATGTTAAGCGTGATTGTCCTCTTGGAGTGAAGTCAGCTTTGATGCTGGCCAAAGGATCTTTGAAAGGTCGTGGGCGCGGCCGAGGCGAGGTTCAGAGGTGGCAGAAAAAGCAGAAGGTTGTGAAGAGTTTGGGAAATGAAGTTTGCTGGAAATGTGGGTCTGATGGACATAAAAGGCGTGATTGTTT
This sequence comes from Hibiscus tridactylites, assembly GCA_958450335.1. Classification (NCBI taxonomy): domain Eukaryota; kingdom Viridiplantae; phylum Streptophyta; class Magnoliopsida; order Malvales; family Malvaceae; genus Hibiscus; species Hibiscus tridactylites. The sequence continues at coordinate 40,858,254 of OY288281.1, forward strand.
GATGTTGGCGCGGAACAGCCAAGGTTCCTTACCGCAAGGAGTTGGTGTTGACCCTGGTGTGTTAGCTGGTGCTGCAGTGGTGCGACCGAAGGATGTTGGTTCCGCAAGGAAGAGAGCTCGTTCGATGAAGTTTCAGGGTGGTGTTGTGTTTTCAGGTAACCTTGTTAAGTGATCTTTGCTTTAGTTGCCGTAGTTTGTTTCTGTTGGTTTTCCTTGTGTGGTAAGTTTGGTCTTGTTGCTAGTATGTTTGGGGTAGTGGTAGTTGTTGTTTGGGAATATCTTGGGTGTGAAGAAGGCTTGGGTAAGTATCTTGTGGTTAATGGCTGATGGTATGATGGAGTTAGATAAGTTAAAGGTGAGTTAGGAGGTTGTTCTTAGACAGATTTTGAGGATGTTATTGGAGGGTGTGAACTGACATTCATGCACAGTTAAAATCATTGATATATACTATATTATATATGTTGGTCCATGCATACATGTGGCATGACATCAGAGGTTTTGCATACATGTACATCAGACATTGATAGGGCATGTAGGTGATCATGCATACGATGTTCACGCTCGCTGATAACTAATCGAATCTGTTAGTGTTGTGGTTGGATTAAGTGGGATGATGGGTTTGTAGAGGTGTTTGGTGCTAAGAGTAAGCTAGAAGTGCTGAAGTTTGTTAAACCAGTTGTTAGTGATAGTGAGAGTGGAATAGCCTGTTGGTAGAAGGATAGTGTTTGATGCTTAGAGAGTTTAGTGGCTTGGTGGTGAAGGGCATTGTTTGAAGTTAGTATCGGTTAAGTGGTTTGTTTAGTTTAAAGGAAGTGGTAGTTCCTTGGTGCTAAGTGAAGTTGCAGTTTGAGGTTGTGTTTCCAGGTGCTGAAGTTGTTTAGCTTTTAAGTTGTTGTGAAGGGTTGTGTTGGTTCATAGCAACCTTTGAAGAGTTCAGAAGCTGTTATGTGTGTTTTGGTTGGGTAATGTTCTGGTAATGCAAGTGTTCTGGTTGACGTATGTAGTGAAAGGGCTGTGAAAGATCGAAGGTTTTGTTGGTTGTTTGGGTTTTTGTGGAAGGTGGTTGGCTGGTTGTGGATAAGAAAGTTCTGTTGAAGTCAGTTGATGGTGTGAGGAACGACTGATGGTTTCAAGTTGAGGTTGTGATGTGATTTTTGGTATCTGGGTGAATAGTGCTGGTGAGCTGTTATGGTAATGTTTTTGACAGATGTGAAGGATTGTCAGCTTCGTTGCAGAGTTTGAGTAAACAGTTGATGTTTAAGGATTTCTGCTTGTTGGGAAAATCTTTGGAAAAAGGTTTGGGAATCGCAAGAGTTTTAGAGGCTGAGAGGTTGCCTAGTGTGGCTAAGTTAGTTTGGTTGTTGTTTCTGTGTAAACCAGTCTTGGGAGTGTGTGTTACAGTGTTGTCTGCTGTAAGAGCTGAAGTTTTCAGGTTGATGTTGGGATTGTGTACAGTCCGGTTATGTGGAAGGTTGAATCATGGTTACTTTTGAGAGTTTGGATTTGTGAACAATGTATGGTGGAGGTTTTGCTTGGAAAGTGATCAGTGGTGTTGGTTGAGGTTTTTTTTTGTGTTGCCTTGTGTGTTGCTTTGAGAAGGTTGTTGTTCTCTTTTCGCCGGTTGAAATTTCGAGGACGAAATTTCCTAAGGGGGGGGAGAGTTGTAACGCCCCGGTTTTGGGCTCAGAAGTTTTGGGTGTTGACCGGTTCGGTCAAAGTGCTGATCGAATATATAAGAGTGAATTTAGGAAAGCCTAGTTCGGGTTGCATTAAAAATATGGAAAAATGTTCTAAAATCATCTTTTAATATATATAAGTGAACTGTGAAATCAATTTTGGAAAATGAGGTCCGGAAGGTTGACATTTTGGCTAGTGACCAAAATGTAATTTTTGAAAGTTGCGGGACAATTTTATAAAGGATTGAAACTTTGAATCTTTAAGGAGCTATTATTCCAAAAAGGATTTCTCCAGATTTTTCTAAGATATTTTAAGGCTCAAATCTGATTTTAAAGATTTAGAAAAGGAGGGAAAATCATTTGTAACTAAATTTCCAACTAATTTTCCATTTTCTCTCAAATTCTCTTTTCTCTCATTTTCTCTCAACCCAAACAAGATTCTCCAGATTTCTTTCTTTGATTTTAACATCTTAATCTCTCATTTCAATTCTCATTTGATTCCTAATCATCTCATCATCAAAACCTCTCAATTTACAAGTTGATTCATCAAGCTTTTTGGCTCTAAAATGGAGAAATTCAAGTTTGGAGGTAAGAACGTCCTTCTCCTCTAAACTATCAGTTCTTTACTGAAATTCCTAAGTTCTCAATCCTTGATTTATGTTTTATTAAAGGCTTTTCAATTGAGATTTTGATTTTTGGCTAAAATGCAAGATTTGATGATTTTGGTGAAAATTTCGTGTGATCTGTTTAAGCAGGGTTTTGAGGTATTAAATTGATGTTTAGTGAATGCTAAAATGATTAGAAGTTGAGGTTTAATCAATGCAATCCCGGATAGGTTGAATTTCCTAAGTTTGGCTTGAGTTTTTGGTTGTTTTTGGAGTGTTTTTGGTGATCTGTTATACCTGGAGGTATAAGGACGTGGTTGTGATCATTTTGCATGTTATTTGATGTATAAAAATGGTTAGAAGTGATGGATCTTGGCTGGGTTAAGTTTTGGAAGTGTTTGGAGGTGATTTCGGTTGTGTTTGGTAGCCAAATTGCTAGATTTGTGATGAGCAGCGAGTTGTGTTGTTGTTGCTGGTGTTTTAATGCATATGGATGCATTAATGTTCTGTTTTTATGTGCTTGAAACAGGGGAGGTTGATCCTTGAGCTTTGGAGGTGTTTTCGGAAGGTTTCGGAAGCTTGGAGGGCTTGTTGGCTAGCTTTGTTTGGTTATCGGTGAGTGAAGTTGGGATTTCAGCTTTTGAAACAAGGTTTGAAGGTTTTGGGAGCTTAGTTTAAGTCTAAACAACTTTGCTAAGCTCAAGAGTAAGTGAAGAGGTTTTTGCTCTTGAATTGTGCATGTTTTGGTTTTAAAATCAAATGTGGTTGATGATTGATATGCATGTGTTATCCATGGTTTAATTCTGTTTTGTAAGCATGTTTTTAGCATGGTTTAATGCTGGTTTTGAAAGTCATTTGAAAGGGATGCTCAAGGTAAGAGATCCTTGGTTTTATACATTAAAAATGTGGTTTTGATGCATAGTGTTGCATGTTGTAGAATGGCTTTGTATGATGCTTAAAAACAGTGAATTGATGATGATTAATGATGATAATTGTTACCTTTTGCATATTGTTTATGCATGTGAATCATTGAGCTAATGATGTGATGGCTTTGCATTATGTTTATGCATGTGAATCATTGAGCTAATGATGTGATGGCCTTGCATTATGTTTATGCATGTGGAACATTGGATATTATGGTAAGATGGTTATATTGGCAAGAGTTGTAAGTGGTTCTTGGTTCGTTGATCGGATATAGTTAGCCGGCTATAGGATTGGGTGCACCGTGAATAAAGTCGCCTTGATGGCGGAGTGGTCAAGTGTGGACCGGGTAAACTCCCCTCAAGTATTCCTAACGAGATGAGGTCAGTGGAGGGTGTGCCCACGGGAGGACCTCGGTTGCTTAAGGTCAGTGGAGGTTGTTGCCCACGGGAAGACCTTGGTTGAGTAAAGGTTATAAGGTGGTTAAAAGTCCTTATGTGAGAACCTTGTACTTGTTGAGATCACAATGGCAATGGTTAAGTCCATGTGTGGATCTTGTGTGTGATATCCCGGATCTCGTTAGATGATGTCTACAACTACCAATCGGTTATGCAAAGGTTGTATGGTGTTGAAAGTCCATACGGGAAGACCTTGTGCATGTCAAGGGTGTATGGCGGTTGGAAGTCCATACATGGTAACCTTGAGGAAAAGCTAAGGTTGTATGGTGTTTAAAAGTCCATACATGGGAACCTTAGGATGTTGAGGTCAGTGGAGGTTGTTGCCCACGGGGAGACCTTGGATTGGGTAGTGTGTAGGGAGCGTTGGGACACGCTCGGAATCCGCGTATCCGATCGGGTTGAAAAGTTGGAAAGTGAATATGGTTGATCTCTTGGAAGCCAATATAATGTTCTTGATCATTGTGAAGCATGAGATGCTTGAATTGATGCATGGTTGCATGTGAAGCATGAGATGCTTGAATTGATGCATGGTTGCATGTGAAGCATGAGATGCTTGAATTGGTGCATGGTTGCATGTGAAGCATGAGATGCTTGAGTAGATGCATGTGAAGCATGGGATGCTTGGAAGATGCATTGTTGCATGAAATGTGTATGATGCTAGTGAAAGCATGTTTCTTGTATGTTGAACAAGTGTTGGTTATCATTTGATTAATGATGCATGTGAGCATGAATTACTTATGTTGCATTGGAGTCATGTATGACTTGTTGTTTAAGGCATGTGATGATGATGTTATGGTTTTATGTTGCCTTGGCTAAATGCTTGAAATGGATTGATTGAACTATGGTTTTAAATGGTTTCTTGCTTGATGTGGTTTTCAAGTTAAAGAAAGGTATGTTGCAAAATGGAAGTGTTTTCCATGGTTTTATTTTAAGCTTGGCATATAGTGTTTATGCATGATTTGAGCTTGATGTTGAAAAGAGTTTTCGAATATGGTTTTGGAAAGCAAATCGGGTTGGTTTTAAAGTGTTTTAAAGACCCGCTGCATTGATGGTGTTTTGGTTTTGAGCATTCCTCACTAAGCATTATGTGCTTACGCTCCTTTTTGTCCATCAATGCAGATTCTTGAAGTTTGGGCAGCAAGGAGCAAGGGATTCAAGGTGGACTCCAATGGAGATGTATGTCTCGGTGAATAGCTATAGTTAATAAGGGAAATGGGGTAGAATCTCTCGGGCTTATGTGTATGTGATCGTATAAGTTGATCATGAATGTTTAAATGCTGATGTTAATGTTGTTGAAACACGAATTGGCTTAAATGGGTTTGTTTTGAAAGGTTTGTGCCTAAATGGTTGCTTGTGTAGGAAGCATGCCTATAGATTTGGGGCTTTTCATTTATGTTGTGTTTCTGTTGAATTGTTGATGCAAGTATGTCTCTTTTATGTTGAATTGCATGTTGGTAAAGTTTGGTGGCTTTTGGAGCATGTTTGAATGATCAATTGTGTGTTTGAATGAGCAAAATGCAACATTCTGGGCTAGGCGTTTCGGAACAAGTAACACCGTTTCGGAACGGGTGCCCTGTATGAACCCAGGCGTCCGAAACGGGTGCCACCGTTCCGAAACGGAATGCATTCTGCCAGACCCCCGTTGCGGAACGTGTTGCGGAACAGCCCCGTGTTTCGAAACGGGCTTGGCCTGTTTCGGAACGGGTGACCGTTGGGGGCTGACATGGGCGGTTAAATGTTTCAAAATGTTTGCATTTTGGTCCTGAATCTTGTTTGTGCAATTGTATGAGTTCGGAATGTCCGTTTGAGCTGAAATTTGGCAGAGAAGCATGAAACCTGATTAATTTTAAGTTGGTAACTTAAAATCTGGTTAAGTCCTTAAAGTTTTCAGAAATTACAATTTGGTCCCTAAAGTCGTAATTTGTTCAATTGGGTCCCTGTTTGATCTCTGATGATTGTGATCTTTGAGCATGGTGTTTGTGTGATCACATCTAAGGTTAATGTGCATCTAGACAAGATTAAAAAGAAAAAAAAAGGGTCGTTAATCAAGGTTGACTTTCGGGTTGACTTTGGTTTTCCCCGTGTAATCTTCGTAGTTCGGGTCAACCGTCTAGGCCGGGCTACGAGGGTTACATGAAATCTTGATTTTAGCTTAAAATGCAAGATTTGGTGATTTTGGTGAAATTTTCGTGTGATCTGTTTGGGCAGTGTTTTGAAGTGTCAAAATGATGTTAAATGAATGCTAAATTGATTATAAGTTGAGGTTTAATTAATGCAATCCCGGATAGGTTGAATTTCCTAAGTTTGGCTTGAGTTTTTGGTTGTTTTTGGAGTGTTTTGGTGATCTGTTATACCTGGAGGTATAAGGACGTGTTTGTGATCATTTTGGATGTTAATTGATGTTTAAAAATGGTTAGAAGTGATGGATCTTGGCTGGGTTAAGTTTTGGAAGTGTTTGGAGGTGATTTCGGTTGTGTTTGGTAGCCGAAATGTTGGGTTTGTGATGAGCAGCGAGTTGTGTTGTGTTGCTGGTGTTTTTAATGCATAAAGATGCATTAATGCTCTGTTTTTGTGTGCTTGAAACAGGGGAGTTTGATCCGTGAGCTTTAGAGGTGGTGCGGAAGGTTTCGGATGCTTGGAAGGCATGTTGGTTAGCCTTGTTTTGTGTATCGGTTAGTGAAGTTGGGTTTTCAGCTTTTAAACCAAGGTTTGGAGGTTTTGGGAGCTTAGTTTAAGTCTAAACAACTTTGCTAAGCTCAAGAGTAAGTAAATGGATTTCTTTCTTGGTTTGTGTTATGAAATGGCTTTTAAAGCAATTGTGGTTGATGATTGATATGCATGTGTTTTGCATGATTTAAATTTTGTTTTGAAAGCATATTGTAAGCATGGTTTAATGCTGGTTTTGAAAGCCATATGTGAAGGATGCTCAAGGTAAGAGATCCTTGGTTTTGTACATGGAAATTGTGGTTTTGATGCAAGGTGTTGCATGTTGTTTAATGGCTTTGTGTAATGCTTTAAAACAGTGGATTGATGATGGTAAATGATGGTTTTTGCATTATGGTTTTGCATGTGAATCATTGGACTAATGATGGTAAGTTGGTTATATTTGCAAGTGAAGTAAGTGGTTCTTGGTTTCTTTGATCGGATATAGTTAGCCGGCTATAGGATTGGGTGCACCGTGAATAAAGTCGCCTTGGAGGTGGAGTGGTTAAGTGTGAACCGGTAAACTCCCTTCAAGTTTCCTAACGAGATGGTTAAGGTCATAATGGAGGTGGAATGCCCATTCGAGGACCTTGGTTTAGCAAAGGTTTTATGGTGGTTAAAAGTCCATATGTGAGAACCTTGTGCTTGTTAAGATCACAATGGAGGTGTAATGCCCATGTGTGGATCTTGTATAGGGTGTCCCGGATCTCGTTAGTTATGTTATACAACTACCAATCGGTGATGCAAAGGTTGTATGGTGTTTGAAAGTCCATACATGGGAACCTTGTGCATGTCAAGGTTGTATGGTGTTTAAAAGTCCATACATGGGAACCTTGGGAAAAGTTGAGGTTGTATGGTGTTTAAAAGTCCATACATGGGAACCTCGGGAAAAGCTAAGGTTGTATGGTGTTTAAAAGTCCATACATGGGAACCTTAGGCTTGTAAGGTCAAATGGTGTTTAAAAGTCCATTTGGGAGACCTTGGATTGGTAGGGTGTATGGAGCGTGGGGACAACGCTTGTGATCCGCGTATCCGATCGGGTGTTGAGTTGAAAAGTGGATATGGATGATCACTTGGAAGCAAATGTAATGTTCTTGATTATAAAGAAGCATGAGATGCTTGAAAGGATGCAAGGTTGCATGAAAAGTGGTTAATGCTTGTGGATGCATGTTTACTTGTTAAGTTGAACAAGTGTTGATTATCATTTGGTAAATGATGCATGTGTGCATGGAATCTCTTAAATGCATTGGAGTCTTGTTAAGACTTGTTTTAAAAGGCATGTGATGATAATGTTGTGGTTTATATATTGCCTTGGTTTAATGCATGTGTTGGATTGATTGAATAAGTGGTTTTAAAGGGTTTCTTGCTTGAATGGTTTTCAAGTATAAGAAATGTATGTTGTGAAATGGAAGTGTTTTCCAAGGTTTTGAATTTAGCTTTGCATATGGTGTTTATGCATGGAATGGTTAAATGGATGACTTTGCAAGTTGTGCTTTGAAAAGGTTTTCTTAGCTTGCTAAGCTAAGGGTTGGTTTTCATGTATGTGCAATGCATGGTTTTAAGCATGATGTTGAAAAAGGGTTTTCAAACTTTGCTTGGTAAACATTTCGGGTTTGTTTTAAAAGTGTTTTGTGACCCGCTGCATTGATGGTGTTTTGGTTTTGAGCATTCCTCACTAAGCATTATGTGCTTACGCTCCTTTTTGTCCATCAATGCAGATTCTTGAAGTTTGGACAGCGAGAAGCAAGGGATTCAAAGAGGACTCCATTTGAGATGTATGTCTCGGTGAATAGCTATAATTAATAAAGGCAATGGGGGTAGAACCTCTTGGGTTGATGTTTATGTATTCGTTTATGTTCGGACAAGTATGGTTTTATGTTGTTGACGTTGTTGGAACATGTATTTGGCTTTATGAGATTGATTTGGAAGTTTATGCTTGAATGGTTGCTTTTGTAGGAAGCATGCCTATAGATTTGGGGCTTTTCGTATTTGTGGATATTTTGTTGAATTGCTGATGCAAGAATGTCTCATACATGTTGAATTGCATGTTGGTAAAGTTTGGTGGCTTTTGGAGCATGTTTGGTTGATCAATTGCATGTTTAAGTATGCTTTATGCTGCAATCTGAGCAGGGTGTTTCGGAACAGTTGACACCGTTTCGGAACGGGTGCCCTGAACCAACCCAGGCGTCCGAAACGGGTGACACCGTTCCGAAACGGAATGGCTACTGCCAGACCCCCGTTGCGGTACGCGTTGCGGAACGGCCCCGTGTTTCGAAACGGGCTCTGCCTGTTTCGGAACGGGTGACCGTTGGGGGCTGACATGGGCGGTTAAATGTTTCAGAATGTTTGCATTTTGGTCCTGAAACTTGTTTGTGCAATTGTATGAGCTTGGGATGTCCGTTTGAGCTGAAATTTGGCAGAGAAGCATGAAACCTGATTAATTTTAAGTTGGTAACTTATAATCTGGTTAAGTCCTTAAAGTTTTCAGAATTTACAATTTGGTCCCTAAAGTTGTAAATTGTTCAATTGAGTCCCTGTTTGATCTCTGATTTTTGTGATCTTTGAGTATGTTGTTGTGTGACCACATCTAAGGTTAATGAGCGTCTAGACAAGATTAAAAAGAAAAAAAGGGTCGTTAATCAAGGTTGACTTTCGGGTTGACTTTGGTTTTCCCCGTGTGACTTTCTTAATTCGGGTCAACCGTCCAGGCCGGGTTAAGGGGGTTACATTTGGTGGTATCAGAGCTGAGTTGCGAATGTTTGGGGAAAACGGTAAGTTGTTGTGATGTGTGTTTGATGTTTACCTTGTTGTGTGGTTGAAAGTTGGTTGAAACACGTGTTTCTGAGCAAGTTGCTGATGTTTTCAAGCATGCTTTGTGGTTATGAATCTTGGTTGAGCTTATGTGGATTTGTGCTAATGTTGTGAGCTGGTGATATGCTTGATGAAAGTGCTATGAGTATGTTATGTTGCTAATATGCTGTTGCAAGTGGATGCTGTTTGGTGTAAGCATGATCAAGGTATGTTGTTTGATATGCTTGATGTTGTGATATCCATGTTTGTGTTGACTGTTATGTCATGTAAAGGGGAGGATTCGGGATACCCATTGCCTTATTAATATAGCTATTGTGTTATTTGGAGTTGGAGTTTGAATCCTTGCTTAAAGCTGGTCTAACTGGTTTGTTTGTTTGTTTGTTGTGAATGTTTGTTGTTGTTAGTAGTATGGCGAAGTCGGTGAAGGAATGGCAGATGGGTGAGATGGTTGCTGCCTTGGGGCAGGTTGTTAAGGCATGGAATTCACCCTTCTGTAGAGGTGTTTTGTCTCAGTCTTCTGTGCCTGGAGTTGAGGTGGTAAGGCAAGGGAAAGAAGTTGGTTCTGTGGTGAAGAGTTCATCACCTGTTGCTCGAGAGGTGTTGGGAACATCTCAGGCTGTGGTTAAGGTAAAGTCAGTAGATGGGCTAACTGAGGGATGTGTGGGTTTGCCGAAGCAGTGTTTGCTTGATCTGCGTGCTGTGGAGTATCATGGTTCTTCACCGGAGATGTTTGAGGCCTGGTTGGCCAGTGTGGTTCTGATTTTGGATCAGGAAGGCTGTGATTATGCTTGTAAGCTGGGAAGTGTTGTTTCTCTGATGCTGGAGGATGCATGTGTCTGGTGGACATCTGTGGCGGTGGCGTCACATATCTATGATATTGACTGGGATTTCTTTGTATCTGCCTTTTATGAAAGGTATCTTGGAGAGAAGTTTCCAAGGGTTAAGCAATGTGAAAGTAGTGATGTTGTGGAGCAAGTGTTGCTTGAGCAAGGAGTGGAAGCTCAGCCACCGGTGGGTGATCGTTGTGAAAGGCGCCATGTTGGAGGTTGTTGGGGCGCGGGTGCTTGCTGGAATTGTGGTTCTAAAGTGCATGTGAAGCGTGATTGTCCCCTTGGGGTGAAGTCAGCTTTGGTGTTAGCCAAAGGGTCTCTGAAAGGTCGTGGGCACGGCCGAGGCAAGGTTCAGAGGTGGCAGAAAGAGCAGAAGGTTGTGAAGAATTTGGGAAAAGAGAATTGCTGGAAATGTGGGTCTGCTGGACACATGAGGCGTGATTGTTTGATGTTGGCTCGGAACAGCCAAGGTTCTTTACCACAAGGAGTTGGTGGTGATCTTAGTGTGTTAGCTGGTGCTGCAGCGGTGCGGCAGAAGGATGATGGTTCCGCGAGAAAGAGAGCTCGTCTGATGAAGCTTCAGGATGGTATTGCGTTTTCAGGTAACCTTGTTAAGTAGTCTTTTGCTTTAGTTACCCTGGTTTGGTTTCTGTTGGTTTTTCCTTGTGTGGTAAGTTTAGTCTTGTTGCTAGCATGTTTGGGGTGATAGTGGTAGTTTGGAAGCATCTTTGGTGTGAAGAAGGTTTTAGTGAGTATCTTGTGGTTAATGGTTGTTGGAATGATGGAGTTAGATAAGTTAGAGGTGAGTTAGGAGGTTGTTCTTAGACGGATTTGAGGATGTGATTGGAGGGTGTGAACTGGCATTCATGCACAGTTAAAATCATTTTTATATGCTATATTATATATGTGCTGGTCCATGCATACATGTGGCATGACATTAGAGGTTTTGCATACATGTACATCAGGCATTGATAGGGCATGTAGGTGATCATGCATACGATGTTCACACTCGCTAATAACTAATCGAATCTGTTAGTGTGGTGGTTGGGTTAGGTCGGATGATGGGTTTTTAGAGGTTGTTTTGGTGCTGGGAGAGAGTTAGAAGTAGTGGAGAATATTAAGCTAGTGCTGGAGATAGTGAGGGTGGTATAGCCTGTTGGTAGAAGGGTAGTGTTTGTTGCTTAAAGAGTTTAGTGGTTTGAATGGCTAAGTAGAAGGAGTAGTTCCTTGGTGCTAAAGGATGTTGCAGTTTAGTGGTTGTGTTTCCAAGTGTTGAGGTAGCTTAGCATTTAAGTTGTTGTGGAAGGGTTGTGTTTGTAAGTGTTGGTTCTTAGCAACCTTTGAGGAGTTGAGAAGATGATCTGTATGTTTAAGCTGGGCGATGTTCTAGTAAGGCAGGCGTTGTGGTCTTAATTTGTAGTGGAAAGGCAATGAAAGATCGAAGGTTTTTGTTTGTTGTTTGGATTCTTGTGAGAAGTGGTTGGTTGGTTGTGAGTATGTGAATTTCTTTTGTAGTCAGCTGGTGGTGTATGAAGTGGCTGATGGAGTTGGGTTGGGGTTGTGATGTAAATTTTGGAATTTGGGTGAGTAGTCCTTGTGAGTTGTTGTGGTAATGATAGTGGCGGATGTGAAGGAATGTTAGCATTCGTGGAGGAGTTTGAGTAAGCAGTTGTTGCTTAAGAATTTTTGCTTGTTGGGAAAATCTTTGGAAGAGGTTTGGGAGTTTGCAAGAGTTTTGGAAGCAGAGAAGTTTGCATAGTGGCTGATTTGGTTTGGTTGGTGTCACTGTGTGAACAAGTCTTGGGAGTTGTGTGTTACAGTGATGTGTGCTGTAAAAGTTGAAGTTCTTCAGGTTGATGTTGGGGCTGTGTACAGTCCGGATATGTGAAAGGTTAAGTTGTGGCTATCTTTGAGTGTTCTGGATTTTGCGAACAGTTTGTGGAGGTGCTGAGGTTGGTGGAGTTTTGTGTGGAATGTGTTCAGTGATGGTTGAGGCTGTTGTGTTGCCTTGTGTGTTGGTTTGAGAAGGTTGTGGTTCCCTTTTTGCCAGTTGAAATTTCGAGGACGAAATTTCCTAAGGGGGGGAGAGTTGTAACGCCCCGATTTTGGGCTCAGAAGTTTTGGGCGTTGACCGGTTCGGTCAAAGTGCTGATCGAATATTTAAAGGTGAAATTAGGAAAGCCTAGTTCGGGTTGCATTAAAAATATGGAAAAATGTTCTAAAATCATCTTTTAATATATAAAAGTGAACTGTGAAATCAATTTTACAAAATGAGGTTCGGAAGGTTGACATTTTGGCTAGTGACCAAAATGTAATTTTTGAAAGTTTGGTGACTGTTTTATAAAGGACTGAAACTTTGAATCTTTAAGGAGCTATTATTCCAAAAAGAGTTTCTCCAGATTTTTCTAAGATATTTTAAGGCTTTATTCTGATTTTAAACATAAAGAAAGAGGAGGGAAAGCCATTTTGGCTATTTTATAACTAACTTCTCATTTTCTTCCAATTCTCTTTTTCTCTCATTTTCTCTCAACTCAAACACATCTCTCCAGATTTTCTTCTCTGATTTTGTCACTCAAATCTTCCTTTTCAATTCTCTTTGGATTCCTAATCATCTCTACAACAAAACCTCTCAATTTGCAAGTGGTTTCATCAAGCTTTTTGGTTCTAAAAAGGAGAAATTCAAGTTTGGAGGTAAGAACGTCCTTCTCCTCTAAACTATCAGTTCTTTACTGAAATTCCTAAGTTCTCAATCCTTGATTTGTGATTTGTTAAAGGCTTTTCAATTGAAATCTTGATTTTAGCTTAAAATGCAAGATTTGGTGATTTTGGTGAAATTTTCGTGTGATCTGTTTGGACAGTGTTTTGAAGTGTCAAAATGATGTTAAATGAATGCTAAATTGATTAGAATTTGAGGTTTAATTAATGCAATCCCGGATAGGTTGAATTTCCTAAGTTTGGCTTGAGTTTTTGGTTGTTTTTGGAGTGTTTTTGGTGATCTGTTATACCTGGAGGTATAAGGACGTGTTTGTGATCATTTTGGATGTTAATTGATGTTTAAAAATGGTTAGAAGTGATGGATCTTGGCTGGGTTAAGTTTTGGAAGTGTTTGGAGGTGATTTCGGTTGTGTTTGGTAGCCGAAATGTTGGGTTTGTGATGAGCAGCGAGTTGTGTTGTGTTGCTGGTGTTTTTAATGAATAAAGATGCATTAATGCTCTGTTTTTGTGTGCTTGAAACAGGGGAGTTTGATCCGTGAGCTTTAGAGGTGGTGCGGAAGGTTTCGGATGCTTGGAAGGCATGTTGGTTAGCCTTGTTTTGTGTATCGGTGAGTGAAGTTGGGTTTTCAGCTTTTAAACCAAGGTTTGGAGGTTTTGGGAGCTTAGTTTAAGTCTAAACAACTTTTCTAAGCTCAAGAGTAAGTAAATGGATTTCTTTCTTGGTTTGTGTTATGAAATGGCTTTTAAAGCAATTGTGGTTGATGATTGATATGCATGTGTTTTGCATGATTTAAATTCTGTTTTGAAAGCATATTGTAAGCATGGTTTAATGCTGGTTTTGAAAGCCATATGTGAAGGATGCTCAAGGTAAGAGATCCTTGGTTTTGTACATGGAAATTGTGGTTTTGATGCAAGGTGTTGCATGTTGTTTAATGGCTTTGTGTAATGCTTTAAAACAGTGGATTGATGATGGTAAATGATGGTTTTTGCATTATGGTTTTGCATGTGAATCATTGGACTAATGATGGTAAGTTGGTTATATTGGCAAGTGAAGTAAGTGGTTCTTGGTTTCTTTGATCGGATATAGTTAGCCGGCTATAGGATTGGGTGCACCGTGAATAAAGTCGCCTTGGAGGTGGAGTGGTTAAGTGTGAACCGGTAAACTCCCTTCAAGTTTCCTAACGAGATGGTTAAGGTCATAATGGAGGTGGAATGCCCATTCAAGGACCTTGGTTTAGCAAAGGTTTTATGGTGGTTAAAAGTCCATATGTGAGAACCTTGTGCTTGTTAAGATCACAATGGAGGTGTAATGCCTATGTGTGGATCTTGTATAGGGTGTCCCGGATCTCGTTAGTGATGTTATACAACTACCAATCGGTGATGCAAAGGTTGTATGGTGTTTGAAAGTCCATACGTGGGAACCTTGTGCATGTCAAGGTTGTATGGTGTTTAAAAGTCCATACATGGGAACCTTGGGAAAAGTTAAGGTTGTATGGTGTTTAAAAGTCCATACATGGGAACCTCGGGAAAAGCTAAGGTTGTATGGTGTTTAAAAGTCCATACATGGGAACCTTAGGCTTGTAAGGTCAAATGGTGTTTAAAAGTCCATTTGGGAGACCTTGGATTGGTAGGGTGTATGGAGCGTGGGGACAACGCTTGTGATCCGCGTATCCGATCGGGTGTTGAGTTGAAAAGTGGATATGGATGATCACTTGGAAGCCAATGTAATGTTCTTGATTATAAAGAAGCATGAGATGCTTGAAAGGATGCAAGGTTGCATGAAAAGTGGTTAATGCTTGTGGATGCATGTTTACTTGTTAAGTTGAACAAGTGTTGATTATCATTTGGTAAATGATGCATGTGTGCATGGAATCTCTTAAATGCATTGGAGTCTTGTTAAGACTTGTTTTAAAAGGCATGTGATGATAATGTTGTGGTTTATATATTGCCTTGGTTTAATGCATGTGTTGGATTGATTGAATAAGTGGTTTTAAAGGGTTTCTTGCTTGAATGGTTTTCAAGTATAAGAAAGGTATGTTGTGAAATGGAAGTGTTTTTCAAGGTTTTGAATTTAGCTTTGCATATGGTGTTTATGCATGGAATGGTTAAATGGATGACTTTGCAAGTTGTGCTTTGAAAAGTTTTTCTTAGCTTGCTAAGCTAAGGGTTGGTTTTCATGTATGTGCAATGCATGGTTTTAAGCATGATGTTGAAAAAGGGTTTTCAAACTTTGCTTGGTAAACATTTCGGGTTTGTTTTAAAAGTGTTTTGTGACCCGCTGCATTGATGGTGTTTTGGTTTTGAGCATTCCTCACTAAGCATTATGTGCTTACGCTCCTTTTTGTCCATCAATGCAGATTCTTGAAGTTTGGACAGCGAGAAGCAAGGGATTCAAGGAGGACTCCATTTGAGATGTATGTCTCGGTGAATAGCTATAGTTAATAAAGGCAATGGGGGTAGAACCTCTTGGGTTGATGTTTATGTATTCGTTTATGTTCGGACAAGTATGGTTTTATGTTGTTGACGTTGTTGGAACATGTATTTGGCTTTATGAGATTGATTTGGAAGTTTATGCTTGAATGGTTGCTTGTGTAGGAAGCATGCCTATAGATTTGGGGCTTTTCGTATTTGTGGATATTTTGTTGAATTGCTGATGCAAGAATGTCTCATACATGTTGAATTGCATGTTGGTAAAGTTTGGTGGCTTTTGGGGCATGTTTGGTTGATCAATTGCATGTTTAAGTATGCTTTATGCTGCAATCTGAGCAGGGTGTTTCGGAACAGTTGACACTGTTTCGGAAAGGGTCCCCTGAACCAACCCAGGCGTCCGAAACGGGTGACACCGTTCCGAAACGGAATGGCTACTGCCAGACCCCCGTTGCGGTACGCGTTGCGGAACGGCCCCGTGTTTCGAAACGGGTTCTGCCTGTTTCGGAACGAGTGACCGTTGGGGGCTGACATGGGCGGTTAAATGTTTCAGAATGTTTGCATTTTGGTCCTGAAACTTGTTTGTGCAATTGTATGAGCTTGGGATGTCCGTTTGAGCTGAAATTTGGCAGAGAAGCATGAAACCTGATTAATTTTAAGTTGGTAACTTATAATCTGGTTAAGTCCTTAAAGTTTTCAGAATTTACAATTTGGTCCCTAAAGTTGTAAATTGTTCAATTGAGTCCCTGTTTGATCTCTGATTTTTGTGATCTTTGAGTATGCTGTTGTGTGATCACATCTTAGGTTAATGAGCATCTAGACAAGATTAAAAAGAAAAAAAAAGGTCGTTAATCAAGGTTGACTTTTGGGTTGACTTTGGTTTTCCCCGTGTGACTTTCTCAATTCGGGTCAACCGTCCAGGCCGGGTTAAGGGGGTTACATGCTCGTCCGAAACCTCGACAAAAAAAACCGCAAAAATTGTTTTAATCAAATTTTAGGAGTTCAAATAATTGATTAGGAGCTTTTCAACACAATTATATTGATAAAACTCATTTTTTTACTTTTTACTCAGTTAAAATTCCAACGGGCCCATTGAAAGGCCCATTTAGACCTGCTTGTCTGAAACCTCTACAAAAAGGACTGTAAAAATGTTTTATTCAAATATTAGGAGTTCAAATAATTGATTAGGAGCTTTTCAACACAATTATATCGCAAAACCTCAATTTATGTACTTTATACTCAGTTAAAATTCCAACGGGTCCATTGAAAGGCCCATTTAGACCTGCTCATCTGAAACCTCTACAAAAAGGACTGCAAAACATGTTTAATCAAATTTTAGGAGTTAATGTAATTCATTAGGAACTTTTCAACACAATTATAATGCAAAACCTCAATTTCTGTACTTTTTACTCACTTAAAATTCCAACAGGTCCATTAAAAGGTCCATTTCGACTCGATCGTCCGAAACCTCTACAAAAAGGACTACAAAACAAGTTTTAATCAAATTTTAGGAGTTCATGTAATTCATTAGGAACTTTTCAACACAATTATATTGCAAAAACTCGATTTCTCTGCTTTTTACTCAGTTAAAATCCAACGGGTTCATTGAAAGGCCCATTTCGACCCGCTCGTCCGAAACCTCTAGAAAAAGGGCTGCAAAAAAGGTTTTAATCAAATTTTAGGAGTTCATGTAATTGATTAGGAGATTTTCAACACAATTATATTGCAAAACCTCAATTTCTGTACTTTTTACTCAGTTAAAATTCCAACATGCCCATTGAAAGGCCCATTTAGACCTGCTCGTCTGAAACCTCTACAAAAAGGACCGTAAAAATGTTTTATTCAAATATTAGGAGTTCAAATAATTTATTAGGAGCTTTTCAACACAATTATATCGCAAAACCTCAATTTATGTACTTTTTACTCAGTTAAAATTCCAACGGGTCCATTGAAATGCCAATTTAGACCTGCTCGTCTAAAACCTCTACAAAAAGGACTGCAAAACACGTTTTAATCAAATTTTAGGAGTTCATGTAATTCATTAGGAACTTTTCAACACAATTATAATGCAAAATCTCAATTTATGTACTTTTTACTCTGTTAAAATTCCAACAGGTCCATTAAAAGGCCCATTTCGACCCGCTCGTCCTAAACCTCTACAAAAAGGACTGCAAAACAAGTTTTAATCAAATTTTAGGAGTTCATGTAATTCATTAGGAACTTTTCAACACAATTATATTGCAAAACCTCAATTTCTGTACTTTTTACTCAGTTAAAATTCCAACGGGTTCATTGAAAGGCCCATTTCGACCTGCTCGTCCGAAACCTCTACAAAAAGGGCTGCAAAAAAGGTTTTAATCAAATTTTAAGAGTTCATGTAATTGATTAGGAGCTTTTCAACACAATTATATTGCAAAACCTCAATTTCTGTACTTTTTACTCAATTAAAATTCCAACAGGTCCATTAAAAGGCCCATTTCGACCCGCTCGTCCGAAACCTCTACAAAAGGACTGCAAAACAAGTTTTGATCAAATTTTAGGAGTTCATGTAATTCATTAGGAACTTTTCAACACAATTATATTGCAAAACCTCAATTTCTGTACTTTTTACTTAGTTAAAATTCCAACGGGTCCATTGAAAGGCCCATTTCGACCCGCTCGTCCGAAACCTCTACAAAAAGGGCTGCAAAAAAGGTTTTAATCAAATTTTAGGAGTTCATGTAATTGATTAGCAGCTTTTCAACACAATTATATTGCAAAACCTCAATTTCTGTACTTTTTACTCAGATAAAATTCCAACGAGTCCATTGAAAGGCCCATTTAGACATGCTCGTCCGAAACCTCGACAAAAAGGACCGCAAAATAAGTTTTAATCAAATTTTAGGAGTCCAAATAATTTATTAGGAGCATTTCAACAAAATTATATTGCAAAACCTCAATTTCTGTACTTTTTACTCAGTTAAAATTCCAACGGGTCCATTGTAAGGCCCATTTAGACCTGCTCGTCCGAAACCGTTACAAAAAGGACCGCGAAAAAGTTCTAATCAAATTTTAGGAGTTCAAATAAATGATTAGAGCTTTTCAACACAATTAAATTGCAAAACTTCAATTTTTATACATTTTACTCAGTTAAAATTCCAACGGGTACACTGAAAGGCCCATTTAGACCCGCACGTACAAAACTTTTACATAAAGGACCGCAAAACAAGTTTTGATCATATTTTAGGACTCCAAATAATTGATTATGAGCTTTTCAACTCAATTATATTTCAAAACCTCAATTTTTATACTTTTTACTCAGTTAAAATTCCAACGGGTCCATTGAAAGGCCCATTTAGACATGCTCGTCCGAAACCTCTACTAAAAGGGCTGTAAAACAAGTTTTAATCCAATTTTAGGAGATCATGTAATTGATTAGGAGATTTTCAACACAATTATATTCCAAAACCTCAATTTCTGTACTTTTTACTCAGTTAAAATACCAACGGGTCCATTGAAAGGCCCATTTAGACATGCTCATCCTAAACCACTACAAAAAGGACCGCAAAACAAGTTTTAATCAAAATTTAGGAGTTCAAATAATTGATTAATAGCTTTTCAACACAATTATATTGCAAAACCTCAATTTCTGTACTTTTTACTCAGTTAAAATTTCAACGGGTCCATTGAAAGGCCCATTTAGACCCGCTCGTCCGAAACCTCTACAAAAAGGACCACAAATAAATTTTTAATCAAATTTTAGGAGTTCATGTAATTGATTAGGAGCTTTTCAACACAATTATATTGCAACACCTCAATTTCTGTACTTTTTACTCAGTTAAAATTTCAACGGATCCGTTGAAAGGCCCATTTCGACCCACTCGTCCGAAACCTCTACAAAAAGGACCGCAAAAAGGTTTTAATCAAAATTTAGGAGCTCAAATAATTGATTAGTAGCTTTTCAACACAATTATATTGCAAAACCTCAATTTTTGTACTTTTTACTCAGTTAAAATTCCAACGGGTCCATTGTAAGGCTCATTTAGACCTGCTCGTCCGAAACCGTTACAAAAAGGACCGCAAAAAGTTCTAATCAAATTTTAGGAGTTCAAATAAATGATTAGAGCTTTTCAACACAATTATATTGCAAAACTTCAATTTTTATACATTTTACTCAGTTAAAATTCCAACGGGTACACTGAAAGGCCCATTTAGACCCACACATCCGAAACTTCTACATAAAGGACCGCAAAACAAGTTTTGATCATATTTTAGGACTACAAATATTTGATTATGAGCTTTTCAACTCAATTATATTTCAAAACCACAATTTTTATACTTTTTACTCAGTTAAAATTCCAACGGGTCCATTGAAAGGCCCATTTAGACATGCTCGTCCGAAACTTCTACAAAAAGGGCCGCAAAAAAAGTTTTAATCAAATTTTAGGAGATCATGTAATTTATTAGGAGATTTTCAACACAATTATATTCCAAAACCTCAATTTCTGTACTTTTTACTCAGTTAAAATACCAACGGGTCCATTGAAAGGCCCATTTAGACCCGCTCATCCTAAACCTCTAGAAAAAGGACCGCAAAACAAGTTTTAGTCAAAATTTAGGAGTTCAAATAATTGATTAATATCTTTTCAACACAATTATATTGCAAAACCTCAATTTCTGCACTTTTTACTCAGTTAAAATTTCAACGGGTCCATTGAAAGGCCCATTTAGACCCGCTCGTCCGAAACCTCTACAAAAAGGACCACAAATAAATTTTTAATCAAATTTTAGGAGTTCATGTAAATTATTAAGAGCTTTTCAACACAATTATATTGCAAAACCTCAATTTCTGTACTTTTTACTCAGTTAAAATTCTAACTGGTCCATTGAAAGGCCCATTTAGACCTGCTCGTCCGAAACCTCGACAAAAAGGACCGCAAAATAGTTTTAATAAAATTTTTGGAGTTCAAATATTTGATTAGGAGCTTTTCAACACAATTATATTGAAAAACCTCAATTTTATACTTTTTACTCAGTTAAAATTCCAACGGGCCAATTGATAGGCCCATTTAGACCTACTCGTCCGAAACCTCTACAAAAAGGACCGCAAAAAAGTTTTATTCAAATATTAGGAGTTCAAATAAATGATTAGGAGCTTTTCAACACAATTATATTGCAAAACTTCAATTTTTATACATTTTACTCAGTTAAAATTCCAACGGGTACACTGAAAGGCCCATTTAGACCCGCTCGTCCGAAACTTCTACATAAAGGACCACAAAACAAGTTTTGATCATATTTTAAGACTAAAATTGTTTGATTATGAGCTTTTCAAATCAATTATATTTCAAAACCACAATTTTTATACTTTTTACTCAGTTAAAATTCCAACGGGTCCATTGAAAGGCCCATTTAGACATGCTCGTCCGAAACCTCTACTAAAGGGCCGTAAAACAAGTTTTAATCAAATTTTAGGAGATCATGTAATTGATTAGGAGATTTTCAACACAATTATATTCCAAAACCTCAATTTCTATACTTTTTACTCAGTTAAAATACCAACGGGTCCATTGAAAGGCCCATTTAGACATGCTCATCCTAAACCTCTACAAAAAGGACCACAAAACAAGTTTTAATTAAAATTTAGGAGTTCAAATAATTGATTAATAGCTTTTCAACACAATTATATTGCAAAACCTCAATTTCTGTACTTTTTACTCAATTAAAATTTCAACGGGTCCATTGAAAGGCCCATTTAGACCCGCTCGTCCGAAACCTCTACAAAAAGGACCACAAATAAATTTTTAATCAAATTTTAGGAGTTCATGTAATTGATTATGAGCTTTTCAACACAATTATATTGCAAAACCTCAATTTCTGTACTTTTTACTCAGTTAAAATTTCAACGGATCCGTTGAAAGGCCCATTTCGACCCACTCGTCTGAAACCTCTACAAAAAGGACCGCAAAAAGGTTTTAATCAAAATTTAGGAGCTCAAATAATTGATTAGTAGCTTTTCAACGCAATTATATTGCAAAATCTCAATTTCTGTACTTTTTACTCAGTTAAAATTCCAACGGGTCCATTGAAAGGCCCATTTAGACCTACTCGTCCGAAACCTCGACAAAAAGGACCGCAAAACAAGTTTTAATCAAATTTTAGGAGTTCAAATAATTTATTAGGAGCTTTTCAACACAATTATATTGAAAAACCTCAATTTTTGTACTTTTTACTCAGTTAAAATTCCAACGGGTCCATTGTAAGGCCCATTTAGACCTGCTCGTCCGAAACTGTTACAAAAAGGACCGCAAAAAGTTCTAATCAAATTTTAGGAGTTCAAATAAATGATTAGAGCTTTTCAACACAATTATATTGCAAAACTTTAATTTTTATACATTTTACTCAGTTAAAATTCCAACGGGTACACTGAAAGGCCCATTTAGACCCACACATCCGAAACTTCTACATAAAGGACCGCAAAACAAGTTTTGATCATATTTTAGGACTACAAATATTTGATTATGAGCTTTTCAACTCAATTATATTTCAAAACCACAATTTTTATACTTTTTACTCAGTTAAAATTCCAACGGGTCCATTGAAAGGCCCATTTAGACATGCTCGTCCGAAACTTCTACAAAAAGGGCCGCAAAAAAAGTTTTAATCAAATTTTAGGAGATCATGTAATTGATTAGGAGATTTTCAACACAATTATATTCCAAAACCTCAATTTCTGTCCTTGTGAGAATCTTGTATATTTTTAAGAACAACATGGTGTTTAAAAGTCCATGGTTGGTTCTTGGTTAAGGCTCAAGGTGGTTAAAATTCCTTGGAAAGCCTTGTTTACTTAAGAACATCAAGGTGGTTAAAAGTCCTTGGATGATTCTTGTTAAGGACACAAAGGTGGTTAAAAGTCCTTGTGTGGTCCTTGCCATGGTGTTTAAAAGTCCATGGGTCCATGGTGTTTAAAAGTCCATGGGGATAAGATCACAATGGTGTTTAAAAGTCCATGTGTGGATCTTATGTGAAATGTGTCACTTGATGCCAATATGACTTGTTATGAACTTGAAGCATGAGATGCTTGTTTAAATGTTTAAGAGCATGTTTAATGTTGCTTGAAGCATGGTTTATAAATGAGATTTATAAATGCATTATTGAACGGTTTTAATGAGCATTCTTCACTAAGCTTTTGCTTACGCTCTCTCTCTTTTTCTTAAGATAATGCAGAGCATTAAGGTGCATTGAGGGCAGCAAGGAAAGCAAGCAATCAAGTGAAAGCTAAGCTCAAGTATGGGAAGGTTTTCTTAAACACTTTTAGCTTTTGGCATTTGGCAATGGGGGACCTACGTGGATGTTTGGGAGATGTTTTGAACTCCCTAAGTTTGTTTAATGTTGTTAATATTGCTGGATTATGTATTCGGCCATTATGTGGTTGGTTTGGAGTTTTAATGCTTGAATGGTTTGCTTAGTAGGAAGCATGTCATTAGATTGGGGCTTTTCATATTTGATGCTATAATGATGATTGGTTGATGCAAATATGTTCCTTACATGTTGTATGTCTTGCTGGTAAAGTTTGGTGGCTTTTGGAGCATGTATGGTAAGTCAATTGTGTGTTTTAGCAGTCATTTTACTGCATTTTGTGCAGGCCGTATCGGAACAGTAGCTACCGTTTCGGAACGGGTGCCTTGTAGTAGCCCAGGCGTCCGAAACGGAAGACATCGTTCCGAAACGGAAAGGCCTCTGCCAACCCTCGTTTCGGAACACGTTGCGGAACGACCCCGCGTTTCGAAACAGGTTCTCCCTGTTTCGGAACACCTGGCCGTTGGGGGCTGACATTGGCAGTTATATGTTTTGAAATGTATGCATTTTGGTCCTGAATCTTGTTTGTGCAATTGTATGAGTTTGGGAAGTCCGTTTGAGCTGAAAATTTGCAGAGAAGCATGAAACTTGACTAATTACAAGTTGGTAACATTAATTTGGATTAAGATCTTAAAATTTACAGAATTTACATTTTGGTCCCTAAAGTTGTAAATGATTCAATTGGGTCCCTGTTTGATCTCTGATGTTTATGATCTTTGAGCATGATGTTTGAATGGTCATATCTAGGGTTAATATGCATCTAGACAAGTTTAAAAAGAAAAAAAAAGGTCGTTAATCAAGGTTGACTTTCAGGTTGACTTTGGTTTTCCCCGTGTGACTTTCTTAATTCGGGTCAACCGTCTAGGCCGGGTTAAGGGGGTTACATTTGGTGGTATCAGAGCTGAGTTCTCGAGTAGTTGGGAATGAACGTGTGCATGATTGAACTATGTATGCTATGTATGCTTGTTGAGTGAAAGCATGATGAGTGGTTTGTGATTGAGTTGTATGCTGTGGTGAAGCATGTTGTGGGTACCCGTTGCCAAATAAAAGCTAATGAAATGATGTTGATTCTAAATGAAAATGAGCTTGAGTACTTGGATTGCTTACCTTGCTGGACCTGACTTTGTTTATTTGCATTGTGATTGCATAGTTAGAATATGGCCCCTCGTAGAGAGTTGAGGAGTAATGTGCGAGCTACGGCTCTGAATGAGAATGAGAATGAGGAAAATGCGGGAAGTGCGGTGTTACCTCCTCCACCTGGTGGTGGTGGTGCTGAAGGTGAAAGAGCTGAAGCTGCAGCTGGTGCTGGGGTCGCTGGACCTGAGGCTGGTCAGGGGCAAGCTATGCCTGACATGACGATGTTGGTGCAAGCTATTGCTAGTGCTTTCCAAGCAGCAGTAGCTGGAGCTCGAGGAGCTGGACATCAGGAAGATGCTGGTGTCAGACTACCCTTGGAGCGTTTACGCAGTCTTAGTGGGACTGAGTTTAGGGGTTTGTCTGCGGAAGGTTCTGAATCCTGGATGGAGAGTACCAAGAGGATCTTGGGTCAGATGGGTTGCACTGATGTGCAAAAGCTGGGGTGTGTAGTATCCTTGCTACAGGATGATGCTTATACGTGGTGGACGACCACTATTGCTGGGATGGCAGAAGCTGACATAACTTGGACATTCTTCCAGAATGTGTTCAAGAGAAGGTATCTTGGTGTAAGGTACCTGGATGAAAAGAAGCGAGAGTTCATGTCTCTTACCCAAGGGAGCATGTCCGTGGCTGAGTATGAAGTGCAGTTTGTTCGACTCAGTCAGTATGCGCCTGAGTTAGTCCCTGATGAGCGGGCGAGGTGCGAAAGATTCCGTTATGGTTTAGTGACGGATGTGAAGATGTATGTGCTGGCTGCCGAGTATGATGATTTTGATGTGCTGGTGGGCCGAGCCAAGGATATTGAGATGAACTTGGGTTTATCTGTTAGAGGTGCTGGAGCAAGTTCTGGTAAGCGAGCTGCTGAGTATAGTTCTGGTGGTGGACGGAACAAGAGGGGACGTGATCAGAAGTATCAGTCCTCAGCTAAGAGAGGTGGTGGTGCACCTGCTCGGGGAGGCAATGCTAGAACTGATCCGAGTGCTTATTGGACATGTGGTTTACGTGGTCATATGAAGCGTGATTGTCCTCGTGCGGTGAGGGAGGTGCAAGCTCATGTTGCGGCAGCTGGTAACGGGTGCTGGAATTGTGGATCTGCGGATCACCTGAGGCGAGAGTGTCCTATGTTGGCTGGTGGCCAAGTGCGTGCTCCTGTTGTTGTTACACCGCAGAGAGGTCGTGGGCGCGGCCGTGGTAACTTCCAGCGGAGAGAGGAAGGTGGTCGAGGAGTGGCCCATGTTGTGGCTATTCAGCCTGAGGGTGGAGGTCAAGCTAGGGTGTATGCTCAGCGTGAGGGGAGGAATGACGCGAATGTGATTGCATGTACTTTTACTTTGCAATCCTTGTCATTACTTTCCTTGATAGATTCTGGATCTACGCATTCATACATATTGCGTGAGCATGCTGAATTGCTTGGTTTGCCTGTTGAGTCCTTGGATGTTGGTGTTCGTGTCACTAGTTCTTTTGGTGAGACTGTTGTGACTCAAAAGTTGTATAGAAGGTGTCCTTTGGTTGTTCAAGAACATGTTTTTCATGTTGACCTTATGGAGTTGCCTTTCTATGGTTTTGATGTAATCCTTGGTATGGATTGGCTTGCTGAGCATCATGCTGTTGTGGATTGTGAAAATAAGCGAGTTTCGTTGAAGCTTGCGGATGATTATGAGGTTGTTGTGGTTGGTGAAAATGTGAAGTTTCTTGCCAATGTGGTGTCTACCTTGGAGGCGAGCAGGATGCTGAGGCAAGGTTGTGAAGCTTATCTAGCTTTTGTGATGAATCCTAGCTCTAAGGAGTTGCGGGTGCAAGATATCAAGGTTGTGAAGGAGTTTCCTGGTGTGTTTCCTGAGGAGTTTCCTGGTTTACCTCCTAATCGCGAGGTGGAGTTTGGAATTGAGCTGTATGAGAATACAACTCCTGTGTCCATTACCCTTTATAGAATGGCACCTAAGGAGCTGAAGGAGCTGAAGACGCAGTTGCAAGAGTTGCTTGATCGTGGTTTCATTCGGCCAAGTGTGTCACCTTGGGGTGCACCGGTCTTGATTGTGAAGAAGAAGGATGGCACTATGAGAATGTGCATTGATTATCGTCAGCTGAACAAGTTGACTATCAAGAATCGGTATCCTTTGCCGAGAATTGATGATCTCTTTGATCAATTTCGGGGAGCAGCTGTGTTCTCTAAGATTGACTTGAGGTTAGGGTATTACCAGTTGAAGGTGAAGGATGTAGATGTGCCTAAGACAGCTTTCAGGACAAGGTATGGGCATTATGAATTTCTTGTGATGCTGTTTGGTTTGACAAATGCTCCTGCTGCTTTCATGGACATGATGAATCGTGTGTTTCATGAATACCTGGACAAGTTCGTTGTGGTATTCATTGATGATATCCTCGTGTACTCGCGTACTGAGGAGGAGCATGAAGAGCATTTGAGGATTGTGCTGCAAGCTTTGTTGGAGAATCAACTTTATGCCAAGCTGAGCAAGTGTGAGTTCTGGCTTAGGGAGGTGGTGTTTCTTGGGCATGTAGTTTCTACCGAGGGGATTCGTGTTGATCCTCAGAAGATTGAGGCGGTGATGAATTGTAAGGTTCCTAAGTCTGTTCATGAGGTTCGTAGTTTCCTTGGTTTGGCGGGATACTATCGGAGGTTTGTGGATGGGTTTTCTAAGATTGCTGCACCTTTGACGAAGCTGTTGCAAAAGGATGTTAAGTATGAGTGGACGGAAGCGAGACAGCAGGCTTTTGAGAAGCTTAAGGCGGCTTTGACGCAAGCTCCTATCTTGGTTCAACCTGAATCAGGGAAAGAGTTTGTGGTCTACAGTGATGCGTCCTATGTTGGTTTGGGATGTGTGCTGACGCAAGAGGGTAAGGTGGTGGCTTATGCATCGCGACAGTTGAAGGTGCATGAGCGTAATTATCCTACGCATGATATTGAGTTGGCTGCAGTGGTTTTTGCTTTGAAGATCTAGAGACATTATCTGTATGGTGAGAAGTGTACTGTGTACATGGATCACAAAAGTTTGAGGTATCTTATGTCTCAGAGGGAGTTGAATCTTAGGCAGCGGCGTTGGTTAGAGTTTCTCAAGGATTATGATCTGACGATTGAGTACCATCCGGGAAAAGCTAATGTTGTTGCGGATTCCTTGAGTAGGAAGGTAGCTGTTGAGCTGAGGGCTATGTTTGCCAGTTTGAGTACTTCGCGTGATGGTGGTCTTGTGGCTGAGTTGCAAGTGAAACCATCTTTGGTTCAGTTGATCAAGGAGAAGCAGTTGCTGGATGATTCCTTGGTGTCTCATGTTCAGGATATCGCAGAGGGTAGGCCTTCGGATTTCTGCTTTAATGATGATGGTGTGTTGTGTTTTGGAAGTCGAATAGTAGTGCCCAATGATGATGAGTTGAGGCGTGCTATTCTGACTGAAGGTCATAGTAGTCCTTTTGCTATGCACCCTGGTAGTACTAAGATGTATCGTGATCTTCGTGATGAGTACTATTGGGTGGGTTTGAAAAAAGATGTTGCGGAGTTTGTGAGCAAGTGTTTGGTGTGTCAGCGAGTTAAGGCTGAGCATCAGGTTCCTTCAGGGTTGTTGCAACCATTGAGAATCCCTGAATGGAAGTGGGAAAGGGTTACCATGGATTTTGTATCTGGTTTACCTTTGTCACCATCGAAGAAGAATTCTGTGTGGGTGATTGTGGATCGCCTGACGAAGTGTGCGCATTTCTTGCCTGTGCATACTATGTTTTCTTTAGATAAGCTTGCGGAGCTGTACATTGTTGAGATTGTGCGGCTGCATGGTGTGCTTAAGTCGATTGTGTCGGATAGGGATCCGAGGTTCACATCGCGTTTCTGGCAGTGTTTGCATCAAGCTTTGGGTACAAGGTTGAATTTCAGTACATCCTATCATCCTCAGTCGGATGGTCAGTCACAGCGTGTTATCCAGATTTTGGAGGATATGTTGAGGTGCTGCGTGATTGAGTTTCAGGGCTCTTGGGAGAAACATTTGCCTTTGGTGGAGTTTGCTTATAATAATAGTTATCAGGCAAGTATTCAAATGGCACCTTATGAGGCTTTGTACGGGAGGAAGTGTAGGACTCCTCTTTGTTGGGCTGAAACGGGTCAGAAGTTGGTTTCGATGCCGGCTTTGTTGAAAGGAACCACCGAGAAGGTGAAGCTCATTTGTGAGCGGTTGAAGGCAGCTTCTGATCGGCAAAAGTCTTACACGGATTTGAAGCGTAAGGAGATTGAGTATGCGGTGGGTGACCGTGTGTTTTTGAAGGTTTCGCCTTGGAAGAAGGTGATGAGGTTTGGCCGGAAGGGTAAGTTGAGCCCTAGGTACATTGGACCAAATGAGGTGGTTGAGCGTGTGGGTCCTGTTGCGTACAGGTTGAGGCTACCTCAAGAGTTGGAGAAGATTCATGATGTGTTTCATGTTTCTATGCTCCGGAAGTATAGATCTGATCCTTCGCATGTGATGCCTGTGGAGGAAGTGGAATTGAATCCGGATTTGACCTATGATGAGGAACCGGTGAAGGTTCTGGATTCGGATAGCAAGGTTCTTCGTGGCAAGACCATTGAATTGGTAAAGGTGTTGTGGAAGCACCGTGGTGTTCAGGAAGCCACGTGGGAGCGGAATGATGACATGCTGAAGCAGTTTCCTTATCTCTTTCCTTCAGGTAAATTTCGGGGACGAAATTTCTTAAGGGGGGGAGAGTTGTAACACCCCGGTTTTGGGCTTAGAAGTTTTGGGCGTTGACCGGTTCGGTCAAAGTTTTGTTCGAATATAAAAAGGTGAAATTAGGAAAACCTAGTTCGGGTTGCATTAAAAATATGGAAAAATGTTCTAAAATCCTCTTTTAATATATATAAGTGAACTGTGAAATCAATTTTACAAAATGAGGTTTGGAAGGGTGACATTTTGGCTAGTGACCAAAATGTAATTTTTGAAAACTGCGTGACTGTTTTAGAAAGGATTGAAACTTTGAATCTTTAAGGAGCTATTTACCCAAAGGGAGTTTCTCCAGATTTTTCTAAGATATTTAGTGATTTAATTCTGGTTTTTAAACAAAAGAAAAGTGGAGGGAAGTTATTTTCCTATTTTCAACTAACTTTTCCAATTTTCCTTTCTCTCATTT
Source organism: Hibiscus tridactylites (assembly GCA_958450335.1). Classification (NCBI taxonomy): domain Eukaryota; kingdom Viridiplantae; phylum Streptophyta; class Magnoliopsida; order Malvales; family Malvaceae; genus Hibiscus; species Hibiscus tridactylites. Next base: position 40,886,993 of record OY288281.1, read on the forward strand.
TCTCTCAACCCAAACACCTTTTCTCCAGAGATTTTCTTCTGATTTTGTCACTTAAATCTCTCTTTTCAATTCTCTTTGGAGTGCTAATCATCTCATCAACAAAACCTCACCATTTGCTAAGTGATTTTTCAAGCTTTTTGGTTCTAAAAGAGGAGAAACTCAAGTTTGGAGGTAAGAACGTCCTTCTCCTCTAAACTCTCAGTTCTTTACTAAAATTCCTAAGTTCTCAATCCTTAATTGATGATTTATAAATGGTTTTAAAGTTGTGTAATGGATCTTGGCTTAAATTGCAAGATTTGGTGATTTTTTATGGATTTTCGTATGATCTGATTGGGCTGTGTTTTAAGGTGCTAATTTGATGTTAAATGAATGTTAATTTGATTGGAAATTGAGTTTTAATTAATGCAATCCCGGATAGGTTGAATTTCCTAAGTTTAGCTTGTGATTCTTGGTTGTTTTGGAGTGATCTTGTGGATCTGTTGTTGCTGGAGATATAAGGATGTTGTTAGGTCCTTTTTAGATGTTAAATGATGTTAAAGGATGTTTAGTTTTGATGGATTTTGGCTGGGCATTGTTGAGGAGTTGTTTGGATGCATTTTCGGTTGTGTTTGGTGGCCGAAAATGGAGTGTGGATGAGAGCAGCGAGTTTAGGTGCTTTCATTGAAGCTATTAATGCATGATGATGCATTAATCCTCTGCTTTGATGTGTTTAAAACAGGGGAGTCATCTTTGGATCCAAGTGTTGGTGATCCGGAAGCTTGATTTGTGTTTCGGCAAAGAGGCGAAACAGAATCGGTGAGTGGAATTTGGTTATCGGCTTTGAAACCAGTGTTTTGGAGGTTTGGGAGCTTAGTTTAAGTCTAAGCAACTTAACTAAGCTCAAGAGTAAGTTTTTGGAAAAACTCTCTTGGTGTTGGCCATGGTTTCTGGTTGTATGCAATGTGTTGTTTGCATGATTTTAAACCTATTTTGAAAGCATATCTAGCATGTTTATTTGCTGAGATTTTAAGCCATGTGTTGAAGGAAGCTCAAGGTAAGAGTTCCTTGTTTTTGAACATTGTTTAATTGTGGTTTAATGCTTAAAGATGCATGATGTTTATGGCTTGGTTTAATGCTTTAAAACAGTGGATATATTGATGATAATGATGCATATTGGCAAGTGATGTTAAGGTCACAAAGGTGGTTAAAAGTCCTTGTGTGAGCCTTGTATATTTAAGAACATCAAGGTGGTTAAAAGTCCTTGGATGGTTATTGGTTAAGATCTCAAAGGTGGTTAAAAGTCCTTGGATGGTTATTGGTTAAGATCTTAAAGGTGGTTAAAAGTCCTTGTGAGAATCTTGTATATTTTTAAGAACAACATGGTGTTTAAAAATCCATGGTTGGTTCTTGGTTAAGGCTCAAGGTGGTTAAAATTCCTTGGAAAGCCTTGTTTACTTAAGAACATCAAGGTGGTTAAAAGTCCTTGGATGATTCTTGTTAAGGACACAAAGGTGGTTAAAAGTCCTTGTGTGGTCCTTGCCATGGTGTTTAAAAGTCTATGGGTCCATGGTGTTTAAAAGTCCATGGGGATAAGATCACAATGGTGTTTAAAAGTCCATGTGTGGATCTTATGTGAAATGTGTCACTTGATGCCAATATGACTTGTTATGAACTTGAAGCATGAGATGCTTGTTTAAATGTTTAAGAGCATGTTTAATGTTGCTTGAAGCATGGTTTATAAATGAGATTTATAAATGCATTATTGAACGGTTTTAATGAGCATTCCTCACTAAGCTTTTGCTTACGCTCTCTCTCTTTTTCTTAAACGATAATGCAGAGCATTAAGGTGCATTGAGGGCAGTAAGGAAAGCAAGCAATCAAGTGAAAGCTAAGCTCAAGTATGGGAATGTTTTCTTAAACACTTTTAGCTTTTGGCATTTGGCAATGGGGGACCGACGTGGATGTTTGGGAGATGTTTTGAACTCCCTAAGTTTGTTTAATGTTGTTAATATTGCTGGATTATGTATTTGGCCATTATGTGGTTGGTTTGGAGTTTTAATGCTTGAATGGTTTGCTTAGTAGGAAGCATGTCATTAGATTGGGGCTTTTCATATTTGATGCTATAATGATGATTGGTTGATGCAAATATGTTCCTTACATGTTGTATGTCTTGCTGGTAAAGTTTGGTGGCTTTTGGAGCATGTATGGTAAGTCAATTGTGTGTTTTAGCAGCTATTTTACTGCATTTTGTGCAGGCCGTATCGGAACAGTAGCTACCGTTTCGGAACGGGTGCCTTGTAGTAGCCCAGGCGTCCGAAAGGGAAGACACCGTTCCGAAACGGAAAGGCCTCTGCCAACCCTCGTTTCGGAACACGTTGCGGAACGGCCCCGCGTTTCGAAACAGGTTCTCCCTGTTTCGGAACACTTGACCGTTGGGGGCTGACATTGGCAGTTATATGTTTTGAAATTTATGCGTTTTGGTCCTGAATCTTGTTTGTGAAATTGTATGAGTTTGGGAAGTCCGTTTGAGCTGAAAATTTGCAGAGAAGCATGAAACTTGACTAATTACAAGTTGGTAACATTAATTTGGATTAAAACCTTATAATTTACAGAATTTACAATTTGGTCCCTAAAGTTGTAAATGATTCAATTGGGTCCCTGTTTGATCTCTGATGTTTATGATCTTTGAGCATGCTGTTTGAATGGTCATATCTAGGGTTAATATGCATCTAGACAAGTTTAAAAAGAAAAGAAAGGGTCGTTAATCAAGGTAGACTTTTGGGTTGACTTTGGTTTTCCCCGTGTGACTTTCTTAATTCGGGTCAACCGTCTAGGCCGGGTTAAGGGGGTTACATACTTTTTACTCAGTTAAAATTCCAACGGGCCCATTGATAGGCCCATTTAGACCTGCTCGTCCGAAACCTCTACAAAAAGGACCGCAAAAAAGTTTTATTCAAATATTAGGAGTTCAAATAAATGATTAGGAGCTTTTCAACACAATTATATTGCAAAACCTCAATTTTTGTACTTTTTACTCAGTTAAAATTCCAACGGGTCCATTGAAAGGCCAATTTCGACCCGCTCGTCCGAAACCTCTACAAAAAGGACTGCAAAAAAAGTTTTAATCAAATTTTAGGAGTTCATGTAATTGATTAGGAGCTTTTCAACACAATTATATTGCAAAACCTCAATTTCTGTACTTTTTACTCAGTTAAAATTCCAACAGGTCCATTAAAAGGCCCATTTCGACCCGCTCGTCCGAAACCTCTACAAAAAGGACTGCAAAACAAGTTTTAATCAAATTTTAGGAGTTCATGTAATTCATTAGGAACTTTTCAACACAATTATATTGCAAAACCTCAATTTTTGTACTTTTTACTCAGTTAAAATTCCAACGGGTCCATTGAAAGGCCCATTTCGACCCGCTTGTCCGAAACCTCTACAAAAAGGGCTGCAAAAAAGGTTTTAATCAAATTTTAGGAGTTTATGTAATTGATTAGGAGCTTTTCAACACAATTATATTGCAAAACCTCAATTTCTGTACTTTTTACTCGGTTAAACTTCCAACAGGTCCATTAAAAGGCCCATTTCGACATGCTCGTCCGAAACCTCGACAAAAAGGACCGCAAAACAAGTTTTAATGAAATTTTAGGAGTTCAAATAATTTATTAGGAGCTTTTCAACAAAATTATATTGCAAAACCTCAATTTCTGCACTTTTTACTCAGTTAAAATTGCAACGGGTCCATTGTAAGGCCCATTTAGACCTGCTCGTCCGAAACCGTTACAAAAAGGACCGCAAAAATGTTCTAATCAAATTTTAGGAGTTCAAATAAATGATTAGAGCTTTTCAACACAATTATATTGCAAAACTTCAATTTTTATACATTTTACTCAGTTAAAATTCCAACGGGTACACTGAAAGGTCCATTTAGACCCGCACGTCCGAAACTTCTACATAAAAGACCGCAAAACAAGTTTTGATCATATTTTAGGACTAGAAATAATTGATTATGAGCTTTTCAACTCAATTATATTTCAAAACCTCAATTTTTATACTTTTTACTCAGTTAAAATTCCAACGGGTCCATTGAAAGGCCCATTTAGACATGCTCGTCCGAAACCTCTACTATAAGGGCCGCAAAACAAGTTTTAATCAAATTTTAGGAGATCATGTAATTGATTAGGAGATTTTCAACACAATTATATTCCAAAACCTCAATTTCTGTACTTTTTACTCAGTTAAAATACCAACGGGTCCATTGTAAGGCCCATTTAGACCTGCTCGTTTGAAACCTCTACAAAAAGGACTGCAAAACACGTTTTAATCAAATTTTAGGAGTTCATGTAATTCATTAGGAACTTTTCAACACTATTATAATGCAAAACCTCAATTTCTGTACTTTTTACTCAGTTAAAATTCCAACAGGTCCATTAAAAGGTCCATTTCGACCCGCTCGTCCGAAACCTCTACAAAAAGGACTACAAAATAAGTTTTAATCAAATTTTAGGAGTTCATGTAATTCATTAGGAACTTTTCAACACAATTATATTGCAAAACCTCAATTTCTCTGCTTTTTACTCAGTTAAAATTTCAACGGATCCGTTGAAAGGCCCATTTTGACGCACTCGTCCGAAACCTCTACAAAAAGGACCGCAAAAAGGTTTTAATCAAAATTTAGGAGCTCAAATAATTGATTAGTAGCTTTTCAACACAATTATATTGCAAAACCTCAATTTCTATACTTTTTACTCAGTTAAAATTCCAACGGGTCCATTGAAAGGCCCATTTAGACCTACTCGTCCGAAACCTCGACAAAAAGGACCGCAAAACAAGTTTTAATCAAATTTTAGGAGTTCAAATAATTTATTAGGAGCCTTTCAACATAATTATATTGAAAAACCTCAATTTTTGTACTTTTTACTCAGTTAAAATTCCAACGGGTCCATTGTAAGGCCCATTTAGACCTGCTCGTCCGAAACCGTCACAAAAGGGACCGCAAAAAAGTTCTAAACAAATTTTAGGAGTTCAAATAAATGATTAGAGCTTTTCAACACAATTATATTGCAAAACTTCAATTTTTATACATTTTACTCAGTTAAAATTCCAACGGGTACACTGAAAGGCCCATTTAGACCCACACTTCCGAATCTTCTACATAAAGGACCGCAAAACAAGTTTTGATCATATTTTAGGACTACAAATATTTGATTATGAGCTTTTCAACTCAATTATATTTCAAAACCACAATTTTTATACTTTTTACTCAGTTAAAATTCCAACGGGTCCATTGAAAGGCCCATTTAGACATGCTAGTCCGAAACTTCTACAAAAAGGGCCGCAAAAGAAGTTTTAATCAAATTTTAGGAGATCATGTAATTGATTAGGAGATTTTCAACACAATAATATTCCAAAACCTCAATTTCTGTACTTTTTACTCAGTTAAAATACCAACGGGTCCATTGAAAGGCCCATTTAGACCTGCTCATCCTAAACCTTTAGAAAAAGGACCGCAAAACAAGTTTTAGTCAAAATTTAGGAGTTCAAATAATTGATTAATATCTTTTCAACACAATTATATTGCAAAACCTCAATTTCTGTACTTTTTACTCAGTTAAAATTTCAACGGGTCCATTGAAAGGCCCATTTAGACCCGCTCGTCCGAAACCTCTACAAAAAGGACCACAAATAAATTTTTAATCAAATTTTAGGAGTTCATGTAAATTATTAGGAGCTTTTCAACACAATTATATTGCAAAACCTCAATTTCTGTACTTTTTACTCAGTTAAAATTCTAACTGGTCCATTGAAAGGCCCATTTAGACCTGCTCGTCCGAAACCTCGACAAAAAGGACCGCAAAATAGTTTTAATAAAATTTTTGGAGTTCAAATATTTGATTAGGAGCTTTTCAACACAATTATATTGAAAAACCTCAATTTTATACTTTTACTCAGTTAAAATTCCAACGGGCCCATTGATAGGCCCATTTAGACCTGCTCGTCCGAAACCTCTACAAAAAGGACCGCAAAAAAGTTTTATTCAAATATTAGGAGTTCAAATAAATGATTAGGAGCTTTTCAACACAATTATATTGCAAAAATTCAATTTTTATACATTTTACTCAGTTAAAATTCCAACGGGTACACTAAAAGGCCCATTTAGACCAACACATCCGAAACTTCTACATAAAGGACCACAAAACAAGTTTTGATCATATTTTAGGACTAAAATTTTTTGATTATGAGCTTTTCAAATCAATTATATTTCAAAACCACAATTTTTATACTTTTTACTCAGTTAAAATTCCAACGGGTCCATTGAAAGGCCCATTTAGACATGCTCGTCCGAAACCTCTACTAAAAGGGCCATAAAACAAGTTTTAATCAAATTTTAGGAGATCATGTAATTGATTAGGAGATCATGTAATTGATTAGGAGATTTTCAACACAATTATATTCCAAAACCTCAATTTTTGTACTTTTTACTCAGTTAAAATACCAACGGGTCCATTGAAAGGCCCATTTAGGCATGCTCATCCTAAACCTCTACAAAAAGGACCGCAAAACAAGTTTTAATTAAAATTTAGGAGTTCAAATAATTGATTAATAGCTTTTCAACACAATTATATTGCAAATCCTCAATTTCTGTACTTTTTACTCAGTTAAAATTTCAACGGGTCCATTGAAAGGCCCATTTAGACCCGCTCGTCCGAAACCTCTACAAAAAGGACCACAAATAAATTTTTAATCAAATTTTAGGAGTTCTTGTAATTGATTAGGAGCTTTTCAACACAATTATATTGCAAAACCTCAATTTCTGTACTTTTTACTCAGTTAAAATTTCAACGGATCCGTTGAAAGGCCCATTTCGACCCACTCGTCTGAAACCTCTACAAAAAGGACCGCAAAAAGGTTTTAATCAAAATTTAGGAGCTCAAATAATTGATTAGTAGTTTTTCAACACAATTATATTGCAAAACCTCAATTTCTGTACTTTTTACTCAGTTAAAATTCCAACGGGTCCATTGAAAGGCCCATTTAGTCCTACTCGTCCGAAACCTCGACAAAAAGGACCGCAAAACAAGTTTTAATCAAATTTTAGGAGTTCAAATAATTTATTAGGAGCTTTTCAACACAATTATATTGAAAAACCTCAATTTTTGTACTTTTTACTCAGTTAAAATTCCAACGGGTCCATTGAAAGGCCCATTTAGACATGCTCGTCCGAAACTTCTACAAAAAGGGTCGCAAAAAAAGTTTTAATCAAATTTTAGGAGATCATGTAATTGATTAGGAGATTTTCAACACAATTATATTCCAAAACCTCAATTTCTGTACTTTTTACTCAGTTAAAATACCAACGGGTCCATTGAAACGCCCTTTTAGACCTGCTCATCCTAAACCTCTAGAAAAAGGACCGCAAAACAAGTTTTAGTCAAAATTTAGGAGTTCAAATAATTGATTAATATCTTTTCAACACAATTATATTGCAAAACCTCAATTTCTGTACTTTTTACTCAGTTAAAATTTCAACGGGTCCATTGAAAGACCCATTTAGACCCGCTCGTCCAAAACCTCTACAAAAAGGACCACAAATAGATTTTTAATCAAATTTTAGGAGTTCATGTAATTGATTAGGAGCTTTTCAACACAATTATTGTGCAAAACCTCAATTTCTGTACTTTTTACTCAGTTAAAATTCTAACGGGTCCATTGAAAGGCCCATTTAGACCTGCTCGTCCGAAACCTCGATAAAAAGGACCGTAAAATAGTTTTAATCAAATTTTTGGAGTTCAAATAATTGATTAGGAGCTTTTCAACACAATTATATTGAAAAACCTCAATTTTATACTTTTTACTCAGTTAAAATTCCAATGGGCCCATTGACAGGGCCCATTCAGACCTGCTCGTCCGAAACATCTACAAAAAGGACCGCAAAAAGTTTTATTCAAATATTAGGAGTTCAAATAAATGATTAGGAGCTTTTCAACACAATTATATTGCAAAACCTCAATTTCTGTACTTTTTACTCAGTTAAAATTCCAACGGGTCCATTGAAAGGCCAATTTCGACCCGCTCCTCCGAAACCTCTACAAAAGGACAGCAAAACAAGTTTTAATCAAATTTTAGGAGTTCATGTAATTTATTAGGAGCTTTTAAACACAATTATATTGCAAAACCTCAATTTCTGTACTTTTTTCTCAATTAAAATTCCAACAGGTCCATTAAAAGGCCTATTTCGACCCGCTCGTCCGAAACCTCTACAAAAAGGACTACAAAACAAGTTTTAATCAAATTTTAGGAGTTCATGTAATTCATTAGGAACTTTTTAACACAATTATATTGCAAAACCTCAATTTCTGTACTTTTTACTCAGTTAAAATTCCAACGGGTCCATTGAAAGGCCCATTTCGACCCGCTTGTCCGAAACCTCTACAAAAAGGGCTGCAAAAGAGGTTTTAATAAAATTTTAGGAGTTCATGTAATTGATTAGGAGCTTTTCAACACAATTATATTGCAAAACCTCAATTTCTGTACTTTTTACTGAGTTAAAATTTCAACGGGTCCATTGAAAGGCCCATTTAGACCCGCTCGTCCGAAACCTCTACAAAAAGGACCACAAATAAATTTTTAATCAAATTTTAGGAGTTCATGTAATTGATTAGGAGCTTTTCAACACAATTATATTGCAAAACCTCAATTTCTGTACTTTTTACTCAGTTAAAATTCTAACTGGTCCATTGAAAGGCCCATTTAGACTTGCTCGTCCGAAACCTCGACAAAAAGGACCGCAAAATAGTTTTAATCAAATTTTTGGAGTTCAAATAATTGATTAGGATCTTTTCAACACAATTATATTGAAAAACCTCAATTTTATACTTTTTACTCAGTTAAAATTAAAACGGGCCCATTGATAGGCCCATTTAGACCTGCTCGTCCGAAACCTCTACAAAAAGGATCGCAAAAAAGTTTTATTCAAATATTAGGAGTTCAAATAAATGATTAGGAGCTTTTCAACACAATTATATTGCAAAACCGTAATTTCTGTACTTTTTACTCAGTTAAAATTCCAACGGGTCCATTGAAAGGCCAATTTCGACCCGCTCGTTCGAAACCTCTACAAAAAGTACTGCAAAACAAGTTTTAATCAAATTTTAGGAGTTCATGTAATTGATTAGGATCTTTTCAACACAATTATATTGCAAAACCTCAATTTCTGTACTTTTTACTCAGTGGAAATTTCAACGGATCCGTTGAAAGGCCCATTTCGACCCACTCGTCCGAAACCTCTAGAAAAAGGACCGCAAAAAGGTTTTAATCAAATTTTAGGAGTTCATGTAATTCATTAGGAACTTTTCAACACAATTATATTGCAAAACCTCAATTTCAGTACTTTTTACTCAGTTAAAATTCCAACGAGTCTATTGAAAGGCCCATTTAGACCTGCTCGTCCGAAACCTCGACAAAAAGGACCGCAAAACAAGTTTTAATCAAATTTTAGGAGTTCAAATAATTTATTAGGAGCTTTTCAAAACAATTATAAAGAAAAACCTCAATTTTTGTACTTTTTACTCAGTTAAAATTCCAACGGGTCCATTGTAAGGGCCATTTAGACCTGCTCGTCCGAAACCGTTACAAAAAGGACCGCAAAAAGTTCTAATCAAATTTTAGGAGTTCAAATAAATGATTAGAGCTTTTCAACACAATTATATTGCAAAACTTCAATTTTTATACATTTTACTCAGTTAAAATTCCAACGGGTACACTGAAAGGCCCATTTAGACCCGCACATCCGAAACTTCTACATAAAGGACCGCAAAACAAGTTTTGATCATATTTTAGGACTACAAATAATTGATTATGAGCTTTTCAACTCAATTATATTTCAAAACCTCAATTTTTATACTTTTTACTCAGTTAAAATTCCAACGGGTCCATTGAAAGGCCCATTTAGACATGCTCGTCCGAAACTTCTACAAAAAGGGCCGCAAAAAAAGTTTTAATCAAATTTTAGGAGATCATGTAATTGATTAGGAGATTTTCAACACAATTATATTCCAAAACTTCAATTTCTGTACTTTTTACTCAGTTAAAATACCAACGGGTCCATTGAAAGGCTCATTTAGACCTGCTCATCCTAAACCTCTACAAAAAGGACCGCAAAACAAGTTTTAGTCAAAATTTAGGAGTTCAAATAATTGATTAATAGCTTTTCAACACAATTATATTGCAAAACCTCAATTTCTATACTTTTTACTCAGTTAAAATTTCAACGGGTCCGTTGAAAGAACCATTTGGACCCGCTCGTCCGAAACCTCTACAAAAAGGACCACAAATAAATTTTTAATCAAATTTTAGGAGTTCATGTAATTGATTAGGAGCTTTTCAACACAATTATATTGCAAAACCTCAATTTCTGTACTTTTTACTCTGTTAAAATTCTAACTGGTCCATTGAAAGGCCCATTTAGACCTGCTCGTCCGAAACTTCGACAAAAAGGACCGCAAAATAGTTTTAATAAAATTTTTGGAGTTCAAATATTTGATTAGGAGCTTTTCAACACAATTATATTGAAAAAACTCAATTTTATACTTTTTACTCAGTTAAAATTCCAACGGGCCCATTGATAGGCCCATTTAGACCTGCTCGTCCGAAACCTCTACAAAAAGGACCGCAAAAAAGTTTTATTCAAATATTAGGAGTTCAAATAAATGATTAGGAGCTTTTCAACACAATTATATTGCAAAACCTCAATTTCTGTACTTTTTACTCAGTTAAAATTTCAACGGGTCCATTGAAAGGCCAATTTCGACCCGCTCGTCCGAAACCTCTACAAAAAGGACTGCAAAACAAGTTTTAATCAAATTTTAGGAGTTCATGTAATTGATCAGGAGCTTTTCAACACAATTATATTGCAAAACCTCAATTTCGGTACTTTTTACTCAGTTAAAATTCCAACAGGTCCATTAAAAGGCCCATTTCGACCCGCTCGTCCGAAACCTCTACAAAAAGGACTGCAAAACAAGTTTTAATCAAATTTTAGGAGTTCATGTAATTCATTAGGAACTTTTCAACACAATTATATTGCAAAACCTCAATTTCTGTACTTTTTACTCAGTTAAAATTCCAACGGGTCCATTGAAAGGCTCATTTCAACCCGCTTGTCCGAAACCTCTACAAAAAGGGCTGCAAAAAAGGTTTTAATCAAATTTTAGGAGTTCATGTAATTGATTAGGAGCTTTTCAACACAATTATATTTCAAAACCTCAATTTCTGTACTTTTTACTCAGTTAAAATTTCAACGGGTCCATTGAAAGGCCCATTTAGACCCGCTCGTCCGAAACCTCTACAAAAAGGACCACAAATAAATTTTTAACCAAAATTTAGGAGTTCATGTAATTGATTAGGAGCTTTTCAACACAATTATATTGCAAACCTCAATTTCTGTACTTTTTACTCAGTTAAAATTCTAACTGGTCCATTGAAAGGCCCATTTAGACCTGCTCGTCCGAAACCTCTACAAAAAGGACCGCAAAAAAGTTTTATTCAAATATTAGGAGTTCAAATAAATGATTAGGAGCTTTTCAACACAATTATATTGCAAAACCTCAATTTTTGTACTTTTTACTCAGTTAAAATTCCAATGGGTCCATTGAAAGGCCAATTTCGACCCGCTGGTCCGAAACCTCTACAAAAAGGACTTCAAAACAAGTTTTAATCAAATTTTAGGAGTTCATGTAATTGATTAGGAGCTTTTCAACACAATTATATTGAAAAACCTCAATTTTTGTACTTTTTACTCAGTGAAAATTCCAACGGGTCCATTGTAAGGCCCATTTAGACCTGCTCGTCCGAAACCGTTACAAAAAGGACTGCAAAAAAGTTCTAATCAAATTTTACGAGTTCAAATAAATGATTAGAGCTTTTCAACACAATTATATTGCAAGACTTCAATTTTTATACATTTTACTCAGGTTAAAATTCCAACGGGTACACTGAAAGGCCCATTTAGACCCGCACGTCCGAAACTTCTACATAAAGGACCGCAAAACAAGTTTTGATCATATTTTAGGACTACAAATAATTGATTATGAGCTTTTCAACTCAATTATATTTCAAAACCTCAATTTTTATACTTTTTACTCAGTTAAAATTCCAACGGGTCCATTGAAAGGCCCATTTAGACATGCTCGTCCGAAACCTCTACTAAAAGGGCCGCAAAACAAGTTTTAATCCAATCTTAGGAGATCATGTAATTGATTAGGAGTTTTCAACACAATTATATTCCAAAACCTCAATTTCTGTACTTTTTACTCAGTTAAAATACCAACGGGTCCATTGAAAGGCCCATTTAGACCTGCTCATCCTAAACCTCTACAAAAAGGACCGCAAAACAAGTTTTAATCAAAATTTAGGAGTTCAAATAATTGATTAATAGCTTTTCAACACAATTATATTGCAAAACCTCAATTTCTGTACTTTTTACTCAGTTAAAATTCCAATGGGTCCATTGAAAGGCCAATTTCGACCCGCTCGTCCGAAACCTCTACAAGAAGGACTGCAAAACAAGTTTTAATCAAATTTTAGGAGTTCATGTAATTGATTAGGAGCTTTTCAACACAATTATATTGCAAAACCTCAATTTCTGTACTTTTTACTCAGTTAAAATTTCAACGGATCCGTTGAAAGGCCCATTTCGACCCACTCGTTTGAAACCTCTACAAAAAGGACCGCAAAAAGGTTTTAATCAAAATTTAGGAGCTCAAATAATTGATTAGTAGCTTTTCAACACAATTATATTGCAAAACCTCAATTTCTGTACTTTTTACACAGTTAAAATTCCAACGGGTCCATTGAAAGGCCCATTTAGACCTGCTCGTCCGAAACCTCGACAAAAAGGACCGCAAAACAAGTTTTAATCAAATTTTAGGAGTTCAAATAATTTATTAGGAGCTTTTCAACTCAATTATATTGAAAAACCTCAATTTTTTTACTTTTTACTCAGTGAAAATTCCAACGGGTCCATTGTAAGGCCCATTTAGACCTGCTCGTCCGAAACCGTTACAAAAAGGACCGCAAAAAGTTCTTATCAAATTTTAGGAGTTCAAATAAATGATTAGAGCTTTTCAACACAATTATATTGCAAAACTTCAATTTTTATACATTTTACTCAGTTAAAATTCCAACGGGTACACTGAAAGGCCCATTTAGACCCGCACATCCGAAACTTCTACATAAAGGACCGCAAAACAAGTTTTGATCATATTTTAGGACTACAAATAATTGATTATGAGCTTTTCAACTCAATTATATTTCAAAACCTCAATTTTTATACTTTTTACTCAGTTAAAATTCCAACGGGTCCATTGAAAGGCCCATTTAGACATGCTCGTCCCAAACTTCTACAAAAAATGCCGCAAAAAAGTTTTAATCAAATTTTAGGAGATCATGTAATTGATTAGGAGATTTTCAACACAATTATATTCCAAAACCTCTACAAAAAGGACTGCAAAACAAGTTTTAATCAAATTTTAGGAGTTCATGTAATTTATTAGGAGCTTTTAAACACAATTAAATTGCAAAACCTCAATTTCTGTAATTTTTACTCAGTTAAAATTTCAACGGATCCGTTGAAAGGCCCATTTCGACCCACTCGTCCGAAACCTCTACAAAAAGGACCGCAAAAAGGTTTTAATCAAAATTTAGGAGCTCAAATAATTGATTAGTAGCTTTTCAACACAATTATATTGCAAAAACTCAATTTCTGTACTTTTCACTCAGTTAAAATTCCAACGGGTCCATTGAATGGCCCATTTAGACCTGCTCGTCCGAAACCTCGACAAAAAGGACCGCAAAACAAGTTTTAATCAAATTTTAGGAGTTCAAATAATTTATTAGGAGATTTTAAACACAATTATATTGAAAAACCTCAATTTTTGTACTTTTTACTCAGTGAAAATTCCAACGGGTCCATTGTAAGGCCCATTTAGACCTGCTCGTCCGAAACAGTTACAAAAAGGACCGCAAAAAAGTTCTAATCAAATTTTAGGAGTTCAAATAAATGATTAGAGCTTTTCAACACAATTATATTGCAAAACTTCAATTTTTATACATTTTAATCAGTTAAAATTCCAACGGGTACACTGAAAGGCCCATTTAGACCCGCACATTCGAAACTTCTACATAAAGAACTGCAAAACAAGTTTTGATCATATTTTATTACTACAAATAATTGATTATGAGCTTTTCAACTCAATTATATTTCAAAACCTCAATTTTTATACTTTTTACTCAGTTAAAATTCCAACGGGTCCATTGAAAGGCCCATTTAGACATGCTCGTCCGAAACTTCTACAAAAAGGGCCGCAAAAAAAGTTTTAATCAAATTTTAGGAGATCATGTAATTGATTAGGAAATTTTCAACACAATTATATTCCAAAACCTCAATTTTTGTACTTTTTACTCAGTTAAAATACCAACGGGTCCATTGAAAGGCCCATTTAGACCTGCTCATCCTAAACCTCTAGAAAAAGGACCGCAAAACAAGTTTTAGTCAAAATTTAGGAGTTCAAATAATTGATTAATAGCTTTTCAACACAAATATATTGCAAAACCTCAATTTCTGTACTTTTTACTCAATTAAAATTTCAACGGGTCCATTGAAAGGCCTATTTAGACCCGCTCGTCCGAAACCACTACAAAAAGGACCACAAAAAAATTTTTAATCAAATTTTAGGACTTCATGTAATTGATTAAGAGCTTTTCAACACAATTATATTGCAAAACCTCAATTTCTGTACTTTTTACTCAGTTAAAATTCTAACTGGTCCATTGAAAGGCCCATTTAGACCTGCTCGTCCGAAACCTCGACAAAAAGGACCGCAAAATAGTTTTAAGAAAATTTTTGGAGTTCAAATATTTGATTAGGAGCTTTTCAACACAATTATATTGAAAAACCTCAATTTTATACTTTTTACTCAGTTAAAATTCCAACAGGCCCATTAATAGGCCCATTTAGACTTGCTCGTCCGAAACCTCTAGAAAAAGGACCGCAAAAACGTTTTATTCAAATATTAGGAGTTCAAATAAATGATTAGGAGCTTTTCAACACAATTATATTGCAAAACCTCAATTTCTGTACTTTTTACTCAGTTAAAATTCTAACTGGTCCATTGAAAGGCCCATTTAGACCTGCTCATCCGAAACCTCGACAAAAAGGACCGCAAAATAGTTTTAAGAAAATTTTTGGAGTTCAAATATTTGATTAGGAGCTTTTCAACACAATTATATTGAAAAATCTCAATTTTATACTTTTTACTCAGTTAAAATTCCAACGGGCCCATTGATAGGCCCATTTAGACCTGCTCGTCCGAAACCTCTACAAAAATGACCGCAAAAACGTTTTATTCAAATATTAGGAGTTCAAATAAATGATTAGGAGCTTTTCAACACAATTATATTGCAAAACCTATTTCTTGTACTTTTTACTCAGTTAAAATTCCAACGGGTCCATTGAAAGGACAATTTCGACCCGCTCGTCCGAAAGCTTTACAAAAAGGACTGCAAAACAAGTTTTAATCAAATTTTAGGAGTTCATGTAATTGATTAGGAGCTTTTCAACACAATTATATTGCAAAACCTCAATTTCTGTACTTTTTACTCAGTTGAAATTCTAACGGGTCCATTGAAAGGCCCATTTCGACCCGCTCGTCTGAAACCTCTACAAAAAGGACTGCAAAACACGTTTTAATCAAATTTTAGGAGTTCAATTAAGTGATTAGGAGCTTTTCAACACAATTATATTGCAAAACCTCTATTTCTAAACTTTTTACTCAGTTAAATTTTCAACGGGTCCATTGAAAGGCCCATTTCGACCCGCTCGTCCGAAACCTCTACAAAAAGGACTGCAAAAAACGTTTTAATGAAATTTAGGAGTTTATGTAATTGATTAGGAGCTTTTCAACACAATTATATTGCAAAACCTCAATTTCTGTACTTTTTTTCTCAACTAAAATTCTAACGGGTCCATTGAAAGGCCCATTTAGACCTGCTCGTCTTAAATCTCGACAAAAAGGACCGCAAAATAGTTTTAATCAAATTTTAGGAGTTCAAATAATTGATTAGGAACTTTTCAACACAATTATATTGAAAAACCTCAATTTTATTCTTTTTACTCATTTAAAATTCCAACGGGCCCATTGAAAGGCTCATTTAGACCTGCTCGTCCGAAACCTCTACAAAAAGGACCGCAAAAATGTTTTATTCAAATATTATGAGTTCAAATAATTGATTATGAGCTTTTCAACACAGTTATATTGCAAAACCTCAATCTCTGTACTTTTTACTCAGTTATAATTCCAACGGGTCCATTGAAAGGCCCATTTCGACCCGCTCGTCCGAAACCTCTACAAAAAGGACTGCAAAACAGGTTTTAATCAAATTTTAGGAGTTCATGTAATTCATTAGGAAGTTTTCAACACAATTATATTGCAAAACCTCAATTTCTGTACTTTTTACTCAGTTAAAATTCCAACAGGTCCATTGTAAGGCCCATTTAGACCCGCTCGTCTGAAACCGATACAAAAAGGACCGCAAAAAAGTTTTAATCAAATTTTAGGAGTTGAAATAAATGATTAGTAGCATTTTAACACAATTATATTGCAAAAATTCAATTTATATACATTTTACTCAGTTAAAATTCCAACGGGTCCATTGAAATGCCCATTTAGACCCGCACGTCCGAAACCTCTACATAAAGGACCGCAAAACCAGTTTTGATCATATTTTAGGTGTAACACCCCAATTTTGGGCTTAGAAGTTTAGGGTCTGAACCGGACCGGTCTGATTTTCGGTTCGAATATAAAAGGAGGTTTTAGGGAAAATCTAGTTCAAGATGCTTTAAAAATGTGGAAAAATATCTAAAAATCCTTTTTTAATATATGTAAGAGAGTGGTGAAATCAATTTTGAAAAATAAGGTTTGGAAGTGCAACATTTTGAAATAGTGACTAAAATGCGATTTTTAAAAAGTTGAGTGGTGACTGTTTTGTAAGGATTGAAACTTTGAATCTTTAAGGAGCTAATTTACCCAAGAAAGGATTTCTCCAGATTTTTCTTAGATTTTAATGATTCATTTAATGTTTAATTAATTAAAGGAAAAGTGGAAAACCATATTATAGACTTTCATAACTAACTTTTGTTAAAACTTTCTCATCTCATTTTCTCTCAAAATTCCCTTAGCCAAACACATTTCTACAACAACATTTCTATTGATTTTCACACCAATTGATGAGGTTTCAATCATCAATTGATTCCTAATTCTTTCTACATCAAATCCTATTGTTTTGCTTATTGGATTTTCAAGGAAATTGTCTCTAATCAAGGAGAAATCTACATTTAGAGGGGAGGCATCTTCGGATACTTATGGTGTTGATCCGGAGGCTTGAACGGCGTTTCGGCAAGCTTGCGAAACGGAATTGGTGAATGAAGTTGGGATTTCCAGCTTTGTAATGAATTTTTGAAGGTGTGGGGGCTTAGTTTAAGTCTAAACAACTTAACTAAGCTCAAGAGTAAGTTTTCGGGAAAACTCTCTCTCTTGGATGAACCATGAGATGGTTGGATGCATTGTAGTTAATTTGCATGTTTAAATTATGTTTTGAAAGCATGTTTTAGCATGATTAATGCTGGTTTTGAAAGCCATGTGTTGAAGGATGCTCAAGGTAAGAGATCCTTGGTTTGATATTAGTAAATGTGGTTTTGATGCATAGTGATGCATGATGGTTTAATGGCTTTGATTGATGCTTTAAAACAGTTAATTGTTGATGATAAATGATGTATATTGGCAAGTGATGTGGTGGTTTTAAAGTACTTGAATTGGATATAGTTAGCCGGCTATAGGATTGGGTGCACTGTGAATAAATTCGCCTTGGATGTTGAGGGGTTGTAATTGTACCGTAAACTCCATCCAAGTACACTAACGAGATGGTTAAGATCACAATGGTGGTTAAAAGTCCATGCGTGGATCTTGTGTTCTGTGTCCCGTGTTCTCGTTAGTGATGTTATACAACTACCGATAAGTGATGTTGAGGGGTTGTGATTGTACCGTTAAACTCCATCACGGGTGTTGAGGGGTTGTGATTGTACCGGTAAACTCCACCTTGTGTGTTCGGTAGTGTGTATGAAGCGTATGGGACAACGCTTGTAATCCGCGTATCCGATTGTGTTTTGTGTTGTAAATGGTTGTGGATTATCACTTGAAAGCCAGTATGACATGTTGAACTAATGAAGCATGAGATGCTTGTTTAAGAATGCAAGGTTGCATGAATAATGATGTTTATGTGTTAAAAGGCTTTGTGAAAAGTGTTTTATAAAATGCATTATTGTGTTGTTTCCTTAGAGCATGCCTCACTAAGCATTTGTGCTTACGCTCTCTCTCTTGAACCAATAATGCAGATAATTGAGGTGTTTGAGGGCAGCAAGGAGGCTAAGAATCCAAGGGAAAGCTAAGCTCATGTATGGTGATGTTTTCACAACATTATTAGTTTTTGATATTTGGCAATGGGAACCTAGGTGGTTATTTGGGAGATGATTTGGACTCCCTAGTTGTGGCATGATGCCTTAAATGATTTGGATTTGTAAATGGCCATTTTGATGTTTGTTTGGTGCTTGATGGTTGTTTGGCTTTGGGATATTAGGAAGCATGCCTATAGACTTGTGGTTTTCCTTGATTGATGCCATGAATGTGCTTTGATGTTGCAAACATGTACCTTATATGTATGTTGACTTGTTGGCATGATTAGGAAGTCATTAGGATGTGTTTGAGTGGTTTAATGTATGTAAAACCAGCAAATTATGCAACTTCTGGGCAGTCCGTATCGGAACGGGCACTAGCGTTTCGAAACGAGGGCCTGTAATGGCCTTCGAGTATCGAAACGAATAGAGGTCGTTCCGAAAAGTTTTGACCACTTCCAGGCCCTATTTTGATACAGGTCTCGGAACGAACCCGAGTTTTTGAACGGTCAACTCCGTTCCGAAACAGATGACCGTTGGGCACTGATTTGAATGGTTTTGAGGTTTGCAAGCTTTACGTTTTAGTCCTGAAAATCGTATTTGCAATTGCATGAGTTTAAGATGTCCGATTAAGGTGAAATTTGACAAGGAAGCATGTAATATGATTAATTTGATGTTGGTAACTTAAAAATCAGCTAAGTCCTCCATCTTTCCAGAAATTACATTTTGGTCCCTAACTTTTGTATGTTGTGCAATTGAGTCCCTTGTTGCTTTTCGATCGCTGTGCTTTTCATGTATGTGTTTCTCAAGGGTACGCTTAAGGTTAATGTGCATCTAGATAAGACTAAAAACAAAAAAAGGGTCGTTAATCAAGGTTGACTTTTGGGTTACCTTTGGTTTTCCCCGTGTAATGTTCGTAGTTCGGGTCAACCGTCTAGGCTGGGCTAAGGGGGTTACATTTGGTGGTATCAGAGCTGAGTTCTCGAGTAAACGGGAATGGTTATGTGGGTGATGTATGTATGATTGCATGATGTGCCTTTTTGAATGAAAGTATGATGTATGAGTTGTAAAGTATGTTGCAATTATGCTGTTATGCTAAGTGGAAGTATGCTAGAGGAACCCATTGCCATATCAAAACTAATGAAATGAATTGTTTTTGAAAAATGAGCTTGAGTGCTTGGATTACTTACCTTGTTGAGCCTAATTATGTTTATTGCATTTGTGTTAGTGCATTGTTTTAGTGAATGGGACCTCGTAGATAGACGAGAATTAATACGCGAGCTATGGCTCAGAACGAGAATGAGAACAATGTTGATAATGTTGTGGATATACCTCCTCCTCCTGGTGGTGGACCGCCCGGTGGTGGTGGTGCGGGAGGTGATGGAGCTGGTGTTGGTGCTGGGGTCGCTGGACCTGAGGCTGTGCAGGGGCAAGCTGCTCCTGACATGACAGTTTTGATACAGGCTACTGCTGGAGCCTTTCAGGCGGCAGTAGCTAGAGCTCACGGAGCTGGGCATCAGGGTGATGCCATGCAAGATTACCTTTGGAATGTTTGCGCAGTCTGGGAGGGACTGAGTTCAGAGGTTTGTCTGCTGAGGGTTCTGAATCTTGGTTGGAAAGTACCAAGAGGATATTGGGACAAATGAACTGCAATGATGTGCAGAAGTTAGGATGTGTGGTATCGCTGTTACATGATGATGCGTATACCTGGTGGACGACCACTGTCTCCGGAAGGGAGGAAGTGGATGTGACTTGGCCGTTTTTTCTGAACGCGTTCAAGCGGAAGTATCTAGGTGTGCGATACCTGGATGAAAAGAAAAGAGAATTCATGTCTCTTACACAAGGAAGTATGACGGTGGATGAGTACGAGATCCAGTTTGTCCGTCTCAGTCAGTACGCACATGAGCTTATCCCTGATGAGCGGGAGAGGTGTGAGCATTTTCGATATGGTTTGGTGACAGACGTAAAGACCTTTATGATTGCAGCTGAGTACACGGATTTTGATGTGCTGGTTAGTAGGGCGAAGGACATTGAGCAGAACCTGGGTTTGTCTTCCAGAAGTGCTGGTTCTGGCTCGGGCAAGAGGGCTGCTGAGTATAGTTTCGGTGGTGGACGGAACAAGAGAGGACGTGATAGGAGGTATCAGTCTTCTGCTAGGCGTGGTAGTGGAGGGCATGGTGCGCCTGTTCAGGGAGACAGGGCGAGAGCTGATCAGAACACGTGCTAGGCGTGTGGATTGCATGGTCATTTGAGGCGTGATTGTCCTCGAGCAGCGAGAGAGGTGCATGCTCATGTGACAGTGACCGGTAATTCATGCTGGAATTGTGGTTCAGCAGACCACATGAGGAGGGAGTGTCCTTTGTTGGCCGGTGGTGTTTAGGGACGTGCTCCTGGTGTTGTTGCACCACAGAGAGGTCGTGGGCGCGGCCGTGGTAACTTCTAGCGCAGAGATGATGGTGGAAGGAATGTGGCTCATGTGGTGGATGTCCAACCTGAGGGTGGAGGCCATGCTTGAGTGTATGCTCAGCGAGAGGGGAGGAATGACACGAATGTGATCGCAGGTACCATCACTTTGCAATCCTTGTCATCACTTTCCTTGATTGATTTTGGATCTACACACTCATACATATTGTGTGAACATGCTCAATTGCTTGGTTTACCTGTTGAGTCTTTGGATGTTGGTATGTGTGTAACTAGTTCCTTTGGTGAGACCGTTGTGACACGGAAGTTATATAGAAGATGTCCCTTGGTTGTGCAAAACCATGTTTTTCATGTTGATCTCATGGAATTGCCATTCTATGGTTTTGATGTAATCCTTGGTATGGATTGGCTTGTTGAACATCGAGCTGTGGTGGATTTTGAGAACAAGCGAGTTTCGTTGAAGCTTGCGGATGATTATGAGGTAGTGGTGGTTGGTGAGAATGTGAAGTTTCTTGCCAATATGGTGTCTACATTGGAAGCGGGCCGAATGCTGAGGCAAGGTTGTGAAGCCTACCTAGCCTTTTTGATGAATCCTAGCTCTAAGGAGTTTCGAGTTCAAGATATCAGGACTGTGCGAGAATTTCCTGGTGTGTTTCCGGAGGAGTTGCCTGGGTTGCCTCCTAATCGAGAAGTGGAGTTTGGAATTGAGCTGTATGAAAACACAACTCCAGTGTCCATTACTCCTTATCGAATGGCACCTAAGGAGTTGAAGGAGCTGAAGACGCAACTTCAGGAGTTTCTTGATCGTGGTTTCATTCGGCCGAGTGTGTCACCTTGGGGTGCATTGGTCTTGTTTGTGAAGAAAAAGGATGGCACTATGAGATTGTGCATCGATTACCGTCAGCTGAACAAGTTTACTATCAAGAATCGGTATCCTTTACCGAGGATTGATGATCTTTTTGATCAATTTAGGGGAGCGGCAGTGTTCTCAAAGATTGACTTAAGGTCAGGTTATTACCAGTTGAAGGTGAAGGATGTGGATGTGCCAAAGACAGCGTTCAGAACGAGGTATGGGCATTATGAGTTCCTTGTGATGTTGTTTGGTGTGACGAATGCTCCTACAGCTTTTATGGACATGATGAATAGAGTGTTCCATGAGTATTTGGACAAGTTTGTTGTGGTGTTCATTGATGATATCCTTGTGTACTCTCGTACTGAGGAGGAGCATGCGGGACATTTGAGGATTGTGTTGCAGGTTCTGTTGGAGAATCAGCTTTATGCTAAGCTAAGCAAGTGTGAATTCTGGCTCAGGGAAGTTGTGTTCCTTGGTCATGTGGTTTCTGCTGAGGGGATTCATATTGATCCTCAGAAGATTGAGGCAGTGATGAATTGAAAGCCTCCTAAGTCTGTTCATGAGGTCTGTAGTTTCCTTGGTTTGGCGGGATACTATCGGAGGTTCGAGGATGGATTTTCAAAAATTGTTGCACCTTTGACGAAGTTGTTGCAGAAGGATGTCAAGTGTGAATGGACGGAAGCGAGACATCAGGCTTTTGAGAAGCTGAAGGCAGCTTTGACGCAAGCTTCTATCTTGGTTCAACCTGAATTAGGGAAAGAGTTTGTGGTGTACAGTGACGCATCCTACGTTGGTTTGGGGTATGTGTTGATGCAAGAGGTTAAGGTGGTGGCTTATGCATCGCGACAGTTGAAGGTGCATGAGCGCAATTATCCTACGCATGACATTGAGTTAGCTGCGGTGGTTTTTGCTTTAAAATTTTGGAGACTCTACCTGTATGGTGAGAAGTGTACTGTGTACACGGATCACAAGAGTTTGAAGTATCTGATGTCTCAGAAAGAGTTGAATCTTAGGCAACGACGTTGGGTGGAGTTGCTTAAAGATTACGATCTGACGATCGAGTACCATCCGGGAAAAGCTAATGTAGTAGCGGATGCCTTGAGTAGGAAGGTGGCAGTGGAGTTGAGGGCTATGTTTGCCAGTTTGAGCATTTCGCGAGATGGCGGTCTTGTGGCTGAATGGCAAGTGAAACCATCCTTGGTTTAGTTGATAAAGGATAAGCAGCTGTTGGATAATTCCTTGGTGCCACATGTTCAGGATATTGTTGAGGATAGGCCATCGGATTTTTGCTTTAATGATGATGGAGTTTTGTGTTTTGGGAGTCGGATAGTAGTGCCCAATGATGCTGAGTTGAGGCGTGCTATTCTGACTGAAGCTCATAGTAGTCCTTTTGCTATGCACCCTGGTAGTACAAAGATGTATCGTGATCTTAAGGATGAGTAATATTGGGTGGGTTTGAAGAAAGTTGTTGTTGAGTATGTGAGCAAGTGCATGGTTTGCGAGCGTGTTAAGGCTGCGCATCAGTTTCCTTCTGGGTTGTTGCAACCGTTGAGGATTCCTGAGTGGAAGTGGGAAAGGATTACCATGAACTTTGTGTCTGGTTTGCCTTTGTCGCCATCGAAGAAGAATTCGGTGTGGGTGATTGTGGATCGCCTTACGAAGTGTGCTCATTTCTTACCTGTGCATACTACGTACAGATTGGATAAGCTTGCAGAGCTGTACATTGTTGAGATTGTGCGGCTGCATGGTGTGCCAAAGTCGATCGTGTCGGATAGAGATTCGAGGTTTACATCGCGTTTCTGGGAGTGTTTACATTAGGCTTTGGGTACACGGCTGAATTTCAGTACTTCTTATCATCCACAGTCGGATGGACAGTCTGAGCGTGTTATCCAAGTGCTGGAGGATATGTTGAGGTGTTGTGTGATTGAGTTTCAAGGCTCTTGGGAGAAGCATTTGACTTTGGTGGAGTTTGCTTATAACAATAGCTACCAGGCAAGTATTCAAATGGCACCTTATGAAGCCTTGTACGGGAGGAAGTGCAGAACTCCTCTTTGTTGGGCTGAAACAGGTCAGAAGTTGGTTTCAATGCCAACTTTGTTGAAAGGAACCACTGAGAAGGTGAAGCTCATATGTGAGCGATTGAAGGCAGCTTCTGATCGACAGAAGTCTTACGCGGATTTGAAGCGTAAGGAGATTGAGTATGCAGTAGGTGACCGTGTGTTTTTGAAAGTTTCGCCTTGGAAAAAGGTGATGAGGTTTGGCCGAAAGGGTAAGCTGAGCCCTAGGTATATTGGACCATACGAGGTGATTGAGCGTGTGGGTCCTGTTGCGTACAAGCTGAGATTGCCGCAAGAGTTGGAAAAGATTCATGATGTGTTTCATGTCTCTATGCTTCGGAGGTATAGATCGGATCCTTCGTATGTTATGCCTGTGGAGGAAGTGGAGTTGAATCCATACTTGACCTATGATGAGGAGCCGGTGGAAATTCTGCATTCAGACAGTAAAGTTCTTCGAGGTAAAACCATTGAGTTGGTAAAGGTGTCGTGGAAGCATCGTGGTGCTGAGGAAGCCACGTGGGAACGAAAGGATGACATGAAGAAGCATTTTCCATACCTCTTTCCACCAGGTAAATTTCGAGGACAAAATTTCTTAAGGGGGGGAGAGTTGTAACACCCCAGTTTTGGGCTTAGAAGTTTAGGGTCTGAACCAGACCGGTCTGATTTTCGGTTCGAATATAAAAGGAGGTTTTAGGGAAAACCTAGTTCGGGATGTTTTAAAAATATGGAAAACTATCTAAAAATCCTCTTTTAATATATATAAGAGAGCGGTGAAATCAATTTTACAAAATAAGGTTTGGAAGGGCAAAATTTTGAAATAATGACTAAAATGCGATTTTTGAAAAGTTCAGTGGTGACTGTTGTGTAAGGATTGAAACTTTGAATCTTTAAGGAGCTAATTTACCCAAGAAAGGATTTCTCCAGATTTTTCTTAGATTTTAATGATTCGTTTAATGTTTAATTAATTAAAGGAAAAGTGGAAAACCATATTTTAGACTTTCATAACTAACTTTTGTTAAAACTTTCTCATCTCATTTTCTCTCAAAATTCCCTCAGCCAAACACATTTCTACAGCAACATTTCTATTGATTTTCACGCCAATTGATGAGGTTTCAATCATCAATTGATTCCTAATCCTTTCTACATCAAATCCTATTGTTTTGCTTATTGGATTTTCAAGGAAATTGTCTCTAATCAAGGAGAAATCTACATTTAAAGGGGAGGCCTCTTCGGATACTTGTGGTGTTGATCCGGAGGCTTGAACGGCGTTTAGGCAAGCTTTCGAAACGGAATTGGTGAGTGAAGTTGGGAGTTCCAGCTTTGTAATGAATGTTTGAAGGTGTGGGGGCTTATTTTAAGCCTAAACAACTTAACTAAGCTGAAGAGTAAGTTTTCGGGAAAACTCTCTCTCTTGGATGAACCATGAGATGGTTGGATGCATTGTAGTTAATTTGCATGTTTAAATTCTGTTTTGAAAGCATGTTTTAGCATGATTAATGCTGGTTTTGAAAGCCATGTGTTGAAGGATGCTCAAGGTAAGAGATCCTTGGTTTAATTTTAGTAAATGTGGTTTTGATGCATAGTGATGCATGATGGTTTAATGGTTTTGATTAATGCTTTAAAACAGTGAATTGTTGATGATAAATGATGTATATTGGCAAGTGATGTGGAGGTTTTAAAGTACTTGAATCGGATATAGTTCGCCAGCTATAGGATTCGGTGCACCGTGAATAAAGTCGCCTTGGATGTTGAGGGGTTGTAATTGTACCGTAAACTCCATCCAAGTACACTAACGAGATGGTTAAGATCACAATGGTGGTTAAAAGTCCATATGTGGATCTTGTGTTGTGTGTCTCGTGTTCTCGTTAGTGATGTTATACAACTACCGATGAGTGATGTTGAGGGGTTGTGATTGTACCGTTAAACTCCATCACGAGTGTTGAGGGGTTGTGATTGTACCGGTAAACTCCACCTTGTGTGTTCGGTAGTGTGTATGAAGCGTATGAGACAACGCTTGTAATCCGCGTATCCGATTGTGTTTTGTGTTGTAAATGGTTGTGGGTTATCACTTGAAAGCCAATATGACATGTTGAACTAATGAAGCATGAGATGCTTGTTTAAGAATGCAAGGTTGCATGAATAATGATGTTTATGTGTTAAAAGGCTTTGTGAAAAGTGTTTTATAAAATGCATTATTGTGTTGTTTCCTTAGAGCATGCCTCATTAAGCATTTGTGCTTACGCTCTCTCTCTCTTGAAACAATAATGCAGGTAATAGAGGTGTTTGAGGGCAGCAAGGAGGCTAAGAATCCAAGGGAAAGCTAAGCTCATGTATGGTGATGTTTTCACAACATTATTAGTTTTTGATATTTGGCAATGGGAACCTAGGTGGTGATTTGGGAGATGATTTGGACTCCCTAGTTGTGGTATGATGCCTTAAATGATTTGGATTTGTAAATGGCCATTTTGATGTTTGTTTGGTGCTTGATGGTTGTTTGGCTTTGGGATATTAGGAAGCATGCCTATAGACTTGTGGTTTTCCTTGATTGATGCCATGAATGTGCTTTGATGTTGCAAACATGTACCTTGTAACCCCCGTAGCCCGGCCCAGACGGTTGACCCGAACTACGAAGATTACACAGGGAAAACCAAAGTCAACCCGAAAGTCAACCTTGATTAACGACCCTTTTTTTTTCTTTTTAATCTTGTCTAGATGCACATTAACCTTAGATGTGATCACACAAACACCATGCTCAAAGATCACAACCATCAGAGATCAAACAGGGACCCAATTGAACAAATTACAACTTTAGGGACCAAATTGTAATTTCTGAAAACTTTAAGGACTTAACCAGATTTTAAGTTACCAACTTAAAATTAATCATGTTTCATGCTTCCCTGCCAAATTTCAGCTCAAACGGACATCCTGAGCTCATACAATTGCACAAACAAGATTCAGGACCAAAATGCAAACATTTTGAAACATTTAACCGCCCATGTCAGCCCCCAACGGTCACCCGTTCCGAAACAGGCCAAGCCCGTTCCGAAACACGGGGCCGTTCCGCAACGCGTTCCGCAACGGGGGTCTGGCAGAATGCATTCCGTTTCGGAACGGTGGCACCCGTTTCGGACGCCTGGGTTCATACAGGGCACCCGTTCCGAAACGGTGTTACCTGTTCCGAAACGCCTAGCCCAGAATGCTGCATTTTGCTCATTCAAACACACAATTGATCATTCAAACATGCTCCAAAAGCCACCAAACTTTACCAGCATGCAATTCAACATAAAAGTGACATACTTGCATCATCAATTCAACAGAAACACATCATATATGAAAAGCCCCAATTTCAATGGCATGCTTCCTACTCAAGCTAACCATATAAGCACAAACCTTTCCAAAGCATTCTCATATAAGCCAAACATGATTCAGCAACATCAACAACATTGAAACATACTTGATCAAACATAAACGAATACAAAAACATCAATCCGAGAGATTCTACCCCCATTGCCCTTATTAACTATAGCTATTCACCGAGACATACATCTCCATTGGAGTCCACCTTGAATCCCTTGCTCCTTGCTGCCCAAACTTCAAGAATCTGCATTGGTGGACAAAAAGGAGCGTAAGCACATAATGCTTAGTGAGGAATGCTCAAAACCAAAACACCATCAATGCAGCGGGTCTTTAAAACACTTTAAAACAAACCCGATTTGATTACCAAAACCATGTTTGAAAACCCTTTTCAACATCAAGCTCAAAACATGCATAAACACCATATGCCAAGCTTAAACAAAACCATGGAAAACATTCCCATCTCACAACATACCTTTCTTTAACTTGAAAACCACATCAAGCAAGAAACCTTTTAAAACCATAGTTCAAACATTCTATCACATGCACTTAAACAAGGCAACATAAGAATCATAACAACATCTTCACATGCCTTTATAAACAAGTCTTACAAGACTCCAATGCAACATAGATATTTCATGCTCACATGCATCATTTACCAAATGATTACCAACACTTGTTCAACTTAACAGTTAAACATGTATTCACTAACATTATACACTTTTCATGCAACAATGCATCTTTTCAAGCATCTCATGCTTCTCATGCAAACATGCATCAATTCAAGCATCTCATGCTTCACATGCAACCATGCATCAATTCAAGCATCTCATGTTTCACATGCAACCATGCATCAATTCAAGCATCTCATGCTTCACATGATCAAGAACATTACATTGGCTTCCAAGTGATCAACCACATTCACTTTCCACTTATCAATTCGATCGGATACGCGGATTCCGAGCGTTGTCCCTACGCTCCCTACACACTACCCAATCCAAGGTCCTCTCGTGGGCAACAACCTCCACTTGACCTCAACATCCTAAGGTTCCCATGTATGGACTTTTAAACACCATACAACCTTAGCTTTTCCTCAAGGTTCCCATGTATGGACTTTCAACCACCATACACCCTTGACATGCACAAGGTCTTCCCGTATGGACTTTCAACCACCATACAACCTTTGCATAACCGATTGGTAGTTGTAGACATCATCTAACGAGATCCGGGACATCACACACAAGATCCACACATGGACTTAACCACTGCCATTGTGATCTCAACAAGCACAAGGTTCTCACATATGGACTTTTAACCACCATATAACCTTTGCTCAACCAAGGTCTTCCCGTGGGCAACAACCTCCACTATGACCTTAAGCAACCGAGGTCCTCCCGTGGGCAACAACCTCCACTGACCTCATCTCGTTAGGAATACTTGAAGGGAGCTTATCCGGTCCACACTTGACCACTCCACTCCAAGGCGACTTAATTCACGGTGCACCCAATCCTATAGCCGGCTAACTATATCCGATCAACGAACCAAGAACCAAACACATCACTTGCCAATATAACCATCTTACCATATTAACCAATGTTCCACATGCATAAACATGATGCAAAACCATCACAACATTAGCCCAATGTTTCACATGCATAACCAATATGCAAAACCATTACCTCATCAATCCAATGATTCACATGCATAACCAATATGCAAAAGGTAACATTTATCATCATTAATTCACTGTTTTAAAGCATCATACAAAGCCATTGATCATCATGCAACACTATGCATCAAAACCACATTTTCAATGTATAAAAACCAAGGATCCCTTACCTTGAGCATCCTTCTCAAATGGCTTTCAAAACCAGCATTAAACCATGCTAAAACTTGCTTACAAAACAGAATTAAACCATGCATAACACATGCATAACAATCATCAACCACATTTGATTTTAAAACCAAATCACACACAATTCAAGAGCAAAACCCATTCACTTACTCTTGAGCTTAGCAAAGTTGTTTAGACTTAAACTAAGCTCCCAAAAACCTTCAAACCTTGTTTTAAAAGCTGAAATCCCAACTTCACTCACCGATAACCAAACAAAGCTAGCCAACAAGCCTTCCAAGCTTCCGAAACCTTCCGAAAACACCTCCAAAGCTCACGGATCAAACTCCCCTGTTTCAAGCACACAAAAACAGAACATTAATGCATCCTTATGCATTAAAACACCAGCAACAACAACACAACTCGCTGCTCATCACAAATCTAACAATTTGGCTACCAAACACAACCGAAATCACCTCCAAACACTTCCAAAACTTAACCCAGCCAAGATCCATCACTTCTAACCATTTTTATACATCAAATAACATGCAAAATGATCACAACCACGTCCTTATACCTCCAGGTATAACAGATCACCAAAAACACTCCAAAAACAACCAAAAACTCAAGCCAAACTTAGGAAATTCAACCTATCCGGGATTGCATTGATTAAACCTCAACTTCTAATCATTTTAGCATTCATTTAACATCATTTTGACACCTCAAAACCCTGCTTAAACAGATCACACGAACATTTCACCAAAATCACCAAATCTTGCATTTTAGCCAAAAATCAAGATCTCAATTGAAAAGCCATTAATAAAACATAAATCAAGGATTGAGAACTTAGGAATTTCAGTAAAGAACTGATATTTTAGAGGAGAAGGGCGTTCTTACCTCCAAACTTGAATTTCTCCATTTTAGAGCCAAAAAGCTTGATGAAACAACTTGCAAATTGAGAGGTTTTGTTGATGAGATGATTATGAATCCAATGAGAGTTGAAATGAGAGATTTAGATGTCAAAATCAGAGAAAGAAATCTGGAGAATTTTTTTTGGGTTGAGAGAAAATGAGAGAAAAGAGAAATTGAGAGAAAATGGAAAGTTAGTTGGAAATTTGGTTAAAATGATTTCCCTCTCTTTCATAAACTTTAAAATCAGATTTTAGACTTAAAATATCTTAGAAAAATCTGGCGAAATCCTTTTTGGAATAATAGCTCCTTAAAGATTCAAAGTTTCAATCCTTTATAAAACTGTCCCGCAACTTCCAAAAATTACATTTTGGTCACTAGCCAAAATGTCAACCTTCCGAACCTCATTTTCCAAAATTGATTTCACAGTTCACTTATATATATTAAAAGATGATTTTAGAACATTTTTCCATATTTTTAATGCAACCCGAACTAGGCTTTCCTAAATTCACTCTTATATATTCGATCAGCACTTTGACCGAACCGGTCAACGCCCAAAACTTCTGAGCCCAAAACCGGGGCGTTACAACTCTCCCCCCCTTAGGAAATTTCGTCCTCGAAATTTCAACCGGCGAAAAGAGAACAACAACCTTCTCAAAGCAACACACAAAGCAGCACAAAAGCCTCAACCAACACCACTGACCACTTTCCACACAAAACCTCCACCACACACTGTTCACAAATCCAAACTCTCAAAGGTAACCACGACTCAACCTTCCACATAACCGGATTGTACACAATCCCAATATCAACCTGAAGAACTTCAGCTCTTACAGCAGACAACACTGTAACACACAATTCCCAAGACTTGTCTACACAAAGACAACAACCAATCCAACTCAGCCACTAGACAACTTCCCTGCTTCTAAAACTCTTGCAAACTCCCAAACCTCTTCCAAAAAATTTTTCCAACAAGCAAAAATCCTCAAACATCAACTGTTTACCCAAGCTCTTCAATGAAACTAACAATCCTTCACATCCGCCACAACCATTACCATAACAGCTCACCAGGACTATTCACCCAAATACCAAAAATTACTTCACAACTCCAACTGGAAACCCTACACACCATCAACCGACTTCAAACGGAACTTCCTTAACCACAACTAGTCAACCACTTCCCACAAGAACCCAAACAACCAACAAAAGCCTTCAATCCTTCACAGCCCTTTCACTACAAACTTCAACCAGAACACTTGCATTACCAGAACATTACTTAACCAAAACACACATAACAGCTTCTGAACTCCTCAAAGGTTGCTAAAAACCAACACAACCCTTTCACAACAACTTAAAAGCTAAACTACCTCAGCACTTGGGAAACACAACCACTAAGCTGCAACATCACTTAGCACCAAGGAACTACCACTTCCTTTAAGCTAAACAAACCACTTAACCAATACTAACCTCAACCAATACCCTTCACCACCAAGCCACTAAACTCTCAGAACATCAAACACTATCCTTCTACCAACAGGCTATTCCACTCTCACTATCACTAGCAACTAGTTTACCATACTCCAACACCTCTAGCTCACACTTAGCACCAAACAACCTCTAAAAACCCATCATCCCACCTAATCCAACCACAACACTAACAGATTCGATTAGTTATTAGCGAGCGTGAACATCGTATGCATGATCACCTACATGCCCTATCAATGCCTGATGTACATGTATGCAAAACCTCTAATGTCATGCCACATGTATGCATGGACCAACATATATAATATAGCATATAACAATGATTTTAACTGTGCATGAATGCCAGTTCACACCCTCCAATAACATCCTCAAAATCTGTCTAAGAACAACCTCCTTTCTCACCTTTAACTTATCTAACTCCATCATACCAACAACCATTAACCACAAGATACTCACCCAAGCTTTCTTCACACCCAAGATATTACTAAACCACAACTACCACTACCCCAAACATACTAGCAACAAGACTAGACTTACCACACAAGGAAAACCAACAGAAACCAAACTAAGGTAACTAAAGCAAAGATCACTTAACAAAGTTACCTGGAAGCACAACACCACCCTGAAGCTTCATCAGACGAGCCCTCTTCCCTGCGGAACCATCATCCTCCTGCGGCACAACTGCAGCACCAACTAACACACCAGGGTCAACAACAACTCCATGCGATAAAGAACCTTGGCTGCTCCGAGCCAACATCAAACAATCACGCCTCATGTGTCCAGCAGACCCACATTTCCAGCAGACTTCATTTCCCAAACTCTTCTCAACCTTCTGCTTTTTCTGCCATCTCTGAACCTTGCCCTGGCCGTGCCCACGACCTTTCAAAGATCCTTTGGCTAACACCAAAGCTGATTCCAGTCCATGTGGACAATCACGCTTAACATGAACTTTAGAACCACAATTCCAGCAAACACTTGCGCCCCAACAATTCCCAACATGTTGCCTTTCACATCGATCACACACAGATGGCTGAGCTTCTACTCCTTGCTCAAGCAACACTTGCTCACCAACAGCACTACCCGTGCCTTGCTTAACCCTTGGAAATTCCCTTCCAAGATACCTTTCATAGAAGGCCGATACAAAGAAATCCCAATCAATATCAGGAATATGTGACGCCACAGCCACAGATGTCCACCAGGCACACACATCTTCCAACATTAGAGAAACAACACTCCTCAGCTTACAGGCACAATCACAGCCTTCCCGATCCAAAATCAGAACCACATTGGCCAACCAAGCCTCAAACATCTCCGGGGAAGAACCATGATACTCCACAGCACCCAAATCAAGCAAACACTGCTTCGGCAAACCCACACATCTAGCCAGCACATCCACTGACTTTACCTCAACAGCAGCCTGAGATGTTCCCAACACCTCCTGAACCACAGATACTGAACTTTCCATCACAGAACCAGCTTCTTTCCCTTGCCTTACCATCTCAACTCCAGTCATAGAAGACTGAAACAAAACACCTTTACCAAAGGGTGAATTCTTTGCCTTAACAACCTGCCCCAAGGCAGCAACCATCTCACTCATTCGCCATTCCTTCATCAACTTTGCCATACCACTAACAACAACAAACATACAATCACAACAAGCAAACAAACCAGTTAGACCAGCATTAAGCAAGGATTCAAACTCCAACTCCAAATAACACAATAGCTATATTAATAAGGCAATGGGTATCCCGAATCCCCCCTTAACATGACATAACAGTCAACACAACATGGATATCACAACATCAAGCATATCAACAACATACCTTGATCATGCTTACACCAAACAACATCCAATTGCACCAGCATATTAGCAACAGAACATGCTCAAAACACATTCACCATGCATAACATCAGCTCATACCATCAGCACACATCCATATAAACTCAACCAAGGTTCATAACCACAAAACATGCTTGCATACAACAACAACATACTCAGAAACATCAACAGCATACTCAGAAACACATGCTTCAACTAGCTTTCAACCACACAACAAGGTAAACATCAAGCACACATATCACAACAACTTACCGTTTTCCCCAACCTTCGCAACTCAGCTCTGATACCACCAAATGTAGCCCCCGTAGCCCGGCCCAGATGGTTGACCCGAACTACGAAGATTACACGGGGAAAACCAAAGTCAACCCGAAAGTCAACCTTGATTAACGACCCTTTTTTTTCTTTTTAATCTTGTCTAGATGCACATTAACCTTAGATGTGATCACACAAACACCATGCTCAAAGATCACAACCATCAGAGATCAAACAGGGACCCAATTGAACAAATTACAACTTTAGGGACCAAATTGTAATTTCTGAAAACTTTAAGGACTTAACCAGATTTTAAGTTACCAACTTAAAATTAATCATGTTTCATGCTTCCCTGCCAAATTTCAGCTCAAACGGACATCCCGATCTCATACAATTGCACAAACAAGATTCAGGACCAAAATGCAAACATTTTGAAACATTTAACCGCCCATGTCAGCCCCCAACGGTCACCCGTTCCGAAACAGGCCAAGCCCGTTCCGAAACACGGGGCCGTTCC
The DNA here is from genome assembly GCA_958450335.1 of Hibiscus tridactylites. Lineage (NCBI taxonomy): Eukaryota > Viridiplantae > Streptophyta > Magnoliopsida > Malvales > Malvaceae > Hibiscus > Hibiscus tridactylites. The sequence continues at coordinate 40,920,999 of OY288281.1, forward strand.
GCAACGCGTTCCGCAATGGGGGTCTGGCAGAATGCATTCCGTTTCGGAACGGTGGCACCCGTTTCGGACGCCTGGGTTCATACAGGGCACCCGTTCCGAAACGGTGTTACCTGTTCCGAAACGCCTAGCCCAGAATGCTGCATTTTGCTCATTCAAACACAAAATTGATCATTCAAACATGCTCCAAAAACCACCAAACTTTACCAGCATGCAATTCAACATAAAAGTGACATACTTGCATCATCAATTCAACAGAAACACATCATATATGAAAAGCCCCAATTTCAATGGCATGCTTCCTACTCAAGCTAACCATATAAGCACAAACCTTTCCAAAGCATTCTCATATAAGCCAAACATGATTCAGCAACATCAACAACATTGAAACATACTTGATCAAACATAAACGAATACAAAAACATCAATCCGAGAGATTCTACCCCAATTGCCCTTATTAACTATAGCTATTCACCGAGACATACATCTCCATTGGAGTCCACCTTGAATCCCTTGCTCCTTGCTGCCCAAACTTCAAGAATCTGCATTGGTGGACAAAAAGGAGCGTAAGCACATAATGCTTAGTGAGGAATGCTCAAAACCAAAACACCATCAATGCAGCGGGTCTTTAAAACACTTTAAAACAAACCCGATTTGATTACCAAAACCATGTTTGAAAACCCTTTTCAACATCAAGCTCAAAACATGCATAAACACCATATGCCAAGCTTAAACAAAACCATGGAAAACATTCCCATCTCACAACATACCTTTCTTTAACTTGAAAACCACATCAAGCAAGAAACCTTTTAAAACCATAGTTCAAACATTCTATCACATGCACTTAACCAAGGCAACATAAGAATCATAACAACATCTTCACATGCCTTTATAAACAAGTCTTACAAGACTCCAATGCAACATAGATATTTCATGCTCACATGCATCATTTACCAAATGATTACCAACACTTGTTCAACTTAACAGTTAAACATGCATTCACTAATATTATACACTTTTCATGCAACAATGCATCTTTTCAAGCATCTCATGCTTCTCATGCAAACATGCATCAATTCAAGCATCTCATGCTTCACATGCAACCATGCATCAATTCAAGCATCTCATGTTTCACATGCAACCATGCATCAATTCAAGCATCTCATGCTTCACATGATCAAGAACATTACATTGGCTTCCAAGTGATCAACCACATTCACTTTCCACTTATCAATTCGATCGGATACGCGGATTCCGAGCGTTGTCCCTACGCTCCCTACACACTACCCAATCCAAGGTCCTCCCGTGGGCAACAACCTCCACTTGACCTCAACATCCTAAGGTTCCCATGTATGGACTTTTAAACACCATACAACCTTAGCTTTTCCTCAAGGTTCCCATGTATGGACTTTCAACCACCATACACCCTTGACATGCACAAGGTCTTCCCGTATGGACTTTCAACCACCATACAACCTTTGCACAACCGATTGGTAGTTGTAGACATCATCTAACGAGATCCAGGACATCACACACAAGATCCACACATGGACTTAACCACTGCCATTGTGATCTCAACAAGCACAAGGTTCTCACATATGGACTTTTAACCACCATATAACCTTTGCTCAACCAAGGTCTTCCCGTGGGCAACAACCTCCACTATGACCTTAAGCAACCGAGGTCCTCCCGTGGGCAACAACCTCCACTGACCTCATCTCGTTAGGAATACTTGAAGGGAGCTTATCCGGTCCACACTTGACCACTCCACTCCAAGGCGACTTAATTCACGGTGCACCCAATCCTATAGCCGGCTAACTATATCCGATCAACGAACCAAGAACCAAACACATCACTTGCCAATATAACCATCTTACCATATTAACCAATGTTCCACATGCATAAACATGATGCGAAACCATCACAACATTAGCCCAATGTTTCACATGCATAACCAATATGCAAAACCATTACCTCATCAATCCAATGATTCACATGCATAACCAATATGCAAAAGGTAACATTTATCATCATTAATTCACTGTTTTAAAGCATCATACAAAGCCATTGATCATCATGCAACACTATGCATCAAAACCACATTTTCAATGTATAAAAACCAAGGATCCCTTACCTTGAGCATCCTTCTCAAATGGCTTTCAAAACCAGCATTAAACCATGCTAAAACTTGCTTACAAAACAGAATTAAACCATGCATAACACATGCATAACAATCATCAACCACATTTGATTTTAAAACCAAATCACACACAATTCAAGAGCAAAACCCATTCACTTACTCTTGAGCTTAGCAAAGTTGTTTAGACTTAAACTAAGCTCCCAAAAACCTTCAAACCTTGTTTTAAAAGCTGAAATCCCAACTTCACTCACCGATAACCAAACAAAGCTAGCCAACAAGCCTTCCAAGCTTCCGAAACCTTCCGAAAACACCTCCAAAGCTCACGGATCAAACTCCCCTGTTTCAAGCACACAAAAACAGAACATTAATGCATCCTTATGCATTAAAACACCAGCAACAACAACACAACTCGCTGCTCATCACAAATCTAACAATTTGGCTACCAAACACAACCGAAATCACCTCCAAACACTTCCAAAACTTAACCCAGCCAAGATCCATCACTTCTAACCATTTTTATACATCAAATAACATGCAAAATGATCACAACCACGTCCTTATACCTCCAGGTATAACAGATCACCAAAAACACTCCAAAAACAACCAAAAACTCAAGCCAAACTTAGGAAATTCAACCTATCCGGGATTGCATTGATTAAACCTCAACTTCTAATCATTTTAGCATTCATTTAACATCATTTTGACACCTCAAAACCCTGCTTAAACAGATCACACAAACATTTCACCAAAATCACCAAATCTTGCATTTTAGCCAAAAATCAAGATCTCAATTGAAAAGCCATTAATAAAACATAAATCAAGGATTGAGAACTTAGGAATTTCAGTAAAGAACTGATAGTTTAGAGGAGAAGGACGTTCTTACCTCCAAACTTGAATTTCTCCATTTTAGAGTCAAAAAGCTTGATGAAACAACTTGCAAATTGAGAGGTTTTGTTGATGAGATGATTATGAATCCAATGAGAGTTGAAATGAGAGATTTAGATGTCAAAATCAGAGAAAGAAATCTGGAGAATTTTGTTTGGGTTGAGAGAAAATGAGAGAAAAGAGAAATTGAGAGAAAATGGAAAGTTAGTTGGAAATTTGGTTAAAATGATTTCCCTCTCTTTCATAAACTTTAAAATCAGATTTTAGACTTAAAATATCTTAGAAAAATCTGGAGAAATCCTTTTTGGAATAATAGCTCCTTAAAGATTCAAAGTTTCAATCCTTTATAAAATTGTCCCGCAACTTCCAAAAATTACATTTTGGTCACTAGCCAAAATGTCAACCTTCCGAACCTCATTTTCCAAAATTGATTTCACAGTTCACTTATATATATTAAAAGATGATTTTAGAACATTTTTCCATATTTTTAATGCAACCCGAACTAGGCTTTCCTAAATTCACTCTTATATATTCGATCAGCACTTTGACCGAACCGGTCAACGCCCAAAACTTCTGAGCCCAAAACCGGGGCGTTACATACCTTATATGTATGTTGACTTGTTGGCATGATTAGGAAGTCATTATGATGTGTTTGAGTGGTTTAATGTATGTAAAACCAGCAAATTATGCAACTTCTGGGCAGTCTGTATCGGAACGGGCACTAGTGTTTCGAAACGGGGGCCTATAATGGCCTTCGAGTATCGAAACGGGTAGAGGCCGTTCCGAAAAGTTTTGGCCACTGCCAGGCCCTGTTTCGATACAGGTCTCGGAACGAACCCGAGTTTCGGAACGGTCAACCCCGTTCCGAAACAGATGACCGTTGGGCACTGATTTGCATGATTTTGAGGTTTGCAAGCTTTACGTTTTAGTCCTGAAAATCGTATTTGCAATTGCATGAGTTTAAGATGTCCGATTAAGGTGAAATTTGACAAGGAAGCATGTAATATGATTAATTTGATGTTGGTAACTTAAAAATCAGCTAAGTCCTCCATTTTTACAGAAATTACATTTTGGTCCCTAACTTTTGTATGTTGTGCAATTGAGTCCCTTGTTGCTTTTTGATCGTTGTGCCTTTCAAGTATGTGTTTCTCAAGGGTACACTTAAGGTTAATGTGCATCCAGATAAAACTAAAAAGAAAAAAAAGGTCGTTAATCAAGGTTGACTTTCGGGTTAACTTTGGTTTTCCCCGAGTAATCTTCGTAGTTCGGGTCAACCGTCTAGGCCGGGCTAAGGGGGTTACATTAGGAGTAAAAATAATTGATTATGAGCTTTTCAACACAGTTATATTGCAAAACCTCAACTTTTATAATTTTTACTCAGTTAAAATTTCAACGGGTCCATTGAAAGGCCCATTTAGACATGCTCGTCTGAAACCTCTACAAAAAGGGCCGCAAAACAAGTTTTAATAAAATTTTAGGAGATCATGTAATTGATTAGGAGATTTTCAACACAATTTTATTGCAAAACCTCTATTTCTGTACTTTTTACTCAGTTAGAATTCCAACGGGTCCATTGAAAGACCCATTTAGACCTGCTCGTCTGAAACCTCTACAAAAAGGACCGCAAAAAAGTTTTAATCAAATTTTAGGAGTTCAAATAATTGATTATGAGCTTTTCAACACAATTATATTGCAAAACCTCAATTTATGTACTTTTTACTCAGGTAAAATTCCAACGGGTCAATTGAAAGGCCCATTTAGACCTGCTCGTCCGAAACCTCTACAAAAAGGACCGCAAAAAAGTTTTAATCAAATTTTAGGAGTTCAAATAATTGATTAGGAACTTTTCAACACAATTATATTGAAAAACCTCAATTTCTGTACTTTTTACTCAGTTAAAATTTCAACGGGTCCATTGAAAGGCCCATTTAGACCCGCTCGCCTGAAACCTCTACAAAAAGGACCAGAAAAAAAGTTTTAATCAAATTTTAGGAGTTCATGTAATTGATTAGGAGATTTTCAACAAAATTATATTGCAAAACCTAAATTTCTGTACTTTTTACTCAGTTAAAATTCTAACGGGTCCATTGAAAGGCCCATTTAGACCTGCTCGTCCGAAACCTCGACAAAAAGGACGGCAAAATAGTTTTAACCAAATTTTAGGAGTTCAAATAATTTATTAGGAGCTTCTTAACGCAATTATATTGAAAAAAAACTCATTTTTTTTTACTTTTTACTCAGTTAAAATTACAACGGACCCATTGAAAAGCCCATTTAGACCTGCTCGTCCGAAACATCTACAAAAAGGACCGCAAAAATGTTTTATTCAAATATTAGGAGTTCAAATAATTGATTAGGAGCTTTTCAACACAATTATATTGCAAAACTTCAATTTATGTACTTTTTACTCAGTTAAAATTCCAACGGGTCCATTAAAAGGCCCATTTCGACCCGCTCGTCCGAAACCTCAACAAAAAGGACCGCAAAACAAGTTTTAATCAAATTTTAGGAGTTCAGGTAATTCATTAGGAAGTTTTCAACACAATTATATTGCAAAACCTCAATTTCTGTACTTTTTACTCAGTTAAAATTCCAACGGGTCCATTGAATGGCCCATTTCGACCCGCTCGTCCGAAAACTCTACAAAAAGGACTGCAAAACAAGTTTTAAACAAAATTTAGGAGTTCATGTAATTGATTAGGAGCTTTTCAACACAATTATATTGCAAAACCTCAATTTATGTACTTTTTACTTAGTTAAAATTCCAACGGGTCCATTGAAAGGACCATTTAGACCTGCTCGTTCGAAACCTCGACAAAAAGGATCGCAAAACAAGTTTAATCAAATTTTAGGAGTTCAAATAATTGATTAGGAGCTTTTCTACACAATTATATTGCAAAACCTCAATTTCTGTACTTTTTACTCAGTTAAAATTCCAACGGGTCCATTGTAAGGCCCATTTAGACCTCCTCGTCCGAAACCGACACAAAAAGGACCGCAAAAACGTTTTAATCAAATTTTAGGAGTTCAAATAAATGATTAGGATCTTTTCAACACAATTATATTGCAAAATTTCAAATTTTATACATTTTACTCAGTTAAAATTCCAACGGGTCCACTAAAAGGCCCATTTAGACCCGCACATCCGAAACCTCTACGTAAAGGACCGCAAAATGAGTTTTGATCATATTTTAGGAGTACAAATAATCTATTATGAACTTTTCAACATAATTATATTGCAAAACCTCAATTTTTATACTTTTTACTCAGTTAAAATTCCATCGGGTCCATGGAAAGGCCCATTTCGACCCGCTTGTCTGAAACCTCAACAAAAAGGACTGCAAAACAAGTTTTAATCAAATTTTAGGAGTTCATGTAATTGATTAGGAGCTTTTCAACACAATTATATTGCAAAATCTCAATTTCTGCACTTTTTACTCCGCTAAAATTCCAACAGGTCCATTAAAAGGCCCATTTAGACCTGCTCGTCCGAAACCTCGACAAAAAGGACCGCAAAACAAGTTTTAATCAAATTTTAGGAGTTCAAATAATTGATTAGGAACTTTTCAACACAATTATATTGCAAAACCTCGATTTCTGTACTTTTTACTCAGTTAAAATTCCAACGGGTCCATTGTAAGGCCCATTTAGACCTGCTCGTCCGAAATCGATACAAAAAGGACCGCAAAAATGTTTTAATCAAATTTTAGGAGTTCAAATAAATGATTAGGAGCTTTTCGACACAATTATATTGCAAAACTTCAATTTCTATACATTTTACTCAGTTAAAATTCCAACGGGTCCATTGAAAGGCTCATTTAGACCCGCACGTCCGAAACCTCTACATAAAGGACCGTAAAAGAAGTTTTGATCTTATTTTAGGAGTACAAATAATTGATCATGACCTTTTCAACATAATTATATTGCAAAACCTCAATTTTTATACTTTTTACTCAGTTAAAATTCCAACTGGTCCATTGAAAGGCCCATTTAGACATGCTCATCCAAAACCTCTACAAAAAGGACCACAAAAAAAGTTTTAATCAAATTTTAGGAGTTCATGTAAATGATTAGGAGCTTTTCAACACAATTATATTGCAAAACCTCAATTTCTGTACTTTTTACTCGGTTAAAATTCTAACGGGTCCATTTAAAGGCCCATTTAGACCTGCTCGTCCGAAACCTCGACAAAAAGGACCGCAAAAATAGTTTTAATCAAATTTTAGGAGTTCAAATAATTGATTAGGAGCTTCTCAACACAATTATATTGAAAAAAACTCAATTTTGTTTACTTTTTACTCAGTTAAAATTCCAACGGGCCTATTGAAAGGCTCATTTAGACCTGCTCGTCCGAAACATCCAAAAAAAGGACCGCAAAAATGTTTTATTCAAATATTAGGAGTTCAAATAATTGATTAGGAGCTTTTCAACATAATTATATTTCAAAACCTCAATTTCTGTACTTTTTATCCAGTTAAAATTCCAACTGGTCCATTAAAAGGCCCATTTCGACCTGCTCGTCCGAAACCTCTACAAAAAGGACTGCAAAACAGGTTTTCATCAAATTTTAGGAGTTCATGTCATTCATTAGGAACTTTTCAACACAATTATATTGCAAAACCTCAATTTATGTACTTTTTACTCAGTTAAAATTCCAAGGGGTCCATTGAAAGGCCCATTTCGACCCGCTTGTCCGAAACCTCTACAAAAAAAGACTACAAAACAAGTTTTAATCAAATTTTAGGAGTTCATGTAATTGATTAGGAGCTTTTCAACACAATTATATTGCAAAACCTCAATTTATGTAGTTTTTACTTAGTTAAAATTCCAACGAGTCCATTGAAAGGCCCATTTAGACCTGCTCGTCCGAAACCTCGACAAAAGCGACCGCAAAACAAGTTTTAATCAAAATTTAGGAGTTAAAATAATTGATTAGGAGCTTTTCTACACAATTATATTGCAAAACCTCAATTTCAGTACTTTTTACTTAGTTAAAATTCCAACGGGTCCATTGTAAGGCCCATTTAGACCTGCTCGTCCGAAACCGATACAAAAAGGAATGCAAAAAAGTTTTAATCAAATTTTAGGAGTTAAAAAAAATAATTAGGAGCTTTTCAACACAATTATATTGCAAAATTTCAATTTTTATTCATTTTACTCAGTTAAAATTCCAACGGGTCCACTAAAAGGCCCATTTAGACCCGCACGTCCGAAACCTCTACATAAAGGACTGCAAAACGAGTTTTGATCATATTTTAGGAGTACAAATAATCTATTATGAACTTTTCAACATAATTATATTGCAAAACCTCAATTTTTATACTTTTTACCCAGTTAATATTCTAACGGGTCCAAAGAAAGGCCAATTTCGACCCGCTTGTCTGAAACCTCAACAAAAAGGACTGCAAAACAAGTTTTAAACAAATTTTAGGAGTTCATGTAATTGATTAGAAGCTTTACAACACAATTATATTGCAAAATCTCAATTTCTGTACTTTTTACTCCGCTAAAATTCCAACAGGTCCATTGAAAAGCCCATTTAGACCTGCTCGTCCAAAACCTCGACAAAAAGGACCGCAAAACAAGTTTTAATCAAAGTTTAGGAGTTCATGTAATTGATTAGGAGCTTTTCAACACAATTATATTGCAAAATCTCATATTATGTACTTTTTACTCCGCTAAAATTCCAACTGGTCCATTGAGAGGCCCATTTAGACATGCTCGTCCGAAACCGCGACAAAAAGGACCGCAAAACAAGTTTTAATCAAATTTTAAGAGTTCAAATAATTGATTAGGAACTTTTCAACACAACTATATTTCTGTACTTTTTACTCAGTTAAAATTCCAACGGGTCCATTGTAAGGCCCATTTAGACATGCTCGTCCGAAACCGATACAAAAAAGACCGCAAAAAAGTTTTAATAAAATTTTAGGAGTTCAAATAAATGATTAGGAGCTTTCCAACACAATTATATTGCAAAACTTCAATTTTTATACTTTTTACTCAGTTAAAATTCCAACGGGCCCATTGAAAGGCCCATTTAGACATGCTCGTCCGAAACCTCTACAAAAAGGGTCGCAAAACATGTTTTAATCAAATATTAGGAGATCGTGTAATTGTTTAGGAGATTTTCAACACAATTATATTGCAAAACCTCAATTTCTATACTTTTTACTCAGTTAAAATTCCAACGGGTCCATTGAAAGGCCCATTTAGACCTTCTCGTCCGAAACCTCGACAAAAAGGACTGCAAAACAAGTTTTAATCAAATTTATGAGTTCAAATAATTGATTAGGAACTTTTCAACACAATTATATTGCAAAACCTCAATTTTTATACTTTTTACTCAGTTAAAATTCCAACGGGTCCATTGTAAGGCCCATTTAGACCTGCTCGTCCGAAATCGATACAAAAAGGACCGCAAAAATGTTTTAATCAAATTTTAGGAGTTCAAATAAATGATTAGGAGCTTTTCGACACAATTATATTGCAAAAATTCAATTTTTATACATTTTACTCAGTTAAAATTCCAACGGGTCCATTGAAAGGCCCATTTAGACCCGCATGTCCGAAACCTCTACATAAAGGACCGTAAAACAAGTTTTGATCTTATTTTAGGAGTACAAATAATTGATTATGACCTTTTCAACACAATTATATTGCAAAACCTTAATTTTTATACTTTTTACTTAGTTAAAATTCCAACGGGTCCATTGAAAGGCCCATTTAGACATGCTCGTCCAAAACCTCTACAAAAAGGACCACAAAAAGTTTTAATCAAATTTTAGGAGTTCATGTAAATGATTAGGAGCTTTTCAACACAATTATATTGCAAAACCTCAACTTCTGTACGTTTTACTCGGTTAAAATTCTAACGGGTCCATTGAAAGGCCCATTTAGACCTGCTCGTCCGAAACCTCGACAAAAAGGACCGCAAAAATAGTTTTAATCAAATTTTAGGAGTTCAAATAATTGATTAGGAGCTTCTCAACACAATTATATTGAAAAAACTCAATTTTTTACTTTTTACTCAGGTAAAATTCTAACGGGACTATTGAAAGGCTCATTTAGACATGCTCGTCCGAAACATCCACAAAAAGGACCACAAAAATGTTTTATTCAAATATTAGGAGTTCAAATAATTGATTAGGAGCTTTTCAACACAATTATATTGCAAAACCTCAATTTCTGTACTTTTTATTCAGTTAAAATTCCAACGGGTCCATTAAAAGGCCCATTTCGACCCGCTCGTCCGAAACCTCTACAAAAAGGACTGCAAAACAGGCTTTAATCAAATTTTAGGAGTTCATGTCATTCATTAGGAACTTTTCAACACAATTATATTGCAAAACCTCAATTTCTGTTCTTTTTACTCAGTTAAATTTCCAACGGGACCATTGAAAGGCCCATTTCGACCCGCTCATCCGAAACCTCTACAAAAAAGACTACAAAACAAGTTTTATTCAAATTTTAGGAGTTCATGAAATTGATTAGGAGCTTTTCAACACAATTATATTGCAAAACCTCAATTTATGTATTTTTTACTTAGTTAAAATTCCAACAAGTCCATTGAAAGGCACAATTAGACCTGCTCGTCCGAAACCTCGACAAAAGAGACCGCAAATCAAGTTTTAATCAAAATTTAGGAGTTAAAATAATTGATTAGGAGCTTTTCTACACAATTATATTGCAAAACCTCAATTTCTGTACTTTTTACTTAGTTAAAATTCCAACGGGTCCATTGTAAGGCCCATTTAGATCTGCTCATCCGAAACCGATACAAAAAGGACCGTAAAAAGTTTTAATCAAATTTTAGGAGTTCAAATAAATGATTAGGAGCTTTTCAACACAATTATATTGCAAATTTTCAATTTTTATACATTTTACTCAGTTAAAATTCCAACGGGTCCACTAAAAGGCTCATTTAGACTCACATGTCTGAAACCTCTACATAAAGGACCGCCAAACAAGTTTTGATCATATTTTAGGAGTAAAAATAATCTATTATGAAATTTTCAACATAATTATATTGCAAAACCTCAATTTTTATACTTTTTACTCAGTTAAAATTCCAACGGGTCCCTAGAAAGGCCCATTTAGACCCGCTCGTCCGAAACCTCAACAAAAGGATTGCAAAACAAGTTTTAATCAAATTTTAGGAGTTCAAGTAATTGATTAGGAGATTTTCAACACAATTATATTGCAAAACTGTAACCCCCTTAACCCGGTCTAGACGGTTGACCCGAATTAAGAAAGTCTCACGGGGAAAACCAAAGTCAACCCGAAAGTCAACCTTGATTAACGACCCTTTTTTTCTTTTTAATCTTATCTAGATGCACATTACCCCTAATTGTGATCACACAAACAACATACTCAAAGATCACAAACATCAGAGATCAAACAGGGACCCAATTGAACAAATTACAACTTTAGGGACCAAATTGTAAATTCTGATAAATATGAGGGCTTAGTCCAAATTAAAGTTACCATCTTGAAATTAGTCAGGTTTCATGCTTCCCTGTGAAATTTCAGCTCAAAAGGACTTCTCAAACTCATTCAATTGCATAAACAAGATTCAGGACCAAAACGTAAACAAAACAAAACATAAAAGATACTTTTAACAGAATTATAGGTCAGGTATCGATGTGCCTGGTGTCGTATCGATACGCGGGGAAGGCAGTAACCAAACTCCAATGACGGTATCGATACGTGTTCCCCCGTATCGATACGGCATTCATACGGTATCGATACCCGTTCAACCGTACCGATACGCCTGGGCAGAAATGTGCATATTTGGCTCAGGCGTATCGATACGCAAGCCCGAGTACCAATACTCCTGCCTGAAATCGACTCAAGAACAACATCAAACATGCTTCAAACTTCAAATTAACATCACCAAATCATACCACATAGTCAATCAACATGCAAGAACCATAAATGCATCACCAATTCAACATATAACCATCACATATGAAAAGCCCCAATTTAAATGGCATGCTTCCTACTTAAGCTATCCATTCATGCATAAACCTTCATAGCCAAGCAATAAGTATTCAATCCAAAAACCAGCAACCACATCAACATTCAACATACTTAGGGAGTCTCAAACACCTCCCAAAACATACACATTGGTCCCCCATTGCCAAATCAACCAAAAGCTAAAAGTACTTATAAAACCTTCATACATTGAGCTTTACTTGAACTTGATTGCTTGCCCTTTCTTGCTGACCTTCAAGATTACTCTAATGCTCTGCATTATTGAATTAAGAAAACGAGAGAGCGTAAGCAAAAGCTTAGTGAGGCATGCTCTTTTAAAGCAATTCAATAATGCAATTAAAACCATTTATAAAACATGCTTGTAATCAACCTTTGCACATGCTCAAAGCATACTTAAGACAAGCAATCCATGCTTCAAAATACATTTAAACAAGCATCACATGCTTCAACATAATCATTAAAACAAGCATCTCATGCTTCATAATAATCTCAACATGTCATATTGGCTCAAGTGATACATTTCATTTATTAAAACAAGTTCACAACTTTCCCCAAGGACTTTTAAACACCTTGGCCCCAAGGACTTTTAAACACCTTGGCCATGGACTTTTAAACACCATGAATGAGGACCACACAAGGACTTTTAACCACCTTTGTGTCCAATGCTTGAATCACCCCAAGGACTTTTAAACACCTTGGCCCCAAGGACTTTTAAACACCTTGGCCCCATGGACTTTTAACCACCATGGAAAGGAGCACCTAAGGACTTTTAACCACCTTAGTGTCCGCAACAAGAACCATCCAAGGAATTTTAACCACCTTGATGTTCTTAAGTAACAAGGCTCACTCAAGGACTTTTAACCACCTTAGTGACCTTCACTTTTTCAAAACGTCACTTGCCAATATACATATTTTTCATCATATAATCCACTGTTTTAAAGCATTAAACCAAGCCATTTCCATCATGCATTTCAAAGCATCAAATCCACATTAATCAATGTATGAAATCAAGGAACTCCTACCTAGAGTTACCTTCAACACATGGCTTAAAACATCAGCAAATATCATGCTAAAACATGCTTTCAAAACAGTAATTAAAACATGCAAATCATCATATTGCATCACATCAAAATCATGGCCACCACTTAGAGAGAAATCCGAAAACTTACACTTGAGCTTAGCAAAGTTGTTTAGACTTAAACTAAGCTCCCAAAACCTTCAAACCTTGGTTTTAAAGCTGAAAATCCATTTTCACTCACCGATTTCCACTTTGCTTCAAGCCAAAGCACCAAATCAAGCCTCCAGATCAACAATTCTTGGATCCAAGGATGCCTCCCCTGTTTCAACACATTAAAGCAGAGGATTAATGCATCATCATGCATTAATTGCTTCAATGAAAGCACCTAAACTCGCTGCTCTCACATAACCTCCATTTTCGGCCACCAAACACAACCGAAAATGCATCCAAAACACTTCTAAACAAAGCCCAACCATAAACCAGCAAATCCACACTTCTATTAACATCATTAAACATCTAAAAACAACCTACAAACATCCTTATACCTCCAGCAACATCAGATCACCAAGATCACCTCAAAAACTACCTTAAAACACAAGCTAAACTTAGGAAACTCAACCTATCCGGGATTGCATCAATCAAAACTCATTTCCTTATCAATTTAGAGATCATTTAACATCAAAAACACCTCTCAAATCACAGATTTAACAGATCAAACGAAAATCATGTGAAATCATCAAAATCTTGCATAATTAGCCAAGATCCATAAATCAACTTAAAAGCCTTTAATTAAACATCAATTTAGGATTGAAAACTTAGGAATTTCATTAAAGAACTTGAAGTTCAGAGGAGAAGGACGTTCTTACCTCCAAACTTGAGTTTCTCCTCTTTTTGGAATGAAAAACCTTGATGAAACTTGTAGCAATTGATGAGGTTTTGAAGATACAATGATTAGGAATCAAAAGAGAGTTGAAAGGAGGATTTTAAGTGAGAAAATCAGAAACAAAACTCTGGAAATGGAGTGTTTGGGTTGAGAGAAAAAGAGAGAAAGAAAATGAGAAGTTAGTTGAGAAAAATGACTAAATGAGATTTCCCTCCTTTTGTTTTACTTTAAAAATCAGAATTATAACTCAAAATATCTTAGAAAAATCTGGAGAAACTCCCTTTGGGTAAATAGCTCCTTAAAGATTCAAAGTTTCAACCCTTTATAAAACAGCCACCAAACTTCCAAAAATTACATTTTGGTCACTAGCCAAAATGTCACACTTCCAAAACTCATTTTCCAAAATTGATTTCACAGTTCACTTAATTATATTAAAAGATGATTTTAGAACATTTTTCCATATTTTTAATGCAACCCGAACTAGGCTTTCCTAATTTAACCTCTTACGATTCGAACAGCACTTTGACCGACCGGTCAACGCCCAAGACTTCTAAGCCCAAAACCGGGGCGTTACAACTCTCCCCCCCCCCTTAAGAAATTTCGTCCTCGAAATTTACCTGAAGGAAAGAGATAAGGAAACTGCTTCAGCATATCTTCCTTCCGCTCCCACGTGGCTTCCTCAACACCGCGATGCTTCCACAGCACCTTCACCAACTCAATGGTCTTGCCACGAAGAACCTTGCTATCTGAATCCAGAACCTTCACCGGTTCCTCATCATAGGTCAAATCCGGATTCAATTCCACTTCCTCCACAGGCATCACATGCGAAGGATCAGATCTATACCTCCGGAGCATAGAAACATGGAACACATCATGAATCTTCTCCAGCTCCTGAGGTAACCTCAACCGATACGCAACAGGACCCACACGCTCAACAACCTCATACGGTCCAATGTATCTAGGGCTCAGCTTACCCTTCCGACCAAACCTCATCACCTTCTTCCAAGGCGAAACCTTCAAGAACACACGATCACCCACCGCATACTCTATCTCCTTACGCTTCAAATCCGCGTAAGATTTCTGCCGGTCAGAAGCAGCCTTCAACCGCTCACAAATGAGCTTCACCTTCTCGGTGGTTCCCTTCAACAAAGCCGACATCGAAACCAACTTTTGACCAGTTTCAGCCCAACAAAGAGGAGTCCTACACTTCCTCCCATACAGAGCCTCATAAGGTGCCATCTGTATACTCGCCTGAAAACTGTTGTTATAAGCGAACTCAACCAAAGGCAGATGCTTCTCCCAAGAACCTTGGAACTCTATCACACAGCATCTCAACATATCCTCCAAGATCTGAATAACTCGCTCAGACTGACCATCCGACTGAGGATGATAGGATGTACTGAAATGCAACCTTGTACCCAAAGCTTGATGCAAACACTGCCAGAAACGCGATGTGAACCTCGGATCCCTATCCGACACGATCGACTTAGGCACACCATGCAGCCTCACAATCTCAGCAATGTACAGCTCTGCCAGCTTATCCAAGGAAAACGTAGTATGCACAGGCAAGAAATGCGCACACTTCGTCAAACGATCCACAATCACCCAAACAGAATTCTTCTTTGATGGAGACAAAGGTAAACCAGATACAAAATCCATGGTAACCCTCTCCCACTTCCATTCAGGGATTTTCAACGGTTGCAACAAACCAGAAGGAACCTGATGTTCAGCCTTAACTCGCTGACACACCAAACACTTGCTCACAAACTCTGCAACATCCTTCTTCAAACCCACCCAATAGTACTCATCACGAAGATCGCGATACATCTTAGTACTACCAGGGTGCATAGCAAAAGGACTACTATGACCTTCAGTCAGAATAGCACGCCTCAACTCAGCATCAGCAGACACTACTATCCGACTCCCAAAACACAACACTCCATCCTCATTAAAGCAGAAATCCGAAGGTCTACCCTCCGCGATATCCTGAACATGAGACACCAAGGAATCATCCAACAACTGCTTATCCTTGATCAACTGAACCAACGATGGTTTCACTTGCAACTCAGCAACAAGACCACCATCCCGCGATATGCTCAAGCTAGCAAACATAGCTCTCAGCTCAACAGCTACCTTCCTACTCAAGGCATCCGCAACAACATTAGCCTTTCCAGGATGATACTCTATCGTCAGATCATAATCCTTGAGCAACTCCAACCAACGCCGCTGCCTAAGATTCAACTCCTTCTGAGACATCAGATACCTCAAACTCTTGTGATCCGTGTACACCGTACACTTCTCACCATACAGATAATGCCTCCAGATCTTCAGAGCAAAAACCACTGCAGCCAGCTCAATATCATGCGTAGGATAATTGCGCTCATGCACCTTCAACTGCCGCGAAGCATAAGCCACAACCTTACCCTCTTGCATCAGCACACACCCCAAACCAACATAGGATGCATCACTGTAGACCATAAACTTTTTCCCTGATTCAGGCTGAATCAAGATAGGAGCTTGCGTCAAAGCCACCTTCAGCTTCTCAAAGGCCTGCTGTCTCGCTTCTGTCCACTCATACTTAACATCTTTCTGCAACAACTTCGTCAAAGGAGCAGCAATCTTGGAAAAACCATCCACAAACCTTCGGTAGTATCCTGCCAAACCAAGGAAACTACGAACCTCCTGAACATACTTAGGAACTTTCCAATTCATCACCGCTTCAATCTTCTGAGGATCAACACGAATCCCCTCAGCTGAGACCACATGTCCAAGAAACACCACCTCTCTAAGCCAGAACTCACATTTGCTCAGCTTAGCATAAAGCTGATTCTCCAACAAGGCCTGTAGCACAATCCTCAAATGCTCTTCATGCTCTTCCTCAGTACGCGAGTACACAAGGATATCATCAATGAACACCACAACGAACTTGTCCAGGTATTCATGAAAAACACGATTCATCATGTCCATGAAAGCAGCAGGAGCATTTGTCAAACCAAACGGCATCACCAGAAACTCATAATGCCCATACCTTGTCCTGAAAGCTGTCTTAGGCACATCCACATCCTTCACCTTCAACTGATAGTACCCTGACCTCAAGTCAATCTTAGAGAACACAGCAGCTCCCCGAAATTGATCAAAGAGATCATCAATCCTCGGCAAAGGATACCGATTCTTGATAGTCAACTTGTTCAGCTGACAGTAATCAATGCACATCCTCATCGTGCCATCTTTCTTCTTCACAAACAAGACAGGAGCACCCCAAGGCGACACACTCAGCCGGATGAAACCACGATCAAGCAGCTCTTGCAACTGCGTCTTCAGCTCCTTCAGCTCCTTAGGTGCCATTCTATAGGGAGTAATGGACACAGGAGTGGTATTCTCATACACCTCAATACCAAACTCCACCTCGCGATTAGGAGGTAAACCAGGCAACTCCTCAGGAAAAACATCAGGAAACTCCTTCACAACCCTGATATCTTGCACCCTCAACTCCTTAGAACAAGGATTCATCACAAAAGCTAGATAAGCTTCACAGCCTTGCCTCAGCATCCTGCTCGCCTCCAAGGTAGAAACAACATTGGCAAGAAACTTCACATTCTCACCAACCACCACCACTTCATAATCATCCGCAAGCTTAAGCGAAACCCGCTTATTCTCACAATCCACAACAGCACGATGCTCAGCAAGCCAATCCATACCAAGGATCACATCGAAACCATAAAAGGGCAACTCCATAAGATCAACATGAAAGACATGCTCTTGAACAACCAAAGGACACCTTCTATAAAGCTTACGAGTCACAACAGTTTCACCAAAAGAACTAGTGACTCTAACACCAACATCCAAAGACTCAACAGGCAAACCAAGCAACTCAGCATGCTCACGCAAAATGTATGAATGCGTAGATCCAGAATCAATCAAAGAAAGCAATGACAAGGATTGCAAAGTAAAGGTACCTGCAATCACATCAGCATCATTCCTTCCCTCGCGCTGAGCATACACCCTCGCTTGACCTCCACCCTCAGGTTGAATAGCCACAACATGGGCTACTCCGCGACCACCTTCCTCACGCCTCTGAAAATTACCACGGCCGCGTCCACGACCTCTCTGCGGTGCTGCAACAACAGGAGCACGCTCTTGACCACCAGCCATCCTCGGACAATCACGCCTCAAGTGGTCAGCAGAACCACAATTCCAGCAGTCATAACCAGCTGCCACAACAGAAGCTTGCACCTCCCTCCCAGCACGAGGACAGTCACGCTTCAAGTGACCACGTGAACCACAAATCCAACAAGCACTAGGGTCAGCTCTAGCATTGCCACCCCTAGCAGGTGCACCTCCACCTCTCTTAGCTGAGGACTGAAACCTCTGATCGCGTCCCCTCTTGTTCCGTCCACCTCCGGAACTATACTCAGCAGCTCTCTTCCCAGAACTCGCTCCAGCACCCTTCGCAGACAAACTCAGATTCATCTCAATGTCCTTGGATCGACTAACCAACACATCAAAATCATTGTACTCAGCAGCCAACATGTAGGTCTTTACTTCCGTCACCAAGCCATAACGGAACCTTTCGCACCTCTCTCGCTCATCAGGTATCAGCTCCGGTGCATACTGACTAAGGCGTACGAACTGTACCTCATACTCAGCCACACTCATGCTCCCTTGAGTAAGAGACATGAATTCACGCTTTTTCTCATCCAGATATCTCACTCCTAGATATCTCCTCTTGAACGCATTCTGAAAGAATGTCCAAGTAACATCGGCTTCAGCCATTCCAGAGATTGTGGTCGTCCACCACGTATAAGCATCACCTTGCAGCAAAGATACAACACAGCCCAACTTTTGCACATCAGTGCAGCTCATCTGTCCCAAGACACGTTTGGTACTTTCCAGCCAAGCTTCCGACCTCTCAGCTGACATACCCCTAAACTCAGTCCCACCAAGACTGCGCAGACGCTCTAAGGGTAATCTAGCTCCAGCATCTCCCTGATGCCCAGCTCCTTGAGCTCCAGCTACTGCTGCTCGAAAAGCACCCGCAATATCTTGTACCAGCATCGACATGTCAGGCATAGCTTGCCCCTGACCAACCTCAGGTCCTGCAGCTCTAGCACCAGCTGCTTCAGCTCCAGCTCTTTCCCTCTCCGCACCACCACCACCAGGTGGAGGAGGAGGTAACACAGCACTACCCGTATTTTCTTCATTCACATTCCCCTCCGGGGTCGTAGCTCTCACGCTACTCCTTAACTCTCTACGTGGTGCCATACTTTTACCATGCATAACAATACAAAAATAAACAAAGTCAGGACCAGCAAGGTAAGCAATTTCAAGTATTCAAGCTCAATCTCTTTCAAAATCAACATCATTTCTTTAGCTTTTGTTTGGCAATGGGTACCCTCATCATGCATCATCACAGCATACATCTCAAAAACATCATCATCTCAAACCACTGAACATACTTTCATACAACAAGCATACAAGCTAAACATACTTCAATCATGCATACAAACATCCCCAATTACTCGAAAACTCAGCTCTGATACCACCAAATGTAACCCCCTTAACCCGGTCTAGACGGTTGACCCGAATTAAGAAAGTCACATGGGGAAAACCAAAGTCAACCCGAAAGTCAACCTTGATTAACGACCCTTTTTTTTTCTTTTTAATCTTATCTAGATGCACATTACCCCTAATTGTGATCACACAAACAACATACTCAAAGATCACAAACATCAGAGATCAAACAGGGACCCAATTGAACAAATTACAACTTTAGGGACCAAATTGTAAATTCTGATAAATATGAGGGCTTAGTCCAAATTAAAGTTACCATCTTGAAATTAGTCAGGTTTCATGCTTCCCTGTGAAATTTCAGCTCAAAAGGAGTTCTCAAACTCATTCAATTGCATAAACAAGATTCAGGACCAAAACGTAAACAAAACAAAACATAAAAGATACTTTTAACAGAATTAACGGTCAGGTATCGATACGCCTGGTGTCGTATCGATACGCGGGGAAGGCAGTAACCAAACTCCAATGACGGTATCGATACGTGTTCCCTCGTATCGATACGGCATTCATACGGTATCGATACCCGTTCAACCGTACCGATACGCCTGGGCAGAAATGTGCATATTTGGCTCAGGCGTATCGATACACAAGCCCGAGTACCGATACTCCTGCCTGAAATCGACTCAAGAACAACATCAAACATGCTTCAAACTTCAAATTAACATCACCAAATCATACCACATAGTCAATCAACATGCAAGAACCATAAATGCATCACCAATTCAACATATAACCATCACATATGAAAAGCCCCAATTTAAATGGCATGCTTCCTACTTAAGCTATCCATTCATGCATAAACCTTCATAGCCAAGCAATAAGTATTCAATCCAAAAACCAGCAACCACATCAACATTCAACATACTTAGGGAGTCTCAAACACCTCCCAAAACATACACATTGGTCCCCCATTGCCAAATCAACCAAAAGCTAAAAGTACTTATAAAACCTTCATACATTGAGCTTTACTTGAACTTGATTGCTGCCCTTTCTTGCTGACCTTCAAGATTACTCTAGTGCTCTGCATTATTGAATTAAGAAAACGAGAGAGCGTAAGCAAAAGCTTAGTGAGGCATGCTCTTTTAAAGCAATTCAATAATGCAATTAAAACCATTTATAAAACATGCTTGTAATCAACCTTTGCACATGCTCAAAGCATACTTAAGACAAGCAATCCATGCTTCAAAATACATTTAAACAAGCATCACATGCTTCAACATAATCATTAAAACAAGCATCTCATGCTTCATAATAATCTCAACATGTCATATTGGCTCAAGTGATACATTTCATTTATTAAAACAAGTTCACAACTTTCCCCAAGGACTTTTAAACACCTTGGCCCCAAGGACTTTTAAACACCTTGGCCATGGACTTTTAAACACCATGAATGAGGACCACACAAGGACTTTTAACCACCTTTGTGTCCAATGCTTGAATCACCCCAAGGACTTTTAAACACCTTGGCCCCAAGGACTTTTAAACACCTTGGACCCATGGACTTTTAACCACCATGGAAAGGAGCACCTAAGGACTTTTAACCACCTTAGTGTCCGCAACAAGAACCATCCAAGGACTTTTAACCACCTTGATGTTCTTAAGTAACAAGGCTCACTCAAGGACTTTTAACCACCTTAGTGACCTTCACTTTTTCAAAACATCACTTGCCAATATACATATTTTTCATCATATAATCCACTGTTTTAAAGCATTAAACCAAGCCATTTCCATCATGCATTTCAAAGCATCAAATCCACATTAATCAATGTATGAAATCAAGGAACTCCTACCTAGAGTTACCTTCAACACATGGCTTAAAACATCAGCAAATATCATGCTAAAACATGCTTTCAAAACAGTAATTAAAACATGCAAATCATCATATTGCATCACATCAAAATCATGGCCACCACTTAGAGAGAAATCCGAAAACTTACACTTGAGCTCAGCAAAGTTGTTTAGACTTAAACTAAGCTCCCAAAACCTTCAAACCTTGGTTTTAAAGCTGAAAATCCATTTTCACTCACCGATTTCCACTTTGCTTCAAGCCAAAGCACCAAATCAAGCCTCCGGATCAACAATTCTTGGATCCAAGGATGCCTCCGCTGTTTCAACGCATTAAAGCAGAGGATTAATGCATCATCATGCATTAATTGCTTCAATGAAAGCACCTAAACTCGCTGCTCTCACATAACCTCCATTTTCGGCCACCAAACACAACCGAAAATGCATCCAAAACACTTCTAAACAAAGCCCAACCATAAACCAGCAAATCCACACTTCTATTAACATCATTAAACATCTAAAAACAACCTACAAACATCCTTATACCTCCAGCAACATCAGATCACCAAGATCACCTCAAAAACTACCTTAAAACACAAGCTAAACTTAGGAAACTCAACCTATCCGGGATTGCATCAATCAAAACTCATTTCCTTATCAATTTAGAGATCATTTAACATCAAAAACACCTCTCAAATCACAGATTTAACAGATCAAACGAAAATCATGTGAAATCATCAAAATCTTGCATAATTAGCCAAGATCCATAAATCAACTTAAAAGCCTTTAATTAAACATCAATTTAGGATTGAAAACTTAGGAATTTCATTAAAGAACTTGAAGTTCAGAGGAGAAGGACGTTCTTACCTCCAAACTTGAGTTTCTCCTCTTTTTGGAATGAAAAACCTTGATGAAACTTGTAGCAATTGATGAGGTTTTGAAGATACAATGATTAGGAATCAAAAGAGAGTTGAAAGGAGGATTTTAAGTGAGAAAATCAGAAACAAAACTCTGGAAATGGAGTGTTTGGGTTGAGAGAAAAAGAGAGAAAGAAAATGAGAAGTTAGTTGAGAAAAATGACTAAATGAGATTTCCCTCCTTTTGTTTTACTTTAAAAATCAGAATTATAACTCAAAATATCTTAGAAAAATCTGGAGAAACTCCCTTTGGGTAAATAGCTCCTTAAAGATTCAAAGTTTCAACCCTTTATAAAACAGCCACCAAACTTCCAAAAATTACATTTTGGTCACTAGCCAAAATGTCACACTTCCAAAACTCATTTTCCAAAATTGATTTCACAGTTCACTTAATTATATTAAAAGATGATTTTAGAACATTTTTCCATATTTTTAATGCAACCCGAACTAGGCTTTCCTAATTTAACCTCTTACGATTCGAACAGCACTTTGACCGACCGGTCAACGCCCAAGACTGCTAAGCCCAAAACCGGGGCGTTACAAAAACCTCAATTTCTGTACTTTTTACTCAGTTAAAATTCCAACGGGTCCATTGAAAGGCCCATTTAGACATGCTCGTCCGAAACCTCAGCAAAAAGGACCGCAAAACAAGTTTTAATCAAAATTTAGGAGTTCAAATAACTTATTAGGAGCTTTTCAACACAATTATATTGAAAAATCTCAATTTCTATACTTCTTACTCAGTTAAAATTCCAACGGGCCCATTGTAAGACCCATTTAGACCTTCTCGTCCGAAATCGATACAAAAAGGACCGCAAAAAAAGTTTTAATCAAATTTTAGGAGTTCAACTAAATGATTAGGAGCTTTTCAACACAATTATATTGCAAAACTTCAATTTTATACATTTTACTCAGTTAAAATTCCAACGGGTCCACTGAAAGGCCCATTTAGACCCTTACGTAAATGGGCCTTTCAATGGTCCCGTAACTGAGTAAAAAGTATAAAAAATGAGGTTTTGCAATATAATTGTGTAGAAAAGCTCCTAATAAATTATTTGTACTCCTAAAATATGATTAAAACTTGTTTTGCGGTCCTTTTTGTCGAGGTTTCGAACGAGCAGGTCTTAATGGGCTTTTCAATAGACCCGTTGGAATTTTAACTGAGTAAAAAGTACATAAATTGAGGTTTTGCAATATAATTGTGTTGAAAAGCTCCTAACCAATTACATGAACCCCTAAAATTTGATTAAAAATTGTTTTGCAGTCCTTTTTGCAGAGGTTTCGGACGAGCGGGTCAAAATGGGCCATTCAATGGACCCGTTGGAATTTTAACTGAGTAAAAAGTACAGATATTGAGGTTTTGCAATATAATTGTGTTAAAAATCTCCTAACCAATTACATGATCTCCTAATATTTGATTAAAACTTATTTTGCGGCCCTTTTTGTAGAGGTTTCGGACGAGCATGTCTAAATGGGCCTTTCAATGG
Organism: Hibiscus tridactylites; assembly: GCA_958450335.1. Lineage (NCBI taxonomy): Eukaryota > Viridiplantae > Streptophyta > Magnoliopsida > Malvales > Malvaceae > Hibiscus > Hibiscus tridactylites. Next base: position 40,944,676 of record OY288281.1, read on the forward strand.
GGCCCGTTGGAATTTTAACTGAGTAAAAAGTATAAAAATTTAAGTTTTGCAATATAATTGTGTTCGAAAGCTCCTAATCATTTATTTGAACTCCTAAACGTTTATTAAAACTTTTTTGCGGTCTTTTTTGTATCGGTTTCGGACGAGCAAGTCTAAATGGGCCTTACAATGGACCCGTTGGAATTTTAACTGAGTAAAAAGTACAGAAATTGAGGTTTTGCAATATAATTGTGTTGAAAAGCTCCTAATCAATTATTTGAACTCTTAAAATTTGATTAAAACTTGTTTTGCGGTCCTTTTTGTCGAGGTTTCGGACTAGCAGGTCTAAATGGGCCTTTCAATGGACCCGTTCGAATTTTACCATAGTAAAAAGTACAGAAATTGAGGTTTTGCAATATAATTGGGTTGAAAATCTCCTAGTCAATTTCATGATCTCCTAAAATTTGATTAAAACTTGTTTTGCGGCCCATTTTGTAGAGGTTTCGGACGAGCATGTCTAAATGGGCCTTTCAATGGTCCATTGTAATGCCCATTTAGACCCGCTCGTCAGAAACCGATACAAAAAGGACCGCAATAAAGTTTTGATCAAATCTTAGGAGTTCGAATAAATGATTAGAAGCTTTTAAACACAATTATATTGCAAAATCTCAATTTCTGTTCTTTTTACTCAGTTAAAATTCCAACGGGTCCATTGAAATGCCCATTTAGACATGCTCGTCCAAAACCTCTACAAAAAGGACCACAAAAAAAGTTTTAATCAAATTTTAGGAGTTCATGTAAATGATTAGGAACTTTTCAACACAATTATATTACAAAACCTCAATTTCTGTACTTTTTACTCGGTTAAAATTCGAACAGGTCCATTGAAAGGCCCATTTAGACCTGCTCGTCCGAAACCTCGACATAAAGGACCGCAAAAATAGTATTAATAAATTTTAGGAGTTCAAATAATTGATTAGGAGCTTCTCAACACAATTATATTGAAAAAAACTCAATTTTTTACTTTTTACTCAGTTAAAATTCCAACGGGCCTATTGAAAGGCTCATTTAGACCTGCTCGTCCGAAACATCCACAAAAAGGACCGCAAAAATGTTTTATTCAAATATTAGGAGTTCAAATAATTGACTAGGAGCTTTTCAACACAATTATATTGAAAAACCTCAATTTCTGTACTTTTTACTCCGTTAAAATTCCAACGGGTCCATTGTAAGGCCCATTTAGACCTGCTCGTCCGAAACCGATACAAAAAAGACCGCAAAAAAGTTTGAATGAAATTTTAGGAGTTCAAATAAATGATTAGGAGCTTTCCAACACAATTATATTGCAAAACTTAAATTTTTATACTTTTTACTTAGTTAAAATTCCAACGGGCCCATTGAAAGGCCCATTTAGACATGCTCGTCCGAAACCTCTACAAAAACGGCCGAAAAAAAAGTTTTAATAAAATATTAGGAGATCATATAATTGGTTAGGAGATTTTTAACGCAATTATATTTCAAAACCTCAATTTCTGTACTTTTTACTCTGTTAAAATTCCAACGGGTCCATTGAATGTCCCATTTCGACCCGCTCGTCTGAAACCTCTGCAAAAAGGACTGCAAAACAATTTTTAATCAAATTTTAGGAGTTCATGTAATTGATTAGGAGCTTTTCAACACAATTATATTGCAAAACCTCAATTTATGTACTTTTTACTCAGTTAAAATTCCAACGGGTCCATTGAAAGGCCCATTTAGACCTGCTCGTTCGAAACCTCGACAAAAAGGACCGCAAAAAAGTTTTAATCAAAATTTAGGAGTTCAAATAATTGATTAGGAGCTTTTCTACACAATTATATTGTAAAACCTTAATTTCTGTACTTTTTACTCAGTTAAAATTCCAACGGGTCCACTAAAAAGCCCATTTAAACTCGCACGTCCGAAACCTCTACTTAAAGGACCGCCAAACAAGTTTTGATCATATTTTAGGAGTTCAAATAAATGATTAGGAGCTTTCCAACACAATTATATTGCAAAATTTCAATTTTTATACATTTTACCGGTTTAAAATTCCAACGGGTCCACTAAAAAGCCCATTTAGACCCGCACGTCCGAAACCTCTACTTAAAGGACCGCCAAACAAGTTTTGATCAAATTTTAGGAGTACAAATAATCTATTATGAACTTTTCAACATAATTATATTGCAAAACCTCAAATTTTATACTTTTTACTCAGTTAAAATTCCAACGGGTCCCTAGAAAGGCGCATTTAGACCCGCTCGTCCGAAACCTCAACAAAAAGGACTGCAAAACAAGTTTTAATCAAATTTTAGGAGTTCATGTAATTGATTAGGAGCTTTTCAACACAATTATATTCAAAACTTCAATTTCTGTACTTTTTACTCAGTTAAAATTCCAACGAGTCCATTGAAAGGCCCATTTAGACATGCTCGTCCGAAACCTTGACAAAAAGGACCGCAAAACAAGTTTTAATCAAATTTTAGGAGTTCAAATAATTGATTAGGAGCTTTTCAACACAATTATATTGAAAAACCTCAATTTCTATGCTTCTTACTCAGTTAAAATTCCAACGGGCCCATTGTAAGACCCATTTTAGACCTCCTCGTCCGAAATCGATACAAAAAGGACCGCAAAAAAGTTTTAATCAAATTTTAGGAGTTCAAATAAATGATTAGGAGCTTTCAACACAATTATATTGCAAAAATTCAATTTTTATACATTTTACTCAGTTAAAATTCCAACGGGTCCACTGAAAGGCCCATTTAGACCCTTACGTCCGAAATGTCTACATAAAGGATCGCAAAACAAGTTTTGATCATATTTTAGGAGTACAAATAATTGATTATGAGATTTTCAACACAATTATATTGCAAAACCTCAATTTTTATACTTTTTACTCAGTTAAAATTCCAACGGGTCCAATGAAAGGCCCATTTAGACATGCTCGTCCGAAACCTCTACAAAAAGGGCCGCAAAACAAGTTTTAATCAAATTTTAGGAGATCATGTAATTTATTAGGAGATTTTCAACACAATTATATTGCAAAACCTCAATTTCTGTACTTTTTACATAGTTAAAATTCGAACGGGTCCATTTAAAGGCCCATTCAGACCTGCTAGTCCGAAACCTCGACAAAAAGGACCGCAAAACAAGTTTTAATAAAATTTTAAGAGTTCAAATAATTGATTAGGAGCTTTTCAACACAATTATATTGCAAAACCTCAATTTCTGTACTTTTTACTCAGTTAAAATTCCAACGGGGCCATTGTAAGGCCCATTTAGACCTCCTCGTCCGAAATCGACACAAAAAGGACCGCAATAAAGTTTTAATCAAATTTTAGGAGTTCAAATAAATGATTAGGAGCTTTTCAACACAATTATATTGCAAAATTTCAATTTTTATACATTTTACTCAGTTAAAATTCCAACGGGTCCACTAAAAGGCCCATTTAGACCCGCACGTCTGAAACCTCTGCATAAAGGACCGCCAAACAAGTTTTGATCATATTTTAGGAGTACAAATAATCTATTATGAACTTTTCAACATAATTATATTGCAAAACCTCAATTTTTATACTTTTTACTCAGTTAAAATTCCAACGGGTCCCTAGAAAGGCCCATTTAGACCCGCTCGTCCGAAACCTCAACAAAAAGGACTGCAAAACAAGTTTTAATCAAATTTTAGGAGTTCATGTAATTGATTAGGAGCTTTTCAACACAATTATATTGCAGAACCTCAATTTATGTACTTTTTACTGAGTAAAAATTCCAACGGGTCCATTGAAAGGCCCATTTAGAGATGCTCTGTAACACCCGGGTTTAGGGGTTAGGTGAAAATAATATTTTAATATTATTTGGGCTCGGTTTTATAATTTAAATAATGTTTTGGGTTTTGTTTTCAAATTAATTAATTTGGGTTGACCATGTTTTAAGATTAAATCCCAATTAATCATGGGTTTCCCTTCCTTGTAAATGTCCCATTTCATTAATGGTAAATAAGTCTTTTGAGCTTTAAAAATAAAACATGACAAATAAAACACCCACCTTTCCCCATCTTTTTCCCCTCCCTCATTCAAACATAACGTCTACTCCTCCTCTCCTTGAGAGTTCACTATTCCATCACCATCTTCACTCATCTTTGAAGGTTTTTGAAAGGTAACATCGTTTTTGACTTCCCCTCAACTCCCTCTCTTTAAAAGTACCATTTATTTTGATTTTCATGGAAGTTTTGGAAAATGGAATTTTAGAAGATTTTGATTAAAAATGGAAACTTTATGTTGTTAAGTTAAATGTTTTGATTTAATATGGTTAGTTATGAAGTATAGAGGTCAAATGGTATAACATATGTGAATTTTGAATGATTTTGAGCAATTTTCGGATTTGGGTAAACATGGGGTTTTTGGAGGGTTTTAAAGTGGATTTTGGGGTAGTTTTATGTTGGATTTTGAGGGCTGGGGATAATATGATATATGAGGGTCACTTTGGGTGTGTTTGATGATTGTTTGGATGCTTGAATTGGGAGATTTCAGTGGGTTTTGTGGGCTGCTCGGGAAGTCTATTTTGGGCTTGATTTTGAGTGTTGGTTGCTTAAAAACGTTAATCCGGGTTAGTTCCGACGATGAGTTATTGATTGTGGATGTTTTGTTTGTGTTTGGGATTGATTAGAATCGAGGTTGGGCGTCGGTGAAGCATCGGAAGTAAATCCGGAAATTTGAAGGTGGTCGCTTGCTTGGTCTTTGAGCTTGGGAGCTTAGGTGAGTGGTTAAATGTTTTACATGGTTTCTAAATGGTTGGTTCGAGTATGTGGACTAGGTTGGGCTTGGTAAACCCACCTAGAGTTAGGATTAGGGTGGTAGCCTAATCCTAAACTTGATCTAGAGCTTTTGGATGAACTCATATATATGGATGCGTATGCCTCGTATGACTTGTGATATGATTGATTTATGTATATTGTGTATACATGTGAGATGAGGCATGATTTATGGTGCTTAAGGCATGCATGGTAATGGTTCATGATTGTGTTCATGGTGAGTACGTGCTAAGCACAGAATTGATTGAAATGAGTAATGTGGAATGAGTAAAATGTTGGCACTAGTATGCTTGAGTACAAATATCGATCATTAGGACGTTAGTGTGTACACATGAGTCAAAAGTCGCGCGTGGCCTTGGTGGCGTTAAGTCACCAAGGAGGAGTACGGGTTCGCCCGGAAATTTTAATTATATATAGTCGATGATGAGTGGAATCCCATCGACGGGGCGTGAGGATGAGTGGAATCCCCTCCGCGAGACCAGTGATGAGTGTAATCCCACCGTGAGGTAATGTGGTTGTTGGATGTGAGTTCCAACGTGTTTATCCGCGTATTCGGGTCATAGCTAGGTGCCAATGTTGATTTATGAGTGTATCAATGTGTTGTGATATGTGATCTGTACTTGGATGTTATATGTGTTTACATACGTTGTGAAATAGAGCTTGTTGATCATGGCATTTAATTGAATACTGCTCATGCGTCTCTATCTTGTGGCTCTTGTGGATCCTTGGTAAATATGTAATTTTGCCTTGGCTAAGATCGTGCTCGGACCCTGCAATGTTGAGGTTTGTTTTTAAGAGCTTACCCTCACTAAGCATCATTTCTTACGCTCTCTTTGTTCAACATTGCAGATCCTTAGTTCGTGGGTTGCTAGAGCAAGTGGAGGGCCTCCAAGTGTGGTTGTTGGCTTTGAGTACATCAAGTATGAACTTTTAAATGTTGAACATGTAATAGTTAAGCAATGGGACATGAGTTATTTTGATGGATGTTGTTGGTTGTTTAGAAGCTTGCTTAGACTCCATGTTTATGTTGTTTTTGTATGGCTTGTTGATGCCATGTTTGAATTGTAATCCATGCCTAAATTGCTTACCATGAATGTTGGCTATGTGCCTTTTGAGGTTGCCCTTGTGTTTGAATGTTGGAGTATGAGACTTGAATGCTTAAATGTCCTCTTTGATCAACTTCATGAATTCCTTGATGTATGTACACGTTGGATGCTTTTATGGCTAAATAGTGATTTGTAATTGTTGTATGAATGCATGACTTGAGATGTTATGCCTTGGTGTTTAGTTTCGTTTTGTTGATGTTAAAGCATGCTAATATAGTTGGGTTGCCTTAGGTTTAATTGTTAAAGTGTTGTAGGGTGTTTTGGGGCACCCTTGTGCCTTAAAACAGCCAAAAAGGAGTCTGCAGACAGGGGCGTATCGAAACGGGCCACCCTGTTTCGATACGGTCCCTATGCATTTGGCCAGCCGTTTCGAAACGGATAAGGGCTGTTACGGTACGTTTTTGCTACTTGAATTTTGATAAATTGACGAGATATAGGCGTACCGAAACGGGTCCTTGGTGTTTCGAAACGGTCAAATCTCGTTGACCACGAGAAATTGACCGTTAGGGTCGTTTCGATACGGGTCACCCCTATTTCGAAACGGTCTCCCTATGGTTGACCCTGGCCTGTTGACTAAGTCAAGGCGTATCGAAACACCCTAAGGGCGTTTCGATACGGCCTGCTGTAAAGGGCTAAAATGAGCTGTTTATTGTATCGTTTTGATTGGTCGAGGTTAAATTGTTTATATTTTCCGCTATTGTGCTTCACATAAGATTTAATTATGCCTATAGAAAAGATAAAGTTAAAAGGAAATTTTCTGGGTCATTAACCGAGGGGGAACCTTAATGGGTTTCGCTTCGGTTTTCCCCGTGTGGACCATTCGGACTGGTCATCCGACCAGACCGGGACGAGGGGGTTACATGCTCGTCCGAAACCTCGACAAAAAGGACCGCAAACCAAGTTTTAATCAAATTTTAGGAGTTCAAATAATTGATTAGGAGCTTTTCAACACAATTATATTGAAAAACCTCAATTTCTATACTTCTTACTCAGTTAAAATTCCAACGGGCCCATTGTAAGACCCATTTAGACCTGCTCGTCCGAAATCGATACAAAAAGGACCGCAAAAAAGTTTAATCAAATTTCAGGAGTTCAAATAAATGATTAGGAGCTTTTCTACACAATAATATTGCAAAACTTCAATTTTTATACATTTTACTCAGTTAAAATTCCACCAGGTCCACTTAAAGGCCCATTTAGACCCTTACGCCCGAAACCTCTACATAAAGGACCGCAAAACAAGTTTTGATCATATTTTAGGAGTACAAATAATTGATTATGAGATTTTCAGCACAATTATATTGCAAAACCTCAATTTTTATAATTTTTACTCAGTTAAAATTCCAACGGGTCCATTGAAAGGCCCATTTAGACATGCTCGTCCGAAACCTCTACAAAAAGGGCCGCAAAACAAGTTTTAATCAAATTTTAGGAGATCATGTAATTGACTAGGAGATTTTCAACACAATTATATTGCAAAACCTCAATTTCTGTACTTTTTACTCAATTAAAATTCGAACGGGTCCATTGAAAGGCCCATTTAGACCTACTAGTCCGAAACCTCGACAAAAAGGACCGCAAAACAAGTTTTAATCAAATTTTAAAAGTTCAAATAATTGATTAGGAGATTTTCAACACAATTATATTGCAAAACCTCAATTTCTGTACTTTTTACTCAGTTAAAATTCCAACGGGTCCATTGAATGGCCCATTTCGACCCGCTCGTCCGAAACCTCTGCAAAAAGGACAACAAAACAATTTTTAATCAAATTTTAGGAGTTCATGTAATTGATTAGGAGCTTTTCAACACAATTATTTTGCAAAACCTTAATTTATGTACTTTTTACTCAGTTAAAATTCCAACGGGTCCATTGAAAGGCCCATTTAGACATGCTCGTCTGAAACCTCTACAAAAAGGGCCGCAAAACAAGTTTTAATCAAATATTAGGATATAATGTAATTGGTTAGCAGATTTTTAACACAATTATATTGCAAAACCTCAATATCTGTACTTTTTACTCAGTTAAAATTCCAATAGGTCCATTGAATGGCCCATTTCGACCCGCTCGCCCCGTAACCTCTACAAAAAGGACTGCAAAACAAGTTTTAATCAAATTTTAGGAGTTCATGTAATTGATTAGGAGCTTTTTAACACAATTATATTGAAAAATCTCAATTTATGTACTTTTTACTCAGTTAAAATTCCAACGGGTCCATTGAAAGGCCCATTTAGACCTGCTCGTTCGAAACCTCGACAAAAAGGACCGCAAAACAAGATTTAATCAAATTTTAGGAGTTCAAATAATTGATTAGGAGCTTTTCAACACAATTATATTGAAAAACCTCAATTTATATACTTCTTACTCAGTTAAAATTCCAACGGGCCCATTGTAAGACCCATTTAGACCTGCTCGTCCGAAATCGATACAAAAAGGACCGCAAAAAAGTTTTAATCAAATTTTAGGAGTTCAAATAAATGATTAGGAGTTTTTCAACACAATTATATTACAAGACTTCAATTTTTATACATTTTACTCAGTTAAAATTCCAACGGGTCCACTAAAAGGCCCATTTAGACCCTTACGTCCGAAACCTCTACATAAAAGACCGCAAAACAAGTTTTGATCATAATTTAGGAGTACAAATAATTGATTATGAGATTTTCAACACAATTATATTGCAAAACCTCAATTTTTATACTTTTTACTCAGTTAAAATTCCAACGGGTCCATTGAAAGGCCCATTTAGACATGTTCGTCCGAAACCTCGACAAAAAGGACCGCAAAACAAGTTTTAATCAAATTTTAAGCGTTCAAATAATTGATTAGAAGCTTTTCAACACAATTATATAGCAAAACCTATATCTCTGTACATTTTACTCAGTTAAAATTCCAACGAGTCCATTGTAAGGCCCATTTAGACCTGCTCGTCCGAAACCGATACAAAACAGACCGCAAAAAAGTTTTAATAAAATTTTAGGAGTTCAAATAAATGATTAGGAGCTTTCCAACACAATTATATTGCAAAACATCAATTTTTATACTTTTTACTCAGTTAAAATTCCAATGGGTCCATTGAAAGGCCCATTTAGACATGGTCGTCTGAAACCGACACAAAAAGGACTACAAGAAAGTTTTAATCAAATTTTAGGAGTTCAAATAAATGATTAGGAGCTTTTCAACACAATTATATTGCAAAATTTAAATTTTATACATTTTACTTAGTTAAAATTCCAACGAGTCCACTAAAAGGCCCATTTAGACCTGCACGTCCGAAACCTCTACTTAAAGGACCGCCAAACAAGTTTTGATCATATTTTAGGAGTACAAATAATCTATTATGAGCTTTTCAACATAATTATATTGCAAAACCTCAATTTTTATACTTTTTACTCAGTTAATATTCCAACGGGTCCCTAGAAAGGCCCGTTTAGACCCGCTCGTCCGAAACCTCAACAAAAATGACTGCAAAACAAGTTTTAATAAAATTTTAGGAGTTCATGTAATTGATTAGGAGATTTTCAACATAATTATATTGCAAAACCTCAATTTTTGTACTTTTTACTCAGTTAAAATTCCAACGGGTCCATTGAAAGGCCCATTTAGACATGCTCGTCCGAAACCTCGACAAAGAGGATCGCAAACCAAGTTTTAATCAAATTTTAGGAGTTCAAATAATTGATTAGGAGCTTTTCAACACAATTATATTGAAAAACCTCAATTTCTATACTTCTTACTCAGATAAATTACCAACGGGCCCATTGTAAGACCCATTAAGACCTGCTCGTCCAAAATGATACAAAAAGGACCACAAAAAAGTTTTAATCAAATTTTAGGAGTTCAAATAAATGATTAGGAGCTTTTCAACACAATTATTTTTGCAAAACTTCAATTTTTATACATTTTACTCAGTTAAAATTCCAATGGGTCCACTGAAAGGCCCATTTAGACCCTTACGTCCGAAACCTCTACATAAAGGACCGCAAAACAAGTTTTGATCATATTTTAGGAGTACAAATAATTGATTATGAGATTTTCAACACAATTATATTGCAAAACCTCAATTTTTATACTTTTTACTCAGTTAAAATTCCAACGGGTCCATTGAAAGGCCCATTTAGACATGGTCGTCTGAAACCTCTACAAAAAGGGCCGCAAAACAAGTTTTAATCAAATTTTAGGAGATCATGTAATTGATTAGGAGATTTTCAACACAATTATATCGAAAAACCTCAATTTCTGTACTTTTTACTTAGTTAAAATTCGAACGGGTCCATTGAAAGGCCCATTTAGACCTGCTAGTCCGAAACCTCGACAAAAAGGACCGCAAAACAAGTTTTAATCAAATTTTAAGAGTTCAAATAATTGATTAGAAGCTTTTCAACACAATTATATTGCAAAACCTATATTTCTGTACTTTTACTCTGTTAAAATTCCAACGGGTCCATTGTAAGGCCCATTTAGACCTGCTCGTCCGAAACCGATACAAAAAAGACCGCAAAAAAGTTTTAATAAAATTTTAGGAGTTCAAATAAATGATTAGGAGCTTTCCAACACAATTATATTGCAAAACTTCAATTTTTATACTTTTTACTCAGTTAAAATTCCAACGGGTCCATTGAAAGGCCCATTTAGACATGCTAGTCCGAAACCTCGACAAAAAGGACCGCAAAACAAGTTTTAAATCAAATTTTAAGCGTTCAAATAATTGATTAGAAGCTTTTCAACACAATTATATAGCAAAACCTATATCTCTGTACATTTTACTCAGTTAAAATTCCAACGAGTCCATTGTAAGGCCCATTTAGACCTGCTCGTCCGAAACCGATACAAAACAGACCGCAAAAAAGTTTTAATAAAATTTTAGGAGTTCAATTAAATGATTAGGAGCTTTCCAACACAATTATATTGCAAAACATCAATTTTTATACTTTTTACTCAGTTAAAATTCCAATGGGTCCATTGAAAGGCCCATTTAGACATGGTCGTCTGAAACCGACACAAAAAGGACTACAAGAAAGTTTTAATCAAATTTTAGGAGTTCAAATAAATGATTAGGAGCTTTTCAACACAATTATATTGCAAAATTTAAATTTTATACATTTTACTTAGTTAAAATTCGAACGGGTCCATTGAAAGCCCATTTCGACACGCTCGTCCGAAACCTCTACAAAAAGGACTGCAAAACAAGTTTTAATTAAATTGCAGGATTTTGATGTAATTTATTAGGATCTTTTCAACACAATTATAATGCAAAACCTCAATTTCTGCACTTTTTACTCATTTAAAATTCCAACGGGTCCATTGAAAGGCCCATTTAGACCTGCTCGTCGAAACCTCGACAAAAAGGACCGCAAAACAAGTTTTAATCAAATTTTAGGAGTTCAAATAATTGATTAGGAGCTTTTCAAGACAATCATATTACAAAACCTCAATTTTTGTACTTTTTACTCGGTTAAAATTCCAACGGGTCCATTTAGTCCTACTCGTCCGAAACCAAAACAAAAAGGACCGCAAGAAAGTTTTAATCAAATTTTAGGAGTTCAAATAAATGATTAGAAGCTTTTCAACACAATTATATTGCAAAACTTCAATTTTTATACATTTTACTCAGTTAAAATTCCAACGGGTCCATTGAAAGGCCTATTTAGACCCGCACGTCCGAAACCTTTACATAAAGGACCTCAAAACAAGTTTCGATCATATTTTAGGAGTACAAATAATTGATTATGAGCTTTTCAACACAATTATACTGCAAAACCTCAATTTTTATACTTTTTACTTCGTTAAAATTCCAACGGGTCCATTGAAAGGCCCATTTAGACATGCTCGGCCGAAAACTCTACAAATAGGGCCGCAAAACAAGTTTTAATCAAATTTTTGGTGATCATGTAATTTATTAGGAGATTTTCAACACAATTATATTGCAAAACCTCAATTTCTTTACTTTTTACTCAATTAAATTTCCAACGGGTCCATTGAAAGGGCCATTTAGACCTGCTCGTCCGAAACCTCTACTTAAAGGACCGCCAAACAAGTTTTGATCATATTTTAGGAGTACAAATAATCTATTATGAGCTTTTCAACATAATTATATTGCAAAACCTCAATTTTTATACTTTTTACTCAGTTAATATTCCAACGGGTCCCTAGAAAGGCCCGTTTAGACCCGCTCGTCCGAAACCTCAACAAAAAGGACTGCAAAACAAGTTTTAATAAAATTTTAGGAGTTCATGTAATTGATTAGGAGATTTTCAACATAATTATATTGCAAAACCTCAATTTTTGTACTTTTTACTCAGTTAAAATTCCAACGGGTCCATTGAAAGGCCCATTTAGACATGCTCGTCCGAAACCTCGACAAAGAGGATCGCAAACCAAGTTTTAATCAAATTTTAGGAGTTCAAATAATTGATTAGGAGCTTTTCAACACAATTATATTGAAAAACCTCAATTTCTATACTTCTTACTCAGATAAATTACCAACGGGCCCATTGTAAGACCCATTAAGACCTGCTCGTCCAAAATGATACAAAAAGGACCACAAAAAAGTTTTAATCAAATTTTAGGAGTTCAAATAAATGATTAGGAGCTTTTCAACACAATTATTTTTGCAAAACTTCAATTTTTATACATTTTACTCAGTTAAAATTCCAATGGGTCCACTGAAAGGCCCATTTAGACCCTTACGTCCGAAACCTCTACATAAAGGACCGCAAAACAAGTTTTGATCATATTTTAGGAGTACAAATAATTGATTATGAGATTTTCAACACAATTATATTGCAAAACCTCAATTTTTATACTTTTTACTCAGTTAAAATTCCAACGGGTCCATTGAAAGGCCCATTTAGACATGGTCGTCTGAAACCTCTACAAAAAGGGCCGCAAAACAAGTTTTAATCAAATTTTAGGAGATCATGTAATTGATTAGGAGATTTTCAACACAATTATATCGAAAAACCTCAATTTCTGTACTTTTTACTTAGTTAAAATTCGAACGGGTCCATTGAAAGGCCCATTTAGACCTGCTAGTCCGAAACCTCGACAAAAAGGACCGCAAAACAAGTTTTAATCAAATTTTAAGAGTTCAAATAATTGATTAGAAGCTTTTCAACACAATTATATTGCAAAACCTATATTTCTGTACTTTTACTCTGTTAAAATTCCAACGGGTCCATTGTAAGGCCCATTTAGACCTGCTCGTCCGAAACCGATACAAAAAAGACCGCAAAAAAGTTTTAATAAAATTTTAGGAGTTCAAATAAATGATTAGGAGCTTTCCAACACAATTATATTGCAAAACTTCAATTTTTATACTTTTTACTCAGTTAAAATTCCAACGGGCCCATTGAAAGGCCCATTTAGACATGCTCGTCCGAAACCTCTACAAAAAGGGCCGCAAAACAAGTTTTAATCAAATATTAGGAGATTGTGTAATTGGTTAGGAGATTTTCAACACAATTATATTGCAAAATCTCAATTTCTGTACTTTTTATTCAGTTAAAATTCCAACGGGTCCATTGAATGGCCCATTTCGACCCGCTCGTCCGAAACCTCTACAAAAAGGACTGCAAAACAAGTTTTAATCAAATTTTAGGAGTTCATGTAATTTATTAGGAGCTTTTCAACACAATTATATTGCAAAACCTCAATTTATCTACTTTTTACTCAGTTAAAATTCCAACGGGTCCATTGAAAGGCCCATTTAGACCTGCTCGTTCGAAACCTCGACAAAAAGGACCGCAAAACAAGTTTTAATCAAATTTTAGGAGTTCAAATAATTGATTAGGAGCTTTTCTACACATTTATATTGCAAAACCTAAATTTTTGTACTTTTTACTCAGTTAAATTTCCAACGGGTCCATTGTAAGGCCCATTTAGACCTGCTCGTCCGAAACCGACACAAAAAGGACTGCAAGAAAGTTTTAATCAAATTTTAGGAGTTCAAATAAATGATTAGGAGCTTTTCAACACAATTATATTGCAAAATTTCAATTTTTATACATTTTACTCAGTTAAAATTCCAACGGGTCCACTAAAAGGCCCATTTAGACCTGCACGTCCGAAACCTCTACTTAAAGGACCGCCAAACAAGTTTTGATCATATTTTAGGAGTACAAATAATCTATTATGAACTTTTCAACATAATTATATTGCAAAACCTCAATTTTTATACTTTTTACTCAGTTAATATTCCAACGGGTCCCTAGAAAGGCCCATTTAGACCCGCTCATCCGAAACCTCAACAAAAAGGACTGCAAAACAAGTTTTAATCAAATTTTAGGAGTTCATGTAATTGATTAGGAGATTTTCAACATAATTATATTGCAAAACCTCAATTTTTGTACTTTTTACTCAGTTAAAATTCCAACGGGTCCATTGAAAGGCCCATTTAGACATGCTCGTCCAAAACCTCGACAAAAAGGATCGCAAACCAAGTTTTAATCAAATTTTAGGAGTTCAAATAATTGATTAGGAGCTTTTCAACACAATTATATTGAAAAACCTCAATTTCTATACTTCTTACTCAGTTAAAATTCCAATGGGCCCATTGTAAGACCCATTAAGACCTGCTCGTCCAAAATGATACAAAAAGGACCGCAAAAATTTTTTAATCAAATTTTAGGAGTTCAAATAAATGATTAGGAGCTTTTCAACACAATTATTTTGCAAAACTTCAATTTTTATACATTTTACTCAATTAAAATTCCAATGGGTCCACTGAAAGGCCCATTTAGACCCTTACGTCCGAAACCTCTACATAAAGGACCGTAAAACAAGTTTTGATCATATTTTAGGAGTACAAATAATTGATTATGAGATTTTCAACACAATTATATTGCAAAACCTCAATTTTTATACTTTTTACTCAGTTAAAATTCCAACGGGTCCATTGAAAGGCCCATTTAGACATGCTCGTCCGAAACCTCTACAAAAAGGGCCGCAAAACAAGTTTTAATCAAATTTTAGGAGATCGTGCAATTGATTAGGAGATTTTCAACACAATTATATCGCAAAACCTCAATTTCTGTAGTTTTTACTCAGTTAAAATTCGATCGGGTCCATTGAAAGGCCCATTTAGACCTGCTAGTCCGAAACCTCGACAAAAAGGACCGCAAGACAACTTTTAATCAAATTTTAAGAGTTCAAATAATTGATTAGGAGCTTTTCAACACAATTATATTGCAAAATTTCAATTTTTATACATTTTACTCAGTTAAAATTCCAACGGGTCCACTAAAAGGCCCATTTAGACCTGCACGTCCGAAACCTCTACATAAAGCACCGCAAAACAAGTTTTGATCATATTTTAGGAGTACAAATAATCTATTATGAACTTTTCAACATAATTATATTGCAAAACCTCTATTTTTATACTTTTTATTCAGTTAAAATTCCAACGGGTCCTTAGAAAGGCCCATTTCGACCCGCTTGTCTGAAACCTCAACAAAAAGGACTGCAAAACAAGTTTAAATTGATTAGGAGCTTTTCAACACAATTATATTGCAAAACCTCAATTTCTGTACCATTTACTCAGTTAAAATTCCATCGGGTCCATTGAAAGGCCCATTTAGACCTGCTCGTCCGAAACCTCGACAAAAAGGACCGCAAAACAAGTTTTAATCAAATTTTAGGAGTTCAAATAATTGATTAGGAAGTTTTCAACACAATTATATTGCAAAACCTCAATTTCTGTATTTTTTGTTCAGTTAAAATTCCAACGGGTCCATTGTAAGGCCCATTTAGACCTGCTCGTCCGAAATCGATACAAAAAGGACCACAAAAATGTTTTAATCAAATTTAGGAGTTCAAATAAATGATTAGGAGCTTTTTGACACAATTATATTGCAAAACTTCAATTTTTATACTTTTTACTCAGTTAAAATTCCAACGGGTCCATTGAAAGGCCCATTTAGACCCGCACGTCCGAAACCTCTACATAAAGGATCGCAAAACAAGTTTTGATCTTATTTTAGGAGTACAAATAATTGATTATGAGCTTTTCAACACAATTATATTGTAAAACCTCAATTTTTATACTTTTTACTCAGTTAAAATTCCAACGGGTCCATTGAAAGGCCCATTTAGACATGCTCGTCCGAAACATCGATAAAAAGGACCGCAAAAATAGTTTTAATCAAATTTTAGGAGTTCAAAATTTTGATTAGGAGCTTCTCAGCATAATTATATTGAAAAAAAACTATTTTTTTTTACTTTTTACTCAGTTAAAATTCCAATGGGCCTATTGAAAGGCCCATTTAGACCCGCTCGTCCGAAACCTCTACAAAAAGGACCGCAAAAATGTTTTATTCAAATATTAGAAGTTCGAGTAATTGATTAGGAGCTTTTCAACACCATTATATTGCAAAACCTCAATTTCTGTACTTTTTACTCAGTTAAAATTCCAACGGGTCCATTGAAAGGCCCATTTAGACCCGCTCGTCCGAAACCTCTACAAAAAGGACCAAAAAAAGGACTGAATCAAATTTTAGGAGTTCATGTAATTCATTAGGAACTTTTAAACACAATTAAATTGAAAAACCTCAATTTCTGTACTTTTTACTCAGTTAAAATTCCAATGGGTCCATTGAAAGGCCCATTTCGACCCGCTTGTCTGAAACCTCAACAAAAAGGACTGCAAAACAAGTTTTAATCAAATTTTAGGAGTTCATGTAATTTATCAGGAGCTTTTCAACACAATTATATTGCAAAACTTCAATTTCTGTACTTTTTACTCAGTTAAAATTCCAACGGGTCCATTGAAAGGCCCATTTAGACATGCTCGTCCGAAACCTCGACAAAAAGGACCGCAAAACAAGTTTTAATCAAATTTTAGGAGTTCAAATAATTGATTAGGAGCTTTTCAATAGAATTATATTGAAAAACCTCAATTTCTATCCTTCTTACTCAGTTAAAATTCCAACGGGCCCATTGTAAGACCCATTTAGACCTGCTCGTCCGAAATCGATACAAAAAGGACCGCAAAAAAGTTTTAATCAAATTTTAGGAGTTCAAATAAATGATTAGGAGCTTTTCAACACAATTATATTGCAAAACCTCAATTTTTTTACATTTTACTCAGTTAAAATTCCAACGGGTCCACTAAAAGGCCCATTTAGACCCGCACGTCCGAAACCTCTACATAAAGGACCGCAAAACAAGTTTTGATCATATTTTAGGAGTACAAAAAATTGATTATGAGATTTTCAACACAATTATATTCAAAACCTCAATTTTTATACTTTTTACTCAGTTAAAATTCTAACGTGTCCATTGAAAGGCCCATTTAGACATGCTCGGCCGAAACCTCTACAAAAAGGGCCGCAAAACTAGTTTTAATTAAATTTTAGGAGATCAAGTAATTGATTAGGAGATTTTCAACACAACTATATTGCAAAACCTCAATTTCTGTACTTTTTACTCAGTTAAAATTCGAAGAGTCCATTAAAAGGCCAATTTAGACCCGCTCGTCCAAAACCTCTACAAAAAGGACCAAAAAAGGACTGAATCAAATTTTAGGAGTTCATGTAATTCATTAGGAACTTTTAAACACAATTAAATTGAAAAACCTCAATTTCTGTACTTTTTACTCAGTTAAAATTCTAATGGGTCCATTGAAAGGCCCATTTCGACCCGCTTGTCTGAAACCTCAACAAAAAGGACTGCAAAACAAGTTTTAATCAAATTTTAGGAGTTCATGTAATTTATTAGGAGCTTTTCAACACAATTATATTGCAAAACCTCAATTTCTGTACTTTTTACTCAGTTAAAATTCCAACGGGTCCATTGAAAGGCCCATTTAGACATGCTCGTCCTAAACCTCGATAAAAAGGACCGCAAAACAAGTTTAATCAAATTTTAGGAGTTCAAATAATTGATTAGGAGCTTTTCAACACAATTATATTGAAAAACCTCAATTTCTATCCTTCTTACTCAGTTAAAATTCCAATGGGCCCATTGTAAGACCCATTTAGACCTGCTCGTCCGAAATCGATACAAAAAGGACCGCAAAAAAGTTTTAATCAAATTTTAGGAGTTCAAATAAATGATTAGGAGCTTTTCAACACAATTATATTGCAAAACCTCAATTTTTTTACATTTTACTCAGTTAAAATTCCAACGGGTCCACTAAAAGGCCCATTTAGACCCGCACGTCCGAAACCTCTACATAAAGGACCGCAAAACAAGTTTTGATCATATTTTAGGAGTACAAATAATTGATTATGAGATTTTCAACACAATTATATTGCAAAACCTCAATTTTTATACTTTTTACTCAGTTAAAATTCTAACGTGTCCATTGAAAGGCCCATTTAGACATGCTCGGCCGAAACCTCTACAAAAAGGGCCGCAAAACTAGTTTTAATTAAATTTTAGGAGATCAAGTAATTGATTAGGAGATTTTCAACACAACTATATTGCAAAACCTCAATTTCTGTACTTTTTACTCAGTTAAAATTCGAACGAGTCCATTAAAAGGCCAATTTAGACCCGCTCATCCAATACCTCTACAAAAAGGACCAAAAAAAGGACTGAATCAAATTTTAGGAGTTCATGTAATTCATTAGGAACTTTTAAACACAATTAAATTGAAAAACCTCAATTTCTGTACTTTTTACTCAGTTAAAATTCTAATGGGTCCATTGAAAGGCCCATTTCGACCCGCTTGTCTGAAACCTCAACAAAAAGGACTGCAAAACAAGTTTTAATCAAATTTTAGGAGTTCATGTAATTTATTAGGAGCTTTTCAACACAATTATATTGCAAAACCTCAATTTCTGTACTTTTTACTCAGTTAAAATTCCAACGGGTCCATTGAAAGGCCATTTAGACATGCTCGTCCTAAACCTCGACAAAAAGGACCGCAAAACAAGTTTTAATCAAATTTTAGGAGTTCAAATAATTGATTAGGAGCTTTTCAACACAATTATATTGAAAAGCCTCAATTTCTATCCTTCTTACTCAGTTAAAATTCCAACGGGCCCATTGTAAGACCCATTTAGACCTGCTCGTCCGAAATCGATACAAAAAGGACCGCAAAAAAGTTTTAATCAAATTTTAGGAGTTCAAATAAATGATTAGGAGCTTTTCAACACAATTATATTGCAAAACCTCAATTTTTTTACATTTTACTCAGTTAAAATTCCAACGGGTCCACTAAAAGGCCCATTTAGACCCGCACGTCCGAAACCTCTACATAAAGGACCGAAAAACAAGTTTTGATCATATTTTAGGAGTACAAATAATTGATTATGAGATTTTCAACACAATTATATTGCAAAACCTCAATTTTTATACTTTTTACTCAGTTAAAATTCTAACGTGTCCATTGAAAGGCCCATTTAGACATGCTCGGCCGAAACCTCTACAAAAAGGGCCGCAAAACTAGTTTTAATTAACTTTTAGGAGATCAAGTAATTAATTAGGAGATTTTCAACACAATTATATTGCAAAACTGTAACCCCCTTAGCCCGGCCTAGATGGTAGATCCGAACTACGAAGATTACACGGGGAAAACCAAAGTCAACCTGAAAGTCAACCTTGATTAACGACCCTTTTTTTTAAAAGCTTGTCTAGATGCACATTAACCCTAGGCGTTCTCTTGAGATATGTATACTCAAAAATCACAGCAATCGGAAAGCAACAAGGTACTCAATTGCACAACATACGAATTTAGGGACCAAATTGTAAATTCTAGAAATTAAGAGGACTTTACCAATTTTTAAGATACCATTATGAAATTAGTCATGTTTCATGCTTCTCTGCCAAATTTCACCTCAAACGGACATCCAAAACTCAAGCAATTGCATAAACGAAGTTCAGGACTAAAACGTGAAGATTTCAAAACATAAAACCATATGATTCAGTGCCCAACGATCAAGTGTTCCGGAACGGGGGTTGACCGTTCCGTAACGCAAGACCGTTTCGAAACCTGTTCCGAAATAGGGCTTGGCAGTAGCAAAAGTGTTTCGAAACGGCTCTACCCGTTTCGAAACACCAAGGCCATTTCAGACCCCTGTTTCGAAACAGTAGTACCCGTTCCGATACGGGCTGCCCAGAATTGCAGAAATTATCTGGTTTGTCACACATTCGACCCATCAAACCCATCCCTATGACCCCCAAATCATGCCAACAAGTCATCATGCATCAAAGGAACATATTTGCATCAACCAAACATATTCATGGCATCAATTAGGGAAAACCTCAATCTATAAGCATGCAACCTATTATTCCAAACCAACCAAACATCATACCAACAAAGCAAACATCATAATGGCCAATTACATATCCAAAACATCATAGGCATCATGCCAAACTTAGGGAGTCCAAAACATCTCCCAAAAACACAACCTAGGTTCCCATTGCCAAATACCAAAAACTAATAGTGTTGTAAAAATAGTCACCATACATGAGCTTAGTCTTTCTCTTGGATTCTTGACCTCCTTTCTGCCCTTAAAGCACTTCAATTCTCTGCATTATTGGTTCAAGAAGGAGAGCGTAAGCACATATGCTTAGTGAGAAATGCTCTAATGAAACAACACAATAATGCACTTTATAAACACCTTACAAGGCTTTTAAATTCATAAACATCAGTACTCATGCAACAATGCATACACAACAAGCATCTCATGCTTCATTATATCAACATGTCATATTGGCTTTCAAGTGATTCCATAACCATTTTTCAACACAAAACACAATCGGATACGCGGATTACAAGCGTTGTCCCATACGCTTCATACACACTACCAAACACACAAGGTGGAGTTTACCGGTACAATCTCAACCCCTCAACACCCGTGATGGAGTTTAACAGTACAATCACAACCCCTCCACATCACTCATTGGTAGTTGTATAACATCACTAATGAGAACACGAGACACACAACACAAGATCTACGCATGGCATTTTAACCACCATTACGATCTTAGACATCTCGTTAGTGTACTTGGATGGAGTTTACGGTACCATTACAACCCCTCAACATCCAAGGCGACTTTATTCACGGTGCACCCAATCCTATAGCCGGCTAACTATATCTGATTCAAGTACTTTTAAACCAACACATCACTTGCCAATATACATCATTTACCATCATCAATCCACTGTTTTAACGCATTAAACAAAGCCATTAAACAATCATGCATCACTATGCATCCAACCACATTTATCAATATCAAACCAAGGATCTCTTACCTTGAGCATCCTTCAACAAATGGCTTCCAAAACCAGCATTAAACATGCTAAAATATACTTTCAAAACAGAATTTAAACATGCAAATTAAACACATTGCATCCAACCATCTCATGGTTCATCAAAGAAAGAGTTTCTCCGAAAACTTACTCTTGAGCTTAGTTAAGTTGCTTAGACTTAAACTAAGCTCCCAAAACCTTCAAATATTGGTTTCTAAGCTGAAAACCAAACTTCACTCACCAATTCCGTTTCGCAAGCTTGCCGAAACGCCGTTCAAGCCTCCGGATCAATACCACAAGGACCCGAAGATGTCTCCCTTGTTTTAAACACATCAAAGCAGAGGATTAATGCATCATCATGCATTAAAATCTTCATCCATTACACCTAAACTCGCTGCTCTCACCAAAACTCACATTTCGCCTACCAAACACAACCGAAATCACATCCAAACACTTCCACAACATTACCCAGCCTTGATCCATCACTTCTAATCATTCTTAGATATCAATTAACATCTAAAAAGGACCTAATCACGTCCTTATACCTCCAGCTATAACAGAACACCAAAATCACCCCCAAAACCACCATTTTCACAAGTAAAAACTTAGGAAAATCAACCTATTCGGGATTGCATTGATTAAACCTCAATTACACGTCATTAAACATCCAAAATACATTAAAAATGCATCTAAAAAAAATCCCAAGCAACCTCCACGAAATTCTTCAAGATTTGATCAAAATCTCAAGTTTTAAGCCAAAATCAAGATCATAACATTAAAACATTTAATAAAACTTAATATAAGGATTGAGAACTTGGGAATTTCAGTAAAGAACTGAGTATTTAGAGGAGAAGGACGTTCATACCTCTAAATGTGGATTTCTCCTTGTTTAGAGCCAAAATCCTTGAAAATTCAATATGCAAATGAAGAGGATTTGATGTAGAAATGATTAGGAATCATTTGGGGATTGAAATCTCATCATTTGGTGTGAAAATAAAAAGAAAAGCTACTGTGGAAATGTGTTTGGCTGAGGGAATTTTGAGAGAAAATGAAATGGGAAAATCTTAGCAAAAGTTAGTTATGAAACTAAAATATGATTTTTCCCTCTTTTCTTTTTATTAATTAAACATTAAACGAGTCTTTAAAAATCAAGAAAAATCAGGAGAAATCCTCCCTTGGGTAAATTACCTCCTTAAAGATTCAAAGTTTCAATCCTTTCAAAACAGTTACAAACTTTTCAAAAATTACATTTTAGTCACTAACTCGAAATGTCATATTTCCAAGCCTCATTTTGTAAAATTGATTTCACCACTATCTTATATATATTAAAAGAGGATTTTTAGATATTTTTCCATATTTTTAATGCATCCCGAACTAGGCTTTCCCTAAAACCACCTTTTATATTCGAACCGAAATTTAGACCGGTCCGGTTCAGACCCTAAACATCCAAGCCCAAAATTGGGGTGTTACAAAAACTTTAATTTTTGTACTTTTTACTCAGTTAAAATTCCAACGGGCCCATTCAAAGGCCCATTTAGACCTGCACGTCCGAAACCTCTACATAAAGGACCGCAAAACAAGTTTTGATCATATTTTAGGAGTAAAAATAATCTATTATGAACTATTCAACATAATTATATTGCAAAACCTCAATTTTTAGACTTTTTACTCAGTTAAATTCCAACGGGTCCATAGAAAGGCCCATTTAGACCCGCTCGGCCGAAACCTCAACAAAAAGGACTGCAAAACAAGTTTTAATCAAATTTTAGGAGTTCATGTAATTGATTAGGAGCTTTTCAACACAATTATATTGCAAAACCTAAATTTATGTACTTTTTACTCAGTTAAAATTCCAACGGGTCCATTGAAAGGCCCATTTAGACATGCTCGTCCGAAACCTCGACAAAAAGGACTGCAAAACAAGTTTTAATCAAAATTTAGGAGTTCAAATAATTGATTAGGAGCTTTTCTACACAATTATATTGCAAAACCTCAATTTCTGTACTTTTTACTTAGTTAAAATTCCAGCGGGTCCATTGTAAGGCCCATTTATACCTGCTCGTCCGAAACTGATACAAAAAGGACTGCAAAAAAGTTTTAATCAAATTTTAGGAGTTCAAATAAATGATTAGGAGCTTTTCAACATAATTATATTGCAAAATTTCAATTTTTATACATTTTACTCAGTTAAAATTCCAACGGGTCCACTAATAGGCCCATTTAGACCCGCACGTCCGAAACCTCTACATAAAGGATCGCAAAACAAGTTTTGATCAAATTTTAGGAGTAAAAATAATCTATTATGAACTTTTCAACATAATTATATTGCAAAACCTCAATTTTTATACTTTTTACTCATTTAAAATTCCAACGGGTCCATAGAAAGGCCCATTTAGACCCGCTTGTCCGGAACCTCAACAAAAACGGCCGCAAAACAGATTTTAATCAAATTTTAGGAGTTCATGTAATTGATTAGGAGCTTTTCAACACATTTATATTGCAAAACCTCAATTTTTTACTTTTTAATCAGTTAAAATTCCAATGGGCCTATTGAACGGCCCATTTAGACCTGCTCGTCCGAAACCTCTACAAAAAGGACCGCAAAAATGTTTTATTCAAATATTAAGAGTTTAAATAGTTGATTAGGAGCTTTTTAACACAATTATATTGCAAAACCTCAATTTCTATACTTTTTACTCAGATAAAATTCCAACGGGTCCATTAAAAGGCCCATTTCGACCCACTCGTACGAAACCTCTACAAAAAGGGCCGCAAAACAGGTTTTAATCAAATTTTAGGAGTTCATGTAATTCATTAGGAACTTTTCAACACAATTATATTGCAAAACCTCAATTTCTGTACTTTTTACTCAGTTAAAATTCCAACGGGTCCATTGAAAGGCCCATTTAAACACGCTCGTCCGAAACCTCTACAAAAGGACCGAAAAAAAAGTTTTAATCAAACTTTAGGAGTTCATGAAATTGATTAGGAGCTTTTCAACACAATTATATTGCAAAACCTCAATTTCTATACTTTTTACTCAGTTAAAATTCAAACAAGTCTATTGAAAGGACCATTTTGACCTGCTCGTCCGAAACCTCGACAAAAAGGACCGCAAATATAGTTTTAATCAAATTTTAGGAGTTCAAATAATTTATTAGGAGCTTTGCAACACAATTATATTGAAAACCTCAATTTTATACTTTTTACTCAGTTAAAATTCCAACGGGCCCATTGAAAGGCCCATTTAGACATGCTTGTCCGAATCCTCTACAAAAAGGACCGCAAAAATGTTTTATTCAAATATTAGGAGTTCAAATAATTGATTAGGAGCTTTTCAACACAATTATATTGCAAAACCTCAAATTCTGTACTTTTTACTCAGTTAAAATTCCAACGGGTCCATTAAAAGGCCCATTTCGACCCGCTCGTCTGAAACCTCTACAAAAAGGCTTGCAAAACAAGTTTTAATCAAATTTTAGGAGTTCATGTAATTGATTAGGAGCTTTTCAACACAATTATATTGCAAAACCTCAATATCTGTACTTTTTACTCACTCAAAATTCTAACGGGTCCATTGAAAGGGCCATTTAGACCTACTTGTCCGAAACCTCGACAAAAAGGACCGCGAAACAAGTTTTAATCAAATTTTAGGAGTTCAAATAATTTTTTAGGAGCTTTTCAACAAAATTATATTGCAAAACCTCAATTTCTGTACTTTTTACTCAGTTAAAATTCCAACAGGTCCATTGTAAGGCCCTTTAGACCTGCTCGTCCGAAACCGATACAAAAAGGACCGCAAAAAAGTTTTAATCAAATTTTAGGAGTTCAAAAAAATGATTAGGAGCTTTTCAACACAATTATATTGCAAAACTTCACTTTTTCTACATTTTACTCAGTTAAAATTCCAACGGGTCCATTAAAAGGCCCATTTTGACCTGCTCGTCTGAAACCTCGACAAAAAGGACCTCAAAAATAGTTTTAATCAAATTTTAGGAGTTCAAATAATTGATTATGAGATTTTCAACACAATTATATTGAAAAACCTCAATTTTATACTTTTTACTTAGTTAAAATTCTAACGGGTCCATTGAAAGGCCCATTTAGACATGCTTGTCCGAAACCTCTACAAAAAGGACCGCAAAAATGTTTTATTCAAATATTAGGAGTTCAAATTGTAACACCCCAATTTTGGGCTTATAAGTTTAGGGTTTTAACCGAACCGGTCTGAGAAACAGTTCGAATATAAAAGGGAGTTTTAGGGAAAGCCTTGTTCGGGATGTTTTAAAAATCTAGAAAAATATCTAAAAATCCTCTTTTAATATATAAAGGTGATTGGTGAAATCAATTTTACAAAATAAGGTTTGGAAATACTACATTTCGGTGTAGTGACCAAATTGCGATTTTTGCAAAGTTTAGTAGTGACTGTTTTGTAAAGGATTGAAACTTTGAATCTTTAAGGAGCTAATTTACCCAAAATGTTTTTCTCCATATTTTTCCTTAATTTGGGTGATTTAATTAATGTTTTAATTATATAAAAGAAAGGTGAAAACTACTTTTTAACTTTCATAACTATTTTTCCTAATTTTCTCTCATTCCTTTTTCTCTCAAAATCTCATCATCCAAACACATTTTCTCCAGCAAAATTCACATTGATTTTCACTTCAATTGATGAGATTTCCATCATCTATTGGTTCCTAATCAATCTTGCATCAAATCCTTTTGATTTCCACATTGCATTTTCATGGAATTTTGCCCAAATCAAGGAGAAATCATCATTTAGAGGTAAGATTGTTCTTCTCCTCTAAATACTAAGTTCTTTACTGAAATTCCCAAGTTTTCAATCCTTTATTAAAGATTTATGAATGGTTTTAATGTTAGAAACAAGATTTTGGCTTAAAACTCAAGATTTTGGAAGAGATCTTGAGGATTTTCGTTGTAATTGATTGGGCTCTATTTTGGGATGGTTTTCTAATGTATTTTGGATGTTAAATGATGTTAGAAAAGTGGTTTTATCAATGCAATCCCGAATAGGTTGTGATTCTTGAGTCTTTTCTTGTGAAAATGGTGGTTTTTGGGGTGATTTTTGTGTTCTGTTATAGCTGGAGGTATAAGGACGAGTTTAGGGTTGTTTTTTATGTTAATTGATGTTTAGAAATGGTTAGAAGTGATAGATCTTGGCTGGGCTTTGCTTTGAAAGAGTTTGGAGGTGATTTCAGTTGTTTTTGGAAGCCGAAATGAGGTTCTTAAGTAGTGCAGCGAGTTTAGGTTGTATTGCTGGTGATTTTAATGCATGGTGATGCATTAATCCTCTGTTGTTATGTGTTAAAAATAGGGGAGAATGATCCGGAAGCGATAGAGGTGGCGTTGGAGGTTTCGAACGGTTGGGAGGCTTGTCGGCTAGCATAGTTTTGTGTATCGGTGAGTGGAGATGGTTTTGCAGTTTTGAAACATTTATTTGGAGGTTTTGGGAGCTTAGTTTAAGTCTAAACAACTTAGCTAAGCTCAAGAGTAAGTTTTCGGGAAAAAACTCCCTCGAATGTGCTAAGTTATGGTTTGATGCATTAGTTAAGAAATGCATGTTTAATTACTGTTTTGAAAGCATGTTTTAGCATGATTAATGCTGGTTTTGAAAGCCATGTATTGAAGGATGCTCAAGGTAAGAGATCCTTGGTTTGACATGTTATTAATATATTTATGATGCATGGAGATGCACGATGATAAGTGGCTTTGATTAATGCTTAGAACAGTGAATTGATGATGGTATTTGATGTATATTGGCAAGTGATGAAATGGTTTTTAAGTACTTGAATCGGATATAGTTAGCCGGCTATAGGATTGGGTGCACCGTAAGTAAAGTCGCCTTGGATGTCGAGGGGTTTTGGTTGTATCGTAAACTCCATCCAAGTACCCTAGCGATTGAGGAAATTGGTGTCACCACGATGGAGGATGGCTCTCGTGGGTGGACTTTGTTAAGCGTCACAACGGTGGAGGGTTGCTCCCGTGTGTGAGCTTGGTTAAGGTGATTACAATGGTTGAGGTAGCTCCCATGTGTAAGCCTTGTGTTGTGTCCCGGCTCTCGCTAGTGGGTTATACAACTACCGATGAGTGATGTTGAGGGGTTGTGATTGTACCGTTATACTCTATCACAGGTGTTGAGGGGTTGTGATTGTACTGATAAACTCCACCTTGTAAAGCCGGAAGTGTGTATGAAGCGTGTGGGACAACGCTTGTAATCCGCGTATCCGATTGTGTCTTGTGTCAAAATGGTTATGAACTATCACTTGAAGCCAATATAATGTATTTGATTGTAACGAAGCGTGAGATGCTTGAAAAGGTTGCAAAGTAGCATGAGAAAGTGATGAACATGTGGTTTAAAAGTTTTGTTGAAAGTATTTTCTAAAAATGCCAATATATGAGAATGAAATGTGTCACATGTACCAATGCTTGAGATGTTGTATGTTTTAAGAAATGCATATGAGATAATAATTTTATGAAATGCTTTTGTATATCAAGCATATGTGGCCTTGCCATGAGATTTGCATAGGTTGTATGCATGTGTTAGCTAGATGGTACATGTGGTTTTCAAAATGGAGATTTGCTTATGCAAATGGGGTTTTGAGTTTATGAAATGCTTTTGAGTAACAAGCATGTATGGCTTTGCCATGAGGTTTGCCTTTGTTGAATGCATGAGGTAGATATAAGGAACATATGGTTTCCAAAAAGGTATTTTGCTTTGAAATGATCATCAAGCATGAGAAGAGTATAGTGTGAAGTGGAAGTGATTTCCAAGGAAATTGGTTTAAACTTTGCATGAAGTGTTTGTGCATGGAAAGGTTTAAATGGTAGTATTTGCAAGGATGTGGTTTGGGGTGAGTTGCTAGTGTATCAAAGTTAAATGTTGGTTTTCTTGTTGAGCAATGCATGTTTTAAAGCAATGGTATTTCAAAGGAGATGTTCAATCAATACTTTGGGTTTTATGATTCATTGCATTGATGGTGTTTTGGTTTTGAGCATTCCTCACTAAGCATTATGTGCTTACGCTCCTTTTTGTCCATCAATGCAGATATTTGAAGTTGGGACAACAAGAAGCAAGGGATTCAAGAAGAGCTCCACTTGAGAAGTATGTTTTGGTTTATAGCTATAGATAATAAAGGCAATGGGGGAGAGTCTTTTGCGTTGATGTGTAATGAGATTGTTCATCTTGAGCATGTTCGGTTTATGGTTTGATACTTGTTGGTGATTGTTTTGTGATGTTCGGATTTCCATCTCCATATTTGATATAGCTTTGTTCTTAGTTTTAAAGTAAGATCTTGTGTTGAATGTGATAAATGAGTAGGTGTGCTTAATACTTGTATTGTAACTAGTTTCTGATGCAATATGGTGGTTTTAATGCTTGGCATGTTGTTGATATGTTGTGGAATGGTTTAAAGTATGTTTGGTGGTGTTTTGATGTGAAAAACCAGAAATTTCTGCTGTTTCTGGGCAGGGTGTATCGAAACACCCTTAGCTGTTTCGAAACGGGTGCCTGAAATGGCCTGGGCGTTTCGGAATGGCTAGAAGTGTTTCGAAACACTTTGGCTACTGGAATGCCCTGTTTTGGAACCAGTTTCGAAACGGGTGGGTGTATTGATCTAGTATTTCGATACGGCAGGGAGGTGTTTCGAAACGGGTTACCGTTGATCACAAATTTGAATTGCTTTGAAGTCTGCATGCTTTACATTTTAGTCCTTAATTTTGTAATGGCAATTGCTTGTGCTTGAGATGTCTTTTTAAGCTGAAATTTGGCAGAGAAGCTTGTAATATGATTAATTAAGGTTCGGTAAAGCTAAAATCTACAGAGTCCTTATATTTTCCAAAATTTACATTTTGGTCCCTAAATGTGGATTTCTTGCAATTGAGTCCTTAAACGTTTTCCGATCGCTGTGCTTTTCTCTTCCAAGGTTCTTGAGCATTCATATAGGCTTCATACGCATCTAGAAAGGATAAAAGAAAAAAAAGGGTCGTTAATAAAGGTTGACTTTCAGGTTGACTTTGGTTTTCCCCGTGTGATCTTCATAGTTCGGGTCTAACGCCTAGGCCGGGCTAAAGGGGTTACACAAATAATTGATTAGGAGCTTTTCAAAACAATTATATTACAAAACCTTAATTTTTGTACTTTTTACTCAGTTAAAATTCCAACGGGTCCATTAAAAGGCCCATTTCGACCCGCTCGTCGAAACCTCTACAAAAAGGAATGCAAAACAAGTTTTAATCAAATTTTAGGAGTTCATGTAATTGATTAGCAGCTTTTCAACACAATTATATTGCAAAACCTCAATTTCTGTACTTTTTACTCAGTTAAAATTCCAACGGGTCCATTGAAAGGCCCATTTCGACCCGCTCGTCCGAAACCTCTACAAAAAGGACTGCAAAACAAGTTTTAATCAAATTTTAGGAGTTCATGTAATTTATTAGGAGCTTTTCAACACAATTATATTGCAAAACCTCAATATCTGTACTTTTTACTCACTAAAAATTCTAACGGGTCCACTGAAAGGGCCATTTATACCTACTTGTCCGAAACCTCGACAAAAAGGACCGCGAAACAAGTTTTAATCAAATTTTAGGAGTTCAAATAATTGGTTAGGAGCTTTTCAACAAAATTATATTGCAAAACCTCAATTTCTATACTTTTTACTCAGTTAAAATTCCTACGGGTCCATTGTAAGGCTCATTTAGACTTGTTCGTCCGAAACCGATACAAAAAGGACCGCAAAAAAGTTTTAATCAAATTTTAGGAGTTCAAATAAATGATTAGGAGCTTTTCAACACAATTATATTGCAAAATTTCAATTTTTATACATTTTACTCAGTTAAAATTCCAACGGGTCCACTGAAAGGCCCATTTAGACCCGCACGTCCGAAACCTCTACATAAAGGACCGCAAAACAAGTTTTGATCATATTTTAGGAGTACAAATAATTGATTATGAGCTTTTCAACACAATTATATTGCAAAACCTCGATTTTTATACTTTTTACTCAGTTAAAATTCCAACGGGTCCATTAAAAGGCCCATTTCGACCCACTCGTCCGAAACCTCTACAAAAAGGACTGCAAAACAAGTTTTAATCAAATTTTAGGAGTTCATGTAATTGATTAGGAGCTTTTCAACACAACTATATTGCAAAACCTAAATTTTTGTACTTTTTACTCAGTTAAAATTCCAACGGGTCCATTGAAAAGCCCATTTAGACCTGCTTGTTCGAAACCTCGACAAAAAGGACCACAAAATAAGTTTTAATCAAATTTTAGGAGTTCAAATAATTGATTAGGAGCTTTTCAACACAATTATATTGCAAAACCTCCATTTCTGTACTTTTTACTCATTTAAATTTCCAACGGGTCCATTGTAAGGCCCATTTAGACTTGCTCGTCCGAAACCGATCCAAAAAGGACCGCAAAAAAGTTTTAATCAAATTTTTGTAGTTTGAATAAATGATTAGGAGCTTTTCAACACAATTATATTCCAAAACTTCAATTTCTATAAATTTTAATCAGTTAAAATTCCAACGGGTCCATTGAAAGGCCCATTTAGACCCACACGTCCGAAACCTCTACATAAAAGACCGCAAAACAAGTTTTGATCATATTTTAGGAGTACAAATAATTGATTATGAGCTTTTCAACACAATTATATTGCAAAACCTCAATTTTTATACTTTTTACTCAGTTAAAATTCCAACGGGTCCATTGAAAGGTCCATTTAGACATGCTCGTCCGAAACCTCTACAAAAAGGGTCGCAAAAAGAAGTTTTAATCAAATTTTAGGAGATCATGTAATTGATTAGGAGATTCTCAACACAATTATATTGCAAAACCTCAATTTCTGTACTTTTTACTCAGTTAAAATTCTAACAGGTCCATTGAAAGGCCCATTTAGACCTGCTCGTCCGAAACCTCGACAAAAAGGACCGCAAAAATAGTTTTAATCAAATCTTAGGAGTTCAAATAATTGATTATGAGCTTTTCAACACAATTATATTGCAAAACCTCAATTTCTGTACTTTTTACTCAGTTAAAATTCCAACGGGTCCATTAAAAGACCCATTTCGACCCGCTCGTTCGAAACCTCTACAAAAAGGACTGCAAAGCAAGTTTTAATCAAATTTTAGGAGTTCAAATAATTGATTAGCTGCTCTTCAATACAATTATAATGCAAAACCTTAATTTCTGTACTTTTTACTTAGTTAAAATTTCAACGGGTCCATTGAAAGACCCATTTAGACCCGCTCGTCCGAAACCTCTACAAAAAGGACCGCAAAAAAAGTTTTAATCAAATTTTAGGAGTTCATGTAATTGATTATGAGCATTTAAACACAATTATATTGCAAAACTTCAATTTCTGTACTTTTTACTCAGTTAAAATTCTAACGGGTCCAATGAAAGGCCCATTTAGACCTGCTCGTCCGAAACCTCGACAAAAAGGACCGTAAAAATAGTTTTAATCAAATTTTAGGAGTTCAAATAATTGATTAGGAGCTTTTGCACACAATTATATTGAAAAACCTCAACTTCATACTTTTTACTCAGTTTGTAACCCCCTTAGCCCGACCTAGACGGTTGACCCGAACTACGAAGATTACACGGGGAAAACCAAAGTCAACCCGAAAGTCAACCTTGATTAACGACCCTTTTTTTCTTTTTAACCTTGTCTAAATGCATATTAACCCTAGGTGTACTCTTGAGATAAGCATACTCAAAAATCACAGCAATCGGAAAACAATAAGGGACTCAATTGCACAACATACGAATTTAGGGACCAATTTGTAAATTCTGAAAATTAAAAGGACTTTACCAATTTTTAAGTTACCATTATGAAATTAGTCATGTTTCATGCTTCTCTGTAAAATTTCATCTCAAACAGACATCTCAAACTCAATCAATTGCGTATACAAAAATCAGGACTAAAACGTAAAGCTTGCAAACCTCAAAACCATTCAAATCAGTGCCCAACGGTCAAGTGTTTCGAAACGGGTCTAGGCCGTTCAGAAACACCCCTTGGAAGTAGCCAAAGTGTTTCGAAACACCTCTGCCCATTTTGAAACACCTAGGCCAAAACATGTACCTGTTTCGAAACAGGCAAGGGTGTTTCGAAACACCCTCCTCAGAAACAGCAGAAAAGTCTGTTTTACACCCCTTTCAACCCACCAAACACGCTCATATGACTTCCATAATAGGCCAACAAGTCATCAAACATTAAAGGAACATATTTGCATCATCAAAGCTCAACCACGGCTTCGAATAAGAAAAACCACAAGTCTAATGCATGCATCCTATAATGAAAAGCAAGCAATCATCAAATCTCCAAAACAAAATACTAAATGGCCATTTACATGTTCCAAACACCATAGGCATTGAACCAAACTTAGGGAGTCCAAAACATCTCCCAAAAACACAATCTAGGTTCCCATTGCCAAATACCAAAAGCTAATAGTGTTGTGAAAATAGTCACCATACATGAGCTTAGACTTTTACTTGGATCCTTGACCTCCTTGCTGCCCTTAAAGCACTTCAATGCTCTGCATTATTGGTTCAAGCAAGAGAGAGAGTAAGCACGTATGCTTAGTGAGAAATGCTCTAATAAAACAACACAATAATGCACTTTGTAAAAACACCTTTCCAAGGCCTTTAATTTCAAAACATCATTTATCATGCATTTATGCATACAAACCAAGCATCTCATGCTTCAATTCATCAACATGTCATATTGGCTTTCAAGTGATAATCCATAACCATTTTTCAACTTAAAACACAATCGGATACGCGGATTACAAGCGTTGTCCCATACGCTTCATACACACTACCAAACACTCAAGGTGGAGTTTACCGGTACAATCACAACCCCTCAACACCCGTGATGGAGTCTACGGTACAATTACAATCCCTCCACATCACTCATTGGTAGTTGTACAACATCACTAACGAGAACACGGGACACACAACACAAGATCCTCTCATGGCATTTTAACCACCATTATGATCTTAGACATCTCGTTAGTGTTCTTGAATGGAGTTTACGGTACCATTACAACCCCTCAACATCCAAGGCGACTTTATTCACGGTGCACCCAATCCTATAGCCGGCTAACTATATCCGATTCAAGTACTTTTAAACCAACACATCACTTGCCAATATACATCATTTACCATCATCAATCCACTGTTTTTAAGCATTTAACAAAGCCATTAAATAATCATTCATCACAATGCATCAAACCACATTTATCAATGTTCAAATCAAGGATCTCTTACCTTGAGCATCCTTCAATACATGGCTTACAAAACCAGCATTAAACATGCTAAAATATGCTTTCAAAATAGAATTTAAACATGCAAAATAAAAACATTGCATTCAACCATCTCATGTTTCTTCAAAAAGAGAGTTTCTCCGAAAACTTACTCTTGAGCTTAGCTAAGTTGTTTAGACTTAAACTAAGTTCCCACAACCTTCAAACATTGGTTTCAAAGCTAAAAACCAAACTTCACTCACCGATTCCGTTTCGCAAGCTTGCCGAAACGCCGATCAAGCCTCCGGATCAACACCACAAGGATCTGAAGATGTCTCCCCTATTTTAAACACATCAAATTAGAGGATTAATGTATCATCATGCATTAAAATCTTCAGCCAAAACACCTAAACTCGCTGCTCTCAACAAAACTCACATTTCGGCTACCAAACACAACCGAAATCACATCCAAACACCTCTACAACATTTCCCAGCCAAGATCCATCAACTCCAATCATTCTTAGACATCAATTAACATCCAAAAAGGACCTAATCACGTTCTTATACCTCCAGCTATAGCATAACATCAAAATCACCCGAAAAACCACCATTAACTCAAGTAAAAACTTAGGAAAATCAACCTATTCGGGATTGCATTGATAAAACCTCAATTACACATCATTTAGACATCCAAAATACATCAAAAAGACATGTCAAAACAGAGCCCAATCATTTAATACGAATTTCTTCAAAATTAAATCCAAATCTTGCATTTTAATCCAAAATCAAGATCAAAACATCAAAACCTTTAATAAAACTCAATTTAAGGATTGAGAACTTGGGAATTTCAGTAAAGAACTGAGTATTTAGAGGAGAAGGACGTTCATACCTCTAAATGTGGGTTTCTCCTTGTTTAGAGCCAAAATTCTTGAAAATCCAATAAGCAAATGATGAGGATTTGGTGTAGAAATGATTAGAAATCATTTAGAGATTGAAATCTCAACTTTAGGTGTGAAAATCAAAGGAAAAGTGGCTGTGGAAATGTGTTTGGCTGAGGGAAAATTGAGAGAGAATGAAATGGGAAAATTTTGGCAAAAGTTTGTTATGAAACCCAAAATATCTCTTTTCCCTCTTTTCTTTTTATTAAATAACATTAAATGAGTCTTTAAAATTTAAGAAAAATCTGGAGAAACCCTCCCTTGGGTAAATTAGCTCCTTAAAGATTCAAAGTTTCAATCCTTTTAAAACAGTCACCAACTTTTCAAAAATTATATTTTAGTCACTAACTTGAAATGTCATATTTCCAAACCCCATTTTGTAAAATTGATTTCACCACTCTCTTATATATAATAAAAGAGGTTTTTTAGATATTTTTCCATATTTTTAATGCATCCCGAACTAGGCTTTCCCTAAAATCACCTTTTATATTCGAATCGTAATTTAAACCGGTCCGGTTCAGACCCTAAACTTCTAAGCCCAAAATTGGAGTGTTACAACTCTCCCCCCTTAAGAAATTTTGTCCTCGAAATTTACCTGAAGGAAAAAGGTACGGAAACTGCTTCAACATGTCATCCTTCCGTTCCCACGTGGCTTCCTCAGCACCACGATGCTTCCACAACACCTTTACCAACTCAATGGTCTTGCCTCGAAGAACTTTACTGTCCGAATCCAGAATCTTCACTGGTTCCTCATCATAGGTCAAATCTGGATTCAACTCCACTTCCTCCACATGCATCACATGAGAAGGATCCGATCTATACTTCCGAAGCATAGAAACATGAAACACATCATGAATCTTTTCTAGCTCTTGCGGTAACCTCAACTTGTACGCAACAGGACCCACACGCTCAATCACCTCATATGGTCCAATGTACCTAGGGCTCAACTTACCCTTTCGGCCAAACCTCATCACCTTTTTCCAAGGCGAAACTTTCAAAAACACACGGTCACCCACCGCATACTCAATCTCCTTACGCTTCAAATCCGCATAAGACTTTTGCCGATCCGAAGCTGCCTTCAATCGCTCAAAAATGAACTTCACCTTCTCAGTGGTTCCCTTCAACAAAGGTGGCATCGAAACCAACTTCCGACCTGGTTCAGCCCAACAAAGAGGAGTCCTACACTTCCTCTCGTACAAAGCTTCATAAGGTGCCATTTGAATACTTGCATGATAACTATTATTATAGGCAAACTCCACCAAAGGCAAATGTTTCTCCCAAGAACCCTGAAACTCAATCACACAGCACCTCAACATATCCTCCAACACCTGGATAACACGCTCAGACTGCCCATCCGACTGCGGATGATAAGATGTACTGAAATTCAACCGTGTACCCAAAGCCTGATGCAAACACTGCCAGAAACACGATGTAAACCTCGGATCTCTATCCGACACAATCGACTTTGGCACACCATGCAGCCGCACAATCTCATCAATGTACAGCTCCGCAAGCTTATCCAAAGTGTACGTAGTATGCACAGGCAAGAAATGCGCACACTTCGTCAGGCGATCCACAATCACCCACACCGAATTCTTCTTCGATGGCGACAAAGGCAAACCAGACACGAAGTCCATGGTAATCCTCTCCCACTTCCACTCAGGAATCCTCAATGGTTGCAACAACCCTGAAGGAAACTGATGCTCAGCCTTAACTCGCTGACATACCATGCACTTTCTTACAAACTCAGCAACATCTTTCTTTAAACCCACCCAATAGTACTCATCACGAAGATCACGGTACATCTTAGTACTACCAGGGTGCATAGCAAAAGGACTACTATGAGCTTCAGTCAGAATAGCACGCCTCAAATCAGCATCATTGGGCACTACTATCCGACTCCCAAAGCATAAAACTCCATCATCATTAAAGCAGAAATCCGATGGCCTATCCTCCGCAATATCCTGAACATGTGGCACCAAGGAATCATCCAACAACTGCTTTTCCTTAATCAACTGAAACAAGGATGGTTTCACTTGCAACTCAGCCACAAGACCACCATCACGCGAAATGCTCAAACTGGAAAACATAGCCCTCAACTCAACAGCTACCTTCCTACTCAAGGCATCCGCTACAACATTAGCTTTACCCGGATGGTACTCGATAGTCAAATCGTAATCCTTAAGCAACTCCACCCAACGTCGTTGCCTAAGATTCAACTCTTTCTGAGACATCAGATACCTCAAACTCTTGTGGTCCGTGTACACAGTACACTTCTCACCATACAAGTAATGTCTCCAAATTTTCAAAGCAAAAACTACCGCAGCTAACTCAATGTCATGCGTAGGATAATTGCGCTCATGCACCTTTAACTGACGTGATGCATAAGCCACCACCTTACCCTCTTGCATCAACACACATCCCAAACCAACATAGGACGCATCACTATACACCACAAACTCTTTCCCTAATTCAGGTTGAACCAAGATAGGAGCTTGCGTCAAAGCTGCCTTAAGCTTCTCAAAAGCCTGTTGTCTCGCTTCTTTCCACTCATACTTAACATCCTTCTGCAACAACTTCGTCAAAGGTGCATCAATCTTTGAAAACCCATCCACGAACCTCCGATAGTATCCTGCCAAACCAAGGAAACTACGGACTTCATGAACAAACTTAGGAGGCTTCCAATTCATCACTGCCTCAATCTTCTGAGGATCAACACGTATTCCTTCAGCATAGACCACATGACCAAGAAACACAACTTCTCTAAGCCAGAACTCACACTTGCTAAGCTTGGCATAAAGCTGATTCTCCAACAAAGCCTGTAACACAATTCTCAAATGCCCTTCATGCTCCTCCTCAGTATGAGAGTACACGAGAATAT
This sequence comes from Hibiscus tridactylites, assembly GCA_958450335.1. Taxonomy (NCBI): domain Eukaryota; kingdom Viridiplantae; phylum Streptophyta; class Magnoliopsida; order Malvales; family Malvaceae; genus Hibiscus; species Hibiscus tridactylites. The sequence goes on from OY288281.1 coordinate 40,981,880, forward strand.
CATCAATGAACACCACAACAAATTTATCCAAGTATTCATGGAACACTCTATTCATCATGTCCATGAAAGCTGCAGGAGCATTCGTCAAACCAAACGGCATCACAAGAAACTCATAATGCCCATACCTCGTTCTGAAGGCTGTCTTTGGCACATCCACATCCTTCACCTTCAGCTGATAATACCCCGACCTTAAGTCAACTTTAGAGAACACAGCTGCTCCCCGAAATTGATCAAAAAGATCATCAATTCTCGGCAATGGATACCGATTCTTGATAGTCAACTTGTTAAGCTGACGGTAATCAATGCACATTCTCATAGTGCCATCCTTTTTTCTTCACAAACAAGACCGGTGCACCCCAAGGTGACACACTCGGCCGAATGAAACCACGATCAAGCAACTCCTGAAGTTGCGTCTTCAGCTCTTTCAACTCTTTAGGTGCCATTCCATAAGGAGTAATGGACACTGGAGTTGTGTTTTCATACAGCTCAATCCCAAACTCCACTTCGCGATTAGGAGGCAATCCAGGCAACTCCTCCAGAAACACACCAGGAAACTCTCGCACAGTCCCGATATCTTGCACACGCAACTCTTTAGAGCTAGGATTCATCACAAAGGCGAGGTAAGCTTTACAACCTTGCCTCAGCATCCGACTCGCTTCCAATGTAGACACCATATTGGCAAGAAACTTCACATTCTCACCAACCACCACTACCTCATAATCATCCGCAAGCATCAACGAAACTCGCTTATTCTCAAAATCCACTACAGCTCGATGCTCAACAAGCCACTCCATACCAAGGATTACATCAAAACCATAGAAAGGCAATTCCATAAGATCAACATGAAAAACATGGTCTTGCACAACCAAGGGACATCTTCTATAAAGCTTTCGAGTCACAACAATCTCACCAAAAGAACTAGTTACACGCATACCAACATCCAAAGACTCAACAGGCAAACCAAGCAATTGAGCATGTTCACGCAATATGTATGAGTGTGTAGATCCAGAATCAATCAAGGAAAGTAATGACAAGGATTGCAAAGTGAAAGTACCTGCGATCACATCCGTGTCATTCCTCCCCTCCCTCTGAGCATACACTCTGGCCTGGCCACCACCCTCAGGCTGAACAGCTACCATATGAGCCACATTCCTTCCACCATCCTCCCTGCGCTGGAAGTTACCACAGCCGCGCCCACGGCCTCTCTGTGGTGCAACAACTCCAGGAGCACGTCCCTGACCACCACCGGCCAATAGAGGACACTCCTTCTTCATGTGATTCGTCGAACCACAGTTCCAGCACGAAGTACCGGTCACCACAATAGGAGCCTGTACCTCCCTCGCTGCTTAAGGACAATCATGCCTCAGATGACCACGCGATCCACATGCCCAACATGTGTTCTGATCAGCTCTCGCCCTGTCCCCCTGAACAGGCGCACCTTGCCCTCCACCACCACGCCTAGCTGAAGACTGATACTTCCGATCACGTCCTCTCTTGTTCCGTCCGCCACCGGAACTATACTCAACAGCCCGCTTGCCCGAACTAGGACCAACTCTTTTAGAAGCTAAACTCAAATTCAACTCAATGTCTTTTGCTCTACCAACCAGCACATCAAAGTCAGTGTACTCAGCAGCCAACATATAGGTCTTCACTTCCGTCACCAAACCATAACGGAAACGTTCACACCTCTCCCGCTCATCAGGGATAAGCTCAGGTGCGTACTGACTGAGTCGGACAAACTGAACCTCGTACTCAGCCACTGACATGCTCCCTTGAGTAAGAGACATGAATTCCCTTTTCTTTTTATCCAGGTACCGCACACCCAGATACCTCCTCTTGAACGCGTTCAGAAAGAACGTCCAAGTCACATAAGCATCCTCCATTCTGGAGATAGTGGTTGTCCACCAGGTATACGCATCGTCGTGCAACAACGATATTACACAGCCCAGCTTATGTACTTCATTGCAGTTCATTTGTCCCAAAATTCTCTTGGTACTTTCCAACCAAGACTCGGAACCCTCAGCAGACAAACCCCTGAACTCAGTCCCTGCCAGACTGCGCAAGCGTTCCAGAGGTAGTCTAACATTAGCATCTCCCTGATGCCCAGCTCCATGAGCTCCAGCTACCGCCGCCTGAAAGGCTCCAGCAATAGCCTGAATCAGCATTGACATGTCAGGAGCAGCTTGCCCCTGCCCAGGTTCAGGTCCTGCGACCCCAGCACCAGCAGCAACACCAGCTCCCTCACCCCCAGCACCACCACCACCGGGTGGAGGAGGTAAATCCACTACATTTTCAGCATTCTCTTCGTTCTCATTTTGAGCCATAGCTCGCGTATTAATCCTCGTTTCTCTACAAGGTCCCATTTACTATACAATGCAATCACAAATGCAATAAACATAGTCAGGCTCAGCAAGGTAAGCAATCCAAGTACTCAAGCTCATTTTCAATTAAAACAAATCATTTCATTAGCTTTGATATGGCAATGGGTCCCTCTAACATGCTTCACCAAAGCATACACCACAATTGCAACATTCTTACAATTCATACATCATACTTTCACTCAACAAGTATACAAGCAATCATACACATATCACCCACATAACAATTCCAAAATACTCGAGAACTCAGCTCTGATACCACCAAATATAACCCCCTTAGCCCGGCCTAGACGGTTGACCCGAACTACGAAGATTACACAGGGAAAACCAAAGTCAACCCGAAAGTCAACCTTGATTAACGACCCTTTTTTTCTTTTTAACCTTGTCTAAATGCATATTAACCCTAGGTGTACTCTTGAGATAAGCATACTAAAAAATCACAGCAATCGGAAAACAATAAGGGACTCAATTGCACAACATACGAATTTAGGGACCAATTTGTAAATTCTGAAAATTAAAAGGACTTTACCAATTTTTAAGTTACCATTATGAAATTAGTCATGTTTCATGCTTCTCTGTAAAATTTCATCTCAAACAGACATCTCAAACTCAATCAATTGCATATACAAAAATCAGGACTAAAACGTAAAGCTTGTAAACCTCAAAACCATTCAAATCAGTGCCTAACGGTCAAGTGTTTCGAAACGGGTCTAGGCCATTCAGAAACACCCCTTGGCAGTAGCCAAAGTGTTTCGAAACACCTCTGCCCGTTTCGAAACACCCAGGCCAAAACATGTACCTGTTTCGAAACAGGCAAGGGTGTTTCGAAACACCCTGCCCAGAAACAGCAGAAAAGTCTGTTTTACACCCCTTTCAACCCACCAAACACGCTCATATGACTTCCATAACATGCCAACAAGTCATCAAACATTAAAGGATCATATTTGCATCATCAAAGCTCAACCACGGCTTCGAATAAGAAAAACCACAAGTCTAAGGCATGCATCCTATAATGAAAAGCAAGCAATCATCAAATCTCCAAAACAAAATACCAAATGGCCATTTACATGTTCCAAACACCATAGGCATTAAACCAAACTTAGGGAGTCCAAAACATCTCCCAAAAACACAATCTAGGTTCCCATTGCCAAATACCAAAAGCTAATAGTGTTGTGAAAATAGTCACCATACATGAGCTTAGACTTTCACTTGGATCCTTGACCTCTTTGCTGCCCTTAAAGCACTTCAATGCTCTGCATTATTGGTTCAAGCAAGAGAGAGCGTAAGCACGTATGCTTAGTGAGAAATGCTCTAATAAAACAACACAATAATGCACTTTGTAAAAACACCTTTCCAAGGCCTTTAATTTCAAAACATCATTTATCATGCATTTATGCATACAAACCAAGCATCTCATGCTTCAATTCATCAACATGTCATATTGGCTTTCAAGTGATAATCCATAACCATTTTTCAACTTAAAACACAATCGGATACGCGGATTACAAGCGTTGTCCCATACGCTTCATACACACTACCAAACACTCAAGGTGGAGTTTACCGGTACAATCACAACCCCTCAACACCCGTGATGGAGTCTACGGTACAATTACAACCCCTCCACATCACTCATTGGTAGTTGTACAACATCACTAACGAGAACACGGGACACACAACACAAGATCCTCTCATGTCATTTTAACCACCATTATGATCTTAGACATCTCGTTAGTGTTCTTGGATGGAGTTTACGGTACCATTACAACCCCTCAACATCCAAGGCGACTTTATTCACGGTGCACCCAATCCTATAGCCGGCTAACTATATCCGATCCAAGTACTTTTAAACCAACACATCATTTGCCAATATACATCATCTACCATCATCAATCCACTGTTTTTAAGCATTTAACAAAGCCATTAAATAATCATGCATCACAATGCATCAAACCACATTTATCAATGTTCAAATCAAGGATCTCTTCCCTTGAGCATCCTTCAATACATGGCTTACAAAACCAGCATTAAACATGCTAAAATATGCTTTCAAAACAGAATTTAAACATGCAAAATAAACACATTGCATTCAACCATCTCATGGTTCTTCAAAAAGAGAGTTTCTCCGAAAACTTACTCTTGAGCTTAGCTAAGTTGTTTAGACTTAAACTAAGCTCCCACAACCTTCAAACATTGGTTTCAAAGCTGAAAACCAAACTTCACTCACCGATTCCATTTCGCAAGCTTGCCGAAACGCCGATCGAGCCTCCGGATCAACACCACAAGGATCCGAAGATGTCTCCCCTGTTTTAAACACATCAAAGCAGAGGATTAATGCATCATCATGCATTAAAATCTTCAGCCAAAACACCTAAACTCTCTGCTCTCAAGAAAACTCACATTTCGGCTACCAAACACAACCGAAATCACATCCAAACACCTCTACAACATTACCCAGCCAAGATCCATCAACTCCAATCATTCTTAGACATCAATTAACATCCAAAAGGACCTAATCACGTCCTTATACCTCCAGCTATAGCAGAACATCAAAATCACCCCAAAAACCACCATTAACTCAAGTAAAAACTTAGGAAAATCAACCTATTCGGGATTGCATTGATAAAACCTCAATTACACATCATTTAGACATCCAAAATACATCAAAAAGACATGTCAAAACAGAGCCCAATCTTTTAATACGAATTTCTTCAAAATTAAATCCAAATCTTGCATTTTAAGCCAAAATCAAGATCAAAACATCAAAACCTTTAATAAAACTCAATTTAAGGATTGAGAACTTGGGAATTTCAGTAAAGAACTGAGTATTTAGAGGAGAAGGACGTTCATACCTCTAAATGTGGGTTTCTCCTTGTTTAGAGCCAAAATTCTTAAAAATCCAATAAGCAAATGATGAGGATTTGGTGTAGAAATGATTACAAATCATTTAGAGATTGAAATCTCAACTTTAGGTGTGAAAATCAAAGGAAAAGTGGCTGTGGAAATGTGTTTGGCTGAGGGAAAATTGAGAGAAAATGAAATGGGAAATTTTTGGCAAAAGTTAGTTATTAAACCCAAAATATCTCTTTTCCCTCTTTTCTTTTTATTAAATAACATTAAATGAGTCTTTAAAATTTAAGAAAAATCTGGAGAAACCCTCCCTTGGGTAAATTAGCTCCTTAAAGATTCAAAGTATCAATCCTTTTAAAACAGTCACCAACTTTTCAAAAATTACATTTTAGTCACTAACTTGAAATGTCATATTTCCAAACCCCATTTTGTAAAATTGAATTCACCACTCTCTTATATATAATAAAAGAGGATTTTTAGATATTTTCCATATTTTTAATGCACCCCGAACTAGGCTTTCCCTAAAATCACCTTTTATATTCGAATCGTAATTTAAACCGGTCCGGTTCAGACCCTAAACTTCCAAGCCCAAAATAGGGGTGTTACACAGTTAATATTCCAACGGTCCCATTGAAAGGTCCATTTAGACCTGCTCGTCCGAAACCTCTACAAAAAGGACTGCAAAATGTTTTATTCAAATATTAGGAGTTCAAATAATTGATTAGGAGCTTTTCAACACAATTATATTACAAAACCTCAATTTCTGTACTTTTTACTCAGTTAAAATTCCAACGGGTCAATTGAAAGGCCCATTTCGACCCGCTCGTCCGAAACCTCTACTAAAAGGACTGCAAAACAAGTTTTAATCAAATTTTAGGAGTTCATGTAATTTATTAGGAGATTTTCAACACAATTATATTGCAAAACCTCAATTTCTGTAATTTTTACTCAGTTAAAATTCCAACGGGTCCATTGAAAGGCCCATTTCGACCCGCTCGTTCGAAACCTCTACAAAAAGGACTGCAAAAAAAGTTTTAATCAAATTTTAGGAGTTCATGTAATTGATTAGGATATTTTCAACACAATTATATTGCAAAACCTCAATTTCTGTACTTTTTACTCAGTTAAAATTCCAATGGGTCCATTGAAAGGCCCATTTAGACCTCCTCGTCCGAAACCTCTACAAAAAGGAACGCAAAACAAGTTTTAATCAAATTTTAGGAGTTCAAATAATTGATTAGGAGATTTTCAACACAATTATATTGCAAAACCTCAATTTCTGTACTTTTTACTCAGTTAAAATTCCAATGGGTCCATTGAAAGGCCCATTTCGACCCGCTCGTCCGAAACCTCTACAAAAAGGACTGCAAAACAAGTTTTAATCTAATTTTAGGAGTTCATGTAATTGATTAGGAGCTTTTCAACACAATTATATTGCAAAACCTCAATTTCTATACTTTTTACTCAGTTAAAATTCCAACGGGTCCATTGAAAGGCCCATTTAGACCTGCTCGTCTGAAACCTCGACAAAAAAGACCGCAAAACAAGTTTTAATCAAATTTTAGGAGTTCAAATAATTGATTCGGAGCTTTTCAACACAATTATATTCCAAACCCTCAATTTCTGTACTTTGTACTCAGTTAAAATTCCTACGGGTCCATTGTAAGGCTCATTTAGACTTGTTCGTCCGAAACTGATGCAAAAAGGACCGCAAAAAAGTTTTAATCAAATTTTAGGAGTTCAAATAAATGATTAGGAGCTTTTCAACACAATTATATTGCAAAACTTCAATTTTTATACATTTTACTTAGTTAAAATTCCAACGGGTCCACTGAAAGGCCCATTTAGACCCGCACGTTCGAAACCTCTACATAAAGGACCGCAAAACAAGTTTTGATCATATTTTAGGAGTACAAATAATTGATTATGAGCTTTTCAACACAATTATATTGCAAAACCGCAATTTTTATACTTTTTACTCAGTTAAAATTCCAACGGGTCCATTGAAAGGCCCATTTCGACCCGCTCGTCCGAAACCTCTACAAAAAGGACTGCAAAACAAGTTTTAATCAAATTTTAGGAGTTCATGTAATTTATTAGGAGCTTTTCAACACAATTATATTGAAAAACCTTAATTTATGTAGTTTTTACTCAGTTAAAATTCCAACGGGTCCATTGAAAGGCCCATTTTCACCTGCTCGTCCGAAACCTCTACAAAAGGACCGCAAAAAAAGTTTTAATCAAAATTTAGGAGTTCAAATAATTGATTAGGTGCTCTTCAATACAATTATATTGCAAAACCTTAATTTCTGTACTTTTTACTTAGTTAAAATTTCAACGGGACCATTGAAAGGCCCATTTAGACCCGCTCGTCCGAAACCTCTACAAAAAGGACCGCAAAAAAAGTTTTAATCAAATTTTAGGAGTTCATGTAATTGATTAGGAGCTTTTAAACACAATTATATTTCAAAACTTCAATTTCTGTACGTTTTACTCAGTTAAAATTCTAACGGGTCCATTGAAAGGCCCATTTAGACTTGCTCGTCTGAAACCTCGACAAAAAGGACCGCAAAAATAGTTTTAATCAAATTTTAGGAGTTCAAATAATTTCTTAGGAGCTTTTCCACACAATTATCTTGAAAAACCTCAATTTCATACTTTTTACTCAGTTAATATTCCAACGGGCCCATTGAAAGGTCCATTTAGACCTGCTCGTCCGAAACCTCTACAAAAAGAACTACAAAATGTTTTATTCAAATATTAGGAGTTCAAATAATTGATTAGGAGCTTTTCAACACAATTATATTGCAAAACCTCAATTTATGTACTTTTTACTCAGTTAAAATTCCAATGGGTCCATTGAAAGGCCCATTTCGACCCGCTCGTCCGAAACCTCTACAAAAAGGACTGCAAAACAAGTTTTAATCTAATTTTAGGAGTTCATGTAATTGATTAGGAGATTTTCAACACAATTATATTGCAAAACCTCAATTTCTGTACTTTTTACTCAGTTAAAAATTACAATGGGTCCATTGAAAGGCCCATTTAGACATGCTCGTCCGAAACCTCTACAAAAAGGGCCGCAAAACAAGTTTTAATCAAATTTTAGGAGATCATGTAATTGATTAGGAGATTTTCAACACAATTATATTGCAAAACCTCAATTTATGTACTTTTTACTTAGTTAAAATTCCAACGGGTCCATTGAAAGGCCCATTTAGACCTGCTCGTCTGAAACCTCGACAAAAAAGACCGCAAAACAAGTTTTAATCAAATTTTAGGAGTTCAAATAATTGATTAGGAGCTTTTCAACACAATTATATTGCAAACCCTCAATTTCTGTACTTTGTACTCAGTTAAAATTCCTACGGGTCCATTGTAAGGTTCATTTAGACTTGTTCGTCCGAAACCGATGCAAAAAGGTCCGCAAAAAAGTTTAATCAAATTTTAGGAGTTCAAATAAATGATTAGGAGCTTTTCAACACAATTATATTTCAAAACTTCAATTTTTATACATTTTACTCAGTTAAAATTCCAACGGGTGCACTGAAAGGCCCATTTAGACCCGCACGTCCGAAACCTCTACATAAAGGACCGCAAAACAAGTTTTGATCATATTTTAGGAGTACAAATAATTGATTATTTTGCGGCCCTTCCCCCTACGGCTCCTCTGCTTCAGCCGTTTACGCAAGCCAACTATTTCCCCTTGGAATTCGGGAAGAATCATCAGGGAGTCATCCCACGCCTAAGCATCATTTTCAATGATTTATTTGTTATAATATATTTTCTTTCATTTTTGCTAACTCCCTGTTTTTTTCTTTTTTATGCCCACCGGCTGTGCTTTGCATCTCCCCATTTTATCTCCTTTTTCCCTATTTTCTTTGGTTTTGATACGGGTATTTCTCACCGGAATTTTCCAGATCCGAACGGTAGGTTATATCATTTCCTTCATGCTTTTCATTTTTTGTTAATATTCAGCGTTTTTCTAACCATTATTTTCCTTTTTTACATGGGATTCCTTTTTCGGTCGCACTCGATGGTAAATCTTCATCACCTCCGCGGCGACGACAAGAAACGTTCTACGTTCAGATTTAATTTTCGGACGGTTTCCGGATCCTCCCCATTAATTTTCGCCTGGTGTAGTACAGAAGGGCTCTTCAGTTTCCTCGCAAACTTGGATCTTTTTTTCCTCCCTTTCCTATCTCTCATTTATCTAAATATTTTATCGAATTTGTTTTTCAAATCTTTTTTCTTTTCGTTTTGCAGAATCCTCTTTCTACATGCAGCGAGATCGGAGTCCGTTATGCCTATCTTCTCCTCCGATGACGGGTCTAACCCTCTCTCATCTTCACTGGATTTGGTTTTTAATACCATTTGGTTTACTAAGGCGGCCGTTCTTTACCGCTCCCATAAGGGCTTCCCTCGATTGCGTAGCGGTCTAGGGTTTATTTTGCTTTATCTCAATCTTTTCTCCCATTTTCTTTTTCTTGTTTTATCTTCATCACCTTATAATCTTGTCTTGTTTTCCAGATCTGACTCATTTCTATGTCCTTCCGTCACAAGCTTTGCACCCTGTGAGGTCTGGTGGCGGCTCTCATCGGTGTCCTTTTCTCAATGACGGCTAGGGTTTTCTTCCCCTTTTAGTTTTAGCTTATATCTATGGCACTATATTCTTTTAACTCTTCTTATGCTTTCTTTTTTACAGATAAACATTAATCTACTTTTCAGAAGTTCTGCTTTTACTGCTACAAATGGACAGAATTCGCCGTATGTTTTCTTCCTGATCCTTGTCGTATTATACTCCTTTTTCTTTTTTATCATACTTCCTTACTGTTTGTATATGTTTTTATGTTTTTGCTATCCATATATGTTAGGGTTTAATTCACCATCATTAAATTGTTAGTCTTTGAATTATGCATTGCTATTATGTTTCTTCTGTGTTTTTGATGCCATGGATCCCAACACCCTCATACCTGTTGATATGCCATACATACTTATAAACATATCATTTTTTAAATTTTACTTTTTCTTAACTCGATATCAAGCCCTGTCAGGGAATCATCTTCAAGCCCATTTTCTGGGATCATCCACTATATACTTCATTTGCTTTATACGTTTTTCCCTTCTCACTTCTCTATACTCTCATTTACATGTCCATCAATGTATGAATACGAATTTAACAGTCTATAATGATGTTATATGCTCAACTACATATCATATTTTCTTCACCTCTAATAACTTTTGTACTCTCAATACTCTGTATTTATTCTTACTTTTCAAGTATGTACTGCATTATGGCCAAGGTAGTCTCACTATCAAAAACTTGTATTTTTCTCTTTCCATGATGAACGTTGAAACCTCATACATTAAAAATATTATTATATGCTTTATCTTTTTGATATCAAACTTTTTTCAGCTCACTTTTATGAACTTATTTTCTACATTTTTTCCTAATGTAAATCCTATATTAATTAGGTTTTGGTATACTCTGAGAAATGCACATCTAATCTCTGTTCCCCACATTTTGGCCAAGAACTACCTATCTCATATTCATAGTCATATACTGAATTTACACTCTGCTCTTATCATATTTACTCTGTTCTTTTTGTCACTGTCTTTTTCATGTCATTGCCATCTTCACTATGGTAAAACCCTTTATACCTCTCCTTTATATATCTCTAATATCATTATCCTTTATATATTTTCTTTATGTTTACTCATGCACACTAAAATCTTTGATTCTTGCAATCTCGCCATCTTCCTTAATATTATTCCTAACTATCCATCAAATTCAGTTATGTCCTCGGTTATGTTATTGTTTGGTTATCAATTGCTCATATTGAATCTAAACCCTATTTACTTGCCCTCTCTCTTCTCCTGTTATCGTATTATCAAATATTATCATCTAACTCAATGCATGTGTTTTCTTTTTGTTATTCTCTATATTGCATCTCATTATGTACCAACTATGGTTGCTAGGCCAATAGTCACTAAGCAGCTGCTCAAGGAATACTGGAGCCTCAATATTACTGGGTTAAGTTTCAAATTTAATTCATTTAAATTTCTTAGTATTCTCCCCTATATTTTTTTGCTCTTTTGGTCTGTATTTATCTTCTTATCCCCGCTTCTTTATCCCCCTGGGTCTGTAATTATTTCTTCTTGTTTTTTTTCTTTTCTGCTTTCCTTTTATTTTTATGCTCTTTTCTGCTTTATAGATTATTCATATACTGCCATGAATGTCCTATATGTATGTGTTTCTAACTTTGAACGTTGCTCATTGACATTCTCGCTATGTATCCCCTCCCACTACACCTTTTTAGGTGAATTATCACAAGCCCACTTCTGGGATTCTGCTCAAACCCTATTTTATAGGTGTCTTTCTTTAACATATTTTATTTATTTCTTAAGCCTTTTAATATTCTTTAATTCTGGTTTTTCCAAAACAAATTCAAAATTCAGCTATATTCTATTTTTTCAGCTTTTATCAAAATTTATTATCGATATTTTAAGGTATTCTACTACTCAAAACTATCTAAATTATTATTTCAATTCTACTTTCCACTTAATTCGTAGGCATATAATCATTTCCAAAATTATATCCAAATTATTCTCCTTACGCTTATATGCACACCTATTTTTCCATAAAAATCTCTGTAGTACAGCTTTAAATACAGTCAACGGTAATTTCACTCTTCCGTTTTTTCTCCATTTACTACAATCAACTTTATTACTAAAATTATCCTCATTAACTTATACCTTTTATTCCGCAACATTATTTCCAATAACGAAAATAATTTGCAGCATTTACATAATTTATTCCCCTTTATTCGCGACTTTAAAGTTTATTCTCCGCTTTAATTACTTGATTTTTAGAAGATTCCCTTATATTACCAAAACCACTCTGATCTTTCTCCTCTTAACCCTCCTTTACAGACAATACTTCAATTACACCTTTTCAATATTTCCTTTAAACATTAAACAAAACTTTTATAGTTATTTAAGTTACCTTCCTTTAATAACCCCTAGTGTTTTTTCCCTTTCTAGGTCTCTTATTTCAATTAAGGAAAATATCATAGTTAATTTATCTTTTAATATTAGTAGATCCTACCTATTACAATCGTCAATTACTCCTCTGAATCTTTTTCACCCCTCTTGCCATATCTCATTCCCCTTAGCTGTTCTTGTTTTCTATATATACTTGCATTACAATCACATCAACCCACTACAACTCCTATCTTACTTGTATTCCTCATACCCTCGAAATCCCTCAATGGCTTCATCCTCTTCTATCCCCCAACTCAATTCGATCAATCTTACCAATGAAGAATCAAACTTGCTCTACACTCCTGATTTTGACTTCATCAAAGAAGATCCCAAGCTCATTGTAATTGGTCACTTTATATCTTCCAAGCCTCTAGATATTTATGCTGTTATCAACGCTTTCGAAGGTATCTGGAAACCTAATGAAGTAGTATTCATCTCAATGATACAAGATAACTTCCTCAAAATCAAGTTCAAAGAAATCAAGAACTGCTACGAAATTCTCAATCGTGGACCTTGGCTGTACAAGGATGAATGGCTTGCAGTCACCGAATATGATCCAGCCAAATATTTAAATGACTACAACTTCAACACCATGAGAATCTGGATCAGAATCTTCTCCCTTCCTGATTCACTCTTTGCTGATGTTGATCGATCCCATCTGGTGGGACATGCTTTAGGATCGATGGTGGGTAATGTTCTCCGAATGGATACCCGCGAAGTTGATGGGAATATGTCGGAATTCCTTCGAGTTGAAATTTTTCTCAATATCACAAGACCTGTCACCCGATTTGTGTTTATTGGCTCTGGTAAAGACAAAATTATGTGCCGTCTTCAGTATGAAAGACTTCCAATTCTCTGCCCCGGTTGTGGTATCATCAGCCATACCCTAGAAAATTGTCCTATCCGTTCTTCTCTTGATCTTAACAAATTACAGTACGGAGAATGGCTCCGTTACATTCCTCCTAGACGCCGCCCAGTTGGAATTCGTGGGCGTATCCGAAATGTAGAACTGAATCTGAATCCAAACATCCCTCCAGTGAATGGTAACTTTATATCAACTTTTATAATTACAACTGTTTTCAATTATTTTCCCTTCTCAAATTTTCTATCGAAATATTTACCCTCTAATTTTCTCGTAGTGGCCCCAGCGAATATCCCAGCAGCCCCGACCAATCCTACAGCTCCTCATAACGATCATAACAATATGGGTAAATCACTTTACTCATTCATCATCCTTTATACAAATAGTTACCAGTTTCTAATCACATTCTTTTTTCAATATAAAGGCTCTCTAAATGACGGCGACGCCGCCTCATTTACGGAACAAGTAACCGAAGAAGCCCAAAATGTCGACATGACCATGGATGATGGCCCCAATTCTGTCAAAGACCCCCCTGCTGCTGATCCGAAACAAAAAGCTCCTCTTGAGCCCCAACCCCTGAACACCATCTATCCCATTCCGGAAGATGGTTCTGATGATGATTGGGAAACCACAGATGATTATGGTGTCCCCAGCCCTACTGCCGAGCAGATTAAAAAGTTTGACTCTGAATCGAGTAAGCCTTCTAAACCCACTGATACAATATTCAATGACTTTAATCAGTGGTTACTTAAAACTTACCAGAATGATGCAGCCCCTGCACCTGTTCCTGTACCAGCACCCGCACCTGCACCTGCACCAACCCAAACAAACCGAGGCATGAAACGCCGTTCCCCAATACAAGTATCGCTCCCGCCGAAAAAATCCAAACAGTCAGGATCTACTCCAAAAGCTGGGATGAGCAGCTCTAAAAACTCTCCGGCGGCGGCTGATTCCCAGCCCCGCCAAGCAAAATGAGGATCCTATGCTGGAACAGTCAGGGTCTTGGACAAGCCCCGACGGTTCAACATTTCTGGTCCTATGTCCAACGCACCAACCCCGATATTATCTTCTTATGCGAGACTAAACTAAATAATGCGGAATGTAACCGCTTATGTCTTTCATTAGGTATGTTAGACATTATTTCTATTTCCCCTACGGAAGGGTGTTCCGGAATTTCCTTATTCGCTACAAACAACATTAATATAAGTCTACTTTCCTATTCGTCGCGTTTCATTCATGTTCAAGTTTTAAAGAATAACTCCACAATGTTTTTCACTGGTATGTATGGGTTTTCGGAAACTAGCCAAAAATATAAAACATGGGAGCTAATTGATTCTTTATACCCATCCACTAAAGATAAACCTTGGCTTCTCGGCGGCGATTTCAATGAAATTTTAACAGATTCGGAAAAATAAGGAGGCTCTCGTAGAGCTAGATCCCAAATTAAAAACTTTCGTAATTGTTTAACTCGAAACAACCTCTATGATTGTAAGCCAACTTCGGGATGGTTCACATGGACTAAAGTTGGACCCTTAACCCCGGTAATACATGAAAGATTAGACCGTTTTATCGCTAATTCCGAATGGAAAGACCTCTATCCTTCTCATCGAATCACCACAGAATATGTTGCCAAATCTGACCATTGTTTCCTTCTTCTCGAATTAGACACTTCGACTACCAAATTCAAAACACAACCTCCCAAGAATTTCATATTCGAAAGTTGCTGGTCTAATAATATTGATAATATCCGAACAATCAAAAAGGCTTGGGCCGACACTCCCGGAACAGCCATAAACAAAATTGAAGCGGTAGGTACTTACCTAGAAGAATGGCAAAATCAGCAACGTTTTAAATCAACCGGAAGAATTAAGTTTCTCACTAAAAAAATAAACAAATTACTATATTGTCCCTTAACGGCTACTAATGAACATGTTTACTTAAATTATAGAACTGAATTAAATAAACTTTTAACAGAACAAGAAGTTTATTGGGCTCAACGATCTCGAACCCTTTGGCTCTCCCAAGGGGACAAAAATACCAAGTTCTTCCATGCCCGCGCTTCTAATAGGAACAAGAAAAACTCAATCATAGGCCTTTACGATACCAATTCCAATTGGTGCACTTCTAAATCGGACATTATGAATATTGCTTCAGATTATTTCCAAAACTTATTCACAACATCTAACCCACAAATATCAAACATCATTCTGGACAAAATTCACCCTTCCATTAATTCTTCAATGAACGAAAACCTTATAAAGGCATTCACTAGAGAGGAAATTATTCATGCTTTCAAAGACATTGACCCTAGGAAAGTTCCTGGTTGCGATGGTCTACCCAGTAGCTTTTTTAGACAACACTGGGATACAGTGGGAGACGATGTTATTAATCTTTGTATTAACCTTTTAAACGGCAATACCGATATGGCGTCAGTCAACAAAACTATATTGGTACTAATTCCCAAAGTACAAAACCCAACCTCCATGAAACAACTCAGACCAATTAGCCTCTGCACTGTCCTTTATAAAATAGTTGCCAAAACAATAGTCAATAGAATGAAACAGGCTATACCCCTATGCATTAGCCCTAATCAAGCAGCCTTTGTCCAGGGACGCAATATATCGAACAACATCCTTATTGCTCATGAAATCATCCACAATATTAATTCAGGAGCTACTAAATCCTCTCAAGGAGCTGCACTTAAACTAGACATGGAGAAAGCATTCAACAGAGTAGAATGGTCTTTTCTAGCTAATGTAATGGAACGCATGGGCTTTGCTTTCGAATGGATCAAGCTTATAATGCGTTGTATTACTACAGTATCTTTCTCAGTTAAAATTAATAATTCATTCTCACCCACCTTTCAACCTCAACGTGGTCTTCGTCAGGGGGATCCTCTATCACCTTTTCTCTTTCTATTCTGTACTCAAGGCCTCTCGGCTTACTTAGCTGACGCTCAACAAACTAAAATTCTCCCAGGTCTAGGCGCAAGTAAACATGGGCCAAAAGTCAACCACTTGCTTTTTGCTGACGATTGCATGGTATTTATTAATACTAACCGATCTGAAGCGTCCCTTCTGAAAAATGCTCTTCAAACTTATGCTAATGCTTCCGGTCAAGCAGTCAATTTTGAGAAATCAACAATTTTCTATAATCCGCGTACACCTACTGCAACAAAAAATGCAATTAACAGCCTTTTACAAGTACGCGAGGTTTCTAACCCTGGTGTTTACCTAGGCATCCCGCTCCTAATTGGGAAAAATAAAACTGAATCACTAGGTTTTGTACGAGATAAAGTACATGATCGTCTCTCTAGCTGGGACAAACATCTTCTATCCTTTAGTGGTCGAGAGATTTTCATCAAAGCTGTCTTACAATCTCTTCCACAATATGTTATGTCTTGCTATCTTCTACCACATAATATCATCGACGACACGACTACATCAATCCGCCAATACTGGTGGACTGGTAAATCCAACAAAAAAGGTTGGCATATGTTACCGTGGAATCGTATATGTTTACCCAAATCTGCTGGCGGCATGGGTTTTAAGGACTTACACGATTTCAATATCGCGCTCTTGGGAAAGCAAATTTGGAAACTTATCTGTGAACCAGATTCCTTATTAGGACAAATATACCGATCTAAATACTTTCTTGCAGGCAACATCCTGGATGCACCGAAACCTAGTAGGGGCTCCTTTGCTTGGCAAGGTATATATAACGCTCTTCAGCGTCTTTTCCCCGGCTTTCTTCACCGCCCTGGTATAAACAGTAATATTAGAATACACAAAGATATATGGGGAGGGTCTTCCCCGATTGAGCTTACTGGGGATTACGAAATCTCCGATGAATTTCACATTCGATGTCGTGATTTTATGATCCGTAACCAAACTGCCTGGGATACGGTAAAGTTAAACAATTATTTCAATCCATTTGATGCCGATGCCATTCTCCGTATTCCCATCATAAATGATCAACGGGATTCAATTCTATGGTCTCCCAACGACTCGGGTATCTACTCAGTCCGCTCTGGATATATTTTCTTACAACGCTCAATAACCCAACCTTCGCCACCAACTCGTTTCTGGAAGTTTTTATCCAAAATCAAAGCTTTACCCAAAGTTAAAACTTTTGGCTGGCGTATGGCATCTGATGCTCTACCAGTTGGTTCTAAAATGCAAGCTTTTTCCCCTAGCTCGGGGCCCTGCTCTATCTGTGGTAGTCAATCGGAATCGATTCTTCATGCGCTTCGTGACTGCCCTGGGGCATCTGAAGCCCTCCAAATTAGTGGTATCCCTATCTCTCTCTATACGAGTTTAGCTCCTACGCCCATACAATGGTTAGAGGAAGCAGCCTCTATAATTTCCTCTGATAAATTTGGTCTATTCCTTACCGTTTTATGGAATATTTGGAACAGACGAAATGACTGGGTTCACAACCACCATCTACAACCTCCATGGCTAATTGCTGTCAACTCAATTAGCTTACATGATGAATTTTGTAAATCTCTAATTTCATTTGATCCATCTCCATCTACATTTTCTAACCCATCCCGTACTCCTCCTCCACCTAATCATATCAAAATTAATATGGACGGAGCTTTTAACCCATCAACTCGTGCAGCAGCCGTAGGCGTTGTTGCTCGTGATTCTGCATGAGCAGTCGTGGGTGGTCTTGCTTTCCCTCTTGGTAGCTGTCAGGACGCCATCACCAGTGAAGGGGAAAGCATCCTAGCTGGTCTCACCTTTGCACGATCTCAAGGATGAAATCGTATCTTGATCGAAACTGACTGCGCTTCTCTCGCGAATAGGATCAACAATCCTGCTCAGGACCTCTCTACTATGGGGCCAACTATTCTTCGGATACAAGCTGCTCTTCCCGATTTTGACTTTATTTCCATTTCTTTTGTACGCCATGAGGCAAATATTATAGCCCATACTTTGGCTACCTCTTCCCTGAATTCTATGACCTCTACGTCATTTGAATCGGATATCCCACATTGTATACAACATCTTGTAACAAATCTTATTTGATTAATAATATTTGAGCACTCTTTTCCCCTTTTTAGGGTCCTCTAGCTTTGCTTGAAGGACAGTAGTAGGGGTTTTTAATGAGGCCTTTTTTCAAAAAAAAAATTCCAACGGGTCCATTGAAAGGCCCATTTCGACCCGCTCGTCCGAAACCTCTACAAAAAGGACTGCAAAACAAGTTTTAATCTAATTTTAGGAGTTCATGTAATTGATTAGGAGCTTTTCAACACAACTATAATGCAAAACCTAAATTTCTGTACATTTTACTCAGTTAAAATTCCAACGGGTCCATTGAAAAGCCCATTTAGACCTGCTTGTTCGAAACCTCGACAAAAAGGACCACAAAACAAGTTTTAATCAAATTTTAGGAGTTCAAATAATTGATTAGGAGCTTTTCAACACAATTATATTGCAAAACCTCAATTTCTGTACTTTTTACTCATTTAAAATTCCAACGGGTCCATTGTAAGGCCCATTTAGACTTGCTCGTCCGAAACCGATACAAAAAGGACCGCAAAAAAGTTTTAATCAAATTTTAGTAGTTCGAATAAATTTTTAGGAGCTTTTCAACACAATTATATCGCAAAACTTCAATTTCTATACATTTTACTCAGTTAAAATTCCAACGGGTCCATTGAAAGGCCCATTTAGACCCACACGTCCGAAACCTCTACATAAAAGGCCGCAAAACAAGTTTTGATCATATTTTAGGAGTACAAATAATTGATTATGAGCTTTTCAACACAATTATATTGCAAAACCTCAATTTTTATACTTTATACTCTGTTAAAATTCCAACGGGTCCATTGAAAGGCCCATTTAGACATGCTCGTCCGAAACCTCTACAAAAATGGCCGCAAAACAAGTTTTAATCAAATTTTAGGAGATCATATAATTGATTAGGAGATTCTCAACACAATTATAATGCAAAACCTAAATTTCTGTACTTTTTACTCAGTTAAAATTCTAACGGATCCATTGAAAGGCCCATTTAGACCTGCTCGTCCGAAACCTCGACAAAAAGGACGAGCTCTAGATAAAAATATATCTATCAAAAATATAGACAATAGACAATAAGGTCGGCTCAATCCTTTTAGAGGTCGAAATGGGCCTTTCAATAGACCCGTTGGAATTTTAACTGAGTAAAAAGTACAGAAATTGAGGTTTTGCAATATAATTGTGTTGAAAATCTCCTAATCAATTACATGAACTCCTAAAATTTGATTAAAACTTGTTCTGCAGTCCTTTTTGTAGAGGTTTCGGACGAGCGGGTCGAAATGGGCCTTTCAATGGACCCGTTGGAATTTTAACTGAGTAAAAAGTACAGAAATTGAGGTTTTGCAATATAATTGTCTTGAAAATCTCCTAATCAATTACATGATCTCCTAATCAATTTGATTAAAACTTGTTTTGCAGTCCTTTTTGTAGAGGTTTTGGACGAGCGGGTCGAAATGGGCCTTTCAATGGACCCGTTGGAATTTTAACTGAGTAAAAAGTACAAAAATTGAGGTTTTGCAATATAATTGTCTTGAAAATCTCCTAATCAATTACATGATCTCCTAAAATTTGATTAAAACTTGTTTTGCGGCCCTTTTTGTAGAGGTTTCGGACGAGCATGTCTAAATGGGCCTTTCAATGGACCCATTGTAATTTTTAACTGAGTAAAAAGTACAAAAATTGAAGTTTTGCAATATAATTGTGTTGAAAATATCCTAATCAATTACATGAACTCCTAAATTTTGATTAAAACTTGGTTTGCAGTCCTTTTTGTAGAGGTTTCGGACGAGCGGGTCGAAATGGGCCTTTCAATGGACCCGTTGGAATTTTAACTGAGTAAAAGGTACAAATATTGAGGTTTTGCAATATAATTGTGTTGAAAAGCTCCTAATAAATTGTTCGAACTCCTAATATTTGAATAAAACTTTTTGGGGTCCTTTTTGTAGAGGTTTCAGAAGAGCAGGTCTAAATGGAACTTTTAATGGGCACGCTGGAATTTTAACTGAGTAAAAAGTATAAAATTGAGGTTTTTCAATATAATTGTGTTGAAAAGCTTCTAATCAATTATTTTAACTCCTAAAATTTGATTAAAACTTTTTTGTGGTGCTTTTTGTATCGGTTTCGGACGAGTAGGTCTAAATGGGCCTTAAAACTTGAGATTTTGATTAAATCTTGAAGAATTTCGTGGTGATTATTTGAGCTCTGTTTTGAGATGCCTTTTTAATGTATTTTGGATGTTTAATGATGTGTAATTGAGGTTTAATCAATGCAATCCCGAATAGGTTGATTTTCCTAAGTTTTTACTTGTGAAATGGTGGTTTTTGGGGTGATTTTGGTGTTCTGTTATAGCTGGAGGTAAAAGGACGTGATTAGGTCCTTTTTGGATGTTAATTGATGTCTAAGAATGTTTAGAAGTGA
Organism: Hibiscus tridactylites; assembly: GCA_958450335.1. Lineage (NCBI taxonomy): Eukaryota > Viridiplantae > Streptophyta > Magnoliopsida > Malvales > Malvaceae > Hibiscus > Hibiscus tridactylites. Next base: position 41,002,456 of record OY288281.1, read on the forward strand.
TGGATCTTGGCTGGGTAATGTTGTGGAAGTGTTTGGATGTGATTTCGGTTGTGTTTGGTAGCCGAAATGTGAGTTTTGGTGAGAGCAACGAGTTTAGGTGTAATGGCTGAAGATTTTAATGCATGATGATGCATTAATCCTCTGCTTTGATGTGTTTAAAACAAGGGAGACATCTTCGATCCTTGTGGTGTTGATCCGGAGGCTTGAACGGCGTTTCGGCAAGCTTGCGAAACGGAATTGGTGAGTGAAGTTTGGTTTTCAGCTTTGAAACCAATGTTTGAAGGTTTTGGGAGCTTAGTTTAAGTCTAAGCAACTTAACTAAGCTCAAGAGTAAGTTTTCGGAGAAACTCTCTCTTTGATGAACCATGAGATGGTTGGATGCAATGTGTTTATTTTGCATGTTTAAATTCTGTTTTGAAAGCATAATTTAGCATGTTTAATGCTGGTTTTGAAAGCCATGTGTTGAAGGATGCTCAAGGTAAGAGATCCTTGGTTTGACATTGATAAATGTGGTTTTGATGCATAGTGATGCATGATGGTTTAATGGCTTTGTTTAATGCTTTAAAACAGTGGATTGATGATGGTAAAGAATGTGTATTGGCAAGTGATGTGTTGGTTTAAAAATACTTGAATAGAATATAGTTAGCCGGCTATAGGATTGGGTGCACCGTGAATAAAGTCGCATTGGATGTTGAGGGGTTGTAATGGTACCGTAAACTACATCCAAGTACACTAACGAGATGTCTAAGATCATAATGGTGGTTAAAATGCCATGTGAGGATCTTGTGTTGTGTGTCTCGTGTTCTCGTTAGTGATATTATACCACTACCAATGAGTGATGTAGAGGGGTTGTAATTGTACCGTTAGACTCCATCACGGGTGTTGAGGGGTTGTGATTGTACCGGTAAACACCACCTTGTGTGTTTGGTAGTGTGTATGAAGCGTAGGGGACAACGCTTGTAATCCGCGTATCCGATTGTGTTTTGTGTTGAAAAATGGTTATGAATTATCACTTGGAAGCCAATATGACATGTTGATGTAAAGAAGCATGAGATGCTAGTTGTGTATGCATTGTTGCATGAGTAATGATGTTTATGAAATTAAAGGCCTTTGAAAGGAGTTTATTAAAGTGCATTATTGTGTTGTTTCATTAGAGCATGCCTCACTAAGCATATGTGCTTACGCTCTCTTTCTTGAACCAATAATGCAGAGAATTGAAGTGCTTAAAGGGCAGCAAGGAGGCCAAGACTCCAAGAGAAAGACTAAGCTCATCTATGGTGACTATTTTTACAACATTATTAGCTTTTGGTATTTGGCAATGGGGACCTAGATTGTGATGTTGGGAGATGTTTTGGACTCCCTGAGTTTGGCATGATGCCTATGATGTTTTGGATATGTAATAGACCATTTGGTGTTTGCTTCGTTGGTTTGATGTTTGGTTGGTTTTGAGTATTAGGTTGCATGCCTATAGATTGAGGTTCTTCCTAATTGATGCCATGGACGTGTTTTGATGATGCAATTATGTTCCTTAAATGTGTAATAACTTGTTGGCATGATTAGGAGGTCATAGGGACATGTTTGATTGGGTAAATGTATGTTAAACCAGAAAAATCTGCACTTTCTGGGCAGTCCGTATCGGAACGGGCACTACCGTTTCGAAACAGGGGTCTGAAATGGCCTTGGTGTTTCGAAACGGGTAGAGCCGTTCCGAAACACTTTTGCGACTGCCAAGCCCTGTTTCGGAACAGGTTTCGGAACGGTCCCGCGTTTCGGAACGGTCAACCCCCGTTCCGAAACACTTGACCGTTGGGCACTGATTTGTATGGTTTATGTTTTGCAATCTTCATGTTTTAGTCCTGAACTTTGTATATGCAATTGCTTGAGCTTGGGATGTCCGTTTGAGGTGAAATTTGACAGAGAAGCATGTAACATGACTAAATTCATAATGGTATCTTAAAAATTAGTTAAGTCCTCTTAATTTCTAGAAATTACAATTTGGTCCCTAAATTCGTATGTTGTGCAATTGAGTCCCTTATTTCTTTCCGATTGCTGTGATTTTTGAGTATGCTTATCTCAAGAGTACACCTAGGGTTAATGTGCATCTAGACAAGTTTAAAAAGAAAAAAAGGGTCGTTAATCAAGGTTGACTTTCAGGTTGACTTTGGTTTTCCCCATGTAATCTCGGTAGTTCGGGTCAACCGTCTAGGCCGGGATAAGGGGGTTACATTCAATTTCTGTACTTTTTACTCAGTTAAAATTCTAACGGGTCCATTGAAAGGCCCATTTAGACATGCTCGTCCGAAACCTCGACAAAAAGGACCGCAAAAATAGTTTTAATCAAATTTTAGGAGTTCAAATAATTGATTAGGAGCTTTTCAACACAATTATTTTGAAATACCTCAATTTTTATACTTTTTACTCAGTTAAAATTCCAACGGGCCCATTGAAATGTCCATTTAGACCTGCTCATCCGAAACCTCTACAAAAAGGACTACAAAATGTTTTATTCAAATATTAGGAGTTCAAATAATTGATTAGGAGCTTTTCAACACAATTATATTGCAAAACCTCAATTTCTGTACTTTTTACTCAGTTAAAATTCCAACGGGTCCATTGAAAGGCCCATTTCGACCCGCTCGTCCGAAACCTCTACAAAAGGACTGCAAAACAAGTTTTAATCAAATTTTAGGAGTTCATGTAATTGATTAGGAGATTTTCAACACAATTATATTGCAGAACCTCAATTTCTGTACTTTTTACTCAGTAAAAAATTCCATTGAAAGGCCAATTTAGACATGCTCGTCCGAAACCTCTACAAAAAGGGCCACAAAACAAGTTTTAATCAAATTTTAGGAGATCATGTAATTGATTAGGAGATTTTCAACACAATTATATTGCAAAACCTCAATTTATGTACTTTTTACTCAGTTAAAATTCCATTGGGTCCATTGAAAGGCCCATTTAGACCTGCTCGTCCTAAACCTCGACAAAAACGACCGCAAAACAAGTTTTAATCAAATTTTAAGAGTTCAAATAATTGATTAGGAGCTTTTCAAGACAATTATATTGCAAAACCTCAATTTCTGTACTTTTTACTCAGTTAAAATTCCAACGGGTCCATTGTAAGGCCCATTTAGACCTACTCGTCCGAACCGATACAAAAAGCACCACAAAAAAGTTTTAATCAAAATTTAGGAGTTCAAATAATTGATTAGAAGCTTTTCAACACAATTATATTGAAAAACCTCAATTTTATACTGTTTACTCAGTTAAAATTCCAACGGGTCCATTGAAATGCCCATTTAGACCTGCTCGTCCGAAACCTCGACAAAAAGGACCGCAAAATGTTTTACTCAAATATTATGAGTTCAAATAATTGATTAGGAGCATTTCAACACAATTATATTGCAAAACCTCAATTTTTGTACTTTTTACTCAGTTAAAATTCCAACGGGTCCATTCAAAGTCCCATTTCGACCTGCTCGTCCGAAACCTCTACAAAAAGGACTGCAAAACAAGTTTTAATCAAAATTTAGGAGTTCATGTAATTGATTAGGAGATTTTCAACACAATTATATTGCAAAACCTCAATTTATGTACTTTTTACTCAGTTAAAATTCCAATGGGATCTTATATCCAACACTTTGTAACAAATCATTTATGATTAATAAAATTTGGGCACTCTTTTCCCCTTTTTAGGGTCCTCTAGCTCTGCTTGAAGGACAGTAGAAGGGGTTTTTAATGAGGCCTTTTCATCAAAAAAAATTCCAATGGGTCCAGTGAAATGCCCATTTAGACATGCACGTCCGAAACCTCTACAAAAAGGGTCGCAAAACAAGTTTTAATCAAATTTTAGGAGATCATGTAATTGATTAGGAGATTTTCAACACAATTATACTGCAAAACTTCAATTTTTGTACTTTTTACTCCGTTAAAATTCCAATGGGTCCATTGTAAGGCCCATTTAGACCTGCTCGTCCGAAACCGATAGAAAAAGGACCGCAAAAAAGTTTTAATCATTTTTAGGAGTTCAAATAAATGATTAGGAGCTTTTCAACACAATTATATTGCAAAACTTCAATTTTTATACATTTTACTCAGTTAAAATTCCAACGGTCCATTGAAAGGCCCATTTAGACCCGCACGTCCGAAACCTCTACATAAAGGACCGCAAAACAAGTTTTGATCAAATTTTAGGAGTTCAAATAATTGATTAGTAGCTTTTCAACACAATTATATTGCAAAACCTCAATTTTTATACTTTTTACTCAGTTAAAATTCCAACGGGCCCATTGAAATGTCCATTTAGACCTGCTCGTCCGAAACCTCTACAAAAAGGACTGCAAAATGTTTTATTCAAATATTAGGAGTTCAAATAATTGATTAAGAGCTTTTCAACACAATTATATTGCAAAACCTCAATTTCTGTACTTTTTACTCAGTTAAAATTCCAACGGGTCCATTGAAAGGCCCATTTCGACCCGCTCGTCCGAAACCTCTACAAAAGGACTGCAAAACGAGTTTTAATCAAATTTTAGGAGTTCATGTAATTGATTAGGAGATTTTCAACACAATTATATTGCAGAACCTCAATTTTTGTACTTTTTACTCAGTAAAAAATTCCATTGAAAGGCCAATTTAGACATGCTCGTCCGAAACCTCTACAAAAAGGGCCACAAAACAAGTTTTAATCAAATTTTAGGAGATCATGTAATTGATTAGGAGATTTTCAACACAATTATATTGCAAAACCTCAATTTCTGTACTTTTTACTCAGTTAAAATTCCATTGGGTCCATTGAAATGCCCATTTAGACCTGCTCGTCCTAAACCTCGACAAAAAGGACCGCAAAACAAGTTTTAATCAAATTTTAAGAGTTCAAATAATTGATTAGGAGCTTTTCAAGACAATTATATTGCAAAACCTCAATTTCTGCACTTTTTACTCAGTTAAAATTCCAACGGGTCCATTGTAAGGCCCATTTAGACCTACTCGTCCGAACCGATACAAAAAGCACCACAAAAAAGTTTTAATCAAAATTTAGGAGTTCAAATAATTGATTAGAAGCTTTTCAACACAATTATATTGAAAAACCTCAATTTTATACTGTTTACTCAGTTAAAATTCCAACGGGTCCATTGAAATGCCCATTTAGACCTGCTCGTCCGAAACCTCGACAAAAAGGACCGCAAAATGTTTTACTCAAATATTATGAGTTCAAATAATTGATTAGGAGCATTTCAACACAATTATATTGCAAAACCTCAATTTCTGTACTTTTTACTCAGTTAAAATTCCAACGGGTCCATTCAAAGTCCCATTTCGACCTGCTCGTCCGAAACCTCTACAAAAAGGACTGCAAAACAAGTTTTAATCAAAATTTAGGAGTTCATGTAATTGATTAGGAGATTTTCAACACAATTATATTGCAAAACCTCAGTTTCTGTACTTTTTACTTAGTTAAAATTCCAATGGGTTCTTGTATCCAACACTTTGTAACAAATCATTTATGATTAATAAAATTTGGGCACTCTTTTCCCCTTTTTAGGGTCCTCTAGCTCTGCTTGAAGGACAGTAGAAGGGGTTTCTAATGAGGCCTTTTCATCAAAAAAAAAAATTCCAATGGGTCCAGTGAAAGGCCCATTTAGACATGCACGTCCGAAACCTCTACAAAAAGGGTCGCAAAACAAGTTTTAATCAAATTTTAGGAGATCATGTAATTGATTAGGAGATTTTCAACACAATTATACTGCAAAACTTCAATTTCTGTACTTTTTACTCCGTTAAAATTCCAACGGGTCCATTGTAAGGCCCATTTAGACCTGCTCGTCCGAAACCGATAGAAAAAGGACCGCAAAAAAGTTTTAATCATTTTTAGGAGTTCAAATAAATGATTAGAAGCTTTCAACACAATTATATTGCAAAACTTCAATTTTTATACATTTTACTCAGTTAAAATTCCAACGGTCCATTGAAAGGCCCATTTAGACCTGCACGTCCGAAACCTCTACATAAAGGACCGCAAAACAAGTTTTGATCATATTTTAGGAGTACAAATAATTGATTAGTAGCTTTTCAACACATTTATATTGCAAAACCTCAATTTTTATACTTTTTACTCAGTTAAAATTCCAACGGGCCCATTGAAATGTCCATTTAGACCTGCTCGTCCGAAACCTCTACAAAAAGGACTGCAAAATGTTTTATTCAAATATTAGGAGTTTAAATAATTGATTAGGAGCTTTTCAACACAATTATATTGCAAAACCTCAATTTCTGTACTTTTTACTCAGTTAAAATTCCAACGGGTCCATTGAAAGGCCCAATTAGACCTGCTCGTCCGAAACCTCTACAAAAAGGACCGCAAAATAGGTTTTAATCAAACTTTAGGAGTTCAAATAATTGATTACTTTTAAACAGAATTATATTGCGAAACCTCAATTTCTGTACTTTTTACTTAGTTAAAATTCCAACGGATCCATTGAAAGGCCCATTTCGACCCGCTCGTCCGAAACCTCTACAAAAAGGACTGCAAAACATGTTTTAATCAAATTTTAGGAGTTCATTAAATTGATTAGGAGCTTTTCAACACAATTATATTGCAAAACCTAAATTTGTGTACTTTTTACTCAGTTAAAATTCCAACGGGTCCATTGAAAGCCCATTTCGACACGCTCGTTCGAAACCTCTACAAAAAGGACTACAAAACAAGTTTTAATCAAATTATAGGAGTTCAAATAATTGATCAGGAGATTTTAAACATAATTATATTGCAAAACTCGATTTCTGTACTTTTTACTTAGTTAAAATTCCAACGGGTCCATTGAAAGGCCCATTTAGACATGCTCGTCGAAACCTCGACAAAAAGGACCGCAAAACAAGTTTTAATCAAATTTTAGGAGTTCAAATAATTGATTAGGAGCTTTTCAAGACAATTATATTGCAAAACCTCAATTTCTGTACTTTTTACTCAGTTAAAATTCCAACGGTCCATTTATAAGGCCCATTTAGTCCTACTCGTCCGAAACCGATACAAAAAGGACCGTAAATGTAACCCCCGTAGCCCGGCCTAGACGGTTGACCCGAACTACGATGATTACACGGGGAAAACCAAAGTCAACCTTGATTAACGACCCTTTTTTTTCTTTTAAATCTTGTCTAGATGCACATTAACCTTAGATGTGATCACACAAACATCATGCTCAAAGATCACAAACATCAGAGATCAAACAGGGACCCAATTGAACAAATTACAACTTTAGGGACCAAATTGCAATTTCTGAAAACTTAAAGGACTTAACCAGATTTTAAGTTACCAACTTAAAATTAATCATGTTTCATGCTTCTCTGCCAAATTTCAGCTCAAACGGACCTTCCGAACTCACACAATTGCACAAACAAGATACAGGACCAAAACGCAAACATTTTAAAACATTCAAAGATACTTTTAACTGATTTTAACGGTCCGGTATCGATACGCCACGTGTCGTATCGATACTCGGGGAAGGCAGTAACCAAACTCTAGCAAGGGTATCGATACCTTCCCCCCAGTATCGATACTCCACTCATATGGTATCGATACTTGTTCAGCAGTATCGATACCCCTGGGCAGAAACATGCATATTTGGCTCAGGTGTATCGATACACAAGCCCGAGTATCGATACCCCTGCCTGAAAACAACTCGAAAACAGCATCAAACATGCTTCAAACATCAAATTAACATCACCAAATCATACCACATGATCATTCAACATGCAGGGACCATAAATGCATCATCAATTCAACATATAACCAACACATATGGAAAGCCCCAAATTCAAAAGCATGTTTCCTACTCAAGCTATCCATTTAAGCTTAAACCTTTCCAAAGCAACCTCAATTAAGCCAATTCATGTTCAACAACATTAACAACAGCATTTAACATACTTGATCAACATATACGATCATAATAACAACAATCCGAGAGATTCTACCCCATTGCCCTTATTAACTATAGCTTTTCACCGAGACATACATCTCCATTGGAGTCCACCTTGAATCCCTTGCTCCTTGCTGTCCAAACTTCAAGAATCTGCATTGATGGACAAAAAGGAGCGTAAGCACATAATGCTTAGTGAGGAATGCTCAAAACCAAAACACCATCAATGCAGCGGGTCTTTAAAACACTTTAAAACCAACCCGATTTGCTTTCCAAAACCATGTTTGAAAACTCTTTCAACATCAAGCTCAAATCATGCATAAACACCATATGCCAAGCTTAATCAAAACCATGGAATACACATCCTTTTCACAACATACCTTTCTTTAACTTGAAAACCACATCAAGCAAGAAACCATTTAAAACCATAGCTCAATCAATCCATTTCATGCATTAAATCAAGACAACAAAAACCACTACATCATTCATCACATGCCTTTAAACAACAAGTCTTACAAGACTCCAATGCAACATAGATAATTCACACTCACATGCATCATTTATCAAATGATATCCAACACTTGTTCAACATACAAGTAACATGCTTTCACTAGCATCATACACATTTCATGTAACAATGCATCTACCAAGCATCTCATGCTTCTCATGCAAACATGCATCAATTCAAGCATCTCATGCTTCACATGCAACCATGCATCATTCCAAGCAATCCCATGCTTCACATGCAACCATGCATCATTTCAAGCAATCCCATGCTTCACATGCAACCATGCATCATTTCAAGCAATCCCATGCTTCACAATGATCAAGAACATTACATTGGCTTCCAAGAGATCAACCATATTCACTTTCCAACTTTTCAACCCGATCGGATACGCGGATTCCGAGCGTGTCCCAACGCTCCCTACACACTACCCAATCCAAGGTCTTCCCGTGGGCAACAACCTCCACTGACCTCAACCTCCTAAGGTTCCCATGTATGGACTTTTAAACACCATACAACCTTAGTTTTTCCTCAAGGTTCCCATGTATGGACTTTCAACCGCCATACACCCTTGACATGCACAAGGTCTTCCCGTATGGACTTTCAACCACCATACAACCTTTGCATAACCGATTGGTAGTTGTAGACATCATCTAACGAGATCCGGGACATCACACACAAGATCCACACATGGACTTAACCATTGCCATTGTGATCTCAACAAGTACAAGGTTCTCACATAAGGACTTTTTAACCACCTTATAACCTTTACTCAACCAAGGTCTTACCGTGGGCAACAACCTCCACTACGACCTTAAGCAACCGAGGTCCTCCCGTGGGCAACAACCTCCACTGACCTCATCTCGTTAGGAATACTTGAGGGGAGTTTACCCGGTCCACACTTGACCACTCCGCCATCAAGGCGACTTTATTCACGGTGCACCCAATCCTATAGCCGGCTAATTATATCCGATCAACGAACCAAGAACCACTTACAACTCTTGCCAATATAACCATCTTACCATAATATCCAATGTTCCACATGCATAAACATAATGCAAGGCCATCACATCATTAGCTCAATGATTCACATGCATACACATAATGCAAAGCCATCACATCATTAGCTCAATGATTCACATGCATAAACAATATGCAAAAGGTAACAATTATCATCATTAATCATCATCAATTCACTGTTTTTAAGCATCATATAAAGCCATTGATCAACATGCAACACTATGCATCAAAATCACAATTTCCATAACAAAACCAAGGATCTCTTACCTTGAGCATCCCTTTTCAAATGACTTTCAAAACCAGCATTAAACCATGCTAAAACATGCTTACAAAACAGAATTAAACCATGCAAAAACACATGCATATCAATCATCAACCACATTCGATTTTGAAACCAAATCACCCACAATTCAAAAGCGAAAACCCCTTCACTTACTCTTGAGCTTAGCAAAGTTGTTTAGACTTAAACTAAGCTCTCAAAAACCTTCAAACCTTGTTTCAAAAGCTGAAATCCCAACTTCACTCACCGATTACCAAACAAAGCTAGCCAACAAGCCCTCCAAGCTTCCGAAACCTTCCGAAATCACCTCCAAAGCTCAAGGATCAACCTCCCCTGTTTCAAGCACATAAAAACAGAACATTAATGCATCCACATGCATTAAAACACCAGCAACAACAACACAACTCGCTGCTCATCACAAATCTAGCAATTTGGCTACCAAACATAACCGAAATCACCTCCAAACACTTCCAAAACTTAACCCAGCCAAGATCCATCACTTCTAACCGTTTTTATACATCAAATAACATGCAAAATGATCACAACCACGTCCTTATACCTCCAGGTATAACAGATCACCAAATACACTCCAAAAACAACCAAAAACTCAAGCCAAACTTAGGAAATTCAACCTATCCGGGATTGCATTGATTAAACCTCCACTTCTAATCATTTTAGCATTCATTTAACATCAATTTAACACCTCAAAACCCTGCTTAAACAGATCACACGAAAATTTCACCAAAATCACCAAATCTTGCATTTTAGCCAAAAATCAAGATCTCAATTGAAAAGCCTTTAATAAAACATAAATCAAGGATTGAGAACTTAGGAATTTCAGTAAAGAACTGATAGTTTAGAGGAGAAGGACGTTCTTACCTCCAAACTTGAATTTCTCCATTTTAGAGCCAAAAAGCTTAATGAATCAACTTGTAAATTGAGAGGTTTTGTTGATGAGATGATTAGGAATCAAATGAGAATTGAAATGAGAGATTAAGATGTCAAAATCAGAGAAAGAAATCTGGAGAATCTTGTTTGGGTTGAGAGAAAATGAGAGAAAAGAGAATTTGAGAGAAAATGGAAAGTTTGTTGGAAATTTAGTTAAAAATGATTTCCCTCCTTTTCAAAATCTTTAAAATCAGATTTGAGCCTTAAAATATCTTAGAAAAATCTGGAGAAATCCTTTTTGGAATAATAGCTCCTTAAAGATTCAAAGTTTCAATCCTTTATAAAACTGTCCCGCAACTTTCAAAAATTACATTTTGGTCACTAGCCAAAATGTCAACCTTCCGAACCTCATTTTCCAAAATTGATTTCACAGTTCACTTATATATATTAAAAGATGATTTTAGAACATTTTTCCATATTTTTAATGCAACCCGAACTAGGCTTTCCTAAATCCACTCTTATATATTCGATCAGCACTTTGACCGAACCGGTCAACACCCAAAACTTCCGAGCCCAAAACCGGGGCGTTACAACTCTCCCCCCCCCCCTTAGGAAATTTCGTCCTCGAAATTTCAACCGGCGAAAAGAGAAACAGAACCTTCTCAAGCAACACACAAGGCAACACAAAAGCTTCAACCAACACCACTGATCACTTTCCACATCAAACCTCCATCACACATTGTTCACAAATCCAAACTCTCAAAGGTAACCACAACTTAACCTTCCACATATCGGATTGTACACAATCCCAACATCAACCTGAAAACTTCAGCTCTTACAGCAAACAACACTGTAACACACAACTCCCAAGACTTGTCTACACAAAGACAACAACCAAACCAACTCAGCCACTAGGCAACCTCTCAGCCTCTAAAACTCTTGCGATTCCCAAACCTTTTCCAAAGATTTTCTCCACAAGCAAAAATCCTTAAACATCAACTGTTTATTCAAACTCTTCAACGAAGCTAACAATCCTTCACATCAGTCACAACATTACCATAACAGCTCATCAAAACTATTCACCCAAATACCAAAAATTACATCACAACCCCAACTTGAAACCTTCAGCCGTTCTACATACCATCAACAGACTTCAAACAGAACTTTCTTAACCACAACTAGCCAATCACTTCTCACAAGAACCCAAACAACCAACGAAAGCCTTCGATCTTTCACAGCCCTTTCACTACATACTTCAACCAGAACACTTGCATTACCAGAACATTACTCAACCAAAACACACATAACAGCTTCTGAACTCTTCAAAGATTGCTAAGAACCAACACAACCCTTCACAACAACTTAAAAGCTAAACAACTTCAGCACTTGGGAACTCAACTACCAAGCTACAACAACACTTAGCACCAAGGAACAACCACTTCCTTTCAGCTAAACAAACCACTTAACTGATACTAACCTCAACCGATACCCTTCACCACCAAACCACTAAACTCATCTGAGCATCAAACACTATCCTTTTACCAACAGGCTATTCCACTCTCACTATCACTAGCAACTAGCTTACCAAACTCCAACACCTCTAGCTCACACTTAGCACCAAACAACCTCTACAAACCCATCATCCCACTTAATCCAACCGCCACACTAACAGATTCGATTAGTTATTAGCGAGCGTGAACATCGTATGCATGATCACCTACATGCCCTATAATTGTCTGATGTACATGTATGCAAAACCTCTAATGTCATGCCACATGTATGCATGGACCCACATATATAATATAACATATAACAATGATTTAAACTGTGCATGAATGCCAGTTCACACCCTCCAATAACATCCTCAAAATCTGTCTAAGAACAACCTCCTAACTCACCTTTAACCTATCTAACTTCATCATACCAAAAACCACTAACCACAAAATATTCACTAAAACCTTCTTCACACCAAAGATGTTCCCAAACAACTACCATTACCCCAAATATGCTAGCAACAAGACTAAACCTACCACGCAAGGAAAAACCAACAGAAACCAAACTAAGGCAACTAAAGCAAAGATCACTTAACAAGGTTACTTGAAAACACAACACCACCCTGAAGCTTCATCGAACGAGCTCTCTTCCTTGCGGAACCAACATCCTTCTGTCGCACCACTGCAGCACCAGCTAACACACCAGGGTCACCACCAACTCCTTGCGGTAAAGAACCTTGGCTATTCCGAGCCAACATCAAGCAATCACGCCTCATATGTCCAGCAGACCCACATTTCCAGCAAACTTCATTCCTTAAACTCTTCACAACCTTCTGCTTTTTCTGCCACTTCTGAACCTCGCCTCGGCCGTGCCCACGACCTTTCAAAGATCCTTTAGCTAACATCAAAGCTGACTTCACTCCAAGAGGACAATCACGCTTAATATGCAACTTGGAACCACAATTCCAACAAACACCCGCGCCCCAACAATTTCCAACATGTTGCCTCCCACAACGGTCACACACAGATGACTGAGCTTCCACTCTTTGCTCAAGCAACACTTTCTCACCAACAGCATTAGCCGCACCTTGCTTAACCCTTGGAAATTCCCCTCCAAGATACCTTTCATAGAAAGCAGATACGAAGAAATCCCAATCAATATCAAGGATATGTGACGCCACAGCCACAGATGTCCACCAAGAACAAGCATCCTCCAGCATCAGAGAAACAACACTCCCCAGCTTACAGGCATAATCACAGCCTTCCTAATCCAAAATCAGAACCACACTGGCCAACCAGGCCTCAAACATCTCCGGGGAAGAACCATGATACTCTACAGCACCCAAATCAAACAAACGCTGCTTTGGCAAACCCACACATCTAGCCAGCACATCCACTGACTTTGCCTCAACCGCAGCCTGAGATGTTCCCAACACCTCCTGAACAACAGACAAAGAACTTTCCATCCCGGAATCAGCTTCCTTCCCCTGCCTTACCACCTCAACTTCAGTCACAGAAGACTGAGACAAAACACCTTTACAAAAGGGCGAATTCTTTGCCTTGACAACCTGCCCCAAGGCAGCAACCATCTCCCTCAACCGCCATTCTTTCATCAACTTTGCCATACCACTAACAACAAACATACAATCACAACAAGCAAACAAAACCAGTTAGACCAGCATTAAGCAAGGATTCAAACTCCAACTCCAAAATAACACAATAGCTATATTAATAAGGCAATGGGTACCCCGAATCCTCCCCTTTACATGACATAACAGTCAACACAACATGGATATCACAACATCAAGCATATCAACAACATACCTTGATCATGCTCACACCAAACAATATCCAAATACACCAGCATATTAGCAACATAACATGCTCAAAACATATTCACCAAGCATAACATCAGCTCATAACATCAACACATATCCACATGAACTCAACCAAGATTCATAACCACAAATCATGCTTGCATACATCAGCAACATGCTCAAGAACATCAACAGCATATTAAGAAACACATGCTTCAACCAGCTTTCAACCACACAACATGATAAGCATCAAGCACACACATCACAACAACTTACCGTTTTCCCCAACCTTCGCAACTCAGCTCTGATACCACCAAATGTAACCCCCGTAGCCCGGCCTAGACGGTTGACCCGAACTACGATGATTACACGGGGAAAACCAAAGTCAACCCGAAAGTCAACCTTGATTAACGACCCTTTTTTTTCTTTTAAATCTTGTCTAGATGCACATTAACCTTAGATGTGATCACACAAACATCATGCTCAAAGATCACAAACATCAGAGATCAAACAGGGACCCAATTGAACAAATTACAACTTTAGGGACCAAATTGCAATTTCTGAAAACTTAAAGGACTTAACCAGATTTTAAGTTACCAACTTAAAATTAATCATGTTTCATGCTTCTCTGCCAAATTTCAGCTCAAACGGACCTCCCGAACTCACACAATTGCACAAACAAGATATAGGACCAAAACACAAACATTTTAAAACATTCAAAGATACTTTTAACTGATTTTAACGGTCCGGTATCGATACGCCACGTGTCGTATCGATACTCGGGGAAGGCAGTAACCAAACTCTAGCAAGGGTATCGATACCTTCCCCCCAGTATCGATACTCCACTCATATGGTATCGATACTTGTTCAGCAGTATCGATACCCCTGGGCAGAAACATGCATATTTGGCTCAGGTGTATCGATACACAAGCCCGAGTATCGATACCCCTGCCTGAAAACAACTCGAAAACAGCATCAAACATGCTTCAAACATCAAATTAACATCACCAAATCATACCACATGATCATTCAACATGCAGGGACCATAAATGCATCATCAATTCAACATATAACCAACACATATGGAAAGCCCCAAATTCAAAAGCATGCTTCCTACTCAAGCTATCCATTTAAGCTTAAACCTTTCCAAAGCAACCTCAATTAAGCCAATTCATGTTCAACAACATTAACAACATCATTTAACATACTTGATCAACATATACGATCATAATAACAACAATCCGAGAGATTCTACCCCATTGCCCTTATTAACTATAGCTATTCACCGAGACATACATCTCCATTGGAGTCCACCTTGAATCCCTTGCTCCTTGCTGTCCAAACTTCAAGAATCTGCATTGATGGACAAAAAGGAGCGTAAGCACATAATGCTTAGTGAGGAATGCTCAAAACCAAAACACCATCAATGCAGCGGGTCTTTAAAACACTTTAAAACCAACCCGATTTGCTTTCCAAAACCATGTTTGAAAACTCTTTCAACATCAAGCTCAAATCATGCATAAACACCATATGCCAAGCTTAATCAAAACCATGGAATACACATCCTTTTCACAACATACCTTTCTTTAACTTGAAAACCACATCAAGCAAGAAACCATTTAAAACCATAGCTCAATCAATCCATTTCATGCATTAAATCAAGACAACAAAAACCACTACATCATTCATCACATGCCTTTAAACAACAAGTCTTACAAGACTCCAATGCAACATAGATAATTCACACTCACATGCATCATTTATCAAATGATATCCAACACTTGTTCAACATACAAGTAACATGCTTTCACTAGCATCATACACATTTCATGTAACAATGCATCTACCAAGCATCTCATGCTTCTCATGCAAACATGCATCAATTCAAGCATCTCATGCTTCACATGCAACCATGCATCATTCCAAGCAATCCCATGCTTCACATGCAACCATGCATCATTTCAAGCAATCCCATGCTTCACATGCAACCATGCATCATTTCAAGCAATCCCATGCTTCACAATGATCAAGAACATTACATTGGCTTCCAAGAGATCAACCATATTCACTTTCCAACTTTTCAACCCGATCGGATACGCGGATTCTGAGCGTGTCCCAACGCTCCCTACACACTACCCAATCCAAGGTCTTCCCGTGGGCAACAACCTCCACTGACCTCAACCTCCTAAGGTTCCCATGTATGGACTTTTAAACACCATACAACCTTAGTTTTTCCTCAAGGTTCCCATGTATGGACTTTCAACCGCCATACACCCTTGACATGCACAAGGTCTTCCCGTATGGACTTTCAACCACCATACAACCTTTGCATAACCGATTGGTAGTTGTAGACATCATCTAACGAGATCCGGGACATCACACACAAGATCCACACATGGACTTAACCATTGCCATTGTGATCTCAACAAGTACAAGGTTCTCATATAAGGACTTTTTAACCACCTTATAACCTTTACTCAACCAAGGTCTTACCGTGGGCAACAACCTCCACTACGACCTTAAGCAACCGAGGTCCTCCCGTGGGCAACAACCTCCACTGACCTCATCTCGTTAGGAATACTTGAGGGGAGTTTACCCGATCCACACTTGACCACTCCGCCATCAAGGCGACTTTATTCACGGTGCACCCAATTCTATAGCCGGCTAATTATATCCGATCAACGAACCAAGAACCACTTACAACTCTTGCCAATATAACCATCTTACCATAATATCCAATGTTCCACATGCATAAACATAATGCAAGGCCATCACATCATTAGCTCAATGATTCACATGCATACACATAATGTAAAGCCATCACATCATTAGCTCAATGATTCACATGCATAAACAATATGCAAAAGGTAACAATTATCATCATTAATCATCATCAATTCACTGTTTTTAAGCATCATATAAAGCCATTGATCAACATGCAACACTATGCATCAAAATCACAATTTCCATAACAAAACCAAGGATCTCTGACCTTGAGCATCCCTTTTCAAATGACTTTCAAAACCAGCATTAAACCATGCTAAAACATGCTTACAAAACAGAATTAAACCATGCAAAAACACATGCATATCAATCATCAACCACATTCGATTTTGAAACCAAATCACCCACAATTCAAAAGCGAAAACCCCTTCACTTACTCTTGAGCTTAGCAAAGTTGTTTAGACTTAAACTAAGCTCCCAAAAACCTTCAAACCTTGTTTCAAAAGCTGAAATCCCAACTTCACTCACCGATTACCAAACAAAGCTAGCCAACAAGCCCTCCAAGCTTCCGAAACCTTCCGAAATCACCTCCAAAGCTCAAGGATCAACCTCCCCTGTTTCAAGCACATAAAAACAGAACATTAATGCACCCACATGCATTAAAACACCAGCAACAACAACACAACTCGCTGCTCATCACAAATCTAGCAATTTGGCTACCAAACACAACCGAAATCACCTCCAAACACTTCCAAAACTTAACCCAGCCAAGATCCATCACTTCTAACCGTTTTTATACATCATATAACATGCAAAATGATCACAACCACGTCCTTATACCTCCAGGTATAACAGATCACCAAATACACTCCAAAAACAACCAAAAACTCAAGCCAAACTTAGGAAATTCAACCTATCCGGGATTGCATTGATTAAACCTCCACTTCTAATCATTTTAGCATTCATTTAACATCAATTTAACACCTCAAAACCCTGCTTAAACAGATCACACGAAAATTTCACCAAAATCACCAAATCTTGCATTTTAGCCAAAAATCAAGATCTCAATTGAAAAGCCTTTAATAAAACATAAATCAAGGATTGAGAACTTAGAAATTTCAGTAAAGAACTGATAGTTTAGAGGAGAAGGACGTTCTTACCTCCAAACTTGAATTTCTCCATTTTAGAGCCAAAAAGCTTAACGAATCAACTTGTAAATTGAGAGGTTTTGTTGATGAGATGATTAGGAATCAAATGAGAATTGAAATGAGAGATTAAGATGTCAAAATCAGAGAAAGAAATCTGGAGAATCTTGTTTGGGTTGAGAGAAAATGAGAGAAAAGAGAATTTGAGAGAAAATGGAAAGTTTGTTGGAAATTTAGTTAAAAATGATTTCCCTCCTTTTCAAAATCTTTAAAATCAGATTTGAGCCTTAAAATATCTTAGAAAAATCTGGAGAAATCCTTATTGGAATAATAGCTCCTTAAAGATTCAAAGTTTCAATCCTTTATAAAACTGTCCCGCAACTTTCAAAAATTACATTTTGGTCACTAGCCAAAATGTCAACCTTCCGAACCTCATTTTCCAAAATTGATTTCACAGTTCACTTATATATATTAAAAGATGATTTTAGAACATTTTTCCATATTTTTAATGCAACCCGAACTAGGCTTTCCTAAATCCACTCTTATATATTCGATCAGCACTTTGACCGAACCGGTCAACACCCAAAACTTCCGAGCCCAAAACCGGGGCGTTACAGTAAAAAAGTTTTAATCAAATTTTAGGAGTTCAAATAAATGATTAGAAGCTTTTCAACACAATTATATTGCAAAACTTCAATTTTCATACATTTTACTCAGTTAAAATTCCAACGGGTCCATTGAAAGGCCCATTTAGACCTGCTCGTCCGAAACCTTTACATAAAGGACCTCAAAACATGTTTTGATCATATTTTAAGAGTACAAATAATTGATTATGAGCTTTTCAACACAATTATATTGCAAAACCTCAATTTTTATACTTTTTACTTAGTTAAAATTCCAACGGGTCCATTGAAAGGCCCACTTAGACATGCTCGGCCGAAAACTCTACAAATAGGGCCGTAAAATAAGTTTTAATCGAATTTTTGGAGATCATGTAATTTATTAGGAGATTTTCAACACAATTATATTGCAAAACCTCAATTTCTTTACTTTTTACTCAGTTAAAATTCCAATGGGTCCAGTGAAAGGCCCATTTAGACCTGCTCGTCCGAAACCTCTACAAAAAGGGCCACAAAACAAGTTTTAATCAAATTTTAGGAGTTCAAATAATTGATTAGGAGATTTTCAACACAATTATGATTAAAAACCTCATTTTTTGTACTTTTTACTCAGTTAAAATTCCAACGGGTCCATTGAAAGGCCCAATTAGACCTGCTCGACCGAAACCTTGACAAAAAGGACCGCAAAACGGGTTTTAATCAAATTTTAGGAGTTAAAATAATTGATTAGGAGCTTTTCAACACAATTATTTTGCAAAACCTCAATTTCTGTACTTTTTACTCGGTTAAAATTCCAACGGGTCCATTGAAAGGCCCATTTCTACCCGCTCGTCCGAAACCTCTACAAAAAGGACTGCGAAACAATTTTAAATCAAATTTTATGAGTTCAAATAATAGATTAAGAGCTTTTCAAGACAATGTTATTGCATAACCTCAATTTCTGTACTTCATACTCAGTTAAAATTCCAACGGGTCGATTGTAAGGCCCATTTAGACCTTCTCGTCCGAAAGCGATACAAAAAGGACCGCAAAAAAGTTTTAATCAAATTTTAGGAGTTCAAATAAATGATTAGAAGCTTTTCAACACAATTATATTGCAAAACCTCAATTTCTGTACTTTTTACTCAGTTAAAATTCCAACGGGTCCATTGAAAGTTCCATTTCGACCTGCTCGTCCGAAACCTCTACAAAAAGGACTGCAAAACCAGTTTTAATCAAAATTTAGGAGTTCATGTAATTGATTAGGAGATTTTCAACACAATTATATTTCAAAACCACAATTTATGTACTTTTTACTCAGTTAAAATTCCAATGGGTCCAGTGAAAGGCCCACTTAGACATGCACGTTCGAAACCTCTACAAAAAGGGTCGCAAAACAAGTTTTAATCACATTTTAGGAGATCATGTAATTTATTAGGAGATTTTCAACACAATTATATTGCAAAACCTCAATTTTTGTACTTTTTACTCAGTTAAAATTCCAACGGGTCCATTGAAAGTCCCAATTAGACCTGCTCGTCCGAAACCTCGACAAAAAGGACCACAAAACAAGTTTTTATCAAATTTTAGGAGTTCAAATAATTGATTAGGAGCTTTTCAACACAATTATATTGCAAAACCTAAATTTCTGTACTTTTTACTCAGTTAAAATTCCAACGGGTCCATTGAAAGGCCCATTTCGACCCGCTCGTCCGAAACCTCTACAAAAAGGACTGCAAAACAAGTTTTAATCAAATTCTAGGAGTTCATGTAATTTATTGGGATATTTTCAACACAATTATAATGCAAAACCTCAATTTCTGTACTTTTTACTCAGTTAAAATTCCAACGGATCCATTGAAAGTCCCATTTAGTCCTACTCGTCCGAAACCTATACAAAAAGGACCGCAAAAAAGTTTTCATCAAATTTTAGGAGTTCAAATAAATGATTAGAAGCTTATCAACACAATTATATTGCAAAACTTCCATTTTTATACATTTTACGCAGTTAAAATTCCAACGGGTCCATTGAAAGGCCCATTTAGACCCGCACGTCCGAAACATTTACATAAAGGACCGCAAAACAAGTTTTGATCATATTTTAGGAGTACAAATAATTGATTATGAGCTTTGCAACACAATTATATTGCAAAACCTCAATTTTTATACTTTTTACTCAGTTAAAATTCCAACGGGTCTATTGAAAGGCCCATTTAGACATGCTCGGCCGAAACCTCTACAAAAAGGGCCGCAAAACAAGTTTTAATCAAATTTTTGGAGATCATGTAATTTATTAGGAGATTTTCAACACAATTATATTGCAAAACCACAATTTCTTTACTTTTTACTCAGTTAAATTTCCAACGGGTCCATTGAAAGGCCCATTTCGATCACCTCGTTCGAAACCTCTACAAAAAGGATTGAAAAACAAGTTTTAATCAAATTTTAAGAGTTCATGTAATTGAATAAGAGCTTTTCAACACAATTATATTGCAAAACCTAAATTTCTGTACTTTTTACTCAGTTAAAATTCCAATGGATCCATTGAAAGGCCCATTTCGACCCGCTCGTCCGAAACCTTTACAAAAAGGACTACAAAACAAGTTTTAATCAAAATTTAGGAGTTCATGTAATTGATTATGAGCTTTTCAACACAATTATATTGCAAAACCTCAATTTCAGTACTTTTTACTCAGTTAAAATTCAAAGGGTCCATTGAAAGGCCCATTTAGACCCGCTCGTTCGAAACCTAAACAAAAAGGACCACAAAAAAGTTTTAATCAAATTTTAGGAGATCATGTAATTGATTAGGAGATTTCAACACAATTATATTGCAAAACCTCAATTTCTGTAATTTTTACTCAGTTAAAATTCCAATGGGTCCATTGAAAGGCCCAATTAGACCTGCTCGTCCGAAACCTCGACAAAAAGGACCGCAAAACAAGTTTTAATCAAATTTTAGGAGTTCAAATAATTGATTAGGAGCTTATCAACACAATTATATTGCCAAACATCAATTTCTGTACTTTTTACTCAGTTAAAATTCCAACGGGTCCATTGTAAGGCCCATTTAGACCTGCTCATCTGAAACCGATAGAAAAAGGATCGCAAAAAAGTTTTAATCATTTTTTTGGAGTTCAAATAAATGATTAGGAGATTTTCAACACAATTATATTGCAAAACTTCAATTTTTATACATTTGACTCAGTTAAAATTCCAACGGTCCATTGAAAGGCCCATTTAGACCTGCACGTCCGTAACCTCTACATAAAGGACCGCAAAACAAGTTTTGATCATATTTTAGGAGTACAAATAATTGATTAGTAGCTTTTCAACATAATTATATTGCAAAACCTCAATTTTTATACTTTTTACTTAGTTAAAATTCCAACGGGTCCATTGAAAGTCCCATTTAGACATACTCGTCCGGAACCTCTACAAAAAGGGTCGCAAAACAAGTTTTAATAAAATTTTAGGAGATCATGTAATTGATTAGGAGCTTCTCAACACAATTATATTGAAAAACCTTAATTTCTATACTTTTTACGCAGTTAAAATTCCAACAGGTCCATTGAAAAGCCCATTTAGACCTGCTCGTCCGAAACCTCTACAAAAAGGACCACAAAACAAGTTTTAATCAAATTTTAGGAGTTCAAATAATTGATTAGCAGCTTTTCAACACAATTATATTGCAAAACCTCAATTTCTGTACTTTTTACTTAGTTAAAATTCCAACGGATCCATTGAAAGGCCCATTTCGACCCGCTCGTTCGAAACCTCTACAAAAAGGACTGCAAAACAAGTTTTAATCAAATTTTAGGAGTTCATTAATTTGATTAGGAGCTTTTCAACACAATTATATTGCAAAACCTAAATTTGTGTACTTTTTACTCAGTTAAAATTTAAACGGGTCCATTGAAAGCCCATTTCGACACGTTCGTCCGAAACCTCTACAAAAAGGATTGCAAAACAAGTTTTTAAAATTTTTTTAGGATTTCATGTAATTGATTAGGATCTTTTCAACACAATTATAATGTAAAAACCTCAATTTATGTACTTTTTACTCAGTTAAAATTCCAACGGGTCCATTGAAAGGCCCATTTAGACCTGCTCGTCGAAACCTTGACAAAAAGGACCGCAAAACAAGTTTTAATCAAAATTTTAGGAGTTCAAATAATTGATTTGGAGCTTTTCAAGACAATTATATTGCAAAACCTCAATTTATGTACTTTTTACTAAAAAATTCCAACGGGTCCATTTATAAGGCCCATTTAGTCCTACTCGTCCGAAACCGATACAAAAAGGACCGCAAAAAAGTTTTAATCAAATTTTAGGAGTTCAAATAAATGATTAGAAGCTTTTCAACACAATTATATTGCAAAACTTCAATTTTATACATTTTACTCAGTTAAAATTCCAACGGGTCCATTGAAAGGCCCATTTAGACCCGCACGTCCGAAACCTTTACATAAAGGACCTCAAAACAAGTTTTTATCATATTTTAGGAGTACACATAATTGATTATGAGCTTTTCAACACAATTATATTGCAAAACCTCAATTTTTATACTTTTTACTTAGTTAAAATTCCAACGGGTATGGCTCTCGTTTCTCTCTCCCTCTTCCCGAGATTCTCTGAATTTGTCCTTGGTCTTTTCGGTTTCCACCTCCCACTTTTCATGGCGTCTCTTCCCCTTCCCCATACGACACTCTCTACTCAGCTGAATCAATTCCAAGACAAAATTCTCTCAACAGATCAAAGGATAATGGGTATGAGTAAACTAAGGGCCTTCCCACCGTTTCATATATTTTTTCCTTTTGTCTAATATATTGATTTTTTACATTCTTAATTTAACCTTTTTCTGGGTTTTATTCGCTGTTCTGTTTCTAGTTTTCCACCGTAATCTCTTTAATTTGGTTTTCTGCTATATGGCTTGGACTGAGGCATCGACAAGGCCGGCTCACCCTCATCTGAAAACAACCATGGCATTAAAGATAAGTTTCACCAGAAAACACTTTTACCGTTTTATGCTTCTGTTTTTTTATCAAGCTTTACGAATCTATTGTTTAATTTCTTCTTATCCTTGTTGCAGATTCACTAAATCATTTCAATCGTTTCAGATCTTTCCTTTGGATTCCAGATCTGGGATAATCGAGGGTTTCCCCCCTTTTGGTGTTTTTTTTTTTTTTCAATTTGCCCCATTTCATTCGTTTGAATGTTATCTTTTTTTTGTTTCTTTTCTATTTTTCCTTTTCCAATTCTGGTTTTTTTATTTGTCATATTATTATCTAAATCGCTTCCTATTCAGATCCACTTCGGAGAGGACAAGAAATCTCCCTTTCTTTGGGGTCTGGTGGAGGTTTCCGGTGGCATATCTACCTTCTCCTCCATCCCGTTTTTCAATTCCCCTTTTGGGTATTCCCAAGCCGTCGGATCGGCTAGGGTTTCCTTTTCCATTTCTTATTTCGTTGTTCTCTTTTCTCTTAAAGATAAGTTTTCATCTCGTTTTACCCTCCAGATTCATTTTCGTTTTATTTTTTCAAGCCTTACAGATCTGTCCACTAATTTACTTTAGTTTTGGGTGCAGATTTTTTAAACAGGTTCAATCGACTCCGATTTCCAGATTTGGGTTGATCGAGTGTTTCCCCTTTATGGAGATTGGTTTTATTTCTCTCTAATTCATCCCTTCAATTTGCATGCTCTTCTTCATTGCTCTAATCATCTTTTTTCGGTCTCTTTTATTTTCCACAATACGGTACTTTCTAATATTTTCCGTTTCAGATCTTTATCGAAGAGGAGAATTAATCCCTTTCTCTGTGGGGCTTGGTGGAGAATTCCAGCGACGGTCTTACCCTCTCACTCACCCCGTTCATCAAACTCCTTTCTGGGTATTCCCAAGCCATCGGAACGGCTAGGGTTTCTTTTACCCTTTTTTATTATTTTGATTAATTTTCATTTAATAACTTGGGTTTTATTTTTCTTTTTGATTTTCCAGTCTCGGATTTCCTCAATTCGCAATAGGATTGGATGATCTGACCCTTCATCGCCTCGTTGGTACAAACCCTATGGGTTTTCGTATGTCTCTTTACCTTCTTCTTCCTTTATAATCTGTATTATTTTCATTATAAACTCTGTTTTTTTATGCTTTTTCCCCTTTATCAGTCTCCTAATTATGCTTTCTCTGGTTGAATCCCTCTTTGTACACCTTTTATTCCTCTGTATTTTTATCAATCTTTTTGGAAGTAATCTATCCTCTAACATGGGATATGCATCTATTCTCCCCTCTATATCAGGATACCTCTTTGTTCTTTTACATTTTCTATCATTCAATGTTAAAAATTATCTGTTTGGTTCATCTATCTTACTCATGTTTCATGCTAATATATCTGTTATGGAAAATACAATTATCTCTTATTCAAATCTGTATCGAGCCCTTATAAGGAATTATCTACAAGCCCATTTTCTAGGATTCTTAAATATTAAACACAATCATCACAATCTTATCATTTCTTTTTTCATACTCTTGGATCATTGTATGCAAGCACATCTCAGGATATTCTCATTCATATGGATGTCACAAAGGTACAATGCTACCCTTCTGCATACTAATTACACCATGGTATCTAATCAACTCAAATTCTTTACTATTGACTTTTACAACTATCTCTTTAATTCAATCTCCCTACACATCATTGCTCTGATTTTACCCCAAAATTCTATTTGTGGTTCGTATCCTTTTCAATTGATTATCATCAATACAATCTGTCTAACTAATTCATGTAAATCCCTAAACTCGTATTCTACTTATCCGATTACTGATCTCAAGCTTTCCTGCTATAAAACCAACTTATCCAAAATCCTGGGAATTTATACTCTGCTTATTATTTCTAAGTATTTTATTATAGTAATCTCTTTTCCCATCTTCTTCCTCATGCTAGAATTTTGCTTCCCTTATTCTCTAGTTTATATAACTAAGGTCTTGTATATCTACTTGGTTACTACAACTATATCAGACATTGTTATGAGCCCTCATGCTAAATTGGTTATTTCTATAACTTATATGTTTTGCTTATGGTTGCACTCTGTTTATCTATATAAGTATATCACATTTATCCTACTCTGTCCTGCTATGTGTTATGACTCCTTGTACATGTTCTACCTCTTTGACTTTCATTTTAATTGTTGTTCCTTACTATCTGCTATCTTATTCGTTGTCATCATATTGTCTATGGCCTTTTACATGCCTCTTTAACTTATGGTTCTTATCACAATATTAAATGTACATTTAACCTTTCTGTGTTGCAACCTAACTTTCTGTCATTCTGTTCCATGCAACTACTTTCACTTTGGCTCTGTAAGAAATTCTACAACAATGGAACTTTTAACCCACACCACCATGCAGCGCTGCAAGAAATTTTGTATTTCCTATTCACCCTCTTCTCTTTGGCTCTGTATTAATTTATTTGTAGTTGTTTTTAATTGCATTTCCCCCTATATTCATTTGCTCATTTGGTCTGTAATATTTTTCTTCTCCCCGCTTCCTCCTTCCCCCGGGTTTGTAATTTTTTATGGATGTCTTCTTTTCCCCCTGCTTTTCTTTTATTTTTTCTATGTCTTTAATTGTCTGCATTCATGCCATAATAATGCACTGCATGCTACCTACTATTTCTTTGATGGATGGTATTACGATTATATATGCTCCGTTTTGATAAACACAAAGGAATTTTATTTCTATTACGCCTTTTTAGGTGAATCTTCACAAGCCCACAATTGGGATCTTTTCAAAACCCTACTAAGTAGGGTCCTTTTTTCTGCTAAACTTAATTCATACTTACAACTACTCTAAAGCCTTTTTTCTTACTTCAGCTATTATTCCAAACAGATGGTCGAATTTAACTCCTAAATTAATATTTCCGTTTCCTTCAACAACCACTCCTAGCCTTTTAATGAAATTACTTATTCAAATTTTTCCAATTTACTACCCATTTAATCTTTCTCTTATCTGCCATATTTGTACTCTTATATTCAATCTTTTAGCATTACATTTTTTAATGATGAAAAACAAAATTCAATCCCCGTTATTTATGATTAAATTTTTCACCTTCCATATATACATACTAATTAATTTATTCACCATAACTATTATGTGTTGCACGGTTTTAAAATAATATATGGTATCCTCCTTAATTTCATTCTTCTCACTTAATATCTTTTTTTATCACTTTCCCACTTTTACTATTTTTTCCGCTCCTCTACCTATCTCATTTAAGGAGTATAATTTCTTATCCTTAAATTTTTTTTATTCCTTTTTCTTCTCTTATTACCAATCTTTCAGCTTTTAATTACATTTTAATTCCCCGAATTACTTTCTCCTTTATAAAAAATCCAGCTATAATTTCAAGTTTTAATTCATCCTTTCCTTATAAGTAAATATATATGCACCCGCTTTCTTTATTTACTATTACTCCTTTTAAATTTCTTTTTGCGTATAAGGTATTCCTCCCCCAATTTTGCTTTAAAGTTGCCTTTATTAACTATATTTACAGAAAATTCTCATCTAGCCCAGCTAATTGGTTTTAATAAGGAAAGTTTCTTTCCATAATGCCTTTATGTCATTATTATAGCCCAAACTTTATGGTCACTAATTTTTCCTCAACTTCCTTTACTGAATACTTACCATAGAATAACTTACATAATCTATTCTTATTTATACTCACAACATACTCGGATTAAACCACAAACCTCTCCCAACCATTCTATCCTACCTAATTTCTATACTACTCCCATGGCATCCTCCTCTATCCCCCAGCTTAGCTCCATCGACCTCACTCATGAGGAAGCAGAACTTCTTTACACTTCTGACTTCGGTTGGGATTTTGTCAAGGAGGATCCCAAGCTATTCCTCTTTGGATGCTTTATCTCGTCTAAAACTATCGATATCTATGTTGTAATCAATGCGTTTGAAGGCATTTGGAAACCGAACGAAGTGGTGTCTATTTCTGTCATCCAAGACAACTATCTCAAGATCAAATTCAAGGAAGTCAAGTTCTGCTATGAAGTCCTTAACCGAGGTCCTTGGCTGTACAAGGACGAATGGTTAGCCATTACCGAATATGATCCTGCTAAATCTGTTGGAGATTACTCATTCAACATTATGAGAATTTGGATTCGTATTTTCGCCCTCCCTTCCTCCCTCTTTGAGGACATTGATCGATCGCACCTTGTGGGACATGCCCTTGGGTCTATGGTAGGCAACGTCATACGAACTGATACTCGGGAATTCGAAGGAAATATGAAAGATTTCCTGCGGGTCGAAATCTTCTTGAATATCACCAAACCGGTGACTCGATTTGTCTTCATTGGTTCTGGGGCCAACAAAACCATGTGTCGTCTTTAATATGAACGCCTCCCCACTTTATGTCCTGGCTGTGGTATAATTAGCCACACAATTGAGAACTGTCCTATTCGTTCTTCTCTAGATCTAAACAAGCTGCAATACGGGGAGTGGCTCCGCTACCTCCCTCCAAGACGTCGCCCAGTTGGTACCCGAGGGCGTATCCGCTATGTTGAACCCAATCTTAACCAAAACAACCCACCACCGACTGGTACTCTTTCTCCCTCTATCTTCAATATTTCATCCACTATACGATTTAATTCTAAATTTATTTTATTTATTCTGCTATCTTTATTTCTGATTCTTTATCTATTACTGTTTTCCCTCTTCATAGTTTCTTCTGTTCCAGCTGCTACTGCCAATACTAATATTCCCACCACTGACCCGAATGCGATGGGTATTTCTCCCCCTCTCTCTTTTATCACTAACTATTTTCTTAATAAGCCTTCAATCTCTAATCTGGGTTCTTGCTTCAAACTTTCCACAGGCTCTCTGAATGAGGGCGATGATGCGTCCTTTTCGGAGCAACCAACTGAGGAAGTACTCAACTCTGATACAGCAATGGGTGATGCCCCCCATTCCAAAGATCCATCTGCTTCAGACTCGAAACAAAAAGCCCCTCTCGAGCCTCAGCCCCTAAATACCATCTATCCTATTCCTGAAGATGCATCTGATGATGAGTGGGATGCCACGAATGATGGTGTTCCTAGCCCAACTGCTCAGCAAATTAAGAAGATTGAAGCCGAACTACGTAAGCCCCCTGTTTCTACCGATTCCAAATCCAATGATTTTAACCAATGGCTTTTGAAAACTTATCCTAATGATGCAGCTCCTGCCCCTGCTCTAGCCCAACCGAACCGTGGCACAAAAAGCTGATCTCCCATTCAAGTTTCGCTCCCACCGAAAAAATCCAAACCATCCGGATCCACCCAAGGCTGGGATGAGCAGCTCAAAAAACTCTCCGGCGGCGGCTGACTCCCAGCCCCGCCGAGCAAAATGAGGATCCTTTGCTGGAACTGCCAGGGTCTAGGACAAGCCCCGATAGTTCAACATTTTCGTAGCTATGTCCAAAAATCCAATCCGGATATTATCTTCTTATGTGAAACGAAAATTTATAATGTGGCATGTAGCCGCCTTTGTCTTTCTTTAGGAATGATTGAAATTATTGCTATTCCCCCAACGGAGGGGTGTTCCGGTATTGCGCTATTCGCCTCAAACAATATTAATATATCTATGATTTCTTATTCGCCTCGTTACATACATACTCAAATCATATTGAATGGCCATACTTTGTTTTTTACTGGCATGCACGGTTACTCCGAAACAAGTCAAAAATTTAAAACATGGGAAATTATTGACTCCTTACAAATTAATAATAATAATATACCCTGGCTTTTAGGGGGAATTTTAATGAAATTTTATCAGACTCTGAAAAAACAAGGAGGTAGCCGTAGGGCTAGATCACAAATAAATAACTTCTGTCATTGTCTTTCACGCAACAACCTATTTGATTGTAAACCAACATCTGGGTGGTTCACTTGGACAAAAGTTGGGCCCTTAACCCCTACTATACATGAACGTTTAGATAGGTTCATTGCTAATTCGGCCTGACAAGATCTTTTTCCCTCTTATATCATAACATCGAACTATGTGGCCAAGTCCGATCATTGTTTCCTTGTCCTCGATACATCTCCTGCGGCTGCTACTCCCCCACAGCGACCTAACAACATGTTTCGGTTTGAAAATTGTTGGGCGAACAATGCAAACAACATATCCACTATCAAACACACTTGGGTCAACACCCCTGGAACAACCATAGAAAAAATAAAAGCGGTTGGCGCATGCCTGGAGGAATGGAAGAATCAACAACGACTAAAAACCACTGGTCGTATTAATTTCCTTACCAAAAAAATTAACAAATTTTTATGCCGCCCCTTAACCGCCACAAATGAAGGAATTTATATAAAATATAGAACTGAACTTAATAAACTCCTAATGGAACAAGAAATTTATTGGGCTCAAAGATCTCGTACTCTATGGCTATCCCAAGGGGATAAAAATACGAGGTTCTTACATGCCCGAGCGAACAATAGAAGGAAAAAAACTTGATCACGGGTCTATTTGATGCTAATTCGAATTGGTGTACAGATGATTCAGACCTAATGTCTATTGCTTCCAACTATTTTCAAAACCTTTTTACATCCTCCAACCCACAATTCTCTGATATTATACTTGATAAGATTTCGCCCTCTATCTCTCAATCTATGAATGATACTCTTTTAAGGACTTTCACAAAAGAAGAAATCCTCATTGCTTTCCGGGATATTGATCCTAGAAAGGCGCCTGGTATTGATAGATTACCAAGTAGTTTTTATCGACAACATTGGGACACTATTGGCGACGATGTAATCAATCTATGCCTTAATTTACTAAATGGCATAGCTGATATGTCCTTGGTTAACAAAACTATACTCGTACTAATCCCTAAAATCCAGGACCCAACCACTATGAAACACCTAAGACCTATCAGCCTTTGCACTGTTCTCTATAAAATAGTTGCTAAAACCATTGTAAACAGAATGAAACAAACAATTCCCTTTTGTATTAGTCCTAACCAAGCAGCCTTCGTTCAAGGACGTAATATTTCTGACAACATCCTCGTTGCCCATGAAATTATTCACAATATTAATTCAGGGGCAACAAAATCCTCCCAAGGAGCTGCTCTTAAACTAGACATGGAAAAAGCTTTT
Organism: Hibiscus tridactylites; assembly: GCA_958450335.1. Lineage (NCBI taxonomy): Eukaryota > Viridiplantae > Streptophyta > Magnoliopsida > Malvales > Malvaceae > Hibiscus > Hibiscus tridactylites. The sequence goes on from OY288281.1 coordinate 41,032,990, forward strand.
GATAGAGTTGAATGGTCTTTTCTAGCAAATGTTATGGAACGTATGGGCTTCGCACCTAACTGGATATCTCTTATAATGCATTGCATTACCACTGTTTCATTTTCAGTCAAAGTTAACAACTCTTTCTCTCCCCTTTTTCAACCTCAACGTGGATTACGTCAAGGTGACCCCCTTTCACCTTTTCTTTTCCTTTTTTGCACACAAGGGCTATCTACTGCCCAACAAACAAATATCCTTCCGGGACTTGGTGCCTGCAAATACGGGTCCAGAGTCAACCATCTACTCTTTGCTGATGATTGTATGGTCTTCATTAATAATACTCCAACCGAAGCTGCTAATCTTAAAAGAGCCCTACAAACTTATTCTGCGGCCTCCGATCAAGTGGTCAATTTTGAGAAATCAACAATTTTTTATAATCCACGCACCCCATCCTCAACAAGAACTGCGATCAATAATCTTTTGCATGTACGCGAGGTATCTAACCCTGGCATATACCTAGGTGTTCCACTTCTCATAGGAAAAAACAAAACTGAATCATTAGGCTTTGTGCGAGACAAAGTCCATGATCGTCTTTCTAGCTGGGATAAACAGCTCCTTTCTTTTAGTGGTCGGGAGATTTTCATTAAAGCAGTTCTACAATCTTTGCCTCAATATGTTATGTCTTGTTATCTTCTCCCACAAAACATTATTGATGACATGACCTCAGCAATTCAGCAATATTGGTGGACTGGCAAATCCAATAAAAAAGGGTGGCATATGCTTCCTTGGAATCATGTTTGTTTACCTAAGGCCGCTGGTGGCATGGGGTTTAAGGATTTACACGACTTCAATGTTGCTCTTTTGGGTAAGCAAATACGGAGACTCATCTGCGAACCAGATTCTTTATTGGGCCAAATATATCGAGCTAAATACTTTCCTTCAGGAAACGTCCTTGATGCCTCCCGCCCCAATCGCGGCTCCTTTGCATGGCAAGGTATATATAATGCTCTACAACGTCTCCTCCTAGGCTTTTTACATCAACCATGCATTAATAGCAATATCAGAGTACACAAAGACATTTGGGGCGGCCCTTCCCCTATTACCCTTACTGGGGATTACGAAATCTCGGATGAAATCCATGTTCGATGCCGCGATTTTATGTTTCGTAATCAAACTGCTTAGGACCCTGTAAAGGTCAATAGTTATTTCAACTCAGCTGATGCCAGTACTATCCTCCGAGTACCAATCATAAATGACCATCGTGACACTATTCTTTGGTCTCCTAACGATTCAGGTATTTACTCGGTTCGTTCTGGTTACCTCTTCTTACAACGATCTACGTCTCCATATATATCACCTACTCGCTTTTGGAAATTTCTTTCCAAAGTTAAGGCCCTACCGAAGGTCAAAACTTTTGGATGGCGTATGGCGTCTGATGCTTTGCCAGTTGGTTCCAAAATGCAAGTTTTTTCACCTACTTCGGGGCCTTGCCCAATCTGTGGAGCACATTCGGAGTCCATTCTCCATGCGCTACGTGATTGTGCAGGGGCTTCGGAAGCCCTACAACTCTCTGGTATTCCTGTATCCCTTTCCAGAAGTTTGGCTATTACCCCCTTACAATGGCTGGAGGAAGCAGCCCATCACCTATCCTCTGACAAGTTTGGGCTTTTTCTTACAACTATATGAAACGTCTGGAATAGACACAATTATTGGGTTCATAATCATCATCTACAACCACCATGGCTTATTGTCGTTAACTCCATCAGTTTACATGACGACTTCTGTAATGCCTCTTCTTCTTCCATCCCAACCCCGTCTATCCTCTCTCCTCCTTGCTGGAACCCTCCTCCACCTAACCATATTAAAATAAATGTGGATGGGGCTTTTAATCCCTCAACACATGTTGCGACTGTTGGCGCCGTGGCACGTGACTCCACATGTGCAGTTGTGGGCGGCCTTGCATTTCCACTTGGTAGCTGTGTGGATGTTGTTACTTGTGAAGGTGAAGGCCTTCTAGCAGGAATTACTTTTGCCCGATCTCAAGGATGGAATCGGATCTTGCTTGAAACCGATTGTGCTTCTCTTGCAAACAGGATCAACAACCCAGGGTTGGACCTCTCTACTATGGGACCTCTTCTTCATCAGATTCGCGAGTCCCTTCATGCTTTCGATTCAGTTTCTGTTTCTTTTGTACGCCGTGAGGCAAATCTTGTGGCCCATACTTTGGCTACTTATTCATTGAGCTCTATGTCTTCAATGTCATTTAATTCTGCCAATCCTACATGTATCAATCACCTTGTAACAAATTTCTCTATGTTATAATAAAATTTAGGCACTCTTTTCCCCTTTTTAGGGTCCTCTAGCTCTGCTTGAACGACAGTAGTAGGGATTTTTAATGAGGCCTTTTCTTCAAAAAAAAATTCCAACGGGTACATTGAAAGGCCCATTTAGACATGCTCGGCCGAAAACTCTACAAATAGGGCCGCAAAACAAGTTTTAATCAAATTTTTGGAGATCATGTAATTTATAAGGAGATTTTCAACACAATTATATTGCAAAACCTCAATTTCTTTACTTTTTACTCAGTTAAATTTCCAACGGGTCCATTGAAAGGCCCATTTAGACCTGCTCGTCCGAAACCTCGACAAAAAGGACCGCAAAACAAGTTTTAATCAAATTTTAGGCGTTCAAATAATTGATTAGGAGCTTTTCAACACAATTATATTGAAAAACCTCAATTTCTATACTTTTTACTCAGTTAAAATTCCAACAGGTCCATCGAAAGGCCCATTTAGACCTGCTCGTCCGAAACCTTTACATAAAGGACCGCAAAACAAGTTTTGATCATATTTTAGGAGTACAAATAATTGATTATGAGCTTTTCAACACAATTATATTGCAAAACCTCAATTTTTATACTTTTTACTCAGTTAAAATTCCAACTGGTCCATTGAAAGGCCAATTTAGACATGCTCGGCCAAAACCTCTACAAAAAGGGTCGCAAAACAAGTTTTAATGAAAATTTTGGAGATCATGTAATTTATTAGGAGATTTTCAACACAATTATATTGCAAAACCTCAATTTCTTTACTTTTTACTCATTTAAATTTCCAACGGGTCCATTGAAAGGCCCATTTCGATCCGCTCGTTCGAAACCTCTACAAAAATGATTGAAAAACAAGTTTTAATCAAATTTTAAGAGTTCATGTAATTGAATAGGAGCTTTTCAACACAATTATATTGCAAAACCTCAATTTCTGTACTTTTTACTCAGTTAAAATTCCAACGGATCCATTGAAAGGCCCATTTCGACCCGCTCATCCGAAACCTCTACAAAAAGGACTGCAAAACAAGTTTTAATCAAATTTTAGGAGTTCATGTAATTGATTATGAGCTTTTCAACACAATTATATTGCAAAACCTCAATTTCTGTACTTTTTACTCAGTTAAAATTCAACGGGTCCATTGAAAGGCCCATTTAGATCCGCTCGTCCGAAACCTAAGCAAAAAGGACCACAAAAAAGTTTTAATCAAATTTTACGAGATCATGTAATTGATTAGGAGATTTTCAACACAATTATATTGCAAAACCTTAATTTCCGTAATTTTTACTCAGTTAAAATTCCAATGGGTCCATTGAAAGGCCCAATTAGACGTGCTCGTCCGAAACCTCGACAAAAAGGACCGCAAAACAAGTTTTAATCAAATTTTAGGAGTTCAAATAATTGAGTAGGAGCTTTTCAACATAGTTATATTGCAAAACCTCAATTTCTGTACTTTTTACTCAGTTAAAATTCCAACGGGTCCATTTTAAGGCCCATTTAAACCTGCTCGTCTGAAACCGATAGAAAAAGGACCGCAAAAAAGTTTTAATCATTTTTTAGGAGTTCAAATAAATGATTAAGAGCTTTTCAACACAATTTTATTGCAAAACTTCAATTTTTATACATTTTACTCAGTTAAAATTCCAACGGTCTATTGAAAGGCCAATTTAGACCTGCACGTCCGAAACCTATACATAAAGGACCGCAAAACAAGTTCTGATCATATTTTAGGAGTACAAATAATTGATTAGTAGCTTTTCAACATAATTATATTGCAAAACCTCAATTTTTATACTTTTTACTCAGTTAAAATTCCAACGGGTCCATTGAAAGTCCCATTTAGACATGCTCGTCCGGAACCTCTACAAAAAGGGCCGCAAAACAAGTTTTAATCAAATTTTAGGAGATCATGTAATTGATTAGGAGCTTCTCAACACATTTATATTGAAAAACCTTAATTTCTGTACTTTTTACTCAGTTAAAATTCCAACGGGTCCATTGAAAGGCCCATTTAGACCTACTCGTTCGAAACCTCTACAAAAAGGACCGCAAAACAAGTTTTAATCAAATTTTAGGATTCAAATAATTGATTAGCAGCTTTTCAACACAATTATATTGCAAAACCTCAATTTCTGTACTTTTTACTTAGTTAAAATTCCAACGGATCCATTGAAAGGCCCATTTCAACCCGCTCGTCCGAAACCTCTACAAAAAGGACTACAAAACAAGTTTTAATCAAATTTTAGGAGTTCATTAAATTGATTAGGAGCTTTTCAACACAATTATATTGCAAAACCTAAATTTGTGTACTTTTTACTCAGTTAAAATTCCAACGGGTCCATTGAAAGCCCATTTCGACACGCTCGTCCGAAACCTCTACAAAAAGGACTACAAAACAAGTTTTAATCAAATTGTAGGATTTTAATGTAATTTATTAGGATCTTTTCAACACAATTATAATGCAAAACCTCAATTTCTGTACTTTTTACTCAGTTAAAATTCCAACGGGTCCATTGAAAGGCCCATTTAGACCTACTCGTCGAAACCTCGACAAAAAGGACCGCAAAACAAGTTTTAATCAAATTTTAGGAGTTCAAATAATTGATTAGGAGCTTTTCAAGACAATAATATTGCAAAACCTCAATTTTTGTACTTTTTACTCAGTAAAAATTCAACGGGTCCATTGAAAGGCCCATTTAGACCCGCTGTCCGAAACCTAAACAAAAAGGACCACAAAAAAGTTTTAATCAAATTTTACGAGATCATGTAATTGATTAGGAGATTTTCAACACAATTATATTGCAAAACCTCAATTTCTGTAATTTTTACTCAGTTAAAATTCCAATGGGTCCAATGAAATGCCCAATTAGACCTGCTCATCCGAAACCTCGACAAAAAGGATCGCAAAACAAGTTTTAATCAAATTTTAGGAGTTCAAATAATTGAGTAGGAGCTTTTCAACACAGTTATATTGCAAAACCTCAATTTCTGTACTTTTTACTCAGTTAAAATTCCAACGGGTCCATTGTAAGGCCCATTTAGACCTGCTCGTCTGAAACCGATAGAAAAAGGACCGCAAAAAAGTTTTAATCATTTTTAGGAGTTAAAATAAATGATTAGGAGCTTTTCAACACAATTTTATTGCAAAACTTCAATTTTTATACATTTTACTCAGTTAAAATTCCAACGGTCTATTGAAAGGCCCAATTAGACCCGCACTTCCGAAACCTCTACATAAAGGACCGCAAAACAAGTTTTGATCATATTTTAGGAGTACAAATAAATGATTAGTAGCTTTTCAACATAATTATATTGCAAAACCTCAATTTTTATACTTTTTACTCAGTTAAAATTCCAACGGGTCCATTGAAAGTCCCATTTAGACATGCTCGTCCGGAACCTCTACAAAAATGGCCGCAAAACAAGTTTTAATCAAATTTTAGGAGATCATGTAATTGATTAGGAGCTTCTCAACACATTTATATTAAAAAACCTTAATTTCTGTACTTTTTACTCAGTTAAAATTCCAACGGGTCCATTGAAAGGCCCATTTAGACCTGCTCGTTCGAAACCTCTACAAAAAGGACCGCAAAACAAGTTTTAATCAAATTTTAGGATTCAAATAATTGATTAGCAGCTTTTCAACACAATTATATTGCAAAACCTCAATTTCTATACTTTTTACTTAGTTAAAATTCCAACGGATCCATTGAAAGGCCCATTTCGACCCGCTCGTCCGAAACCTCTACAAAAAGGACTGCAAAACAAGTTTTAATCAAATTTTAGGAGTTCATTAAATTGATTAGGAGCTTTTCAACACAATTATATTGCAAAACCTAAATTTGTGTACTTTTTACTCAGTTAAAATTCCAACGGGTCCATTGAAAGGCCCATTTAGACCCGCACGTCTGAAACCTTTACATAAAGGACCGCAAAACAAGTTTTGATCATATTTTAGGAGTACAAATAATTGATTAGGAGCTTTTCAACACAATTATATTGCAAAACCTAAATTTGTGTACTTTTTACTCAGTTAAAATTCCAACGGGTCCATTGAAAGCCCATTTCGACACGCTCGTCTGAAACCTCTACAAAAAGGACTGCAAAACAAGTTTTAATCAAATTGTAGGATTTTGGTGTAATTTATTAGGATCTTTTCAACACAATTATAATGCAAAACCTCAATTTCTGTACTTTTCACTCAGTTAAAATTCCAACGGGTCCATTGAAAGGCCCATTTAGACCTGCTCGTCGAAACCTCGACAAAAAGGACCGCAAAACAAGTTTTAATCAAATTTTAGGAGTTCAAATAATAGATTAGGAGCTTTTCAAGACAATTATATTGAAAAACCTCAATTTTTGTACTTTTTACTCGGTTAAAATTCCAACGGGTCCATTTATAAGGCCCATTTAGTCCTACTCGTCCGAAACCAAAACAAAAAGGACCGCAAAAAAGTTTTAATCAAATTTTAGGAGTTCAATAAATGATTAGAAGCTTTTCAACACAATTATATTGCAAAACTTCAATTTTTATACATTTTACTCAGTTAAAATTCCAACGGGTCCATTGAATGGCCCATTTAGACCCGCACGTCCGAAACCTTTACATAAAGGACCTCAAAACAAGTTTAGATCATATTTTAGGAGTACAAATAATTGATTATGAGCATTTCAACACAATTATATTGCAAAACCTCAATATTTATACTTTTTACTTCGTTAAAATTCCAACGGGTCCATTGAAAGGCCCATTTAGACATGCTCGGCCGAAAACTCTACAAATAGGGCCGCAAAACAAGTTTTAATCAAATTTTTGGTGATCATGTAATTTATTAGGAGATTTTCAACACAATTATATTGCAAAACCTCAATTTCTTTACTTTTTACTCAATTAAATTTCCAACGGGTCCATTGAAAGGCCCATTTAGACCTGCTCGTCCGAAACCTCGACAAAAGGGACCGCAAAACAAGTTTTAATCAAATTTTAGGAGTTCAAATAATTGATTAGGAGCTTTTCAACACAATTATTTTGAAAAACCTCAATTTCTGTACTTTTTACTCAGTTAAAATTTCAACAGGTCCATTAAAAGGCCCATTTAGACCTTCTCGTCCGAAACCTTGACAAAAAGGACCGCAAAACGGGTTTTAATCAAATTTTAGGAGTTCAAATAATTGATTAGGAGATTTTCAACACAATTATATTGCAAAAACTCAATTTCTGTACTTTTTACTCGGTTAAAATTCCAACGGGTCCATTGAAAGGCCCATTTCTACCCGCTCGTCTGAAACCTCTACAAAAAGGATTGTGAAACAAGTTTAAATCAAATTTTAGGAGTTCAAATAATAGATTAAGAGCTTTTCAAGACAATTTTATTGCATAACCTCAATTTCTGTACTTTTTACTCAGTTAAAATTCCAACGGGTCCATTGTAAGGCCCATTCAGACCTACTCGTCTGAAACCGATAAAAAATAGACCGCAAAAAAGTTTTGATCAAATTTTAGGAGTTCAAATAAATGATTAGAAGCTTTTCAACACAATTATATTGCAAAACTTCAATTTTTATACATTTGACGCAGTTAAAATTCCAACGGGTCCATTGAAAGACCCATTTAGACCCGCACGTCTGAAACCTTTACATAAAGGACCGCAAAACAAGTTTTGATCATATTTTAGGAGTACAAATAATTGATTAGGAGCTTTTCAACACAATTATATTGCAAAACCTAAATTTGTGTACTTTTTACTCAGTTAAAATTCGAACGGGTCCATTGAAAGCCCATTTCGACACGCTCGTCCGAAACCTCTACAAAAAGGACTGCAAAACAAGTTTTAATTAAATTGCAGGATTTTGATGTAATTTATTAGGATCTTTTCAACACAATTATAATGCAAAACCTCAATTTCTGCACTTTTTACTCATTTAAAATTCCAACGGGTCCATTGAAAGGCCCATTTAGACCTGCTCGTCGAAACCTCGACAAAAAGGACCGCAAAACAAGTTTTAATCAAATTTTAGGAGTTCAAATAATTGATTAGGAGCTTTTCAAGACAATCATATTACAAAACCTCAATTTTTGTACTTTTTACTCGGTTAAAATTCCAACGGGTCCATTTATAAGGCCCATTTAGTCCTACTCGTCCGAAACCAAAACAAAAAGGACCGCAAGAAAGTTTTAATCAAATTTTAGGAGTTCAAATAAATGATTAGAAGCTTTTCAACACAATTATATTGCAAAACTTCAATTTTTATACATTTTACTCAGTTAAAATTCCAACGGGTCCATTGAAAGGCCTATTTAGACCCGCACGTCCGAAACCTTTACATAAAGGACCTCAAAACAAGTTTCGATCATATTTTAGGAGTACAAATAATTGATTATGAGCTTTTCAACACAATTATACTGCAAAACCTCAATTTTTATACTTTTTACTTCGTTAAAATTCCAACGGGTCCATTGAAAGGCCCATTTAGACATGCTCGGCCGAAAACTCTACAAATAGGGCCGCAAAACAAGTTTTAATCAAATTTTTGGTGATCATGTAATTTATTAGGAGATTTTCAACACAATTATATTGCAAAACCTCAATTTCTTTACTTTTTACTCAATTAAATTTCCAACGGGTCCATTGAAAGGGCCATTTAGACCTGCTCGTCCGAAACCTCGACAAAAAGGACCGCAAAACAAGTTTTAATCAAATATTAGGAGTTCAAATAATTGATTAGGAGCTTTTCAACATAATTATTTTGAAAAACCTCAATTTCTGTACTTTTTACTTAGTTAAAATTCCAACAGGTCCATTGAAAGGCCCATTTAGACCTTCTCGTCCGAAACCTTGACAAAAAGGACCGCAAAACGGGTTTTAATCAAATTTTAGGAGTTCAAATAATTGATTAGGAGATTTTCAACACAATTATATTGCAAAAACTCAATTTCTGTACTTTTTACTCGGTTAAAATTCCAACGGGTCCATTGAAAGGCCCATTTCTACCCGCTCGTCCGAAACCTCTACAAAAAGGACTGCGAAACAAGTTTAAATCAAATTTTAGGAGTTCAAATAATAGATTAAGAGCTTTTCAAGACAATTTTATTGCAGAACTCAATTTCTGTACTTTTTACTCAGTTAAAATTCCAACGGGTCCATTGTAAGGCCCATTCAGACCTACTCGTCCGAAACCGATACAAATTGGACCGCAAAAAAGTTTTAATCAAATCTTAGGAGTTCAAATAAATGATTAGAAGCTTTTCAACACAATTATATTGCAAAACTTCAATTTTTATACATTTGACGCAGTTAAAATTCCAACGGGTCCATTGAAAGGCCCATTTAGACCCGCACGTCTGAAACCTTTACATAAAGGACCTCAAAACAAGTTTTGATCATATTTTAGGAGCACAAATAATTGATTATGAGCTTTTCAACACAATTATATTGCAAAACCTCAATTTTTATACTTTTTACTTAGTTAAAATTCCAACGGGTCCATTGAAAGGCTTTAGACATGCTCGGCCGAAACCTCTACAAAAAGGGCCGCAAAACAAGTTTTAATCAAATTTTTGGAGATCATGTAATTTATTAGGAGATTTTCAACACAATTATATTGCAAAACCTCAATTTCTTTACTTTTTACTCAGTTAAATTTCCAATGGGTCCATTGAAAGGCCCATTTATACCTGATCGTCTGAAACCTCGACAAAAAGGACCACAAAACAAGTTTTAATCAATTTTTAGGAGTTGAAATAATTGATTAGGAGCTTTTCAAGACAATTATATTGCAAAACCTCAATTTTTGTACTTTTTACTCAGTTAAAATTCCAACGGGTCCATTTATAAGGCCCATTTAGTACTACTCGTCCGAAACCGATACAAAAAGGACCGCAAAAAAGTTTTAATCAAATTTTAGGAGTTCAAATAAATGATTAGAAACTTTTCAACACAATTATATTGCAAAATTTCAATTTTTATACATTTTACTCAGTTAAAATCCCAACGGGTCCATTGAAAGGCCCATTTAGACCTGCTCGTCCGAAACCTCGAAAAAAAAGACCGCAAAACAAGTTTTAATCAAATTTTAGGAGTTCAAATAATTGATTAGGAGCTTTTCAACACAATTATATTGAAAAACCTCAATTTCTGTACTTTTTACTCAGTTAAAATTCCAACAGGTCCATTGAAAGGCCCATTTAGACCTGCTCGTCCGAAACCTTGACAAAAAAGACCGCAAAACGGGTTTTAATCAGATTTTAGGAGTTCAAATAATTGATTAGGAGCTTTTCAACACAATTATATTGCAAAACCTAAATTTGTGTACTTTTTAGTCAGTTAAAATTCCAAAGGGTCCATTGAAAGCCCATTTCGACACGCTCGTCCGAAACCTTTACAAAAAGGACTGCAAAACAAGTTTTAATCAAATTTTAGGATTTCATGTAATTTATTAGGATCTTTTCAACACAATTATAATGCAAAACCTCAATTTATGTACTTTATACTCAGTTAAAATTCCAACGGGTCCATTGAAAGGCCCATTTAGACCTCCTCGTCGAAACCTCGACAAAAAGGACCGCAAAACAAGTTTTAATCAAATTTTAGGAGTTCAAATAATTGATTAAGAGATTTTCAAGACAATTATATTGCAAAAACTCAATTTCTGTACTTTTTACTCAGTTAAAATTCTAACGGGTCCATTTATAAGGCCCATTTATTCCTACTCGTCCGAAACCGATACAAAAAGGACCGCAAAAAAGTTTTAATCAAATTTTAGGAGTTCAAATAAATGATTAGAAGCTTTTCAACACAATTATATTGCAAAACTTCAATTTTTTTACATTTTACTCAGTTAAAATTCCAACGGGTCCATTGAAAGGCCCATTTAGACCTGCTCGTCCGAAACCTCGAAAAAAAAGACCGCAAAACAGGTTTTAATCAAATTTTAGGAGTTCAAATAATTGATTAGGAGCTTTTCAACACAATTATATTGAAAAACCTCAATTTCTGTACTTTTTACTCAGTTAAAATTCCAACAGGTCCATTGAAAGGCCCATTTAGACCTGCTCGTCCGAAACCTTGACAAAAAAAAACCGCAAAACGGGTTTTAATCAGATTTTAGGAGTTCAAATAATTGATTAGGAGCTTTTCAACACAATTATATTGCAAAACCTAAATTTGTGTACTTTTTAGTCAGTTAAAATTCCAAAGGGTCCATTGAAAGCCCATTTCGACACGCTCGTCCGAAACCTTTACAAAAAGGACTGCAAAACAAGTTTTAATCAAATTTTAGGATTTCATGTAATTTATTAGGATCTTTTCAACACAATTATAATGCAAAACCTCAATTTATGTACTTTATACTCAGTTAAAATTCCAACGGGTCCATTGAAAGGCCCATTTAGACCTGCTCGTCGAAACCTCGACAAAAAGGACCGCAAAACAAGTTTTAATCAAATTTTAGGAGTTCAAATAATTGATTAGGAGCTTTTCAAGACAATTATATTGCAAAAACTCAATTTCTGTACTTTTTACTGAGTTAAAATTCTAACGGGTCCATTTATAAGGCCCATTTATTCCTACTCGTCCGAAACCGATACAAAAAAGACCGCAAAAAAGTTTTAATCAAATTTTAGGAGTTCAAATAAATGATTAGAAGCTTTTCAACACAATTATATTGCAAAACTTCAATTTTTTTACATTTTACTCAGTTAAAATTCCAACGGGTCCATTCAAAGGCCCATTTAGACCCGCACGTCCGAAACCTTTACATAAAGGACCTCAAAACAAGTTTTGATCATATTTTAGGAGTACAAATAATTGATTATGAGCTTTTCAACACAATTATATTGCAAAACCTCGATTTTTATACTTTTTACTTAGTTAAAATTCCAACGGGTCCATTGAAAGGCCCATTTAGACATGCTCGGCCGAAACCTCTACAAAAAGGGCCGCAAAACAAGTTTTAATCAAATTTTTGGAGATCATGTAATTTATTAGGAGATTTTCAACACAATTATAGTGCAAAACCTCAATTTCTTTACTTTTTACTCAATTAAATTTCCAACGGGTCCATTGAAAGGCCCATTTAGACATGATCATCCGAAACCTCGACAAAAAGGACCGCAAAACAAGTTTTAATCAATTTTTAGGAGATCAAATAATTGATTAGAAGCTTTTCAACACAATTATATTGAAAAACCTCAATTTATGTACTTTTTACTAAGTTAAAATTCCAACAGGTCCATTGAAAGGCCCATTTAAACCTGCTCGTCCGAAACCTTAACAAAAAGGACCGCAAAACGGGTTTTAATCAAATTTTAGGAGTTCAAATAATTGATTAGGAGCTTTTCAACACAATTATATTGCAAAACCTAAATTTCTGTACTTTTTACTCAGTTAAAATTCCAACGGTTACATTGAAAGGCCCATTTCGACCCGCTCGTCCGAAACCTCTACAAAAGGACTACAAAACAAGTTTTAATCAAATTCTAGGAGTTCATGTAATTGATTAGGATCTTTTCAACACAATTATAATGCAAAACCTCAATTTCTGTACTTTTTACTCAGTTAAAATTCCAACGGGTCCATAGAAAGGCCCATTTAGACCTGCTCGTCCAAATCTCGACAAAAAGGACCGCAAAACAAGTTTTAATCACATTTTAGGAGTACAAATAATTGATTAGGAGCTTTTCAAGACAATTATATTGCAAAACCTCAATTTCTGTACTTTTTACTCAGTTAAAATTCCAACGGGTCCATTTATAAGGCCCATTTAGTCCTACTCGTCCGAAACCTATACAAAAAGGACCGCAAAAAAGTTTTAATCAAATTTTAGGAGTTCAAATAAATGATTAGAAGCTTTTCAACAGAATTATATTGCAAAACCTTAATTTCTTTACTTTTTACTCAGTTAAATTTCCAACGGGTCCATTGAAAGGCCCATTTCGACCCGCTCGTTCGAAACCTCTACAAAAAGGATTGAAAAACAAGTTTTAATCAAATTTTAAGAGTTCATGTAATTGAATAGGAGCTTTTCAACACAATTATATTGCAAAACCTCAATTTCTATACTTTTTACCTAGTTAAAATTCCAACGGATCCATTGAAAGGCCCATTTCGACCCGCTCGTCCGAAACCTCTACAAAAAGGACTGCAAAACAAGTTTTAATCAAATTTTAGGAGTTCATGTAATTGATTATGAGCTTTTCAACACAATTTTATTGCAAAACCTCATTTTCTGTACTTTTTACTCAGTTAAAATTCAACGGGTCCATTGAAAGGCCCATTTAGACCCGCTCGTCCGAAACCTCAACAAAAAGGACCACAAAAAAGTTTTAATCAAGTTTTAGAAGTTCATGTAATTGATTAGGAGCTTTTCAACACAATTATATTGCAAAACCTCAATTTCTGTACTTTTTACTCTGTTAAAATTCTAACGGGTCCATTGAAAGGCCCATTTAGACCTGCTCGTCCGAAACTTCGACAAAAAGGACCGCAAAAATAGTTTTAATCAAATTTTAGAATTTCAAACAATTGATTAGAAGCTTTTCAACAGAATTATATTGAAAAACCTCAATTTTATACTTTCTACTCAGTTAAAATTCCAACTGGCCCCTTGAAAGGCCCATTTAGAAAAGCTTGTCCGAAACCTCTACAAAAAGGAACGCAAAAATGTTTTATTCAAATATTAGGAGTTCAAATAATTGATCAGGAGATTTTAAACATAATTATATTGCACAACTCGATTTATGTACTTTTTACTTAGTTAAAATTCCAACGGATCCATTGAAAGGCCCATTTCGACCCGCTCGTCCGAAACCTCTACAAAAAGGACTGCAAAACAAGTTTTAATAATATTTTAGGAGTTCATGTAATTGATTAGGATCTTTTCAACACAATTATATTCCAACACCTCAATTTCTATATTTGTTACTCAGTTAAAATTCCAACGGGACCATTGAAAGGCCCATTTCGACCCGCTCGTCCGAAACCTCTAGAAAAAGGACTGCAAAACAAGTTATAATCAAATTTTAGGAGTTCAGGTAATTGATTAGGAGCTTTTCAACACAATTATATTGAAAAACCTCAATTTTTGTACTTTTTACTCAGTTAAAATTCCAACGGGTCCATTGAAAGGTCCATTTAGAACTGCTCGTCCGAAACCTCGACAAAAAGGACCACAAAACAAGTTTTAATCAAATTTTAGGAGTTCAAATAATTGATTAGGATATTTTCAACACAATTATATTGCAAAACCTCAATTTCTGTACTTTTTACTCAGTTAAAATTCCAACGGGTCCATTGAAAGTCCCATTTCGACCTGCTCGTCCGAAACCTCTACAAAAAAGACTGCAAAACCAATTTTAATCAAAATTTAGGAGTTCATGTAATTGATTAGGAGATTTTCAACACAATTATATTTCAAAACCTCAATTTCTGTACTTTTTACTCAGTTAAAATTCCAATGGGTCCAGTGAAAGGCCCATTTAGACATGCACGTCCGAAACCTCTACAAAAAGGGCCGCAAAACAAGTTTTAATCAAATTTTAGGAGATCATGTAATTGATTAGGAGATTTTCAACACAATTATATTGCAAAACCTCAATTTTTGTACTTTTTACTCAGTTAAAATTCCAACGGGTCCATTGAAAGGCCCATTTAGACATGCTCGGCCGAAAACTCTACAAATAGGGCCGCAAAACAAGTTTTAATCAAATTTTTGGAGATCATGTAATTTATTAGGAGGTTTTCAACACAATTATATTGCAAAACCTCAATTTCTTTACTTTTTTCTCAGTTAAATTTCCAACGAGTCCTTTGAAAGGCCCATTTAGACCTGCTCGTCCTACACTTAGACAAAAAGGACCGCAAAACAAGTTTTAATCAAACTTTAGGAGTTCAAATAATTGATTAGGAGCTTTTCAAAACAATTATATTGAAAAACCTCAATTTCTGTACTTTTTACTCAGTTAAAATTCCAACAGGTCCATTGAAAGGCCCATTTAGACCTGCTCGTCCGAAACCTTGACATAAAGGACCGCAACACGGGTTTTAATCAAATTTTAGGAGTTCAAATAATTGATTAGGAGCTTTTCAACACAATTATATTGCAAAACCTAAATTTCTGTACTTTTTACTCAGTTAAAATTCCAACGGGTCCATTGAAAGGCCCATTTCGACCCGCTCGTCCGAGACCTCTACAAAAGGACTGCAAAACAAGTTTTAATCAAATTCTATGAGTTCATGTAATTGATTAGGATCTTTTCAACACAATTAAAAATGGAAAACCTCAATTTCTGTACTTTTTACTCAGTTAAAATTCCAACGGGTCCATTGAAAGGCCCATTTAGACCTGCTCGTCGAAACCTCGACAAAAAGGACCGCAAAACAAGTTTTAATCAAATTTTAGGAGTACAAGTAATTTATTAGGAGCTTTTCAAGACAATTATATTGCAAAACCTCAATTTCTGTACTTTTTACTCAGTTAAAATTCCAACGGGTCCATTTATAAGGCCCATTTAGTCCTACTCGTCCGAAACCGATACAAAAAGGAAAGCAAAAAAGTTTTAATCAAATTTTAGGAGTTCAAATAAATGATTAGAAGCTTTTCAACACAATTATATTGCAAAACTTCAATTTTTATACATTTTACTCAGTTAAAATTCCAACGGGTCCATTGAAAGGCCCATTTAGACCCGCACGTCCGAAACCTTTACATAAATGACCTCAAAACAAGTTTTGATCATATTTTAAGAGTACAAATAATTGATTATGAGCTTTTCAACACAATTATATTGCAAAACCTCAATTTTTATACCTTTTACTTTGTTAAAATTCCAACGGGTCCATTGAAAGGCCCATTTAGACATGCTCGGCCGAAAACTCTACAAATAGGGCCGCAAAAACAAGTTTTAATCAAATTTTTGGAGATCATGTAATTTATTATGAGATTTTCAACACAATTATATTGCAAAATCTCAAGTTCTTTACTTTTTACTCAGTTAAATTACCAACGGGTCCATTGAAAGGCCCATTTAGACCTGCTCGTCCGAAACCTCGACAAAAAGGACCGCAAAACAAGTTTTAATCAAATTTTAGGAGTTCAAATAATTGATTAGGAGCTTTTCAACACAATTATATTGAAAAACCTCAATTTTTGTACTTTTTACTCAGTTAAAATTCCAACAGGTCCATTGAAAGGCCCATTTAGACCTGCTCGTCTGAAACCTTGACAAAAAAGACCGCAAAACGGGTTTTAATAAGATTTTAGGAGTTCAAATAATTGATTAGGAGCTTTTCAACACAATTATATTGCAAAACCTAAATTTGTGTACTTTTTAGTATGTTAAAATTCCAAAGGGTCAACAATCTCTAGAGCAAGTGGTTAATTAAAGCTCTCAGTTGACACTTTCTTCTTATGTTTCATCAAAATTCCAAAGGGTCCATTGAAAGCCCATTTCGACACGCTCGTCCGAAACCTTTACAAAAAGGACTGCAAAACAAGTTTTAATCAAATTTTAGGATTTCATGTAATTTATTAGGATCTTTTCAACACAATTATAATGCAAAACCTCAATTTCTGTACTTTTTACTCAGTTAAAATTCCAACGGGTCCATTGAAAGGCCCTTTTAGACCTGCTCGTCGAAACCTCGACAAAAAGGACCACAAAACAAGTTTTAATCAAATTTTAGGAGTTTAAATAATTGATTATGAGCTTTTCAAGACAATTATATTGCAAAACCTCAATTTCTGTACTTTTTTCTCAGTTAGAATTCCAACGGGTCCATTTATAAGGCCCATTTAGTCCTACTCGTCCGAAACCTATACAAAAAGGACCGCAAAAAAGTTTTCATCAAATTTTAGGAGTTCAAATAAATGATTAGAAGCTTTTCAACACAATTATATTGCAAAACTTCAATTTTTATACATTTTACTCAGTTAAAATTCCAACGGGTCCATTGAAAGGCCCATTTAGACCCACACGTCCGAAACCTTTACATAAAGGACCTCAAAACAAGTTTTGATCATATTTTAGGAGTACAAATAATTGATTATGAGCTTTTCAACCCAATTATATTGCAAAACCTCAATTTTTATACTTTTTACTTAGTTAAAATTCCAACGGGTAAAAAGTCCAACGGGTGGGTGTGGGATGGCTCTCAATTTTCTCTCAAAATTTTCAGGGGTTTTTGGTTCTTGCTTGTTCCGGTTTTTCCGGTGGATTTTTTTTTCCACCGATTCCCCTTCCCCTACGGCTTCTCAACTTCAGCCGTTTACGCAAGCCAACCATTTTCCCTTGGAATTCGGGAAGAATCATCAGGGAGTCATCCCACGCCTAAACTCCATTTTCTATGATTTTATTGTTATAATATATTTTCTTTCACTTTTGCTAACTTCCTGTTTTTTTTCCTTTTTATGATTACTGGTTGTGCGTTGCATCTCCATTTTTTATCCCCGTCTTCTTTGGTTTTGATACGGGTTATTCTCACCGGAATTTTCCAGATCCGGACGGTAGGTTATATCATTTCTTTCGTGCTTTTCATTTTTTGTTTCTTTTCAGCGGTTTTCTAACCCTTATTTTCCTTTTGTACATGGGATTCCCTTTTCTGTTGCCTTTGATGGTTAAACTCCATCATCCCCGCGGCGACGGCAAGAAACGTTCCACGATCAGTTTTAATTTTCGGACGGTTTCCGGACCCTCCCCTTTCATTTCCGCCTGGTGTGGTGCAGAAGGGCTCTTCAGTTTCCCCCCAGACTTGGATATTTTTTTCCTCCCTTTCCTATCTCTCAGTTATCTAAATATTTTAACGATCTTGTTTTTCATATCCTTTTTCTTTTCGTTTTGCAGAATCCTCTTTCTACATGCAGCTAGATCGGAGTCCGTTATGCCTATCTTCTCCTCCGATGATGGGTCTAACCCTCTCTCATCTTCTCTAGATTTAGGGTTTAATACCGTTTGGGTTACCAAGACGGCCGATCTTTACCGCTCCCATAAGGGCTTCCCTCGATGGCGCAGCGGTCTAGGGTTTATTTTGCTGTATCTCAATCTTTTATTCCATTTTCCTTTTCTTATTTTATCTTCTTCACCTTATAATCTTGCTTTGTTTTCCAGATCTAAATCATTTCTATGTCCTTCCGTCACAAGCTTTACACCCTGTGAGGCCTGGTGGCAGCTATCATCGATGTCCGTCTCTCAACGACGGCTAGGGTTTTCTTCCCATTTTAGTTTTATCTTATATTTATGTCTCTATTTTATTTTAACTCTTCTTATGCTTTCTTTTTTACAGATAAATTTTAATCTACCTTACAGAAGTTCTGATTTTACTGCTACAAATGGATTGTTTTCACCGTATGTTTTCCTCCTGACCCTTGTCGTATTATACTCCTTTTACTATTTTTTTATCATGCTTCCTTATTGTTCGTATATGTCTTTATATTTTTGCTATTCATATATATTATGGTTCATTTCACCATCCTTAAACTGTTGGTCTTTGAACTATGCATTGCTATTGGGTTTACTCTGTGTTTTTGATGCCTTGGATCCCAACACATTCATACCTGTTGATATGCCACACATTCTTATAAACGTATCAATAATTAAATTTTATCTTTTCCTAAATCGCTATCAAGCCCTGTCAGGGAATCATCTTCAAGCCCATTTTCTGGGATTATTCATTATATACTGCATTTGCTTTATACGGGTTTCCCTTTCCAATTCTCTTTACTCTAAATTACATGTATATCAATGGTTGAATATGAATTTAACAGTCTATAATGATGTTATCTGCTCAACTACTTATCATATTTTCTTCACCTTTAATTACTTTTGTTTTCTCAATACTCTGTATTTAGTCTTACTTTTCAAGTATGTACTGCATTATGACCAAGGTAGTCTCACTATCAAAAACTTTCTAAATTCGGTTCCTCACACTTTGGCCAAGAACTATCTATCCCATTTTCATAATCAAAAACTGAATTTACACTCTATTCTTATCATTTTTACTCTGTTCTTTATGTTATTATCTTTCTCATGTCATTGCCATCTTCACTATGGTAAAACCCTTTATACCTCTACTTTACATATCTCTATTGTCATTATCCTTTATATACTTTCTTTATGTTTACTCTGCTCTCATTATGTACCAGCTATGGTTGCAAGGCTATTAGTTACTAAGCAGTTGCCCAAGGAACACTGGAAACTCAACTCTACTGGGTTAAGCTTCAAATTTAATTCATTTAATTTTATTAGTACTCCCCCCTATATTTTTTTGCTCTTTTGGTCTGTATTTATCTTCTTATCCCCGCTTCTTTATCCCTTTGGGTCTGTAATTATTTTTTCTTGTTTTTTTCTTTTTTGCTTTTCTTTTATTTTTATTTTTATGCTCTTTTCTGCTTTATAGATTATTCATATACTGCCATGAATGCCCTATATGTATGTGTTTCTAACTTTGAACGTTGCTTACCGACATTCTCGCTAGTTATCCCCCCCCCCCCACTACACCTTTTTAGGTGACTTATCACAAGCCCACTTCTAGGATTATGATCAAACCCTATTTTACAGGTGCCTCTCTTTAATATATTTTATTTATTTCTTAAACCTTTTAATAATCTTTAATTATGGGTTTTCCAAAACATATTCAAAATTCAACTATTTTCTATTTTTTCAGCTTTTCTCAAAATTTATTATCAATATTTTAAGGTATTCTACTACCCAAAACTATCTAAATTATTATTTCAATTCTACTTTCCTCTTAATTCGTAAGCATATAATCATTTCCAAAATTATATCCAAATTATTCTCCTTACGATTATATGCACACCTATTTTTCCACAAAAATCTCTGTAGTACAGCTTTAAATACAGTCAACGGTAAATTCACTCTTCCGTTTTTTCTCCATTTACTACATTCAACTTTATTACTAAAATTATCTTCATTAATTTATACCTTTTATTCCGCAACATTATTTCCAATTACGAAAATAATTTATAGCAGTTACATAATATATTCTCCTTTATTTGCGAATTTAAAGCTTATTTTCCGTTTCAATCACTTGATTTTTAGAAAATTCACTTATATTACCAAAACCACTATAATCTCTCTCCGTTTAACTCTCCTTTACAGACAATACTTCAATTACACCTTTTCACTATTTCCTATAAATATTAAACAAAACTATTATAACTATTTAAATTACCTTCCTTTAATTACTCCTGATGTTCTTTCCTTTTCTCCTTTACTTCAATTAAGGAAAATATCAAAATTAATTCATCTTTTAATATTAGTAGATCCTACCTTTTACAATTGTCAATTACTCCTCTGAATCTTTTTCTCCCAACTTGCCATACCTCACTCCCCTTAGTTGTTCTTGTTTGCTATATAAACTTG
The DNA here is from genome assembly GCA_958450335.1 of Hibiscus tridactylites. NCBI lineage: Eukaryota > Viridiplantae > Streptophyta > Magnoliopsida > Malvales > Malvaceae > Hibiscus > Hibiscus tridactylites. Next base: position 41,053,669 of record OY288281.1, read on the forward strand.
CATTACAATAATATCAACCCACTACAACTCCTATCTTACTCGTATTCCCCATACTCTCGAAATCCCTCAATGGCTTCATCCTCTTCTATCCCCCAACTCAATTCGATCAATCTTACCAATGAAGAATCAAACCTGCTATACACTCCTGACTTCGACTTCATCAAGGAAGATCCCAAACTCATTGTCATTGGTCGCTTCATATCGTCCAAGCCTCTAGATATTCATGCTGTTATCAATGCCTTCGAAGGAATCTGGAAACCCAATGAAGTTGTATCCATCTCAGTGTTACAAGATAACTTCCTCAAGATCAAGTTTAAAGAAACCAAGAACTGCTATGAAATTATCAATCGCGAACCTTGGCTGTACAAGGATGAATGGCTTGCAGTAACCGAATATGATCCAGGCAAATCCTTAACCGACTACAACTTTAACACAATGAGAATCTGGATCAGAATCTTCTCCCTTCCTGATTCACTCTTTGCTGATGTAGAACGATCCCATCTGGTGGGACATGCTTTAGGATCGATGGTGGGCAATGTTCTCCGAACGGATACCCGCCAAGTTGATGGGAATATGGTGGAATTCCTTCGAGTTGAAATCTTTCTCAATATCACAAGACCTGTTACTCGATTTGTGTTTATTGGTTCCGGTGAAAACAAAATTATGTGCCGTCTTCAGTATGAAAGACTTCTGATTCTTTGCCCTGGTTGTGGTATTATCAGTCATACCCTAGAGAACTGTCCTATCCGATCTTCACTTGATCCCAACAAATTGCAATATGGTGAATGGCTCCGTTACCTTCCTCCTAGACGTCGCCCAGTTGGTATTCGTGGGCGTATCCGAAATGTAGAACCGAATCTGATTCCAAACATTCCTCCAGTGAATGGTAAATTTTTATCAACTATTATAATTACAATTGTTTTCATTTATTTTCCCTTCTCAAAATTTCTACCAAAATACTCACCCTCTAATTTTCTCGTAGTGGCCCCGGCGAATAACCCAGCAGTCCCGGCCAATCCTACAGCTCCTCCTAACTATCAGAACAATATGGGTAAATCTCTTTACTCATTCATCATCCTTTATACAAATAGTTATCAGTTTCTAATAACATTCTTTTTTCATTATAAAGGCTCTCTAAATGAAGGCGACGCCGCCTCATTTACGGAACAAGTAACCGAAGAAGCCCAAAATGTCGACATTACTATGGATGATGGCCCTAATACTGTCAATGATCCCCCTGCTGCTGATTCGAAACAAAAAGCTCCTCTTGAGCCCCAACCCCTGAACACCATCTATCCCATTCCGGAAGATGGTTCTGATGATGATTGGGAAACCAATGATGATTATGGTGTCCCTAGCCCGACTGCCGAGCAGATCAAAAAGTTTGACTCTGAATCGAGTAAGCCTTCTAATCCCAATGATTCAAAATTCAATGACTTTAACCAGTGGTTACTTAAAAATTACCCGAATGATGCAGCCCCTGCACCAGTTCCGGTACCAACACCCGCACCTGCACCTGCTCCAACTCAAACAAACAGAGGCATGAAACGCCGCTCCCCTATACAAGTTTCACTCCCGCCGAAAAAATCCAAACAGTCAGGATCTACTCCAAAAGCTGGGATGAGCAGCTCTAAAAACTCTCCGGCGGCGGCTGATTCCCAGCCCCGCCGAGCAAAATGAGGATCCTTTGCTGGAACTGTCAGGGTCTTGGACAAGCCCCGACGGTTCAACATCTCCGGTCCTATGTCCAACGCACCAACCCTGGTATCATTTTCTTATGTGAGACTAAACTAAATAATGTGGAATGTTACCGCTTATGTCTTTCATTAGGTATGTTAGACATTATTTCTATTCCCCCTTCGGAAGGGTGTTCCGGAATTTCTTTATTCGCCGCAAATGATATTAATATAAGCTTAATTTCCTATTCGTTGCGTTATATTCACATTCAAATTACAAAGAATAACTACACAACGTTTTTCACTAGAATGCATGGATTCTCGGAAACTAGCCAAAAATATAAAACTTGGGAGTTAATTGATTCGTTATACTCTTCTACTAAAGATAAACCTTGGCTTCTCGGTGGAGATTTCAATGAGATTTTAACAGATTCGGAAAAACAAGGGGGTCCCCGTAGAGCTAGATCCCAAATTAAAAATTTTCGAAATTGTTTAACTCGAAACAATCTCTTCGATTGTAAGCCAACTTCGGGTTGGTTTACATGGACAAAAGTAGGACCCTTGACACCGGTAATTCATGAAAGACTAGACCGTTTTATCGCTAACTCCGCTTGGCAAGATCTCTACCCTTCTCATCGTATAACCATGGAATACGTCGCAAAGTCTGACCATTGCTTCCTTCTTATCGAATTTGATAATTCAACTTCTACACCCAAAACACAATCTCCAAAAAATTTCAGATTCGAAAGCTGTTGGCCCAATAATAAAGACAATATCCAAACAATCAAAAGGGCATGGGCCGATACCCCCGGAACAGCCATCAACAAAATTAAAGCGGTAGGAACATACCTAGAGGATTGGCAAAACCAACAACGCTTTAAAACAACTGGACGTATTAAATTCCTTACTAAAAAGATAAATAAACTACTCTACCGTCCCTTAACAGCCACAAATAAACAAATTTACTTAAACTATAGAACAGAATTAAATAAACTTTTAACAGAACAAGAAGTTTATTGGGCTCAAAGATCCCGAACTCTTTGGCTTTCCCAAGGAGACAAAAACACCAAATTCTTCCATGCCAGAGCTTCTAATCGGAATAAGAAAAACTCAATCATAGGCCTTTATGATGCCAATTCCAATTGGCGCACTTCTGAATCAGACATTATGATATCGCTTCGGATTATTTCCAAAATTTGTTTACAACTTCTAATCCCCAATTATCGAACACCAATCTTGACAAAATTCACCCTTCCATCAATTCTTCAATGAACGATAACCTACTCAAGCCGTTCACCAGAGAAGAAATTCTTCACGCCTTTAAAGATATTGACCCTAGGAAGGCACCTGGTTCCGACGGTCTACCTAGTAGTTTCTTTAGACAACACTGGGATACAGTTGGAGAAGATGTTCTTAACCTTTGTATTGACCTATTAAACGACAACGCTGATATGGCCTCAGTTAACAAAACTATACTGGTTCTAATACCCAAAGTACAGGATCCAACATCCATGAAGCAACTCAGACCAATTAGCCTTTGTATTGTACTCTGTAAAATAGTTGCCAAAACAATTGTAAACAGAATGAAACAGGCTATACCTCTATGTATTAGCACCAATCAAGCAGCCTTTGTCCAGGGACGTAACATTTCTGATAACATCCTTGTTGCGCATGAAATTATTCACAACATTAACACCGGAGCTAATAAATCCTCTCAAGGAGCTGCTCTCAAGCTAGACATGGAAAAAGCTTTCGATAGAGTAGAATGGTCTTTCCTTGCAAATGTAATGGAACGTATGGGCTTTGCATCCGAATGGATTGAGCTTATAATGCGTTGTATAACTACAGTCTCTTTTTTAGTAAAAATTAATAACTCTTTTTCACCCACCTTTCAACCTCAACGTGGTCTTCGCCAGGGGGATCCTCTATCCCCTTTCCTTTTTCTCTTCTGCACTCAAGGCCTCTCGGCTTACTTAGCTGCTGCTCAACAAACTAATATACTCCCAGGACTAGGCGCATGTAAACACGGGCCCAAAGTTAACCACCTTCTTTTTGCTGATGATTGTATGGTTTTTATAAATACTAATCAAACTGAAGCATCCCTTCTGAAAAACGCTCTTCAAACGTATGCTAATGCATCAGGTCAAGCAGTCAATTTCGAGAAATCAACAATCTTCTATAACCCACGTACACCATCTGCAACAAGAAATTCAATTAATAACCTTTTACAAGTACGCGAGGTTTCTAACCCCGGAGTATACCTAGGCATCCCGCTCCTAATAGGGAAAAATAAAACTGAATCACTGGGATTTGTACGCGATAAAGTACATGATCGCCTCTCTAGCTGGGACAAACACCTACTCTCCTTTAGTGGTCGTGAGATTTTCATCAAAGCTGTCTTACAATCTCTCCCACAATATGTTATGTCTTGCTATCTTCTGCCACAAAATATCATCGATGACATGACTACATCAATCCGTCAATATTGGTGGACTGGTAAATCCAACAAAAAAGGTTGGCATATGTTACCTTGGAATCGTATATGTTTACCTAAAGCTGCTGGCGGCATGGGTTTTAAGGACTTACACGACTTTAACATTGCTCTCTTGGGCAAACAAATTTGGAAACTCATCTGTGAACCAGATTCATTATTAGGACAAATATATCGGTCCAAATACTTTCCTTCGGGTAACATTTTGGATGCACCAAAACCCAATAGGGGCTCCTTTGCTTGGCAAGGTATATATAACGCCCTTCAGCGTCTTTTCCCTGGCTTTCTTCACCGGCCTGGTATAAACAGTAATATCAGAATACATAGAGATATATGGGGTGGATCCTCCCTGGTTGTGCTTACTGGGGATTACGAAATCTCTGATGAATTTCACATTCGTTGTCGTGATTTTATGATGCGTAACCAAACTGCCTGGGATACGGTCAAGATAAACAATTATTTCAACCCTTCTGATGCCGACACCATCCTCCGCATCCCCATCATAAATGATCAACGTGATACCATACTCTGGTCTCCCAACGATTCGGGTATTTATTCAGTCCGTTCTGGATATATTTTCTTACAACGTTCCATAACCCAACCTTCACCATCTAATCGCTTTTGGAAGTTTTTATCCAAAATAAAAGCTTTTCCCAAAGTCAAAACTTTTGGCTGGCGTATGGCTTCAGATGCTCTACCAGTTGGATCTAAAATGCAAGCTTTCTCCCCTAGCTCGGGGCCTTGCCCTATCCGTGGTAGCCATTCGGAATCGATCCTTCATGCGCTTCGTGATTGCCCTAGGGCATCTGAAGCTCTCCAACTTAGTGGTATTCCTATCTCTCTCTATATGAGTTTAGCTACTACGCCTATGCAATGGTTAGAGGAAGCAGCCTCTACAATTTCCTCTGATAAATTTGGTCTCTTCCTTACTGTTTTATGGAATATTTGGAACAGACGAAATGACTGGGTTCATAACCACCATCTACAACCTTCATGGCTAATTGCTGTTAATTCAATTAGCTTACATGATGAATTTTGCAAATCTTTAATTTCGACTGACCCAGCTACTTCTACCTTTTCTAATCATTCCCGAACACTTCCTCCACATAACCATATCAAATTAAATGTGGACGGAGCCTTTAACCCATCAACTTGTGCTGCAGCCGTTGGCGTTGTTGCACGTGATTCTGCAGGGGCAGTCGTGGGTGGACTTGCTTTCCCTCTTGGTAGCTGTCAGGACGCCATCACCAGCGAAGGGGAAAGCATCCTAGCTGGTCTCACCTTTGCTCGCTCTCAAGGTTGGACTCATATCTTGATCGAAACCGACTGCGCTTCTCTCGCGAATAGGATCAACAATCCTCCTCAAGACCTCTCTACTATGGGACCTACTATTCTTCAGATACAAGCGGCTCTTCACGACTTGGAATTTTTTTCTATTTCTTTTGTACGCCGTGAGGCAAATATTATAGCCCATACTTTGGCTACCTTTTCGCTGAATTCTATGACTTCTATGTCATTTAATTCGGATATCCCACATTGTATACAACAATTTGTAACAAACCATTATTGATTAATAATATTTGGGTACTCTTTTCCCCTTTTTAGGGTCCTCTAGCTCTGCTTGAAGGACAGTAGTAGGGGTTTTTAATGAGGCCTTTTCTTCACACAAAAATTCCAACGGGTCCATTGAAAGGCCCATTTAGACATGCTCGGCCGAAACCTCTACAAAAAGGGCCGCAAAACAAGTTTTAATCAAATTTTTGGAGATCATGTAATTTATTAGGAGATTTTCAACACAATTACATTGCAAAACCTAAATTTCTTTACTCTTTACTCAGTTAAATTTCCAACGGGTCCACTGAAAGGCCCATTTAGACCTTCTCGTCCGAAACCTCGACAAAAAGGACCGCAAAACAAGTTTTAATCAAATTTTAGGAGTTCAAATAATTGATTAGGAGCTTTTCAACACAATTATATTGAAAAACCTCAATTTATGTACTTTTTACTCAGTTAAAATTCCAACAGGTCCATTGAAAGGCCCATTTAGACCTGCTCGTCCGAAACCTTGACAAAAAGGACCGCAAAACGGGTTTTAATCAAATTTTATGAGTTCAAATAATTGATTAGGAGCTTTTCAACACAATTATATTGCAAAACCTAAATTTCTGTACTTTTTACTCAGTTAAAATTCCGACGGGTCCATTGAAAGGCCCATTTCGACCCGCTCGTCCGAAACCTCTACAAAAGGACTGCAAAACAAGTTTTAATCAAATTCTAGGAGTTCATGTAATTGATTAGGATCTTTTCAACACAATTATAATGCAAAACCTCAATTTTTGTACTTTTTACTCAGTTAAAATTCCCACGGGTCCATTGAAAGGCCCATTTGGACCTGCTCGTCCAAACCTCGACAAAAAGGACCACAAAACAAGTTTTAATCAAATTTTAGGAGTTCAAATAAATGATTAGGAGCTTTTCAAGACAATTATATTGCAAAAACTCAATTTATGTACTTTTTACTCAGTTAAAATTCCAACGGGTCCATTTATAAGGCCCATTTAGTCCTATTCGTCCGAAACCGATACAAAAAGGACCGCAAAAAAGTTTTAATCAAATTTTAGGAGTTCAAATAAATGATTAGAAGGTTTTCAACACAATTATATTGCAAAACTTCAATTTTTATACATTTTACTCAGTTAAAATTCCAACGGGTCCATTGAAAGGCCCATTTAGACCCGCCTGTCCGAAACCTTTACATAAAGGACCTCAAAACAAGTTTTGATCATATTTTAGGAGTACAAATAATTGATTATGAGCTTTTCAACAAAATTATATTGCAAAACCTCAATTTTTATACCTTTTGCTTAGTTAAAATTCCAACGGGTCCATTGAAAGGCCCATTTAGACATGCTCGGCCGAAAACTCTAAAAATAGGGCCGCAAAAACAGGTTTTAATCAAATTTTTGGAGATCATGTAATTTATTAGGAGATTTTCAACACAATTATATTGCAAAACCTCAATTTCTTTACTTTTTACTCAGTTAAATTTCCAACGGGTCCACTGAAAAGCCCATTTCGACCCGCTCGTTCGAAACCTCTACAAAAAGGATTGAAAAACAAGTTTTTATCAAATTTTAAGAGTTCATGTAATCGAATAGGAGCTTTTAAAAACAATTATATTGCAAAACCTCAATTTCTGTACTTTTTACTCAGTTAAAATTCCAACAGATCCATTGAAAGGCCCATTTCGACCCGCTCGTCCGAAACCTCTACAAAAAGGACTGCAAACCAAGTTTTAATCAAATTTTAGGAGTTCATGTAATTGATTATGAGCTTTTCAACACAATTATATTGCAAAACCTCAATTTTTGTACTTTTTTACTCAGTTAAAGTTCAACGGGTCCATTGAAAGGCCCATTTAGACCCGCTCGTCCGAAACCTCAACAAAAAGGACCACAAAAAAGTTTTAATCAAATTTTAGGAGTTCATGTAATTGATTAGGAGCTTTTCAACACAATTATATTGCAAAACCTCAATTTCTGTACTTTTTACTCTGTTAAAATTCTAACGGGTCCATTGAAAGGCCCATTTAGACCTGCTCATCCGAAACTTCGACAAAAAGGACCGCAAAAAAAGTTTTAATCAAATTTTAGGAGTTCAAACAATTGATTAAGAGCTTTTCAACAGAATTATATTGAAAAACCTCAATTTTATACTTTTTACTCAGTTAAAATTCCAATTGGCCCCTTGAAAGGCCCATTTCGAAATGCTTGTCCGAAACCTCTACAAAAAGGACCGCAAAAATGTTTTATTCAAATATTAGGAGTTCAAATAATTGATCAGGATATTTTAAACATAATTATATTGCAAAACTCGATTTTTGAACTTTTTACTTAGTTAAATTCCAACGGATCCATTGAAAGGCCCATTTCGACCCGCTCGTCCGAAACCTCTACAAAAAGGACTACAAAACAAGTTTTAATCAAATTTTAGGAGTTCATGTAATTGATTAGGATCTTTTCAACACAATTATATTGCAACACCTCAATTTTTGTATTTGTTACTCAGTTAAAATTCCAACGGGTCCATTGAAAGGCCCATTTCGACTCGCTCGTCCGAAACCTCTACAAAAAGGACTGCAAAACAAGTTATAATCAAATTTTAGGAGTTCAGGTAATTGATTAGGAGCTTTTCAACACAATTATATTGCAAAACCTCAATTTTTGTACTTTTTACTCAGTTAAAATTCCAACGGGTCTATTGAAAGGCCCATTTAGACCTGCTCGTCCGAAACCTCGACAAAAAGGACCGCAAAACAAGTTTTAATCAAATTTTAGGAGTTCAAATAATTGATTAGGAGCTTTTCAACACAATTATATTGCAAAACCTCAATTTCTGTACTTTTTACTCAGTTAAAATTCCAACGGGTCCATTGAAAGTCCCATTTCGACCTGCTCGTCCGAAACCTCTACAAAAAGGACTGCAAAACCAGTTTTAATCAAAATTTAGGAGTTCATGTAATTGATTAGGAGATTTTCAACACAATTATATTGCAAAACCTCAATTTCTGTACTTTTTACTCAGTTAAAATTCCAATGGGTCCAGTGAAAGGCCCATTTAGACATGCACATCCGAAACCTCTACAAAAAGGGCCGTAAAATAAGTTTTAATCAAATTTTAGGAGATCATGTAATTGATTAGGATATTTTCAACACAATTATATTGCAAAACCTCAATTTTTTTACTTTTTACTCAGTTAAAATTCCAACGGGTCCATTTAAAGGCCCAATTAGACCTGCTCGTCCGAAACCTCGACAAAAACGACCACAAAACAAGTTTTAATCAAATTTTGAGAGTTCAAATAATTGATTAGGAGCTTTTCAACACAAATATATTGCAAAACCTAAATTTCTGTACTTTTTACTCAGTTAAAATTCCAACGGGTCCATTGAAAGGCCCATTTCGACCCGCTCGTCCGAAACCTCTACAAAAAGGACTGCAAAACAAGTTTTAATCAAATTCTAGGAGTTCATGTAATTTATTGGGATCTTTTCAACACAATTATAATGTAAAACCTCAATTTCTGTACTTTTTACTCAGTTAAAATTCCAACGGGTCCATTGAAAGGCCCATTTAGACATGCTCGTCGAAACCTCGACAAAAAGGACCGCAAAACAAGTTTTAATCAAATTTTAGGAGTACAAATAATTGATTAGGAGCTTTTCAAGACAATTATATTGCAAAACCTCAATTTCTGTACTTTTTACTCAGTTAAAATTCCAACGGGTCCATTTATAAGGCCCATTTAGTCCTACTCGTCCGAAACCGATACAAAAAGGAACGCAAAAAAGTTTTAATCAAATTTTAGGAGTTCAAATAAATGATTAGAAGCTTTTCAACACAATTATATTGCAAAACTTCAATTTTTATATATTTTACTCAGTTAAAATTCCAACGGGTCTATTGAAAGGACCATTTAGACCGCACGTCCGAAACCATTACATAAAGGACCGCAAAACAAGTTTTGATCATATTTTAGGAGTAAAAATAATTGATTATGAGCTTTTCAACACAATTATATTGCAAAACCTCAATTTTTATACTTTTTACACAGTTAAAATTCCAACGGGTCAATTGAAAGGCCCATTTAGACATGCTCAGCCGAAACCTCTACAAATAGGGCCGCAAAACAAGTTTTAATCAAATTTTAGGAGATCATGTAATTTATTAGGAGATTTTCAACACAATTATATTGCAAAACCTCAATTTCTTTACTTTTCACTCAGTTAAAATTCCAATGGGTCCAATGAAAGGCCCAATTAGACATGCTCGTCCGAAACCTCGACAAAAAGGACCGCAAAACAAGTTTTAATCAAAATTTAGGAGTTCAAATAATTGATTAGGAGCTTTTCAACACAATTATATTGAAAAACCTCAATTTCTGTACTTTTTACTCAGTTAAAATTCCAACGGGTCTATTGTAAGGCCCATTTAGACCTGCTCGTCCGAAACCGATAGAAAAAGGACCGTAAAAAAGTTTCAATCATTTTTTAGGAGTTCGAATAAATGATTAGGAGATTTTCAACACAATTATATTGCAAAACTTAAATTTTTATACATTTTACTCAGTTAAAATTCCAACGGTCCATGGAAAGGCCCATTTAGACCCGCACGTCCGAAACCTCTACATAAAGGACCGCAAAACAAGTTTTGATCATATTTTAGGAGTACAAATAATTGATTAGTAGCTTTTCAACACAATTATATTGCAAAACCTCAATTTTTATACTTTTTACTCAGTTAAAATTCCAACGGGTCCATTGAAAGTCCAATTTAGACATGCTCGGCCGAAACCTCTACAAAAAGGGCCGCAAAACAAGTTTTAATCAAATTTTTGGAGATCTTGTAATTTATTAGGAGATTTTCAACACAATTATATTGCAAAACCTCAATTTCTTTACGTTTTACTCAGTTAAATTTCCAACGGGTCCATTGAAAGGCCCATTTTGACCCGCTCGTTCGAAACCTCTACAAAAAGGATTGAAAAACAAGTTTTAATCAAATTTTAGGAGTTCATGTAATTGATTAGGAGCTTTTCAACACAATTATATTGCAAAACCTCAATTTCTGTACTTTTTACTCAGTTAAAATTCCAATGGATCCATTGAAAGGCCCATTTCGACCCACTCGTCCGAAACCTCTACAAAAAGGACTGCAAAACAAGTTTTAATCAAATTTTAGGAATTCATGTAATTGATTATGAGCTTTTCAACATAATTATATTGCAAAACCTCAATTTCTGTACTTTTTACTCAGTTAGAATTCAACGGGTCTATTGAAAGGCCCATTTAGACCCGCTCGTCCGAAACCTCTACAAAAAGGACCACAAAAAAGTTTTAATCAAATTTTAGGAGTTCATGTAATTGATTATGAGCTTTTCAACACAATTATATTGCAAAACCTCAATTTCTGTACTTTTTACTCAGTTAAAATTCAACGGGTGTATTGAAAGGCCCATTTAGACCCGCTCGTCCGAATTTTAGGAGTTCATGTAATTGATTAGGAGCTTTTCAACACAATTATATTGCAAAACCTCAATTTCTGTACTTTTTACTCTGTTAAAATTCTAACGGGTCCATTGAAAGGCCCATTTAGACCTGCTCGTCCAAAACATCGACAAAAAGGACCGCAAAAATAGTTTTAATCAAATTTTAGGAGTTCAAACAATTGATTAGGAGCTTTTCAACACAATTAAATTGAAAAACCTCAATTTTATACTTTTTACTCAGTTAAAATTCCAACGGGCCCATTGAAAGGCCCATTTAGAAATGCTTGTCCGAAACCTCTACAAAAAGGACCGCAAAAATATTTTATTCAAATATTAGGAGTTCAAATAATTGATCAGGAGATTATAAACATAATTATATTGCAAAACTCGATTTCTGTACTTTTTACTTAGTTAAAATTCCAACGGATCCATTGAAAGGCCCATTTCGACCCGCTCGTCCGAAACCTCTACAAAAAGGACTGCAAAACAAGTTTTAATTGTAACCCCCGTAGCCCGGCCTAGACGGTTGACCCGAACTACGAAGATTACACGGGGAAAACCAAAATCAACCCGAAAGTCAACCTTGATTAACGACCCTTTTTTTTTTCTTTTTAATCTTGTCTAGATGCACATTAACCTTAGATGTGATCACACAAACAACATGCTCAAGGATCACAAACATCAGAGATCAAACAGGGACCCAATTGAACAAATTACAACTATAGGGACCAAATTGTGATTTCTGAAAACTTTAAGGACTTAACCAGATTTTAAGTTACCAACTTAAAATTAATCATGTTTCATGCTTCCCTGCCAAATTTCAGCTCAAACGGACCTCCCGAACTCATACAATTGCACAAACAAGATTCAGGACCAAAATGCAAACATTTTGAAACATAAAAGATACTTTTAACTGATTTTAACGGTCCGGTACCGATACGCCACGTGTCGTATCGATACTCGGGGAAGGCAGTAACCAAACTCTAGCAACGGTATCGATACCTTTCCCCCAGTATCGATACTTCACTCATACGGTATCGATACCTGTTCAGCAGTATCGATACCCCTGGGCAGAAACATGCATATTTGGCTCAGGCGTATCGATACGCAAGCTCGAGTACCGATACCCCTGCCAGAAACAACTCGAAAACAGCAACAAACATGCTTCAAACATCAAATTAACAACACCACAACATTCCTCAGAGATAAACAACATGCAGAGACTCTAAATGCATCACCAATTCAACATATGACCAACACAAATGAAAAGCCCCAAATTCATGGCATGCTTCCTACACAAGCTATCCAATTAAGCATAAACCTTTCCAAGGCAACCACAATTAAGCCAATTCGTGATTCAACAACATTAACAACAGCATTTAAACATTCATGATCAACATATACGATCACATACACATAAATCCGGGAGATTCTACCCCATTGCCCTTATTAACTATAGCTATTCACCGAGACATACATCTCCATTGGAGTCCTCCTTGAATCCCTTGCTCCTTGCTGCCCAAACTTCAAGAATCTGCATTGATGGACAAAAAGGAGCGTAAGCACATAATGCTTAGTGAGGAATGCTCAAACCCAAAACACCATCAATGCAGCGGGTCTTTAAAACACCTTAAAACAAAACCCGATTTGCTTTCCAAAAACCATGTTTGAAAACTCTTTTCAACATCAGCTCAAACCATGCATAAACACCATATGCCAAGCTTAATCAAAACCATGGAAAAACACTTCCATTTTACAACATACCTTTCTTTAACTTGAAAACCACATCAAGCAAGAACCCGTTAAAACCATAGCTCATTCAAACCATTTCATGCATTTAAACAAGGCAACATAAAACCATAACATCATCATCGCATGCCTTTAAAAACAAGTCATACAAGACTCCAATGCAACAAAGGTAACTCATGCTCACATACATCATTTATCAAATGATAACCAACACTTGTTCAACTTACAAGTAAACATGCATTTACTAGCATCATACACATTTCATGCAACAATGCATCTTACCAAGCATCTCATGCTTCTCATGCAAACATGCATCAATTCAAGCATCTCATGCTTCACATGCAACCATGCATCATTTCAAGCATCTCATGCTTCACATGCAACCATGCATCATTTCAAGCAATCCCATGCTTCACATGCAACCATGCATCATTTCAAGCAATCCCATGCTTCACTATGATCAAGAACATTACATTGGCTTCCAAGAGATCAACCATATTCACTTTCCAACTTTTCAACCCGATCGGATACGCGGATTCCGAGCGTGTCCCAACGCTCCCTACACACTACCCAATCCAAGGTCTTCCCGTGGGCAACAACCTCCACTGACCTCAACCTCCTAAGGTTCCCATGTATGGACTTTTAAACACCATACAACCTTAGCTTTTCCTCAAGGTTCCCATGTATGGACTTTCAACCGCCATACACCCTTGACATGCACAAGGTCTTCCCGTATGGACTTTCAACCACCATACAACCTTTGCATAACCGATTGGTAGTTGTAGACATCATCTAACGAGATCCGGGACATCACACACAAGATCCACACATGGACTTAACCACTGCCATTGTGATCTTAACAAGTACAAGGTTCACACATAAGGACTTTTAACCTCCTTATAACCTTTACTCAACCAAGGTCTTACCGTGGGAAACAACCTCCACTACGACCTTAAGCAACCGAGGTCCTCCCGTGGGCAACAACCTCCACTGACCTCATCTCGTTAGGAATACTTGAGGGGAGTTTACCCGGTCCACACTTGACCACTCCGCCATCAAGGCGACTTTATTCACGGTGCACCCAATCCTATAGCCGGCTAATTATATCCGATCAACGAACCAAGAACCACTTACAACTCTTGCCAATATAACCATCTTACCATAATATCCAATGTTCCACATGCATAAACATAATGCAAGGCCATCACATCATTAGCTCAATGATTCACATGCATAAACATAATGCAAAGCCATCACATCATTAGCTCAATGACTCACATGCATAAACAATATGCAAAAGGTAACAGTTATCATCATTAAACATCATCAACTCACTGTTTTTAAGCATCATATAAAGCCATTGAACAACATGCAACACTATGCATCAAAACCACATTTCAATGTATAAAACCAAGGATCTCTTACCTTGAGCACCCCTTTCAAATGACTTTCAAAACCAGCATTAAACCATGCTAAAAACATGCTTACAAAACAGAATTAAACCATGCATAACACTTGCATATCAATCATCAACCACATTTGATTTTAAAACCAAATCACACACAATTCAAGAGCAAAAACCCCTTTTCACTTACTCTTGAGCTTAGCAAGTTGTTTAGACTTAAACTAAGCTCCCAAAAACCTTCAAACCTTGTTTCAAAAGCTGAAATCGCAACTTCACTCACCGATAACCAAACAAAGCTAGCCAACAAGCCTTCCAAGCTTCCGAAACCTTCCGAAAACACCTCCAAAGATCAAGGATCAACCACCCCTGTTTCAAGCACACAAAAACAGAACATTAATGCATCCTTATGCATTAAAACACCAGCAACAACAACACAACTCGCTGCTCATCACAAATCTAACAATTCGGCTATCAAACACAACCGAAATCACCTCCAAACACTTCCAAAACTTAACCCAGCCAAGATCCATCACTTCTAACCATTTCTATACATCAATTAACATGCAAAATGATCACAACCACGTCCTTATACCTCCAGGTATAACAGATCACCAAAAACACTCCAAAAACAACCAAAAACTCAAGCCAAACTTAGGAAATTCAACCTATCCGGGATTGCATTGATTAAACCTCAACTTCTAATCATTTTAGCATTCATTTAACATCAATTTAACACCTCAAAACCCTGCTTAAACAGATCACACGAAATTTTCACCAAAATCACCAAATCTTGCATTTTAGCCAAAAATCAAGATCTCAATTGAAAAGCCATTAATAAAACATAAATCAAGGATTGAGAACTTAGGAATTTCAGTAAAGAACTGATAGTTTAGAGGAGAAGGATGTTCCTACCTCCAAACTTGAATTTCTCCATTTTAGAGCCAAAAAGCTTGATGAATCAACTTGTAAATTGAGAGGTTTTGATGATGAGATGATTAGGAATCAAATGAGAGTTGAAATGAGAGATTTAGATGTCAAAATCAGAGAAAGAAATCTGGAGAATTTTGTTTGGGTTGAGAGAAAATGAGAGAAAAGAGAATTTGAGAGAAAATGGAAAGTTTGTTGGAAATTTAGTTAAAATGATTTCCCTCCTTTTCTAAATCTTTAAAATCAGATTTGAGCCTTAAAATATCTTAGAAAAATCTGGAGAAATCCTTTTTGGAATAATAGCTCCTTAAAGATTCAAAGTTTCAATCCTTTATAAAACTGTCCCGCAACTTTCAAAAATTACATTTTGGTCACTAGCCAAAATGTCAACCTTCCGAACCTCATTTTCCAAAATTGATTTCACAGTTCACTTATATATATTAAAAGATGATTTTAGAACATTTTTCCATATTTTTAATGCAACCCGAACTAGGCTTTCCTAAATTCACTCTTATATATTCGATCAGCACTTTGACCGAACCGGTCAACACCCAAAACTTCCGAGCCCAAAACCGGGGCGTTACATTAATCAAATTTTAGGAGTTCATGTAATTGATTATGAGCTTTTCAACATAATTATAATGCAAAACCTCAATATCTGTACTTTTTACTCAGTTAAAATTCAACGGGTCTATTAAAAGGCCCATTTAGACATGCTCGTCCGAAACCTTGACAAAAAGGACCGCAAAACAAGTTTTAATCAAATTTTAGGAGTTCAAATAATTTATTAGGAGCTTTTCAACACAATTATATTGCAAATTCTCAGTTTTTGTACTGTTTACTCAGTTAAAATTCCAACGGGTCCATTTAAAGGCCCATTTAGACATGCTCGTCCGAAACCTTGACAAAAAGGACCACATAACGGGTTTTAATCAAATTTTAAGAGTTGAAATAATTGATTAAGAGCTTTTCAACACAATTATATTGCAAAACCTCAATTTATGTACTTTTTACTCAGTTAAAATTCCAACGGGTCCATTGAAAGGCCCATTTCGACCCGCTCGTCCGAAACCTCTACAAAAAGGACTGCAAAACTAGTTATAATCAAATTTTAGGAGCTCAAGTAATTGATTATGTGCTTTTCAACACAATTATATTGCAAAACCTCAATTTTATACATTTTACTTAGTTAAAATTCCAACGGGTCCACTAAAAGGCCATATTCGACTCGCTCGTTCGAAACCTCTACAAAAAGGACTGTAAAACAAGTTTTGATCATATTTTAGGAGTATAAATAATTGATTATGAGCTTTTAAACACAACTATATTACAAAAACTCAATTTTTGTACTTTTTACTCAGTTAAAATTCCAACTGGTCCATTGAAAGGCCCATTTCGACCCTCTCGTCCGAAACCTCTACAAAAAGGACTGCAAAACAAGTTTTAATCAAATTCTAGGAGTTCATGTAATTGATTAGGAGATTTTCAACACAATTATATTGCAAAACCTCAATTTTTGTAATTTTTACTCAGTTAAAATTCCAACGGGTCCATTGAAAGGCCCATTTCGACCCGCTCGTCTGAAACCTCTACAAAAAGGACTACAAAACAAGTTTTAATCAAATTTTAGGAGTTCATGTAATTTATTAGGAGCTTTTCAACACAATTATATTGCAAAACCTAAATTTCTGTACTTTTTACTCAGTGAAAATTCCAACGGGTGCATTGAAAGGCCCATTTAGACTTGCTCGTCCGAAACCTTGACAAAAAGGACCGTAAAACAAGTTTTAATCAAATTTTAGGAGTTCAAATAATTGATTAGGAGCTTTTCAACACAATTATACTGCAAAACCTCAAATTCTGTACTTTTTACTCAGTTAAAATTCCAACAGTTCCATTGAAAGGCTCATTTATACCTGCTCGTCCGAAACCTCTACAAAAAGGACCGCAAAACAAGTTTTAATCAAATTTTAGGAGTTCAAATGATTGATTAGAAGCTTTTCAACACAATTATATTGTAAAACTCAATTTATGTACTTTTTAATAAGTTAAAATTCCAACGGGTCCATTGAAGGCCCATTTCGACCCGCTCGTCCGAAACCTTTACAAAAAGGACTGCAAAACAAGTTTAATCAAATTTTAGGAGTTCATGTAATTGATTAGGAGATTTTCAACACAATTATATTGCAAAACCTCAATTTTTGTACTTTTTACTGAGTTAAAATTCCAACGGGTCCATTGAAAGGCCCATTTGGACTTGCTCGTCTGAAACCTCGACAAAAAGGACTGCAAAACAAGTTTTAATCAAAATTTAGGAGTTCATATAATTGATTAGGAGCTTTTCAACACAATTATATTGCAAAACCTCAATTTCTGTGCTTTTTACTCAGTTAAAATTCCAACGGGTCCACTGTAAGGCCCATTTAGACCTGCTCGTCCGAAACTGATACTAAAAGGACTGTAAGAAAAGTTTTAATCAAATTTTAGGAGTTAAAATAAATGATTAGGATCTTTTCAACACAATTATATTGCAAAAATTCAATTTTTATACAATTTACTCAGTTAAAATTCCAACGTGTCCATTGAAAGGCCCATTTAGACTCGCATGTCCGAAACCTCTACATAAAGGACCGCAAAATAAGTTTTGATCAAATTTTAGGAGTTCAAAAAATATATTAGGATCTTTTCAACACAATTATATTGAGAAACCTCAATTTTTATACTTTTTGCTCAGTTAAAATTCCAACGAGTCCATTGGAAAGCCCATTTCGACCCGCTCGTCCGAAACCTCTACAAAAAGGACCGCAAAACAAGTTTTAATCAAATTTTAGGAGTTCAAATAATTGATTAGGAGCTTTTCAACACAATTATATTGCAAAACCTCAATTTCTGTACTTTTTACTCAGTTAAAATTCCAACGGGTCCATTGTAAGGCCCATTTAGACCCGCTCGTTCGAAACCTCTACAAAAAGGATTGAAAAACAAGTTTTAATCAAATTTTAGGAGTTCATATAATTAATTAGGAGCTTTTCAACACAATTATATTGCAAAACCTCAATTTCTGTACTTTTTACTCAATTAAAATTCCAACGGTTCCACTGAAAGGCCCATTTAGACCAGCTCGTCCGAAACCTCGACAAAAAGGACCGCAAAACAAGTTTTAATCAAATTTTAGGAGTTCAAATAATTGATTAGGAACTTTTCAACACAATTATATTGCAAAACCTCAATTTCTGTACATTTTACTTAGTTAAAATTCCAACGGGTCCACTTAAAGGCCCATTTAGACCCGCACGTCCGAAACCTCTACATAAAGGACCGCAAAACAGGTTTTGATCATATTTTAGGAGTACAAATAATCTATTATGAACTTTTCAACACAATTATATTGCAAGACCTCAATTTTTATACTTTTTACTTAGTTAAAATTCCAACGGGTCCATTGAAAGGCCCATTTGGACTTGCTCGTCCGAATCCTCGACAAAAAGGACCGCAAAACAAGTTTTAATCAAAATTTAGGAGTTCATATAATTGATTAGGAGCTTTTCAACACAATTATATTGCAAAACCTTAATTTCTGTACTTTTTACTTAGTTAAAATTCCAACGGGTCCATTGTAAGGCCCATTTAGACATGCTCGTCTGAAACTGATACAAATAGTATCGTAAAAAAGTTTTAATCAAATTTTAGGAGTTCAAATAAATGATTAGGATCTTATCAACACAATTATATTGCAAAACTTCAATTTTTATACATTTTACTTAGTTAAAATTCCAACTGGTCCATTGAAAGGCCCATTTCGACCTGCTCATCCGAAACCTCTACAAAAAGGATTGCAAACCAAGTTTTAATCAAAATTTAGGAGTTCATGTAATTGATTAGGAGATTTTCAACAAAGTTATATTGCAAAACCTCAATTTCTGTACTTTTTACTCAGTCAAAATTCCAACGGGTCCATTGAAAGGCCCATTTAGACCTGCTTGACCGAAACCTCGACAAAAAGGACCGCAAAACAAGTTTTGATCAAATTTTAGGAGTTCAAATAATTGATTAGGAGCTTTTCAACACAATTATATTGAGAAACCTCAATTTTTATACTTTTTGCTCAGTTAAAATTCCAACGAGTCCATTGAAGGGCCCATTTCGACCCGCTCGTCCGAAACCTCTACAAAAGGACTGCAAAACAAGTTTTAATCAAATTTTAGGAGTTCATGCAATTGATTAGGAGATTTTCAACACAGTTATATTGCAAAACCTCAAATTCTGTACTTTTTACTCAGTTAAAATTCCAACGGGTCCAATGAAAGACCCATTTAGACATGCTCGTTCGAAACCTCGACAAAAAGGACCGCAAAACAAGTTTTAATCAAATTTTAGGAGTTCAAATAATTGATTAGCAGCTTTTCAACACAATTATATTGAAAAACATCAATTTCTGTACTTTTTACTCAGTTAAAATTCCAACGGGTCCATTGAAAGGCCCATTTCGTCCCGCTCGTCCGAAACCTCTACAAAAGGATTGCAAAACAAGTTTTAATCAAATTTTAGGAGTTCATGAAATTGATTAGGAGCTTTTCAACACAATTATATTGCAAAACCTCAAATTCTGTACTTTTTACTCAGTTAAAATTCCAACGGGTCCATTGAAAGGCCCATTCCGTCCCGCTCGTCCGAAACTTCTACACAAAGGATTGCAAAACAAGTTTTAATTAAATTTTAGGAGTTCATGTAATTGATTAGGAGCTTTTCAACTCAATTATATTGCAAAACCTCAAATTCTGTACTTTTTACTCAGTTAAAATTCCAACGGGTCCATTGAAAGGCCCATTTAGATCTGCTCGTTCGAAACCTCGACAAAAAGGACCGCAAAACAAGTTTTAATCAAACTTTAGGAGTTCAAATAACTGATTAGCATCTTTTCAACACAATTATATTGAAAAACCTCAATTTCTGTACTTTTTACTCAGTTAAAATTCCAACGGGTCCGTTGAAAGGCCCATTTCGACCCGCTCGTCCGAAACCTCTACAAAAAGGACTGCAAAACAAGTTATAATCAAATTTTAGGAGTTCATGTAATTGATTAGGAGCTTTTCAACACAATTATATTGCAAAACCTCAATTTTTGTACTTTTTACTCAGTTAAAATTCCAACGGGTCCATTGAAAGCCCCATTAAGACCTGCTCGTCCGAAACCTCAACAAAACGGACTGCAAAACAAGTTTTAATCAAATTTTAGGAGTTCAAATAATTGATTAGGAGCTTTTCAACACAATTATAATGCAAAACCTCAATTTCTGTACTTTTTACTCAATTAAAATTCCAACGGGTCCATTGTAAGGCCCATTTAGACCTGCTCGTCCAAAACCGATACCAAAAGGACCGCAAAAAAGTTTTAAACAAATTTTAGGAGTTCAAATAAATGATTAGGAGCTTTTCAACATAATTATATTGAAAAACTTTAATTTTTATACATTTTACTTAGTTAAAATTCCAACGGGTCTACTGAAAGGCCCATTTAGACCCGCACGTCCGAAACCTCTACATAAAGGACCACAAAACAAGTTTTGATCATATTTTAGGAGTACAAATAATGGATTATGAGCTTTTCAACACAATTATATTGCAAAACCTCAATTTTTATACTTTTTACTCAGTTAAAATTCCAATGGGTCCATTGAAAGGCTCATTTTGACCCGCTCGTTCGAAACCTCTACAAAAGGGACTGCAAAACAAGTTTGAATCAAAATTTATGAGTTCATGTAATTGATTAGGAGATTTTCAACACAATTATATTGCAAAACATCAATTTCTGTACCTTTTACTCAGTTAAAATTCCAACAGGTCCATTGAAAGGCCCATTTAGACCTGCTCGTCCGTAACCTTGACAAAAAAGACCGCAAAACGGGTTTTAATCAAATTTTAGGAATTCAAATAATTGATTAGGTGCTTTTCAACACAATTATATTGCAAAACCTCAATTTCTATACTTTTTACTCAGTTAAAATTTCAACAGGTCCATTGTAAGGCCCATTTAGACCTGCTCGTCCGAAATAGTTACAAAAAGGACCTCAAAAAGTTGTATTCAAATATTAGGAGTTCAAATAAATGATTAGGAGCTTTTCAACACAATTGTATTGCGAAACCTAAAATTTTATACATTTTACTTAGTTAAAATTCCAACGGGTCCACTGAGTAAAAATTATGGAAATTGAGGTTTTGCAATATAATTGAGTTGAAAAGCTCCTAAAAAATTAGATGAACTACTAAAATTTGATTAAAACTTATTTTGTAGTCCTTTTTGTAGAGGTTTCGGACGAGCATGTCTAAATGGGCCTTTCAATGGATTAGTTGGAATTTTAACTGAGTAAAAAGTACATAAATTGAGGTTTTGCAATATAATTGTGTTGAAAAGCTCGTAATGAATTACATGATCTCCTAATACATTATTTAAACTTTTTTCCAATCCTTTTTGTAGAGGTTTCGGACGACCGAGTCTAAATGGGCCTTTCAATGGACCCGTTAGAATTTTAACCGAGTAAAAAGTACATAAATTGAGGTTTTGCAATATAATTGTGTTGAAAAGCTCCTAACCGAATAGATGAACTCCTAAAATTTGATTAAAACCTATTTTGTGGGCCTTTTTGTAGACGTTTCGGACGAGTAGGTCTAAATGGGCCTTTCAATGGACCTGTTGGAATTTTAACTGAGTAAAAAGTACAGAAATTGAGGTTTTGCAATATAATTGTGTTGAAAAGCTCGTAAAGAATTACATGATCTCCTGATATTTTATTTAAACTTTTTTCCGGTCCTTTTTGTAGAGGTTTCGGATGACCGGGTCTAAATGGGCCTTTCAATGGACCCGTTTGAATTTTCAATTAGTAAAAAGTACATAAATTGATGTTTTGCAATATAATTGTGTTGAAAAGCTCCTAACCAAATAGTCAAACACCTAAATTTTGATTAAAACTTATTTTGTGGTCCTTTTTGTAGAGGTTTCGGATGATCATGTCTAAATGGGACTTTCAATGGACCCGTTGAAATTTTAACTTAGTAAAAAGTACAGAAATTGAGGTTTTGCAATATAATTGTGTTGAAAATCTCCTAACCAATTAGTCGAACTCCTAAAATTTGATTAAAACTTATTTTGTGGTCCTTTTTGTAGACGTTTCGGAGGAGCGGGTCTAAATGGGCCTTACAATGGACACGTTGGAATTTTAACTAAGTAAAAAGTACAGAAATTGAGGTTTTGCAATATAATTGGTTTGAAGAGCTCCTAACCAATTAGATTTACTCCTAATATTTGATTAAAACTTTTTTTGCGGTTATTTTTCTAGAGGTTTCGTACGAGCAGGTCTAAATGGACCTTTCAATGGACCCGTTGGAATTTTAATTGAGTAAAAAGTACATAAATTGAGGTTTTTCAGTATAATTGAGTTGAAAAGCTATATTATCTCCTAATATTTGATTAAAACGTATTTTGTGGTCCTTTTTATAGGGGTTTTGGACGAGCAAGTCTAAATGGGCCTTTCAAAGGACCCGTTGGAATTTTAACTGAGTAAAAAGTACAGAAATTGAGGTTTTGCAATATAATTGTGTTGAAAAGCTTATAAACAATTAAATGAACTCCTAAATTTTAATTAAAACTTGTTTAGCGGTCCTTTTTGTAGAGGTTTCGGACGAGCGGGTCTAAATGGGTCTTAAAATGGACACGTTGGAATTTTAACTAAGTAAAAAGTACAGAAATTGAGGTTTTGCAATATAATTGATTTGAAGATCTCCTAACCAATTAGATTTACTCCTAAAATTTGATTAAAACTCTTTTGCGGTTCTTTTTCTAGAGGTTTCGTACGAGCAGGTCTAAATGAACCTTTCAATGGCCCTGTTGGAATTTTAACTGTGTAAAAAGTACAGAAATTGTGGTTTTTCAATATAATTGTGTTGAAGAGCTCCTAACCAATTAGATGAACTCCTATGATTTGATTAAAACTTTTTTGCGGTCTTTTTGGTGGAGGTTTTGGACGAGTAGGTCTAAATGGGCCTTTCAATGGACTTGTTGGAATTTTAACGGAGTAAAAATACAGAAATTGAGGTTTTACAGTATAATTGTGTTGAAAAGCTTCTAACCAATTAGACGAACTCCTAAAATTTGATTAAAACTTATTTTGTGGTCCTTGTTGTAGAGTTTTCGGACGAGCTGGTCTAAATGGGCCTTTCAATGGACCCATTGCAATTTTAACTGAGTAAAAAGTAAAAAAATTGAAGTTTTGCACTATAATTGTGTTGAAAAGCTCCTAATCTATTATATGAACTCCTAAAATTTAATTAAAACTTGTTTACCGGTCCTTTTAGTAGAGGTTTCGGACGAGCGGGTCTAAATGGGCCTTTCAATGGACCCGTTGGAATTTTAACTGAGTAAAAAGTATAGAAATTGAGGTTTTGCAATATAATTGAGTTGAAAAGATCCTAAAAATTAGATGTACTCCTAAATTTTGATTAAAACTTTTTTTGTGGTCCTTTTTGTAGAGGTTTCGGACGAGCATGTCTAAATGGGCCTTTTAATGGATCCATTAGAATATTAACTGAGTAAAAAGTACAGAAATTGAGGTTTTGCAATATAATTGTGTTGAAAAGCTCGTAATGAATTACATGATCTCCTAATACTTTATTTAAACTTTTTTCTAGTCCTTTTTGTAGAGGTTTCGGACGACCGAGTCTAAATGGGCCTTTCAATGGACCCGTTAGAATTTTAACTAAGTAAAAAGTACATAAATTGAGATTTTGCAATATAACTGTGTTGAAAAGCTCCTAACTAAATAGACGAAGTCCTAAAATTTGATTAAAACTTATTTTGTGGTCCTTTTTGTAGACGTTTCGGACGAGTAGGTCTAAATGGGCCTTTTAATGGACTTGTTGGAATTTTAACTGAGTAAAAAGTACAAAAATTGAGGTTTTACAATATAATTGTGTTGAAAAGCTCGTAATGAATTACATGATCTCCTAATATTTGATTTAAACTTTTCTCTGGTCCTTTTTATAGAGGTTTCGGATGACCGGGTCTAAACGGGCCTTTCAATGGACCCATTGGAATTTTAACTGAGTAAAAAGTACATAAATTGAGGTTTTGCAATATAATTGTGTTAAAAAGCTCCTAACCAAATAGACAAACTCCTAAAATTTGATTAAAACTTATTTTGTGGTCCTTTTTGTAGAGGTTTCAGATGAGCAGGTCTAAATGGGCCTTTCAATGGACCCGTTGGAATTTTAACTGAGTAAAAAGTACAGAAAATGAGGTTTTGCAATATAATTGATTTGAAGAACTCTTAACCAATTAGATTTACTCCTAAAATTTGATTAAAACTTTTTTGCGGTTCTTTTTCTAGAGGTTTCGTACGAGCTGGTCTAAATGGGCCTTTCAATGGACCTGTTGGAATTTTAACTGTGTAAAAAGTACAGAAATTGAGGTTTTGCAATATAATTGTGTTGAAGAGCTCCTAACCAATTAGATGAACTCCTATGATTTGATTAAAACTTTCTTGCGGTCTTTTTGGTGGAGGTTTCGGACGAGTAGGTCTAAATGGGCCTTTCAATGGACCCGTTGGAATTTTAACGGAGTAAAAATACAGAAATTGAGGTTTTGCAGTATAATTGTGTTGAAAAGCTTCTAACCAATTACACGAACTCCTAAAATTTGATTAAAACTTATTTTGTGGTCCTTGTTGTAGAGTTTTCGAACGAGCTGGTCTAAATGGGCCTTTCAATTGACCCGTTGCAATTTTTACTGAGTAAAAAGTAAAAAAAATTTGAAGTTTTGCACTATAATTGTGTTGAAAAGCTCCTAATCTATTATATGTACTCCTAAAATTTAATTAAAACTTGTTTAGCGATCCTTTAGTAGAGGTTTCGGACGAGCGGGTCTAAATGGGCCTTTCAATGGACCCGTTGGAATTTTAACTGAGTAAAAAGTATAAAAATTGAG
Source organism: Hibiscus tridactylites (assembly GCA_958450335.1). NCBI lineage: Eukaryota > Viridiplantae > Streptophyta > Magnoliopsida > Malvales > Malvaceae > Hibiscus > Hibiscus tridactylites. The sequence goes on from OY288281.1 coordinate 41,078,941, forward strand.
GTTTTGTAATATAATTGAGTTGAAAAGCTCCTAAAAATTAGATGAACTCCTAAATTTTGATTAAAACTTTTTTTTGTGGTCCTTTTTGAAGAGGTTTCGAACGAGCAGGTCTAAATGGGCCTTTCAATGGATCCATTAGAATTTTAACTGAGTAAAAAGTACAGAAAATTGAGGTTTTGCAATATAATTGTGTTGAAAAGCTCGTAATGAATTACATGATCTCCTAATACTTTATTTAAACTTCTTTCCAGTCCTTTTTGTAGAGGTTTCGGATGACCGAGTCTAAATGGGCCTTTCAATGGACCCGTTAGAATTTTAACTGAGTAAAAAGTACATAAATTGAGATTTTGCAATATAATTGTGTTGAAAAGCTCCTAATCAAATAGACGAACTCCTAAAATTTAATTAAAACTTATTTTGTGGTCCTTTTTGTAGACGTTTCGGACGAGCAGGTCTAAATGGGCCTTTCAATGGACCTGTTGGAATTTTAACTGAGTAAAAAGTACAAAAATTGAGGTTTTTCAATATAATTGTGTTGAAAAGCTCGTAATGAATTACATGATATCCTAATATTTGATTTAAACTTTTCTCCGGTCTTTTTTGTAGAGGTTTCGGATGACCGGGTCTAAATGGGCCTTTCAATGGACCCATTGGAATTTTAACTGAGTAAAAAGTACATAAATTGAGGTTTTGCAATATAATTGTGTTGAAAAGCTCCTAACCAAATAGACAAACTCCTAAAATTTGATTAAAACTTATTTTGTGGTCCTTTTTGTAGAGGTTTCGGATGAGCAGGTCTAAATGGGCCTTTTAATGGACCTGTTGGAATTTTAACTTAGTAAAAAGTACAAAAATTGAGGTTTTGTAATATAATTGTGTTGAAAAGCTCCTAACCAATTAGACGAACTCCTAAAATTTGATTAAAACTTATTTTGTGGTCCTTTTTGTAGAGGTTTCGGACGAGCAGGTCTAAATGGGTCTTTCAATGGACCTGTTGTAATTTTAACTGTATAAAAAGTACAGAAATTGAGTTTTTGCAATATAATTGTGTTGAAAATCTCCTAACCAATTAGGCGTATTCCTAAAATTTGAGTAAAACTTATTTTGTGGTCCTTTTTGTTGAGGTTTCAGATGAGCAGGTCTAAATGGGCCTTTCAATGGACCCGTTGGAATTTTAACTGATTAAAAAGTACAGAAATTGAGGTTTTGCAATATAATTGATTTGAAGAGCTCTTAACCAATTAGATTTACTCCTAAAATTTGATTAAAACTTATTTTGTGGTCCTTTTTGTAGAGGTTTCAGATGAGCAGGTCTAAATGGGCCTTTCAATGGACCCGTTGGAATTTTAACTGAGTAAAAAGTACAAAAATTGAGGTTTTGCAATATAATTGTGTTGAAAAGCTCCTAACCAATTAGACGAACTCCTAAAATTTGATTAAAACTTATTTTGTGGTCCTTTTTGTAGAGTTTTCGGATGAGCAGGTCTGAATGGGCTTTTCAATGGACCCGTTGGAATTTTAACTGAGTAAAAAGTTTAGAAATTGAGGTTTTGCAATATAATTGTGTTGAAAAGCTCCTAATAAATTAGATGAACTCCTAAAATTTGTTTAAAACTTATTTTGTGGTCCTTTTTGTAGAGGTTTCGGACGAGCAGGTCTAAATGGGCCTTTCAATGGACCCGTTGGAATTTTTTTGGAAAGAAATAGGGCCTCATTAAAAACCCCACTAACCTAAACTGGGCAAGCCCATAGGGGGGTCCTAAGGGGAAAAGAGTGCCCTATATATATATATAATCAAGGGGGTTGGAATTCAATCAATACAGTAGAGCGTAAAAAATCAGGCAGGCCCGGTCCAAAATACAAGGAAGACCTAGATTGTAGGGTCCCATTTGGCAACAGAATGCGCTAAAACATTAGCTACATGCGACACATAAAGAAAATGCAAATCTGGAATAGACACAAAAAGAGGACGAGCTACATCAATCTGTGGACGTAGTAGGGAGGCGTCTGAGCCTATGCGACGTATTTTGTTGATGACCAATGTAGCGTCAGATTCGAGAAGGATGCCCTTCCAACCAGCATCCCGTCCAAGTGTAGCCCTAGCGATGATGGCGCGGAGCTCTCCACTGGAAGCGTCGACGCATCCCGCTGAGTGAATGGTACAACCACGCAGAACAGCTCCGCTAGCATCACGAACCTCAACACCAAAACCCGCTTCGCCTGTGGTGGGGTTGAAGGCGCCATCGACATTGATTTTGATCTTCCCTTCTGGCGGCGGCCTCCATGTAGGTTGAGAAAGAGCCGGCTTCGTCTGTGGCTGCGTCGTGGCGTGGAAAGAGTTGGCCGAGGCATAATCCTATAGAAGTTCCTTAGAATTCATTAGAGTGAGCCACGGCGGCTGCATACGCTGAGAGTGAACTCAGTCGTTCCTATGATTCCAGATATTCCATAGGGTAGTGAGGAACAGACCAAAGTTAGAGTGGGAGAGTAGCGAGGCCCCCTGTTCCAACCATAAGGATATAGGAGAGAGCGTGCTAGTTCTTAAGGGAATGGGGAAACCGGCTAGATGCAGTACCTCTGCTGCACCAGCACAATCTCTGAGAGCATGAAGCCTGGTCTCGACTACAGTCAGGAAAAAAGGACACATGCCTGAGCCCAAACCCACAACTGCAAAACGGTCACCTGCGGGTAGTGCATCTCGTCGAGTCCTCCATCCAAAGGATCGAATCTTCGGAAGTGTACTTGCTTTAGAGATAGCCTTCCAAAGAGGAGAAGGACGGGCAATTGGTCTAGTCGGACATCGTAAGGAAAGGTATCCGAAGCGGACTGAGTATGTCCTTGTGTCATGATAGCCCCAAAGAAAAATATCGCGCCGTTCATTAGAGATCGGAACACGCAGGATGTTATCAGCATCATCCCAATCAAAGTGTTGGTGGACTTTGTGTTAGTCCCAAGACGCTTGATTGTGGATCATGAAGTTACGACACCGTAAAAGGAGTTCATCATCGTCCTGGTAATTCCCAAAGAAGGAGAGACTAGAAGCTCCACCTCAAGGGTCGCGATGGATACGAATCTGGCTGTGAATCCCAAGACGCCAAAAGAAACTCGGTTGCAAGCGTTGAATGGCCTGCCATATACCACGCCAAGCAAACGACGTGCGCCGATCTAGCTTAGCTTCCAATATATTCCTAGAAGGAAAGTAACGAGAGTGCAAGACACGCGTAAGGAGGGAGTCAGGCGAATGGATCAGTCGCCATAATTGTTTTCCTAAAAGTGCAACATTGAAATCATGGAGGTTACGAAAACCCACTCCCCCACTGCTTTGGGATCACAGACGGAATCCCAAGAGAGCATTGGCCAACCTCTCTTATTGTTGCGACCAGACCACCAATATCTGCGGATCGAGCTAGTCATATCGTCAACGATGTTCTGCGGGAGTAGATAACAAGACATAACATACTGAGGTATGGCCTGTGCCATTGACTTTACCAGTGTTTCGCGGCCACTGAAGGAAAGTAAGTTGGTGTCCCATTTAGTCATACGAGAATTGACTTTGTCACGGACAAACCCTAGACAAGTTGTTCGATTCTTCCTTATAATGAGAGGAACCCCAAGGTAGATACCCGGGTCCTCAACAATGGGCATGCTAAGAGTCAATTGCACTGCCTGAGTGAAAGTTTCAAAGCAATATGGACTGCAGTAAGCAGTTGACTTGTCAAAATTAACGGTTTGTCCCAAAGAGGATTCATATAAATGTAGAATCTCTTTCAGTCTATCAACCTCATCCAGGCAATTCTGAAGGAAAACAATGCTGTCATCGGCAAATAGCAGATGTGTGATCCGAGACCCATGTCGGTTTGCTTGTAAACCAAGGAGACGCCCCTCTCTCTGTTCTGATTCAAGGGCAGCCGATAGCCCTTGGGAACAAATGAGGAAGAGAAACGGGGAAAGGGGGTCACCTTGTCGGATGCCTCTAGCAGGTACAAACTCAGAAGAGAGAGCCCCATTAACTCTAACAGAGAAAGAGACAGAGGAGACACATCGAAGTATCAGATGCACCCATTCAGGCGCAAAACCCATATGCGACATTACATCCCGGAGGAATGACCACTAGACCTTGTCAAAAGCCTTCTCCATATCCAATTTCAAAGCCGCCCCTTGGTAGGCGGCAACGCCTTTTTAGTGGAGGGTGTGAACAAGCTCATGAGAGATTAAGATGTTGTCAGATATGTTCCTACCTCGATCAAAGGCTGCATGTGCATCACTAATGCAATCAGATAGAACATGCTTGAGCCGGTTGACAAGGACCTTAGCAACTGTTTTGTAAATGACCGTGCATAAGCTGATCGATCGAAATTGGCGCATGTTAATGGGATCTGCCACTTTGGGAATAAGCACAATGACTGTTTTATTGATAGTCGACATGTCTGCTTCCCACACAAGAGACGTAGGCAAAGCTGGGTGAACTCAGGCCCAATGACGTTCCAATGTTGCTTGTAGAATCCACTAGGAAAGCCATCGATACCAGGGGCTTTCCTAGGACTAATATCATGAAATGCAGCAAGCACTTCGCTCTCAGTGAATGGTCACAATAAAGAAGCATTCTGTTGAGTTGTGTGGGGCTCGATTCGATCAACCAATATTGCTCACCAAGTGGTGGAGAGGTGGATTTTTGGGTTGAAGGGTTGTGGAAGCTAAAATGAAATGTGACACAATGATTTATAGTGGTTCAACCTTCTAACCAAGGTCTACATCCACTACCTTAGCTCCCCACTAAGGATTTCTCAATCAATCCACTATTGATTCATCCCCTTTTCTAGGATTAGGAGGAAACCCTTACAACCGATCAAGCTTTTACCCAAAGCCTTGATCAAAACCCTCTTTACAAAGAGATAATGAGAGCAAACTTAAAACCCTCTAATAGGTGTTTGTTTGCACAATTAAGCACTCACCCAAAACCTAAAACACTTGAGAAAATTTGACAATTTTGGCTCACTAGTGTTTGTCTATACAAGAAATGGCAATTTAAGCACTAAGACAATTTCTTGATCATTTGATGTTTGACAATATGAGCATTAGCCTTCTCTTGATGCTTGGAGGTCCCTTTTATACTCCCAAATGAGTTTGTAGCCGTTACTAGCCGTTGGGGATGAATTGGAGCCGTTGAGGACTTTATTTCCCTTCATAAATGTTGTTCTGCAGCAATCAGTATCGATACACGTGGAACGGTATCGATACGACCTTCTTGAGGAAATAGCCGTTGGGCTCTTGCCAGCATAGGCGTATCGGTACGGGTCCATATTTGAATAGCCGTTGGGAAATAGCCGTTGGGGTGGTTGAACAGGGATCGGTACGCTTACCTGGCGTATCGAAACGATCCCGGTCCGTATCGATACACTAAACCCTTGTATCGATACGGGTTTTGACAGTGGCCAAACTGGGGCAAAAAGGTATCGGTACGGGTACAACCGTATCGATACTGGTAACGTGAAATCACAAGTTTGGCTATTGAAAACATGAAAAATCTTTGCCAAAAACCTTTCAAAATGCCTCAAACATAAATTCAAGTTATTTGGACTTAAAAACAAGTTTTAAATTCTTTTCAAATTAGTCCAAAACATTTTTTCAATTATTATATCAAAACATTAGTTCTACAATCTCCCCCTTTTTGATATAATAAAACTAACTTGAAAAATTGTTTGGGATTCTCCCCCTTAGACTTTTAAAATTGTGAATAAGAGATTAAATGTATGAAATCAAATAAAGCCCCCCTTATTCATTTGAAAATTCAATTTTTCAAACCATACCATTTCTCCCCCTTTTTGTTATATCAAAAAGAATTTAAGACATTAAGTTCAAAATAACAATGGAGGTAAAAAGTTTTGACACAAATAAGAATTTTGGTTTAAAAATGGCTCCCCCTTACTCAAAGCATCATTAACAAATGTTAGTCCAACATTTATGATCATCTAGTTGAATAAACTAAAAATAAAACAAATAAATGCTAAAACAACTAGATTTTACCAACACTTGAACCCAAGGGAGGATGTGAAGCCTTCCTTCTTCAAGTGTTCTTCCTTGTGTGCATGGAGCTCCCCCTCAATGTTTAACTTGTTGAACATCTCCATCACACCTAACAATAGACAATCAAGTAATTTTTGGTATCCAAATTGCTTTGGATCCATGAACGTTAGTAGCACAAATTTTAGTCCCCTTAGGAATCCATTTTTCAATGTCATCCTTTTTAATTGAAGTACTAAGTCCTTTTGGGAGCCAAATACTTCTAAAACATTTTCCTTTAATAAATCTAGGGGCACTAGATTGTCTAACATAAAAATTTGATTTTCCAAAATTATTTTTCTTTTCAAGCTCTTTGGAAATCAAATCTTTTTCTTCTTGAACTTTTTGAAGCAATTTTTGTAAATCAAGACATTTTAATTCAAACTCTTCAAGTTTTGCTTCAAGTTCAAGTTTGGTTTTAGAAAGCAAATCATTTTGAATTTTCAACTTTGAAATCAATTTATTGTTTTTCAAAATGTGGCTTTTAAAATCTAAAACCAAATCATCATAGGCATCTTGTAATTCATCAAAAGAGTAAGAACATGAAGTAGATGAATTAGAAGTTACCCTTGAATCTTCTTCGATGGCCATAAGGCAAAGGTTGGCTTGTTCATCGTCGGTGGAGTCCTCATCACTCCAAGTAGCCACATGTGCCTTCTTCTTATGGCTTGAAGTGCTTGCCCTCTTCTTTCTTTTAGGTTCTCGTTCAAGCTCTCTCAAGGCTTTCTTCATGAACGGGGCACACTTCTTGAAGAGATGAACCATCTCTTCATCTTCATCCTCCTCTTCACTTGAGTAGACATGATGGCAAGTGGAGGATTTGAGAGCCATGGCACTTGCATTGATGCCAAGCCCTTTGATTTTCTTCTCTCTCATAGCTCTAATTTCTTCCATCTTCTTTTCATCCTCTTTGTTCTTCTTCATGATTTGATGAGTAAGGAGTGACCCCATGAGTTCATCAAGCTTCAAAGTCTTCAAATTTTTGGCTTCGATGATGGCGGTCCTCTTAGAGTCCCAAGACTCAGGAAGTGAGTAGATGAGCTTTCGAACAAGCTTCTCCTCTGGGATGGCTTCTCCTCCGGGATGGCTTCTCCATAGCCTTTGAGACCATTGGTGATGGTGGAGAACCTATCAAACATCTTCTCGATGTTTTCTTCCGGATCACTTTTGAAGTTCTCATACTCTAAGGTTAGGAGCCCAATCTTGGTC